>CM031599.1:29543090-29605590 GCA_018398815.1 Conus ventricosus | reverse complement strand
GAGAGAGAGAGAGAGAGAGAGAGAGAGAGAGAGAGGCTCGGGGTGATGCGTTAACCCTAGATGAGGACAGAGAGAGAGAGAAAGGTCACAGAGAGAGAGAGAGAGACAGACAGACAGAGACAGACGGAGAGACAGAGAAAGAGACAGAGAGTGAGACAGAGAGAGAAAGCTTGGCTCGGGGTGAATCATTAACCTTGGATCAGAAAAGTACTTTAGCCCTCAAACTTTCCACGTTTACCAAACTAAATTGCTGAAATTGTCCCTAAAATCACAAAGCATTGTAAGAATATAGGCAAGCGGAGAACGCAAAGTCGCATATTGGAATGCGATGGCACTATCAGATATTATGACTCTAGTGTTCATCCTCGCCTTCATCACAAACATGACAGATGTATTTCATAGACGGAAGCCAACAAGGGAATCTGTTGCCTTTAGGCTCTGCTTTTTTCTCAGAACATTCTAAACACACTTCAAAGAATATACAAAGGACACATAGTGGAACATCATCTGACTGGATGACATTCTCTGTTGTTTTCACTTGGTTTGTTTTAATTGTTGTTGTATCAAACTGCTTGGCGTTAAACTAACAGCAAATTCACGTGTGGGCAGTCTCAATGTAAAGAAAAAGAAACTGACAGGTTTTTTTCCATAAAAAAATACAACATACTGGTAACATAAGATCGGAACTGTTGACTCTCTTGACATGCACAAGACCTTGACCGCTGACTCCCGAAAGGCACAGTTCGACACACATAAGATCGGAACTGTTGACTCTCTTGACATGCACAAGACCTTGACCGCTGACTCCCGAAAGGCACAGTTCGACACACCCAGATGCAAAAAAGGTTGAGATAATGAAGGGCATGTCAGTATTCCCATCTTCATTTTAGTCTTTTTTTCTTTCTTAAGTTCCTGAAGAGTCAATGGGCACCAGGCTGGAGAACTGACACCAAGTTCTTTTAGCTCTGTCAGTTGTGTGCCCAGGCGTGCCTCTCTGCAAATGGTTTCCCTGTCAATTGTGCGTGTGTCAGTCCATCTTCTTTCTGTCTTCCACTCTTTCTCCCTCCCTAAAATTCCCCAAACACTGATTTAACAAGACCACTGGATCTTCTTATACGGCCATACCCAAAGTTATTTTCTCTTCATAATTCATGTCAGCAGATCTTCAATTAGTTCGGTATGCTGCTTGATGGTTGACGCACTTGTTCACTGATACTATGATCAGTATATCTAACGTTTAGTATCTTGCGGTGAACCTCATTTCAATGCCTTGAATTCTTCTTTTCCGGTGTAACGATAAGTTTTAACTCCCCGAATGGTTTAACTCCCAGGGAGTTAAACTGTTCATACGTAAAATTTTAACTTCGTGGGAGTTAAACTAGAATGACTCCCACCCTGTGCCAAAATAACTCCACTCAGTAAAACTTCAAAATGTTCTAACATCTATTTTTGTACAAGTCGTAACAAATTCTTGAAACATTAAGGGGAGTCATTGTGTACATATATCAGACTCAACTCCCACCCTGTAACAGAATGACCCCCTGGGAGTTGGTACAGATTAACTCCCGGGAGTTGATCCAGGCGTGTAAAAGTTTAACTCCCTGCCCACTAAGGGGAGTCAGTTTTTCACAGTTTAGAATAACTCCCCTGGGAGTTAATGTGTACACGTGTTTTTCTGACTCCCAGGGAGTTACTTTGTAACAGAGGGGGAGTTAATCTGATCCTGGCTAAGATGACTCCCCACCCACCCATTCCCAGGTGTCTTTCGGTAAGAGAATGGAGAAGGGGATTTAATGCTCATGATCATCATCATCATAGGGAAAGGAAATCTCCGTGTACATATTCATGAGCGCATCTATGCATGTCCTTGATATTTTGCTATGCCTTTTTGTATATAATCTGTATGTAAAGTCTGTATATACATGAATTAATGGTTTGATGTCTTTGGTAGAAATACTGTACCTTCAGTCTTTGGCGTGCTCTCTCTCTGTCTTTGTCTCTCTCTCTCTCATGGAATCTATGCGACTATCAAACAGTCACCCATAAGTGTAGGCCATTACACTCAAATGGTGTAGAAATGGAAAATTTTCAATTTTTCATTGTGTCATGTCGCCAAATTAGGGAGTGAGGAGGGGTGGTGGTGAGAGGGTATGGAAGGTGGGGAGAGAATGACGAGTTGTCGCGACGTGACGTAAAATTGTTTGTATTGACTCCCTACATCTGGGAGAGAAGGAAGAAGAAAAAGGGTTGGCATAGATTAGAAATTTGTGTGAGACACATGGATAGAGAAAGGGGGGGAGGGGGGGGGGCTGTTTTTGTACAATCTGTACAAGAGGGTGGCTGCTTGGGACCGATCTGATGAAGTTGTCAAGTGACTCGTCACAGGTGTGGTGGTGTGCTTGTGCCAAGCTAAAAATGAAAGTCGGCCAGCCTGTCAGAAAAACACACATTTTTCAATAAAATTCAGGACACCTGACTAATTCACAGAAACCAATAATATCGAAGGAAACAATTCTACCTGACAAGTCTTGATCTGGCAAGTTAGTGTAAGAACACACACACACACACACACACACACACACACACACACACACACACACACACATTTCGAAAATATATATATATCATATGCATGGGTGGTAGCGAGGTGCGGGGAGTGGGTGGTGGGTGGGAGTCATTCTGGTGGTATGTCAGAATAACTCCCCTGGAGTCAAACTGAAACGCAGAAGGAGTTAGTTTTTTATATTCTAGTTTGTTGTTGTTGTTGTCTCGTTCGTCATGCCTTTAGATGGATTCCCTCGTCTCCTCGACAAAGGTGGCAGTACGTCGCAGATCCTCCAGTCCTCCGTAGAGCTTTCGGGCCACTGGTATTCTAGTTTAACTCCCAGGGAGTTAAAATTTACAAATGAACAGTTTAACTCCCTGGGAGTTAAACCATTCGGGGAGTTAAAACTTTTCGTTACACCGGTCTGTTGTGATAGTCCATGCCTCACATGTATAGGTGCAGATGAAACACACAAATGTACAGAGAAGCCTGACCTTGTGTTTCATGTGGATACTAACGTCCTTCCAAAAAGGTTTCAGTCCGGACAGTGCTGACGTTTTCTTTGCTGCCTTTGAAAGGATTCATTGTTAAGACCCTTTACTGGTAATGAAGGATCCAAGTAGAGTGAACTTTTGAACGAGTCCTAGCCTTTGTCCACGATAGTTATATCAGAAGTGAAGGTGGTGCTGTCGCTGGCCATCAGCTTGATCTTCTTGTTGCATGTTTCCGTGACACACTTTGTTTTGTTTCATCCATTATTTTTAATTACTTGTTGAGCGAATTCTTGTTCTCTGCACGCCATGCCATCAAAACCATCCGCAAAACAAAGACTTTTGGTGGTTCTCCCTTAGATGCTTACTGCACTGGTTGTCCTGCAAAATGGATGTGTCTGGGTTGGGCTGGTAATTGTAGAGGCCCTCACAGTATTCTGTCCACCTCTTTAGGACTTCTTTCATTGCCTGTCAGGGGTGGGGGGGATGGGGGGGGGGGGGGGGGGGGGGGGGGGGGGGAGGGGGGGGGGGGGGGGGGTTCAAATTCAGATCAATGTTTTGAAAATGGAATATATGCCATTCCATGTTGACAATAATTTAAAAGCTTTCAGTCATAAGGATTTTGTCAAATTTGTCAACATAAAGTTGGCGATGAAGTCAATTATTCACAAAGCCTGTTATAATTTTACAACAAAGCATTTTCTTCGCTCATCTTTAAGCAAACCTCCGGTTGTAATGAAAGTTGGTTTGAAAGTTAGACTCCAGCCTTTTTTCTACTATCATATACACCAACAGTTACATGCATCCATCCACACCACACTGGCTTATACTGCGGTATTTTATCTGAGTATTGTTTATTCTATGTGGCTGCATAAAGCGTATGTATGCACAAGGGTTCTTTAAGTCTGGACATGCATTTACACAAAAATCATATTCTTCCTTTCTCCATTTTAGACTTAAGTCTTGGACCTAATCATGAACAATTCCCAAGAGATCAATTACCTCGTGGGTAAAATTATTTCCATACATGGGCATGTTTTCAACATTGAATGTTATGTTATTCAGCTTTACATAATAATTACGTTTGAATTTGTGAATGTGATAAGAAGAGAAAGAAGAACAAATGTTGGTACTAAGGACAGACGGCGGTGGAGGACGCATGCCATGTCACAGATAATACATCATGTGGTAATCTACGTCGCGTGCGCGAGCATGTACGCGCGCGCGCGCGCGCGCGCGCCTGTGTGTGTGTGTATGTGTGTGTGTGTCGTCGTCGGTTTTGTGTGTGTGTGGTGTGTGTGGTGTGTGTGTGTGTGTGTGTGGTGTGTGTGTGTGTGTGTGTGTGTGCTTACGAATAATTGTACATGTCTGGGTATATACGAGCGTAGAAGCTTTTTAGCTGACTTGCAGTATCATACCTATCACCGGTTTTGTCGCATTTTGTAGTCCGGATTCTTTTAGAACGTTTTTAACACAAACTCAATCATTTTTCTTTTTCTTTTTTTTGGTCATGTATGTTGTTCAATTTTAACCATAAACATTTGTAATGTGTGAAGTATTAATGAATTCTTGGGATGTGCGCAGCTTTTCGTCAACAATCATAAGATTCATGTCGATGTTTTAAGATGTTGAGGAACATGGTATAAGTGGCCTGCAATCACATGATATGCCATGCGAGATATTACATCTCATCAATACATACGTACTGAGGGCTGCATTGTACTCAAACCTACCAGATTTTTTCACTGATTTAAAGTTCTGTACAACCTTAAGCAGAAACAAAAATGTTCTAGAAAAGAGGGAAATGAGCTACATAATGAAAGATTAATCTTTATAGTGATCCGTTCAGACAATACACCCGGGCGGAAAGACTATGATTTCGTCCACCGAAAAATGTTAGATCCACGTCTGCACATAATTTCATATTTTCGTGAGCCAGTCACAACAGACGTAGCATTTCTTCCAGCCGACCGTCAACTTTTTCAAAGCCACCACCTGAGGGCTAACCCCCCCCCCCCCCCCCCCCCCCCCCCCCCCGCTGTCTCATAAACTGTCATCGCCGTCGGATCTTACGCCATAAAATGGTAAGTTATCACCAGCCGAGACCACTGGCGGCACGTTTTTGCGTGTTCAGCGTCGTGTCACTGCTATGCGGGGAAAAAGATATGACGTGCAGAGATGCAAAGAAGAAAACTGATGGTTTTCACACACACACACACACACACACATTGAAAAAAAAGGAAGTGAGAGAGAAAGCTGGGCGGGGGGGGGGGGGGGGGGGGGAGGGGGGGTGAGTAGCGTCAGGATGAAATGTGAGATGGGTCATTGCTAGACAGGAACAGACATGTTGACAGAGAGAGAGAGACAGACATACAGACAGACGGACAGATAAAGAGAGAGAGAGAATGTGTGTGTGCTCGTGTGTGCGCGCTCGTGCGTGTGTGTGTGTGTGGTGTGTGTGTGTGTGTGTGTGTGTGTGTGGTGTGTGTGTGCGCGCGCGCGTGTGTGCGGGTCCATGTATACATCTAACGGGAAAAAAAGGAGGAGAAATGCAAAACTTGTGAGTCTACACGTTCTGTTTTCACTCCTTTCAAACATACATAACAATCGTTAAATTCGGTACCAAAACATTTTTCTTCTATAGTACGATGCTGACCCACGAAAACATACAGCGGCTTGTGGTATTGTTTTCGATCAAAACGGTGTATCCGTCAGGTCTCCTAGTTTTTGCTCATATGTACCTGAATATTTAACAAGACTGGAGCATATTCAGTTGTTTAGTTTTTCTCCTTCATAGGAACTATCAGTTTCATGCAAAAACTGTGTATCTTATTATTTCAACAATAATTATTTCAATTTAGTCTTGAAACCCAACAGCTCAGCAGTTTATTATGAATTACGCCGAAAAGCATTAGAACTGGAAAAAACTGACTGCGTTTTGCAGCATACAAAGTATGACCTTTTCAAAATTCCAGCTTTACGTTCCTCAAAACAGGTAGTTTATCTATATACGGCTTTGACTCTAAGCCATCAATTTGCACTGTTGATTAATTTAATCTACCGGAAGCCAAAAGACAGCTATTGATCCTGCAAATATATCCATCCTTCCATTCATACAAACATACATACATATATATATGTATGTATATATATATATATTATATATATATATATATATATATATATTAATATATATATATATATATAAAGTTAGAGCCAAAACGCCACTCAGAATTCCAAAAGTGCTCAACCAAGCAGGGAGCGACATACCAGTTTAAAACAAGGTTTTAAAATGGAAAAAGTAAAAACGACAAAATTAAAAATAAAAAAAAAAATAAATAAAAAAAAAAAATAAATAAAAATCTACAGGCCACGTGCCACACGCGCAGAGCTCACCCACCCACACAACACACTATATAATACTGGTGGCGTGCCCTGATTGTACAACCTGAGGAGAGCATCCCGCTCGAAACAATTTTGTCGTTTTTACTTTTTCCATTTTAAAACCTTGTTTTAAACTGGTATATATATATATATAAATGTGTGTGTGTGTGTGTGTGTATATATATATATATATATATATATAGAGAGAGAGAGAGAGAGACAGAGAGAGCGAGAGAGAGAGAGAGAGAGAGAGAGAGAGAGAACTCTGAAATTTAAGGATTATAGGCCAACAGCCCCTTTCATGGGGGGAACACAAGATCATACCTCACTTCTAGAGAACATACAAACATGGAAACTCTAATCACAGAGAAAACATAACTCTGACTGGACAGACATATGGGCTGTACATGATTTATATAATCAAGATATTTCTGGTTCACATGTTTGTATTGCCGATGAAGGCTTGTCTAATTTGAAGGCAGAGACTAGGAATTTTGCCAAATTGACTATTTGATCGGGCAGTTCAGTAGTAAATACACCAATCAATTTGCATTCCAAATTCTCATCCGCAGTCACGTCAAATTTATGCAACTTTCTGATCTGATTGTACAATGGGCACTTGAACATAAAATGAATTTCGTCTTCTTTTAGATTTAAACATACAGGACATGTCGTGTTTTAGTGTAGGTAAAAAAGCAAAAACTTTTTGTAAAATTTAAATTGGGACACACCCATTCTAAATTGTGCCAGAACTTCCCTTTTAAAATTTTTTTAACATACAGAAAAATAATATATTTTTTCTCGGGGGAAAACTTGGTTTCGTTTCCCTTAAAGGGGAAAACCTTGGCTGAATCCAAAGGGTTTTTCGCCTTTGATGGCAAAATTACTGTTATCTAAAAAATTTTAAAATTCTTTTATGAATCCTTTTTTCTTTACCAAAACCCAAAAAAATCCATATTTTCTTAAAAATCCATTTTCCACGGGATTTTTCTTGACTTTGTGGGGCCCCATGTTCCCCGGGCCCTTTTCATGCTTAGCCAGTGACTTTTTGGTACGCTTTTTTTAAAAAATTGGGTATCGGTTGCTTTAAAAATCAAAAACCAAGAATTTTAATCACCTTTGAAAAGTTGTTTCCCAAAAGGGAAAATCGCCCCAAGTTCCCCAATATTTCGTCGTTTGTGATTTGTTTTTAAAAGGTAAAAATTTTTGCATGCGTACATTTTCTTGCTCAGTGAGGGTAAGCTTTGTCCCCCCCATATTCAGAGCCTTAAAAAAGCAACGGGAAAAACCGGTGCATAAAAAATTTTGGGAAGAAAATACCCTTTTGGTAAAAAATTTTAACCCAAATTTTTTTTTAATTATGCACAGGATGTCGTTGTACATTTTTTTCCCCTAAGTTTTGTTTTTCCCATGGCAAGTTTTAAAAAATTTAGTTGGGAAAAAAAGTAAAGACCAAGTATTTGTACGAATTAACCATTTCGGGAGAGAGAGAGAGAGAGAAAAGGAGAGAGAGAGGGGGAGAGAGAGAGAGTGGAGAGAGGAGGAGAGGGGAGGGGGAGAGGGGGAGGGGGGGGGGGGCGAAGGAGAGAGAGAGAGGTAGGAGAGGAGAGAGAGAGAGAGAGAGAGAGAGATGATGTTGATGATTATGATGTTTGGTTTGATGATGATGATGATGATGTTTAAGGGAAAATCAATTTCAAACGGTATCGTAAAAAAATGTGTATTAAACCCAAAAATTTTGGCAGGTGATTGGAAACATTTTTAAAAAAAAAGGGCTTTGTTCCTTGAAGACGGGAAAGTAAACCCCTGGGAAAGTGTTAGTTTACCTGGGAAAAGGGTTCCATCAAAATTTTGCCCCACTTTTTTCTTTCCCTTTTAAAAAAAACATAGACGCTGAAAACCAAAAACACGAGCTTTGGGGAAAACAAAAAACAATACATGTGCCCCAATAGCGGGCCAGAACTTTGAGGCAAAACCCTAAAAAAATTTTCCCCCAAATTAATTCTGGCAGGAAAGTCAAACTCACGCCTGAGGGGGTTCGGATTTGCCGTTTTCCCGGGACTTTTTTGCTCTCCCCCCCATGGACCGATAAATGTGGCAGCCCAGGTGATAGGACCTATGCAGGGGCAAAAAGGGACTTAGATACAGCGAAACTTTTTTTGGAGGGAAAGGGACGAGAGTGTTTCTGGGGGAACCCTTCTTCCTCGAATGAGGATTTCCAACAGAAACCCGGGTTTACACACTTATTTCCCAAGACCTCCCCCCAAAGCGGCCCCACCCTAAAAAACCCTTTTTTTACTGCGTATACCAGCTTTTCCGGTTCCAGTAAAAAGGCGAAAAATGGGGCCCCCGTTTTCTTTTAGGTAGACGGTATTGCTCTTAAAGAGTTAAAGGGCAGCTTCCTGTCGTCCCCGACGTTTGCTTGAGGTATGCTTATTAAAAGGGCACATGAAAACCCGTGTTCCGGGGTTTGAAAGAGGGATGATGAAGCAATTGTGCGAAATGACAGACTGGTTTTTTAAATGCATCCCCCATCTGACCCCAAAATTTAAAAAAACCCCCACAAATTATAAAGGGAGGGTTTAAAAAAAGGGTTTCAAAAAAAAAGGGGTATTGGTGAAAAAATTGCAACCCTTTTTTGCCCTGCCCCCTCCTTACATCCTGGACACATAAATAGGGTTTGTTTCTCTTATAAAAAAAAAAACCCCTTTCCCCCTACAGAACTTGATATCAGGCTCGGAACCCCCAAGAAAAACCCCCATTATAAAAAATTGGGTGAAGAAAGCTTTTCTTTTCTTTAGCACAGCACCCTTAGTCCCAAGAAATTTCAAAAAAAAAATTTTTTTTTTTTTAAATTTAAAAAAAATTTAACCAAAAACTTGCCCCTCGCTAAAAACCCACTACGTTCGCTTTTTGGTAATGAAATTTAAACTTTTTCAGGGTTGGACAAAAACAAAAAAAAAAATTTAAAAAGCAAATAAAAAAAGTTTTCCCCGGGGAAAACCTTAACTTCTAAATTTTCCCAAAACTAAATGAAAATTTGTGGACTTACATTGTGCCAGAAAAAAATTTTGCTCTTAATATCCCGGGGGAACCCGGAAAAGAATATCTTTGGGGGCCTGCCCGTGGGACTGCTTGGCCCCCTGTTACGCTTGTGACCATGTGGCATTGTTTATGGAAAATTTTAGGGGCATCCCTGATAAAAAAAAAAGATTGTTCCGTTTCCCTTCTTTTAACTCAACGCTTAATGGGAAAAACAAAAAACTCGACAAAGTCTAGGGTGGGGCTGGGTAAAAGGAACGATGGTTAAATTTTATCTTTTTGGACAATAAGGGCACCCCACGCTTTTGAAAAACATCTTCAAAACCCCCTACCCCGTATCAAAATGGGGCTGTCAAAAGAGGAAAAGAAGTCAAAACCTTGATCTCAAACTCTCAAGGAAACTGCATTTAAAGTCCCGTTTTCAGGGGGCCCCTGTTTTATGTTGGTACCAGGGGCTCAGGATTTCCGTTTTAGTCAATAAGTTTTTTAGTAGAATATTCCAAAAAATTTTTGCTAGAGGGGTTTCTCTTTTCAATAAAATCGCAAACAACTTTTTTTTTTCGAGGGGAAGGAGGGAAAAAAAAGCGATATAAGGGTTTCCCGCCCCGAAAAAAGAAAAACAAAAAAAATTTTCCCGGGTCACGTATGATTCAAAGACTTCCCTTTCCCAAATTTGATATTCATCTTATTTACAAAGACATTTTGCCCCTTTAAACTGTCACTGCATCTGACAGAAAAAAAAGGGAAAAACCCGCCGAAAAAATTCAATCCCCTTTTCCCAAAACGCTTCCTTGGTTTTCAGGCCCCCAAAAAAGCCCCGGGTTTTTTTAACGATCCATTTTAACTCCCCTCCACTTTTTAACTCCCCCGGGGGGGTTTGAAAATTTGGGACCCTGCCAATTTTAAAAACCCCCCGGGGTTGAAAAAAAACCCCCGCCAGTGGGCCCCCCCCCCCCCCCCCCCCCCCCCCCCCCCCCCCCCCCCCCCCCCCCCCCCCCCCCCCCCCCCCCCCCCCCCCCCCCCCCCCCCCCCCCCCCCCCCCCCACCCCCCCCCCCCCCCCCCCCCCCCCCCCCCGCCCCCACCCCCCCCCCCCCCCCACCCCCCCCCCCCCCCCCCCCCCCCCCCCCCCCCCCTGTTTTAGATTAACTCCCCCACCCCAAAACATTTAGTTTTATGTGTTAGTCACGATATGAGAATATACATTTAATATACCCCTCCCTCCCCCTCTCTCTGTCTGTCTGCTGTCTGTCTCCCTCCCCCCCCCTCCCCCTTAACTTTCTTTCAGGCTCTCGCTCACTCTCTCACTCTCTTGCTTGTCTGTCTGCTTTTTGCTTGTCTGTCTGTTTGTCTCTCTTAATCTTTCTCCCTCTCTCTTTGCTTGTCTCTCTGTCTGCCTGTCTATTTGTTTATCTATCTCAGTGTCTCTGTCTCTAGTGTCTCCCCTACTCCCCCTCTCTGTCTGTTTTTCTTTTTTCTTGTACTCCCCCTCGCTTCTCTCGCTCTCTGTTCTCTCTCTCTCTCTCTCTCTCTCTCTCTCTCTCTCTCTCTCTCTCTCTCTCCTTCTCTCTCTCTCTCTCTTCTCTCCCCCCCCCCCTCTCTCTCTCTCTCTCTCTGCATGCTTCTAGTCAGCTTTGTTTACTGTTATTATTTGGAGCCGGAATTAGCTCAGTTGGTAGAGCGCCGGACTCGTAATCTTGGTTGATCCTGGGGTTGCGGGTTCGAACCTGCGCCGGGGCGTTTCGGTACAGGGGGATTTTTCCCTCGGAGTTAACATTGGTTCTGACTCCATTTCCCATACAGTCCTTCGAATGAGACTATAAACCGAGGTTCCGTGTGTGAACGCACGCATAACATCTTGCACACACGTAAAATCCCATCACCAACTTTCGGAAGAGTAGGCCAGTTTGGCCGTTGGTATGGATGACACGTTACACATAGCATGCACCTGCGTGAGAAATGGAAAGAATGAAGGAAGTAAGGAAACTGAGTGAACGATATTGAACGACATTTACTGGAAGAGACGGGAAACGACTGAATGAAGCGCCAGCTGGCAGCTCTCAGTCGGCACTACCCAGGTAGGCAGCCCGTTGTGTAAACGAGTGTTGATTGTAAAGCGCTTAGAGCTTGGCCTCTAGCCGAGAATAGGCGCTATATAAGTATTCATTATTATTATTATTATTATATTAGTGACGGGGGGTGGGGTGGGTGGGTGAGGGGGGCAGTTCTGACATAAGGCCAGAATGACTCCCCCCTTCTATTTTTTAACTCCCCGGGAGTCAATCTGGCTAAACTAACTCCGGGGAGTTACTTTCGATCAAGAAATGTTGATCCAGATTGACTCCCGGGGAGTTAAAAAATAGAAGAGGGGAGTACTTCTGGCCTTACGGCAGGACTCCCCCCCCCCCTCCCCCCACCCCACACACTGCAGAGAGACACTTGACACAATGACACTTGAAAACTTTACTCGACAATTTGCATACCTTTCAGAACAATTTGATTATCTACGCAGTTTGATAAGAATTAAGATGTGACTCGCACCGTACAATTTTGTCCGTGCACCTGAAGACCTACGTGGGAGGCCATACAGGTCTGATGCCATTGCAGAGGATCGTTAAAGGATACGACATAGATCACCATGTAAAATAATACTGAACCCTGCAAGGCTCCAGTTGAGGAGGGTATCATGGAATCAACTTGGGTCACAAAAAGATGCAAGGAATCCTTTCACTGATGAATAACTAACACAACTGAAAGAAACGATTCCAAAGAAGTTGTTTGTTTGTTCTCCAATATTTCGGCCGCCTGGTCTTCCTCAAGGGCTTTATTGCACGTGTATGAGCACGTCATAACAAAACAAATTTGAAGAGACGCAGTGAGTATTATCTCCTAACGTCATTTGTTTAAGTCCGGATATGGAGCTTGCTTAAGCATAGGGATTTTGAAATATGTTAATTGCATTTTACAATGATGGTATTACTCTGTAGACAGTGCTCAGTTGGTAACCCCAACCTTCACCGATTCCCCTTCTACCCCATCTGTGCATACCTTCCCCAGTCTTCTAACGATTGATTTCTCACCCCTCTTAATTCCCCATCACCTCTCTCGCTCAGTCTCTCTCTCTTTCTCTCTCTCGCTTTCTCTACCTCTCTTACCCTCCCTCCCACCCCACTTCTTTTCCCCTCTTTGTTTTATTCATTTAAAAAATCCCCTTCTTCACTTTTCTGCTAAGATAATACCTATCCTTTGTTTCATCCTCCTTCCCAACCCCTCACCCAGCTACACACACACACACATCTCTCTCTCTCTCTCCCTCTCTCTCTCTCTCTCTCTCTCTCTCTCTCTCTCTCTCTCTCTCTCTCTCTCTCTCTCTCTCCTCTCTCTCCAATAACAACAAAACCTCTTTCCGTAAATCTCGATTCTCTTCATTCCCACATGAGGACCCACATCAGCAGATGACCTGCCTGCCTGCTCATCCGTCGGACACGACGGGAGAATCCATCATCATATGTCACTTTCGTCTGTTCACAAAGAGAGAGAGATACGATAGAGAGATATGACAGCGGGGTACAGAAAGTCACTGACCTTGTTAAAGGTGCGAAAACAAGCTTTTATTCCAACATGGTACCCTCTAATACAACTTGTAAACAACTGTTTGAATAGCATGAAGAAGATACTTAGCAAAGCTAAAACACTGTCCTACTTTCATCTTATTATGTTTAGGAACTTGCAAACTTGTACCATGATTTCTTTATGAAAAGGATCCTTTCCATCCGTGTGACACAAGAGGATGATATCAATCAGGTGGATAACTTTCCTGTTTCTCCCTTTTCTGCCTCCTTTCCGACTTCAGAAGATTACGTGGAAAAGATCATTCTGCTCCTAAAACCTGTGATCTCGACCCAATAACAACAAAACCTCTTTTCGAAATCTTGATTCTCTTCTTCCCACTATTTCCAAGATTCTGAACAGATCCCTCATATCAAGCAGAGTTCCTTCTGATTTCCAAACTGCTGCTGTCAAACCTTCACTAAAGAAAAAAAAGCATCGCTTCATCTGAACATTTCATAAAATCACTCACCAGTTTCAATCTGCCCTTCCTGTCCAATCTCTTAGAAAAACTTGTTCTCCGCTAGCTCGCCTCACACTTGTCTACGCACAACTTGCTCAATGCTGCCAGTCTGCATACAGATCTGGTCACAACACTGAAACTGTCGCATTCATAATGGTATTCTCACTTCATTAGACAAAGAGAAAGTAACTGTTCTTTTGTTGGTGGACTGGTCTGCTGCGGCCGAGATCGTTCTCCTCCATGTTCAACATGCTATTTAAAATGCTGCCTTTGATTGTTTTCAGTCCTACTTTCTATACGAAAACAATATGTCACAGATGAAGGTCATAAGTTTGCAGAGACTGCTCTCGAGTTTTGGTGTGTGGCTCAGGGCTCCATGCTGGGTCTGGTGCCATTTATCGTGTATACAACTCCTCTCACCACTGTAACTGTGAAACTTTCCGTTCGTCACCAAATGGTTGCAGACACACACAACCTCATGACTCTGAATCATTCGAGAATAACAAAGAACTATCTGAATAACTTCAGGGACACTTTTTAAAAAGTTAAAATATGGTCACAACAGAACAAACATAAACTTTTTTGTTTTTTGTTTTTGTTGTTTTGGTTTTTTTTTTGTTTTGGTTTTTTTTTTTTGCTGTCCCAACCTGTGCGCCACCTCAGAGACAGTACACCCATGCCGCTCATTCCGACACCCCGTCCACAGCCACAGCCCGGTTGGCCCTGCCGCAGCCCCGGTAGGGCAATCCACAGGGAGCAGTCAATGTCAAGTCAAGAGGCAACCCACCGGAGAAGACACTGCACTGCTGCCGAGTCACTTCGGTGGTGTTCAGTGGCGCCTGTTCTGATCTAACATAGGCAGGACACCACCTACTAAGCCCCCTACTGACGACAATAATTGCTTAGTCGCGGAGCCGGCGTGAGTGAGCTCTCCCTCCGGAGGGCGCCACCACGTCCGTCCAACGACAGCCCCCACGGACTCGCCGATACCGGTGGCCCCGACGGAACCAAACCAAGACCACAGACGTGGAGAGGGCATCGAAATTGAGAACACCATGAGAGCAGGACGTGAAGGGCCACAGAATTTGACACATTTTTTTTATGCTGATCGATGAGAATGAGGATGATTAAGGTGATGCTACGGATTTCCATTTCGGTCTGAGACTACATGACAGGGCTGTACTCTACGCTTCCTTTCATAATAAAATCCCGCCGTCAACCAGGCCCGAGAGATACAGGCACCTGCAGTGTTGGTCAGGAAATTTGAGTAACACTCTCAGAAACGCATCCATTAAGTGGATGAAACTCGACTGTGTGGTCCCAGTCTTCCCAACTGAGTCCGCAGCAAACTCAACTCTGGGTAGGAGCCGGTCGGGGCAGAAAAACCCACATGACTCTGATGGGATTCGAACCAACGACCTCCCAGCCGGGAGTCCGCGACGCTAACCACTTCGCCACGGCGGCTGGTAAACAACAAACAGAAACTTGATGATGATAAAATAGAGGCTATTAGATTCTCAAACGCCACTTCCACCAAGTTGCAAGTCTTCCAACAACTAGTTCACAAAACAACATTGACATTGAATTTCGTATGCAGTTCGGTATCTCGCTTTTCTGTGCGATGACGGTCCGTTATTAACGCAATATGTTATGAAAATATCAAAGCTGCGTATATTGAAATCAGATGCATCATTTCTATTTGCCAATAAATCACAGCTGACGCCGCCAAAAAGCTACTATTCTCCTCCATCCTGTCCAGACTGGGCCGTCATCTGACACTTACAAAACCACTACAAGAGGTCCAGTATTCTGTTGCCAAGTTCATTTACAGGTCTCGTAAGATCATGCACATCAAGACACTTCTATAAACAAATACACAGATAAATAAGTACATTCTGGCTTCCAGAAGAACAGAGAATTCAGTACAAAAGATGTTTTCTGTGGTTTCATGTTGTTACACGACAGGCTTCTCTATTTGTCTGAGCTACTTGAAACCTACACTCCATCCAGAATTCTTCGATATTCTGCTAATGATAGAAGTTTGTTGTTGTTGCAAACCCTACGTTAAAAAAACAACAACAACACGATGGACGCACTCCTTGAGCCTCAGCCAGGCTATTCTGGAATCCACTGCCTTTTTATAATCTGCCCTTCCCTTCTATCAAATCGAAGCTGAAAACCAACCTTTGCAGGCAAAGCTCTTAAATAGCTCCCAATGGATTTTCTATTTCTGCTTTCAGTTCATAGTTTTGTGTGCATACATGCTTGTGTTTGTTGGGAGCGCGCAAGCGCCTCTGTGTGTGCGAGTGTGTGTGTGTGTGTGTGTGTGTGTGTGTGTGTGTGTGTGTGTGTGTGTGTGTGTGTGTGTGTGTGTGTGTACATGGAAGTGTGCCTTGCCAGTGTTGCATTGATATGCACGACTAGCGTGTATAAGCAGGTCGTGCATGATGGGCATATATTGCAGGGCGTAAATTTACTGTGAGCTGCATTATCTAGCATGCACTTAATTGTATTCATATTTCAAAATGTATCATAACACTATTTGGGCTTCAGGAAACGCTATACAAATGTCCATAATTGAAATCATTATCTTTATTAACATTCTCCCTCCCATCTCCTTCCCCCAGCGCTCTCTTCATCTCTCTCTCTCTCTCTCTCTCTCTCTCTCTCTCTCTCTCTCTCTCTCTCTCTCTCTCCTCTCTCTCTCTTTTCCTGTGTGTGTATGTGTGTGTGTTTGGATGTGTATGTGAGAGAGAGAGAAGGGGGGGGGGGGCAGAAAGAGAGGAGGGAGAAAGAGGGGGAGGAGTGGGGAGGAGAGAGAGAGAGAGAGAGAGGAGAGAGAGAGAGAGAGATGAGAGAGAGAGAGAGAGAGACAGACAGACAGAGACAGAGACAGAGAGAGAGAGAGAGTTATGCATGCTCCACTCCCAAGTCATCGTGAACTTTCACAAAGTCTGATGCAGCGGTTTTTTATGAAGCCTACGATAGACAAAGACCTTATCTGTATAAATTTATGTAAAGCCTGAAAAGGAATGAACGTAAGTTACGCTAAGCAAAACCTATTATGATGACTTTTATGGCTGCTTGCTCATTGTGCGAATTTAACAAGAAAGGGAAGCACTGACAAACTCATACAGGACAGAGGAAGGATGGTAGTGACGTAACGGTTGCTTGAAAATTAAACCCTTTTCAGGCCAGACGAGGGGTGGTGGTGATTAATCGGTTGCTCAAATAGTGGTCTGTTAACATAGTGTTTAAACTAACACTAGCTTTCAAGAAATTGTAAGATTTGTGGCACCTTTATTCTTAAGACTTCTCCAGGTGGGAGTGGTGGGGACGAAGCATCCGTATCGGCCAATCGATCTCAAGCACGGGGGCCGGAATAGCTCAGTTGGTAGAGCGCCGGACTCGTGATCTTGGGGTTGCGAGTTCGAATTTCGGTACAGGGGATTTTTTTCCCTCGGTTCGGACTCCATTCCCCATACAGTCCTTCGAATGAGACTATAAACCGATGTTCCGTGTGTGAACGCACGCACATCTTGCACACACGTACAATCCCATCACCAACTTTCGGAAGAGAAGGTCAGTTTGGCCGTTGGTATGGATGACACGTTACACATAGCATGCACCTTCCCCGAAGATGGAGTATGGCTGCCTTAATGGCAGTGTCCGCAGGAGTATCAGCCTGCGTACGCAGAAAAAAAGAAAGAAAGAAAGAAAAGATCTCAAGCACTTCGAAGCCCTTGACTAAGATTTCCATGTGCACCTTAACCTGACCCTAATCCAGCCTAACTTTTTACGCCTTATAAAAACGAATACAGTTAAGTTTAAACCTCGTGCTTGTAATGAGGGAGCAATGGTCTGACTTCTCTTTTCTCCATCAATACAGGTACAACTGGAATTGCAGATGAGACAATCAACATGGCGAAAGTGGGGTGGACCAATTAGAGATATTGAAGATTCCTGTATTGAAGGCGAGAGTGATAATTTTATTTCAAGCATCAAATACATGATTTTCACATTCATGTTGCATGGGGAAATAGTGGTAATATATCATTAAGGAAAAAATACCCTCCCTGACTTATAGCCTTCAAAACCAATTATCTCGTTTGTACTGAACATTAAATAGATTTCAAACTGTAAGAGGATGTATCAGAAACCAGGCTGTTTAAACATCTGCTTTGTTTTTTCGGTGTTTTTTTTTCATATTCATTTTCGTAAATTTCAAAGCAAACAGCAATTACAACACAGACACATCACTATAAATCATACTCACTGATACAAATACAACGAGGAGACAACCAAATTATTATAACACTGTCCGTACAAAAGCAAGATTTGAAAGCGTACTCTTACGAAAAATAAAAGCAAAAAAAAGCAAGAAAACAAAATTAACCAAACAATACATAATGATACAGTAGCCACAATAGCATCATCACTTTTTTCAATAAAACATATTGCAATAAAATAAACAAGATATGGTGCACCTAATGAATGCCAAAGAACACTGGCTTATCAGAATTCTATTCAGTATTGACTTACTGTTAATGTTTGCATTGTGTAGTTCTATTTGCAACTAGATCTATTTTATACTGGTTAGTTTCTTTCTGAATACACATGTTTGGAAAACAACTTGCCATTTTACATTCGTAATTATGATGTCTGTTAAATACCATTATGAAGTCAAATATGTCACCGCCTTTTACTCCCATTTATAACAAGACTACGAGAAGTATGGTTATTGAAAACATTTCAGATTTTTCATACTAAGTGTTTTCTAAAGAGGTAGAAAAATTGTTGTACAGGTGTTCAGTTCTATAGATAATGCTCTAAGGAATCCCTTTCATAATCACACACTAAACATCTTATCTTGTGTCAGTCACACACATGGCACTTGGGACAATATTTGTAGCTATGATCCTACGCACGATTCTTATTTGTAGCCATTTCAGTTTGATATCTCTCTTTCGCTGGATTTGAAACCAAAACAAAACAAAACCCTTATTTTCCAAGATATACCCAGGATTAGTTTTTCAGACCACTTTCAACAGCAGCATGTTTTAGGTCTCTTATGTACACTACCACTAAGTTGTAATGGACTTGATATACCCAGATCTCCATTATTGTTATCACGTCGTTGTATTTCAAGTTTCTTAATAAACTGTTGAACTGAAACTATCAAACCACTTTCATTAGCAAAATTAATACGACAATCAAGATCAGTAAGAAATCCAGCATTTGTCAAGAATTCCTCATTTCTTTTAATATTTTTTATGGAATATTTTCCTTTCTCCATAACTCTATTTGTTTTATTAGCACACTGCCGATACTTTTACTATCATTGTAAAAGATATGCTTCAAAAGCAGTTCATTTGGGTTTTTAGGTATCATACAAAGGCTTGATATCCACAATGCTTTGAAAACCAGCTTCTTTCTGTGTTGTATTTACTTCTCTTTATTTTGTCTCCGTCATTTAAAACTACGCTGGTGTCACTGTCTGGTGTGGATGAAAAATTTCTTTTTCTTTGATTTGTGAATAAAAACGACAATACTCATTCCTTTGCTCTTTTTACTATTAATTCATGCTACATAGTGGGAATGGCGTATCACAACAGGTTTTGTATCACTTCCCTAACCACCATGCACACACACACACACACACACACACACACACACACACAACACACACACACACACACTCTCACACACACACACACACAAACACACACACACACACACAAACACACACACACACACACACACACACACACACACACACACACACACACACACACACACACAAACGCTGATTTGCACGCACATGAATGAAGGCTCCAACACAATTACTTACATAACAATGTGCGAATTCATGAATCGGCCGTCCAGAAGAAAGAGGGAGATAATAATTTCGTCCAAGGATGTCTTCTGCATGTGCCCCTGGTCTGCCATGATGATGTTGACGGTGTATGCCACTTTACTGCCATAGCGCTGGTCATTCTCAAAGAACTTCTGCGTAGTGACGGGTGGACTTCTAAGCTAGGATGGTCACTCTGGGTGTCTCCACCTAAAACATGATATAGACATGACTGTCATCACCCTTCGGAGATTCTTGGTTGCCTGTGTGTTTCTATATTCACGCTGTTGCTTTTCTCTCTGTTATTGTTCCGACTCTTGTTTTCTATGTAATCGGTCAATCAGCCAGTCAACAGGTCTTTCTTTTCTGTCTCCGTCTGCGAATCGCCCTCCGCACCCCTTTCACTCAACCAGTCAGCTAGTCTCTCTGTATATCTCTGAACCCCCCATCTCCCCTTTCCTGTCGTTTGCCATGCTCTCTCTCTCTCTCTCTCTCTCTCTCTCTCTCTCTCTCTCTCTCTCTCTCTCTCTCTCTCTCTCTCTCTCTCACACACACACACACACACAACACACACACACACACACACACACACACACACACACACACACACACACACACCTGCATAAAGAGAAACCCCGCAAACTTCATTCGTGGCACTATAGTCAGATCCCCTAGCTGGTACCTCAACAGGAGAGGTGCCGAAATGGTCATAGACCTCGGCACAGACAACCGTGTCCTGAGACGTTCCTATATCATCTGAGCGCATGCGCTGTGACCGCATCAGTCCATTAACAATAAACATATCAATAAACCATTGCATTAAAAGTCTAAAAATAATGAAAAAAATAAACACTTAGTGCTAGTTTGTGTGACTGTATAAATGCAACAGAATGTACACTTTCATTGTTGTCTGCATACACTGTCTGATAAAATCATCGGTCATATCAAAAGCATACTATTCTGCTGCTGCTGGTTTTTTTTTATCTTTCTCTCTCCCTCCTCTCTCTCTCTCTCTCTCTCAAAAATTATGTTGCGTTACATTTGCTTGCACCTTTGCTTTTTTCTTCCTTTTTTTTTTTTTTTTTTTTTTTGGGGGGGGGGGGGGAGGCGCGAGGTGGTCATCTGATAAACAATTGCAAATACCTACATGACATTCTTTTAATGGATGTATTGGAGTTAACTCTCGTAAAATATAATAGAAGCTGCAGATACCAGCCGCCGTGGCGAAGTGGTTAGCGTCGCGGACTCCCGGCTGGGAGGTCGTGGGTTCGAATCCCATCAGAAGTCATGTGGGTTTTTCTGCACCGACCGGCTCCTACCCAGAGTTGAGTTTGCTGCGGACTCAGTTGGGAAGACTGGGACCACACAGTCGAGTTTCATCCACTTAATGGATGCGTTTCTGAGAGTGTTGCTCAAATTTCCTGACCAACACTGCAGGTGCCTGTATCTCTCGGGCCTGGTTGACGGCGGGATATATTATGAAAGGAAGCGTAGAGTACAGCCCTGTCATGTAGTCTCAGACCGAAATGGAAATCCGTAGCATCATCTTAATCATCCTCATTCTCATTGATCAGCATTAAAAAAAAATGTCTCAAATTCTGTGGCCCTTCATGCCCTGCTCTCATGGTGACCTCAATTTCGATGTCCTCTCCACGTCTGTGACTTTGGTTTGGTTCCGTCGGGGTCACCGGTATCGGCGAGTCCATGGGGTCTGTCGGTGGACGGACGTGGTGGCGCCCTCCGGAGGGAGAGCTCACTCACGCCGGCTCCGCGACTAAGCAATTATTGTCGTCAGTAGGGGGCTTAGTAGGTGGTGTCCTGCGTATGTTAGATCAGAACAGGCGCCTCTGAACACCACCGAAGTGACTCGGCAGCAGTGCAGTGTCTCCTCCGGTGGGTTGCCTCTTGACGACTTGACATTGACTGCTCCCTGTGGATTGCTGGTGCCGGGGCTGCGGCGGGACCGACCGGGCTGTGGCTATGGACGGGGTGTCGGAATGAGCGGCGTGGGCACACTGCCTCTGAGGTGGCGCAGGGGTTGGGACAGCAAAAAAAAAAAAAAAAAAAAAAAAAAAAAAGAAGCTGCAGATAATAGAAAAGGCTTCTTTAGACCAATGATTTTATCTTTACAAAATAGAGAAACATTGCCCATGTTACATTCGTTCATTCTCTCTCTCTCTTTCTATCTTTCTCTCGTTTTCTTTGTCTTTTGATTTTTCTCTTTCCTTTACCTCCTCCTATATTTATGCCTAGAATATTGCATCGTTTTTTTTCTGGGTTTTTTTTTCGTGCTTGATTTCTTTAGTGGAGGGCGTGCTGAAAAAAAGACCGATGGCTATTCTGCTCCCCTCTTGAAAAAAAAATCATCTCTTATCTTACGTCTGTCTTGAAGTCTGAAACTGATTAGGCACCAGAAGACAACCAAAAATTCTATGGATCATACAGAAAACTTACTCCAATCCTTCTTACCCTCAGTTTTAGAAAGGAAACATTCTGAAAAGCGTATGCCTGCGAATAAATATGCAACACTTCCGGCGTCTCTCTTCCGGCGGGAGTAGAAATGACGTCATGCAACACAGCGTGCGGCGTGACGACAGCCGAGGTTTCCTTGGAGAGCAGCAGGGCATCCTCGTGGCTGAGACGGTTGGTGCGAAACATTGGCACAGAGGTGGAAGGGTCCACAGGCGAGATGAGGTTGCCGTAGACACCTTCCCAATTCACCAGCAGCTGAAATGATAGAAATGAACGATTGTTTCAAGTCGCCTCTCACTGTGCAAATGTCACTTCCGTAGCAATAGTTGTGCCAGAATCGGAGTGGTAGTGAAGGTGATGAATGATATGGTAATGATCATGATATTTTGATGACAACAAGAACAGACTTTCAGACTTGAGACTTTAATTTTCTTTCGTTAAAAAGAATTTAGTATGCGCTTCCTTGGGAACTTCAAATCACAGCCACAATCAAATATCACACTACGCTTTAAGCTACATAAACATGTAAACACACACACACACACACACACACACACACACACACACACACACACACACACACACACACACACACAACATGTATTGTTTGCTTCAAGGGATCAGCAAACTAAAACATCAAATGTTGAGAGAGAGAGAGAGAGAGAGAGAGAGAGAGAGAGAGAGAGAGAGAGAGAGAGAGAGAGAGAGAGAGAGAGAGAGAGAGAGAGAGAGAGAGAGAGAGAGAGAGCATGTATGACCTGTTGAAATAAAAAAAAATGCGGTAAAAAATGACTAATTTCTTAAACACAACTAATGTATCTACAAGAACAACAATACACTAAATAATACAACACTGTCCTCAAACTTCATTTTTCTGTTGTGTGTGTGTGTGTGTGTGTGTGTGTGAGAGAGAGAGAGAGAGAGAGAGAGAGAGAGAGAGAGAGAGAGAGAGAGAGAGACAGACAGACAGACAGACAGACAGACAGACAGACAGACAGAGACAGACAGACAGAGAAGGACAGAGAGACGACTGACTAAAACAGCATGAATTTGTGTGGGGAAAATGAAAAACCACTCTACATGTTTAAGAACATGTAATACTGTAGTTTTCAATCGGTTACTGCAATTTGCCACCAAATGATGATAATAAAATACAGGAATGAAAGGGAGAACAAAATATCCACACAAACATAATTTATGTGCGTAGACATAGACACACATACACGTGCGCGCGCGCGCACACATACACTTACACACCTTAGCATGTTGCTGCGCATCAGGGGCGTGTGAGCAAGGTGGAGAACAAGGTGTGGAGGAACGACGCTGTCAGGGTGTCTGTCGACAGATAAAGCTCTATACTCCGGGTGTCATGGTAGACATCTCCGACAGTACTACTCGACCGAACCTCCACAAACCTGCCCATCACATTAGGCTTAGGGAAAGAGGTTCCATGTGCAACATGAGCTCAGTGCATGTGCTAAAAATTCTAAGGAAACGATGGAGCCGTCTGCAGCAAAATTCTGTTAAAACATCCATTCCGATTGCACAACAAAACGATACGCAAACAAACAAAAACAAAAAAACATAGCAATAAATGAAACCGCATGAGAAACAGAAATAAGGACAACTGTCTGTATAACTTTCAAGTGCGACTAGCTAAGACATACTGATGAAGAGCAAGGGATGTGTGGAACAAATGGAGAAGGACGGGGCCTTTCAAGTTTTTTCTGTGTCAGCCAAATGTTACTGGGTTTTTTTTTGTTTTTTTTAATCTGTCTGTATCTTAGTGTTCCAATTTTAGCACTCTAATGCCTACATGACGTTTAAAAAAGTCACAAAGGCATATTTAAAGTGTTGATGATAGCAAAACACTTCCACCCCTATCCCTCCATATTCCACCTCTTCATCAACAGCAAGCAGCCTTTCTCTTCTTGTTTGGCTACCAACACGAGGTCGTTAAAGCTAAACAGTCTTTCAGAAATCATGAAGAAAAAACATTCATGTACTAAGTTACACATATATGACCACTAATGTGCTATACAGCTGACCAACGAAGACATTCCATTTGTGAAGAAAGTGTAGCAGGCAGCATACCACTGCAATAGCAGACTCATTTCTGTGTGTTACTTTCGTTCTTCTGTTCTACTATTCATGCTGGCCTCCCCTTGCCAGTGCCCCACTCCCATCCCTCCACTTCGATTCTTATCTCAGCCACCGATTCTTATCTCAGCCACACTTTCTTTCCTTGTTCCACCTACCACTGGGACAGACCATCTTGACACCAACTAGCGTATTATGCAATCTCTACGCCCAGCACCATATTGCCCTGCTCCCTTTCCCCCTCCCACTCCCCACGCACTCACACCTCACTCATGTACTCCCTTCTTCCCCTTTCCCTTCTCCTTCCCTCACCCATACACTCTCTTTTACATATCTGCTCTCCACCATCCTCACTTCGGTATCCTTACTAATTAAAAGCTTACATTTTAGAGCTGATGCGCTTTAACTATCCGTCGCTATCAATGCTGAACACAGTGGCGTTTTATTTGATGAAACAAACATGCTGAACTGACACATCCATCTCGAATTCTTTACGGAACAAAGTTAACTTTCTATTACTTTGACAACAGTGAAAAAATTCACCATGCATTCGGAGTTTTTGATGGTAAAAGTTTGTGATTGTAGAAAGTAGTATGGCTGTTTATATCGTCTGTTTGATGTGGCTTCATTTGCTTGATTTACCGTGCTGTATAAACTCATCTTGCCTCACAAAGCTCGTCTTGCTAAGGAAGGTAGGCTTATATATTTCAAGCGGCCTAGGTTGGTCATATATTCAGTGATATGTTAATTTTTATCTGCAACTCTACTATTTAACTCAACATTTATAAACAGTAAACAAGTGGGGTATGTTTTGCTCCCATAAGGAAACCTAACTTTTTTTCCTCCCGACACTTTCGTTTGGTTGCATTTACTACTCTTCGCTGGCTGCTCTGGGGTGCTATTGGATTCTTTTTTGCACCCATGGTGGTGAGAACACCACAGTATTATGGACTGTGGTGTGTCTCTATTTGACGCCGGGAGCGCAGACACAACCAGCCGTGTCTCCCTGATGAGTCCCGATCCAGCGGGCGAAAGGCCTCGGAGCAGGCAATACAAATATATCTGCCTTCAAAAGAGATTGCGATGGTTCCCTTATGCAGCTAGAGAAGAGTTTTCATATCTGTAACATATTTTTTTTTTAAATTTCATTTTCCAGTTTTCTCCATCTTCAAACTCCCTCCCCCCTCCCCTCAAGTCCAAATCTTTGCCAGACAGTTCAGTTGTTGGCCTGCGCTTGTTTTTCCCCCACTATTAGATTGTTCGTCTATGTATTTGTCTGACTTTATTCAAGTTTAAAAGGCTGTGCCAGTCTTGAATAAACGTTACTCTGTGTTAGGTTTCCTTATGGGAGCAAAATATACCCCACTTGTTTACTGTTTATCGTTTACTGTTCCCTACCTCATTTCATTTCCGATTCAACATTTATAGCTATATTTGGACATAATATCATTCAAAAAGTTTTGTCTCCGTGTGCAAAGCAATCGAGCAATTTTGCTGTACCTAAATTAGTGATGAAAATGTTAACCTCGTACTCACGGCTGTTGGCCTTTGGTGGCATCTTCGTCAGTGGAATGACTGGAGAGGCCTTCACAATATCATCCTGCCACGTTTGGCATGTTAATGCTCATACTTGCGTGGAAAATGCCACGTTAAAGTTTACAACAGAACACACACATGCACGCGTGCACCTATCCACGCACGCAATCACGCACAAAACTCCCCCCTCCCCCATATACACACACGTACACACACACACACACACACACACACACACACACACACACACACACACACACACATACATACACACACACTGTGGCCCAGTGATCTCTCTCTCTCTCTCTCTCTCTCTCTCTCTCTCTCTCTCTCTCTCTCTCTCTCACACACACACACATACACTGTGGCTCAGTGATCTCTCTCTCTCTCTCTCTCTCTCTCTCACACACACACACACACACACACACACACACACACACACACACACACACACACACACACACACTCACTCCCTCACACACACACACACGCGCGCGCACACGCACACACACACAGCCTATACACTTTGCCTACCTTTGGAGTAATTATGGAATGTATTTGTTTTTGTTACTGAGTCTTTAAAAGGCATCAAAAAGACAAGAAGACTATGACATACAAACACCATCACCAGGCACAAAAAAACTGAAAACAAAAACAACATCCAGCATTCAATTACCAAAGTATATATATATATGACTAAGTGCCAAAAGGTGGTCACAAAAAAGGGACAGAGGGGGTCAAAATTCAGAATCACACAATTACTTTTAAAAGTGTGCTTTTATACTTAACTTGAACTGTTGTATTGTCATGTGAAAGCAGAAGATAAGTGCAGTTGTAGATTTTGTGATATTTGACTTTACAATAAATGCCTTCAGGTATGTCGGATGTGAGCGATTACACCATAAAGGCCATATAACTCATACATTTCTACACATTAAATCAGTCTACATTGTGCATGACCATTGTTGTAGATACATCTTTTCATGTTATAAATTGTACGACTTGGATCTGATTTTTAAGGGGAATAAAGGGGACTAGTTGTCGTAATCACTCACATCCGACACAAAACACACAATCACAATTTACAAATTTGTGATCAACAACAGATTTTTAGTTTTTTTTTAGTTTTCAATCTTTACCCACATTCAATAAAACAACATCATGGTTTAATACAACATTTTTATTGTTCTACTGCAACTGAATTTGAATATTCATTCCATGTGTCAGATGTGATGATTGCACCAAAAATGATCCGCCTTTCCAGGATGAAATGCATTCATACATTGCATCACAATCAAACATTTTGGCTTGCAACTATACCAACAAGGAACATTTTACCAAGTTTCCACCTAGTGTAAAATTATGTGATTTGCTTGAGTGAAAACAAAAACAACAATAAGCAAATGATATGCTCAACATGATCACGTAACAAAATTAATGAAAACATCATCACAATGACCATGACAAAGCTCATACACGACTCAAATATATCATATATATATATATATATATATATTTATATATATATATATATATATATATATATATATATATATATATATATATATATATATATCCTATAGTCATTTTACCAACCAGTGTGAAGGCTACCAGTAACACAAAGATACAGAACCATCTGTTCTAAAATACCTTTGACAAATTTGTGCCAACAGTGGTCAGAGTACAACAAGCACTCTTCATGTCACAAGCTTTCAAGAGTTTCAAAAGCAACATGTAGACTAAATGTCTAGACAGCCTTGAAATACTGCACCCGCTGGCTGGACAACTGTTCATCCAGAATGAGGCGCACCTCCTGGTGAAACACAGACAGGGGCTCCCACGAATAATCTGGACGCACAGGCCAAGAATACAAGTTCTGGCCTTTCTTCATGAGGAAGCCAACACACGCTAACTGCAGAAGCTCGTCAACTTCCAGTACTTGACACAAGTACATCTGCCCATTCCACAGAACAAAATAGAACGATCCCTGGTGTGGAACAGGTGACTGAGACTGGTGAACAACCACCGGCACAAAATGATTTGGTGTCCAGTTCTCAGGGCAGTCAGCTTCTCGTTCAACATCAAGGGAAGTCCACATGATGCAAATCTTGTGCTCTCTCATGCAGCCAGGGCCTCGAATGATTCGGTTGCAGTGTTGCCTGTACAAATGCCATCTCAAAGGTGGAAACACAGAGACTGCACTGCGCATTTCAGAACAAGCGACAGGGCAAAAAACTCCCAAAGCCCTGCGTATGTCCCGTTTCTTAAAATAGTCATCACTTCGGACTGCAGCAAACAAAGAGGTGAATCTGTGGGTGAGGAAGATGTCATAACAACAACTCTCAATACTTCCTCAGGAGACACCTCATCAAGAGGTGAACACCAGTTGCCACCATCGACAAAGAGACTGGACTCCAGAGACATGGCAGAAACAACACGGCATCTGAGTTCAACATGGTACTCTTCTGTACCAAAAAGAAGGCTAACTGATCGAAAAAAGCAGTTGCCATCACCTTCAACAGCAAGTGTTGAGCAACGCTTTTGAACATCTGATGGGAGAAGACTCCAGGCATGTTTATCCACTGGGTTGTGGAGAAGACTGGACTGTGATGAAGGCAAATCATATGCATTTACTTCCTCCTTCCTTAATCTGCATAGCTCCTGGACATCACTGAATGTGGCACATGCCCTCATTTCTCGAGCTACCCGCTCAAAGAAATTCAACATGTCCTGCCTGTCAGAACTGGCTAAAGGACTGCCCTGCCTGTCACCAGTGTCAGAACCAGCAGGACTGCCCTGCCTGTCACCAGTGTCAGAACCAGCAGAACCAGCAGGACTGCCCTGCATGTCACCAGTGTCAGAACCAGCAGGACGGCCCTGCCTGTCTGGAGTGGTGAAGGAAACCTGACACTGCTGTGATGAAGGCAACACAGATGAGGGGCCTGAAAAAACAAGTTTGACAACATCCTACTTCGGCAGCCAGCCACCAACAAGAGTGCCAGAAGTGCACTCATCGAAAACGTTAGTGTAATGTCATGCTCGACACACAGATTTTATCTTTTTTAAAACTAGGCATTACTTTCGGTTTCGTCCAACACGGATTTTCAAAAATCGCCACCCTCGATGCTTTTAATCTGTTTGCAACAGTTTTTGAGACACAAGATTAGTAGTTTTCAAACTTAGCATGGTCGAACGTGACAATTACACCATGCCCTGGAGGGGGGGGGGGGGGGGGATGTAAAAAGTTGGTAACAAACGAGAAGTGCGACTACTTGTCTCGCGTGCACTGCAGCGAGGTCAACTTGCATTGAGAATGCGCTTGTACATCATTGCAAATCATCAGAAAAATAGAAAATGCAATAGTTTTGCCTTGGGATACTAAAAGGAAGAAGAAACACTGATCGGTCGTGAGAACTTACCAATCGTGCGTCGATCGTGAGCAAGGGGATAACTGATTACACGGCTTCTTTCGCAGTCAGTCCTAAACAATAGCAGACAGCCACGAATCTCGCGGCATGTTCGTGTCATGTGACCAACTCCAAACACTAATCAGGACAGCGTGTTTCGTTTTGTTTTTTTTTTAATTAATTTATTGACTTTTGGTCGGTCGTGAGTTTCTTACGCCAAACAGTTACCATAATTTAAAGTTGAAAGAAAAAATTGCTGCAGATTTAAAACAGGGATATTTTTTGCGTAGACTATCAGTGACGTCACAGGTGAAAACATTACATCCAACGCCACAACTGTCGACTCAGGAGTCCCACAAGGCACCGTGCTCGGCCCCCTCCTATTCCTGTGCCACATAAATGACCTCCCAGAGGCAGTCAAATCCCAAGTACGCCTATTCGCAGATGACTGCCTCATTTACAGGGAGATCAACGACTTTAATGACCACCACACTCTACAAGAGGACCTCAAGTCACTAGAGTCATGGGGAGACAAATGGGGCATGCGGTTCAATGCTTCAAAATGTTACATCATGAGCATTGCAAAATCCTCTACCTCCTCCTACTTCTATTCCCTATTAAATAATACCATCCTGCAGCAAGTCTCTCATAACCCATACCTCGGCATCCAATTCGCTGACAACCTCAAGTGGTCTCAACACATCGCCTCCATCACAAAGAAGGCAAATAGCACACTAGGATTTCTCCGGCGAAATCTCAGACACAGCCCTACCTCCTGCCGAAAAAAATGCCTACCTTGTACTTGTACGCCCTGTCCTGGAGTATGCAGCAATCATTTGGGACCCGCACATGCAGCAAGAGATCAACATGCTGGAGCGCGTACAAAGAAATGCAGTGCGCTTCATAGCAAAGGACTACCGCTCCAGCCTTCATAACGGGTCTGCTAAGAAAACATGAGCTCACTACACTCCAAGAACGGCGGCTTCAACTACGGCTGGGATTCTTTTACAGGGTGGTTGAGGGTCTGGTGCCAACGATCACCCCGAGTGACTTCATCACACCTCAAAAACCAGGACGACGCATCCGCTCCACCAGAGACAACAGAACGTACCTGACACAAAACCCAGTGGAGAACTACATACTTCTAATGGAGGATTTTGATATTTATAGAAAGGACAGACTTGGAAAAGAGGTGAGGGAGTCTTGATTGCCATTAGGAGAACTTAGCCAGTGAGGTTTTTATATCAAGGCAAAAATAGTGAAAGTTTATTTTGTAAGATTAATTTAAGAATAAGAGCCCTGTCATTGTTGGATCAGTTTACTGACCTCCAGACTCAGATGAAAATGTATGTTCGTCTATTTGCAGAGACATTTCTGACATTGTTTTGGCCAATAGGAAGGCAATATTATGGATTGGTGGAGACTTTAACTTACCAGATATTGATTGGCGTGAAGATGCCATACTTGGTAATCAATACAGTAAAAATATTAATACTCAGTTTTTTTATACCACCAAAGACCTTGGATTAGTGCAGTCAGTTGAAACACCAACTCGTGGTAAGGCATTCCTGGATTTATTTTTTTTACCAATTGTCCAGGCGCTTTAGGCAATCAGGAAGTAATTGCAGGCTGGGTGATCATGACATAATTCTCTTAGAGAGCAACTTTCAACCCTTTCGAAGAAAAAACCCCCTAAACGTACCATCAGACTCTGGAACCAAGCAGACTTACCAAAATTGCGCAGGGATACTCATGATTTCAGTCGTCTTTTTTTGAGGTCCCATAGTGTTAAAGATAATGTCAGTGACCTTTGGAAGTGTATGAAAACTAACTTGGAATTTATTATGGATGACAACATACCTACTAAAATAACTTCAAGCAAGAACCACCAGCCATGGATTACTACAAAAACTAAACGTTTGTTGAGAAGGAAACATCGTTTCTTTAAGAAATTGAAACTACACCCTAATTCAGATAGATTTACTGGTTAGGTATAAACAAATTAAGAGAAGGTGTCAGAGAGAATGTAGGATTGCTCACTCCAATTTATGTTAATTCGATGATTTCAGAAGGTGATCATCAAAACAGAATTATGGTCTTACATAAGGAGTAAGAGACAGGACAACATTGGGATTCCAGACCCGAGAGAAAACAACCAGAATAACCAAATACAGGACCCTGAAGGGAAAGCAAATTTACTAAACAAGCAGTTTTGTTCATTTTTCTCAAATCCCAAGCCTTTAATTAACGTTAAACTAAAGGATGATGATAAACTCCCTGAAATGCAAAACATCAAAGTAAACAAAGCAGGAGTATTTAAGTTACTGACCAACATCAATGAAAACAAAGCTACTGGTCCGGTGGCGTTCCTGGCAAGCTCTTAAAATTATGTCCCAGTGAATTGAGTGAGGTATACCAACTACTTTACCAAGCTTCACTGGACCAGGGAGTAATACCTGATGAGTGGCGAGATGCGAGCATTGTTCCCTTATTCAAAAAGGGTGACAAAGCAAAAGCAGAGAACTATAGACCTGTATCTCTTACATCCATATCAGCAAAACTACTTGAACACATAATATATAGTAGCAAAATGGACCATCTTGACAAATATGACTTCTTAAATAACGCCAGCATGGTTTTAGACAGCGAAGGAGTTGTAAGACTCAACTTATACAAACTCTCAATGATTTTTAATAGCTGTCTTAACAACAGACAGCAAATAAATGCAATTTTATTAGACTTTTCTAAAGCCTTTGATAAGGTTGACCATGAGGGCCTGCTGCTTAAATTAGAACACATCGGCATTGGCGGTTCTTTGCTAAAATGGGCTAGATCATTCCTCGTTGGGAGAACGCAGAAAGTTGTTGTGGAAGGGTCGTCATCCATTGTAAACCAGTCTTGTCAGGTTTTACCACAGGGAACTGTTCTGGGGCCCTTGTTTTTCTTAATTTATATAAATGACATAAGTAGACATCTCTCTCCTGAAACTACTATAAGGCTTTTTGCAGATAACAGCTTTGTATATAGAAGTCAGAAGCAAGAATGATACACGCATTCTACAAGAAGATCTAAACGCTTTACAAGAGTGGGAAAGAACTTGGAAAATGGAACTTCATCCCCAAAAGTGCCAAGTGTTGCGTTATGTAACAAAAGCTCACCAACTAGATCAGAATATTTTTATTCATAATACTATTCTTAAAGAAACCAATGCTGCAAATATTTAGGCGTGATTATAGATAGTCGTCTCAAATGGAAAGAACATTACAATTTAGTATGTAAGAAAGCAAATAACATCTTAGCTTTCTTATACAAGAATATCAATGACTGCCCCAAAAGGTTAAGACGACTGGTACAAAACACTGGTTAGACCAGTACTGGAATACGGTTGCTCAGTTTGGAATCCTTACCATCTAAAGGACATTGATAACTCGAAAAGATTCAGAAGAGAGCAGCACGGTTCGTAACAGGGAACCACATCAGAGAAAATGGGAATACTAGGAAGAACATGAGGAAATTAGAATAGAAACCCTTAGAAGAGAGAAGAGCTTTTATCAAACTTAACATTTCTTCAAAGGCAGAGCTAAACTAATTGATATTCCCAATGGAACAACTAGTATTGAATAAAAGTAGCACCCGGAGTGGCGGTCAATATTATACCATACCTGCATCAAATATTGACAGCCACTTACATTCATTTTATCCTAGCTCTGTACGGCTGTGGAACTCACTGCCGGGTGCCATCAAGATTGCCACAAATGCAGTCTCATTTAAAAAACAAATTGATACGACAGTTTTGAGATCTGCATATTGACGATTTTCTATTTTAACTTCCCAGATATTTTACTGTTACCTGGGCTGAATTTGGCCATTGCTTTTAACTTCTTGAATATCGAGTGCGACCCTTGTTGCCAAATTTGCTCCAGGGGCCAACAGTCTGAGTCGCACTATTTTATGTTATTTTATTTTACTTTTTAACATGCGCGCTGGTGACCTACTCGTTTTTGATGTGAACCAGTATTTTAGGAAGAAGAAGAAGAAGAAGAAGAAGATACGAAACAATGATAGGTGCTACTGCATTCCTGAAACACACACCGATCAGTACCGTAACTCATACTTCCCAAAGACAATAACTGAGTGGAACCACCTCGACGAATAACATCGTCCCCCAAAAGTCAGCCGACAGCTTCAAGTCGGCTCTGGCAAAAGCCAGTAGCCGATAATATCATCACGCTGCGCACCCCCACCGTCGCGTCGCGCCTATGCCAGTAAATGGATGTCAGCGACGTACTAGGCCTAATCCAGATCCAGATCCAGAAAGGGCAGGGACTGCTTTGTGACCGTATTTTCAGCCTTCGCTGCAGAGGGGCCGCGTTTGAAACTTTGGAGTAGTGATTACCCCGAGCATCACGTCCGACACATTTAACTTTCGGGAGCTCTGTGGGACTGAAAAGCCGATTGTTTCGTTCTGTGCACTTTTAGGTGGACGAAAATGGTTTATATAAAGTGCTCAGTGCAGGTTTGGCCGAATATACTAGCTTCAATCACTGTTGGTGTAGAGTGGGAAGCGATGCGGCGTCGCTTGTCGCTTTTAATGGCGGTCATCACCCACTTTAGACTAACACACACGCAAAATAAAAAACCCCAACAAAGTTGCTGATGCTGTCTTTATTTCAGTATAACTATAACTTATACTAAAACACAAAATCGGAAATGAAATGAGGTAGGGAACAGTAAACGATAAACAGTAAAAAGTGGGTATGTTTTGCTCCCATAGGAAACCTAACACAGAGTAACTTTTATGCAAGACGGGGCACAGCCTTTTAAACTTGAATAAAAGTCAGACAAAATACATAGACGAACATCAAATAGTGGGGGGAAAACAAGCGCACGCCAAAAAAACTGAACTGTCTGGCAAAGTTTGGACTTGAGGGGAGGGGAGAGGAGAGGGGTTTGAAGATGGGAAACTGGGAAAACGAAATTTAAAAAAAAAAAAAAAAAAAAAATTAAAATTATGTTACAATATGAAAGAGTGAAGAGTTTTCATATCTGTAACATATTTTTTTTTTTTTTAATTTCATGTTCCCAGTTTCTCCATCTTCAACTCCCCCCCTCCTTAAGTCCAAATCTTTGCCAAGTCATTACTATGAAGACAGTTCAGTTGTTGGGGTGCGCTTGTTTTTTTCCCCCACTATTCGATTGTTCGTCTATGTATTTGTCTGACTTTATTCAAGTTTAAAAAGGCTGTGCCCGTCTTGAATAAAGTTCTCTGTGTTAGTTTTCCTTATGGGAGCAAAACATACCCACTTGTTTACTGTTTATCGTTTACTGTTCCAACTCATTTCATTTCCGATTTTACATCCAAAAGCTCGGAGAAGCAGCCGGAAAAGGTGCCAGTGCAAGGGAACACCGGTTTCAAGACGATTGGATGAAGAAGTGGGCCCCCCGGGGGGGGGGGGGGGGGGGGGGGGGGGGGGGGGGGCTTTCTTATGTCAAGAACGTTGCCAGGATGTTTTTTCGTCTTGCGAACTGTTGTTTAACATGTGTTTGAGTTTTACTGATGTTCTGTTGCTGATCTGCCTTTCTGAAAACCAGTTTGATTTATAGGGTAATTTGGTGTTTGTTACAAAAATAAAGTATCTGTTTAGGACAATTCTTTCCATTAGTTAACATGCGTGCGACGTCAGGGCAATTGGGCGGTAGCTGTTTATGTTTCTTTGAGGTTTTCCTTGTTTATGTATAGGAACTATGATAGAACGCTTCCATAATGAGGGCAAATTGCCGTCTTCTCAGCATTTTTGAATGAATACTGAGATAAAGTGTTTTACATTAGGTGGGACATGACGTAACATTTCATTAGAGATACCGTCTAAACCCACTGATGGTTTTTTTTTGGTGCCCAGATTAGCAAGACATTCTTCTACTTCTTGAATTTTTATGGAGCATTCAGATTGTTGTTTATTACAGGGTCTGGATCGTTGTAGATGAGCTTCCCTTCTTCTTGCTCTCTGTGCAGTCTATTTCCTGTTGATAAACTATCTTTACTGCCATCTTTGGCGAATATGTCAACAAAAGCTTCGGCCTTTTCTAGATTAGAAGGGAAATCAGAGTTTGGGAGCTTGACAGGACATTTGGCAACTTTACTCCATCTTTCATTGTTCTTAACTTTTCCCACAGTTTTGGGGCATCTTTATGATTTGATATTCCATTCTTACAAAAGTTAGACCAATATTGCTGTTTTGCTTGTGCTATGATGTGATTAAAATGATTTTTTAGTCTTTTTTTCTCAAGAAGCTTTTGAGCGCGCTCTTTTCCTTTGATTCGTAAATATTCTCTCAGTTTGATGTTTTTCTCCTTGTTCCCTTTTTCACATGTCTCATTCCACCAGGCATTACCTGCGTGCTTTTAAAAAAAAAACTTGATTTGACAGGTTTTATCATATGTATTGATTGATTCGCAGCAGATAGCATAGCATTCTGAAACTGATGGTATAGGCCATCAATAGATTGAGTATCAAGTTCTTTTGTGTCGACATAGAATGTTTTTATAAGAATATAGGTTTCTGGATTCAAGATTCGACATTAGAAAAGTAGTTACAGACTCGGAATCAAAAACTTACTTGGAGAATATTTCGACAGGGTCGCCCTGTCTTCTTCAGCTCACTGTTGCTGTTGTGGCAGCGAGGCTTGATGGGACGTTGTGGGGGGGGGGGGGGGGGGGGGGGGTGGTGGGGGGGGGGGGGGGGGGGGGGGGGGACGGGTTGTCAGGATCTGATTGTAGATGGGGGGAGTTCAAAGCCTTGATCTCTGTTCAGGCTGGGGCGTCTGGTCTTAATTTCGATGGCTTCTTTAACTTTTCTTTTTGTGAGGAAGGGCTCTGTAGACAGGATCTTGGTTTCTTGGGGGCTGAAACTGTGGCCTGTGGCTTGTAGATGTTCATGTATGGTAGAAGTAGATCGGTTTTGGTGTTCCTGTAGACGGGTGGTGAGTGGTCTTGCTGTCTCGCCAATGTAGGTATGGGTACAGTCTTGACACCCTACCTGGTACACTACACCACACTGCTTGAGGGGGTCCGTTTTGTCTTTGACATGGGTCAGTTGCTGGCGTAGGGAGTTGGAGGGTTTGTGGAACACTTTGCATCCATGTTGTTGGAAGGTCCTGGCTAGAAGGTCCCAAGAAACCAAGATCCTGTCAACAGAGCCCTTCCTCACAAAAAGAAAAGTTAAAGAAGCCATCGAAATTAAGACCAGACGCCCCAGCCTGAACAGAGATCAAGGCTTTGAACCCCCCCCCCCCCCCCCCTCCCCATCTCATCATCTGACAACCGTTCACGACCCCTCCCCCCCCTCCCCCCCCCCCCCCCCCTCCCCCCCACAACAGTTGTCCCATCAAGCCTCGCTGCCACAACAGTAACAGTGAGCTGAAGAAGACAGGGCGACCCTGTCAAAATATTCTCCAAGTAAGTTTTTGATTCTGAGTCTACTTTTCTAATGGAATGTTTTCAGTAATTCTGTGAATTTACCCCAGTTAGCTAATTTATAATTATATTTTGGGACTTTTTCCATTGTTAAATCTGTTGGTTCAGGCCTTGAAGTTTCAAAGGTAGTAATGATAGCAATATGATCACTATTGAGTGTGTCATCGAGGGTTTGCCAATCACAAAGTGGCGCTAGATTTGGAGATACTAAAGTTAGATCTATTGCACTTGGCTTGTGCTTATAGTTGTCAGGAATTCGTGTTATTCTCCCGCCATTCAAAAGATATAAGGACGAGTCGACTAGATTTTCTATAAAACGGTTACTAGTAATCGACTGGCAATTCTTTTCCCAAAACGGGGAATGAGCATTAAAATCTCCAGCTATAAGATATCTATTGTTTTTATCTGGTCTTGTATGTAATGATCGTAACCACTCAGAATTTCCCAAAACTGGGAATGAGCATTAAAATCTCCAGCTATAAGATATCTATTGTTTTTATCTGGTCTTGTATGTAATGATCGTAACCACTCAGAATTAAACTCGTTAGGTCCCCGTGGTAGATAGACTGACACAACAGTTAATACGATGTTAGTATTTACCTGAATCCTGACTGCGCAGGAATAGGAATCAGGTGTGCCTGGTGGAACGGGACTTGCGCAGGTGTGTCTGATGGAACGGGACTTGTGCAGGGGGTGTAGTTTTCCCCTTCCTTGATGTAAATGGCTACGTTGATTTTTTCATTTGTGTTCCCCTGTTGAACAATTTTGGGGAAATAATAGCCAGCAAGTTTAGGTAATTTATTTCTATGTGTGTTTAGGGATTGTAAGGCCGATACATTGTAGTTTTCTTCTGCAAGCTTTTGTGCTAATTGGTCAAGGGAGGTTGTAATAGATCGACAGTTACACCTTAAAGGAACTGTATTTTAACATTAGAAAATTTCACGTATCAACAGAACTTACTTGTAAGCTAGTGCAAACAATATTGAGATATAATAAATAACAATAATATATCAATGAATGACTGTGCCAATGGAAAATGAATGATGATTTTTATACTGCAGTTCAGATATTAACGAGAGTTGCGTTCTAGTCACAAGTGGTGCTGGTGTTTTGCAAAGTTCCAATTTCACCAGTCGCCCAGCACGCTGAATCTGTTGCTCCAGGGGCCCAGGCTGTAGAGCAGAGGATCCGGGTAGGGTTGGTAGTACCAGGATGGCTGGTACCGTGATCGTCCGGTCTTCCTGGGTCGGCTCCACAGCAGGTCTCTCACGTGACGCCCGATGTTCCTGGCCAGGACGCTGGCACCACTGTGGAGGCCGTCACGGAGATGCCAGGAGCTCGTGCGCAGGTTGTTATGGCTGATCAGGCTGATGTCCTCGTCTTCACTCAGCTCTGATGTCAGGAGGGCGTTGAACAGATCTCTCTTGATGGTCAATTGAGTATCTGTGACTGGCGCTATTTTGCTGACGATTATTTTGAGACCAGGATTTTCTTTCTTAATGCCTCTGATACACTGCACCAGATCTTTACTGCAGTCCTTGGGAGATGTTGACTTTAAATCATTCACTCCAAGGTGAATCAGTAGCGCGTCGTGTTTTTGATATGCTGATTCAAATGTTTGTTGTATATCCTTGATTTTGAACGTTTTCCGAGATTCTGCTTGAAATCCAAAGGAATCTCCAAGTCTCTTGTCATTGACTTCGGTTGTCACGGAATCGTGTATGAAAAGCAGACTTGGCAGACCAGACTCAGTTCTTTCGTCATTCTTTTTTCGTTTAGGAGCAGAATCCTGACGTTTTGCTGTCGCCTTGACGTAATGTTTTTTTGTGCGTCACTTCGTTGTTTTTGGTGTGTTCTATTTGTCATTCTATGGTCGTTTCCTTTGACTTGAGGCTTGTTGGTCGGTCTTTTTTGCTGATGCCCACCCTTCTGCTGCTCCGCGAGCGACGGTACGGGCCCCGACCTGACTGCTTCAGCATACGATGTATAAATTTGTTGTTCGGCAGTCTGAATGGCAACGCTGACCATTGTCGTCATTTTGTTTTTTTTTACGATAAGGTCAATTTTTGTTCATTTTGATTTTGTATCGTTTTCTCAAAGTTGCAAATTCGATAGCATAGCGTTTCTATTATGTCTTCATGTCAGCAGCAGTACTTACAAAGCTTTTGCTTGACTGGTTAGCAGGCCTGTGACTGGCAGATCCAAGCGTTCCACAGGTCGTTTGGTCCAGGGTGTTATGTTACCTGTGATACTGTGGTACTTTAGTGCTGCATGTTCACTCGCGAACAGTCAGGATGCCTACCTAATTGTCCGTTCAGTCTGTCTGTCATTTGTCATGGCTAGCTAGAACAACGGCTGGATCCAGATAGAGGCAGGGGTATAGTTGACGCATGCGCGTGAGTTTTCTAACTTAAGGGAAGCTACTCCGACGCGTAGCTTTCAAGTCATAATGCAACATCCTTCCCTTTTTAAAGAAGATAAGAAGTCTCCAACACAACTATATATAATCCTTAAAAAAAATAGAATCTCTAACATAAACTAATAAGCTCAACTTCAACGTATTTACACATACAGTCCCGTCTACTGTTTCCTTAGTAGACATAGTGTCTGTGCTGGTTTTCTTTTACCAGCCGTCCTGACCGCGTCCTCATTGTCTTGGGTGGTGATCTCGCCGGGGTATGAACCTTTGGAGTGGGTGCTCTAGGAGCCTCTGTCTTAGGAGTTTCTCCAAGAGTCGACCGTGGCTCAGGTCTTTGAGTCTCAAGTCTTTGTACAGGTCTGGGGTCTCTGGTTTCTCTGCTTCTGTGGGTTGTTCTGGTTCTGGAAGCGGAGCAGGAACTTTCTTCAAGTGGACTCTATTTCTTCTGAGGATGTTCCCTCTGTTGTTTCGACGTCATAGGACCGTCCTTTGTTATTGATGATGGTTCCCTTCATCCACTCCTTCTTGCCTAGTGTTTGAGGTTTCATGACGACAGTTTCTCCCTCTTGAAGTGGTTCGAGGTCTTTGACACGCTGGTCATGACGCGCTTTTGTGATTGTTTGATTTTCCTTAATCTTCCTTATGTCCTTCTTCAGAGTTATTCTTGGGTCGAGCAGATGACGACGCATCGGAAGAAGTGTTCTAGTTCTTCGGTTGAAGAACTTCTGTGAGGGGCTTGGGTTTGAATTCTGGCTGGGTGTGTTTCTGTAGTTCAGTAATGCCAGGAATTGATCTCCATCTTTGTTCTTCTTCAAGATTGACTTGGCTGTTTTTTACCGCTGATTCTGCCTTCCCGTTGCTTCTGCTGTGGTACGGTGAAGAGGTGACATGTTCAAAATCAAAATCTAAAGCAAATCTTTTGAAGTTTTCTGATGTGAATTGCAGCCCGTTGTCTGTTACGCATGATGTTTTCCAGGAAGAGATTGAACAGTACGGGAGATAGCAGGCAGCCTTGACGGACTCCAACTGTAGTCTTGAAGTAGTCCTCTATCTGGTTGTTGAGGAGGACTGCGCTGCTGGCGGTGTTACACAGCTCCTGGATGGTTTGGGCGAGACCCTTCTCTATGCCAAACTTTCTGAGCACCTGCCACAGACCCTTGTGCCACACCCTGTCAAACGCTTTCCTAAAGTCAATGAAGTTGTGGAACAGGTCTCTCTGATGTTGCAGATGTTTCTCCATCAGTATCCGGCAGGTGAAGATCTGTTCTACTGTGCTTCTGCCTGCCCTGAATCCAGCTTGTTCTTCCGCCAGGTGTTCTTCCGCCTCTTTCTTCAGTCGATTCAAGATGAATCTGAGCATGATTTTACTGGTGTGGCTAATGAGACTTATTGTTCTGTAGTTCTGGCATTGGCGTAGATTTCCCTTTTTGGGCAGGGGGATGATGAGTGATTGAGTCCATTCTGTGGGCCACTGTTTTGTCTCCCAGATCTTCTGACAAATCGATGTTACTAGAGTGACCAATTCGTTCCCTCCATGTTTGAGCAGCTCTGCTGGAATATTGTCTGCTCCAGGTGATTTCCCTGCCGGAAGGCTGCGGATGGCTTCTTCCACTTCTTCTCTCATCACTGGTAGCGGTGAGGATTCCCTTGATGGTGTTGAGTCCCCCTCAAACAGACTGTCGTCTGGCTGTATAGGGTAGTTGTAAAGTTCTTGGCAGTACTGTGTCCATCTGTACAAAACAGCGGAGCTTTCTGTCAGCAGCTCGCCTGAGGTATCCTCGATGACTGACGATCTGTTTTGCTGCGTCTTGGTGAGGTTTTTTCAGTGTGGTGAAGGCATGTTCGCTGTTTCCCTTTTCCATGCCTTTCTTGATGTTCTCCCGTACTGTTCAATCACCCATACTGTTCAATCTCTTCCTGGAAAACATCATGCGTGAAACCTTCCATGACTTCCACTCCACTGTCTCCATCGGAGGAAGAACCATCAATAATCTGAGGTTCACAGATGACATCGACCTGATGGGAGGCAGCAACGAAGAACTACAAGACCTGACAAAGAGACTGGAAGAAAGGGCAGGTGCATATGGAATGGAAGTGAGCACAGAAAAAAGCAAAGTCCTGGTCAACAGCACAACCAAACACCATGCTGAAATCTACATGAACGGACAACATCTTGAAGAAGTGGACGCTTTCAAATACCTTGGCGCCACTCTCACCAAAGACGGTCGCTCTACAACAGAAATCAAGACCAGACTAGCGATCGCAACTGCAGCAATGGCAAAGCTAAACAAGATCTGGAAGAGCAGGGAGATCAGCTTTCCTGTGAAGATGAAGCTGTACAAGTCCCTGGTGCTGTCCATCCTGCTGTATGGCTGCGAAAGCTGGACCATGACAGCAGAGACCACCAAGAGAATCCAGACGTTTGAAACAAAATGCTTCAGGCGCTTGCTCGGGATCTCTTGGCAAGACAGGAAGACAAACGACCTTGTGAGGAGCCAAATAACATCACTTGCAGGCCCCCCAAAACCCCTCTTGGCAACAGTCAAGAAGAGGAAGCTGTCATGGTTCGGGCATGTCATACGCCACAATTCACTGCCCAAAACAGTCCTCCAGGGCACGCTGGAAGGCGGCAGACGAAGGGGACGACAAGCCAAATGCTGGATGGACAACATCAAAGAATGGACCAGGATGGATGGCCCCATGCTGATGCGACAGGCAGAGGACAGGGCCGGATGGCGATGCCTGGTTTCGAGAGTGTCTCTTATCTCTCCTCTATGCCCATCATGGGCAAGAGCATGATGATGATGATGTCTGTTACAACTGTGCATGGCAGTCCGTATCTTGCAAAATGAGCCTTGAGAGTTTTGATGACCATTGTTGCTCTTGTGTCATGTAGTCTGTCGATTTCCCAATAGTTGGAGAGATAGTCTACTGTGACTAGATAGTCCTTTCCATCACACTCAAACAAATCTACTCCCACCTTCTCCCATCGTCTGGATGGTATTCATGCGGTTGGAGAGTTTCAGGTTGGTTTGCTGCTTGGAATCTCTGGCAAACTTCACAACCTGCGATGAACTGGGTAATATCTCCTGTCATTCCAGGTCAATACAAACACTCTCTAGCTCTCTTCAGGCATGCATCTATTCCTGAGTGTGTGGAATGCAGTAGTTTCTCCATCTGAGATCTCATTGTCCAGGGTACAACAACCCTATCCTGCTTGATGATAAGACCATCTTGTACTGAGAGTTCATCTCTGAAGCTGAAGTAGGACGATAGCTCCATCGGTAGTGAGGACTTGTCTTCAGGCCACCCAGTCATGATGACTGTCTTGAGTTTCTGCAACACTTCATCCTGACTTGTTGCTTCTTTCAACTCCTCAAGTCTTTCTTTCCGTATGAGGATGAAATCAAGGCTGTTGTCGTCTTCGATATCCAGTTGCTCGCTTGGCTTGTCGTGTAGATTATGCTCTGGAGAGAGTATCAGCTAGTACCAGTCCTTTCCTCTGTGGTAGATGATGGTGAGGTCATATCCCTGGAGTCTCAGCATCATGCCTTGAAGTCGCCTGGGTGCAGATGAGAGAGGTTTTTGGAAGATTGTTTCCAAAGGCTTGTGGTCTCTTTGTACTGAAACATGTCGACCAAATATGTACTGGTGCCATTTCTCTACCGAGAACACAACAGCAAGTAGCTCTTTTTCTATCTGTGCGTAGTTTTGTTCAGTCTGCGTTAGGGCACGGGCTGCTGTATGCTATGGGGCGTCCCTTCTGCAGCAGGACTGCGCCTAGACTGCTCTGGCTTGCGTCGCACTGGATCTGTAGCTCTTCTGTTGGGTCATAGAAGGCTAACACTGGCGCTTTCCGTGACAAGCTTCTGTACCGTTGCAAAGGCCTGGTCATGCGTCGCTGTCCACATCCAAGGAACGTCGTCTTTCGTCAACTGACGATAGGTTCCAGGACTTCTGAGAGCTTTGGTAAGAACTTTGCGAGGTAGTTGATGAAACCACAGAATTGTCTGACTCCTTCTATGTCCGTCGGTTTGGGCATGTCTCCGACAGCTTCCAGCTTTTCAGGATCGATCTTGAGACCATCGCTTGTCACCAAGTGTCCAAGGAAAAGTGATGGACTGCTTCTTCAGGTCCGCCTTTTCCTTGTTTAGGCATAGACCTAGGTTGCGGCATCTCTCCATGAGTGTAACTAGTTTCTGTTATGTTCCTCTTCGTTCTCCCCATGGACAATGATGTCGTCTGATACCCTATGACTCCTTCGAGTCCTTCCAGCACCTGGTCGAGTCTTTTCTGAAAAAGCTCGCTGCTGACTGAAGTCCCGAAAGGTAGTCGTTTCCAACTGTACCTTCCATATGGAGTTTGGAATGTAGTCAACAGGGATGATTTCTCATCTAAGTGGACATGCCAGTAAGCATTGCTCAGGTCAAGTTTTGAAAGACTCTTGACCTCGCCAGGCGTGGCAGAATGTTGTCCATAGTGGGGATGGGATAGCGTTCCCGCTTCAGTGCCTTGTTGAGTGGTGGTGGGTCGATGCATATTCGAAGCTTTCCTGATCGCTTTCGTCGCCACTATCATTCGACTGCACCGGGATGTTGGTTCATCTATCTTGGTGATGATCTCTGCTTCCTGCAGTCTGTCTAGCTCTTCTTTCACCTTCTTTTCCATGGCTAAAGGAATTCGGCCACTCGCAGAAACTGTCGGGGTCACGGTCTCGTCGACCTGAAAGTGTGCCACCCCTGGTAAGCTACCTTGTTCTTTCCGCGAATACATCGCGTATGTTGACATGATGTCTGTTGATTCTTTTATCTGTGCTATGCTCATGTTATTATAGTGAACTGTTATCAACTTCATTGTCTTTGATGTTGTCTTTCCAATCAGCGTTGTCAGTTCTTCTACAACAACAAATTCCGCCTCCCAGCTTTGCTCAGTTTTGGGATTAGTAATTTGGAGGTCAGCTCTGCCTACTGCTTTGATAGAGGCTCCATTGTAGACGTGAAGTGCCGTTTTGGTGGGCTTGAGTTGGCTTGTTTCAACATGCTTGGCTGATATCACATTAACACTAGCCCCACTGTCTATTTGACAAATAATCTTCTTCCCTCCTATCATAATTCTTGCTTTGATGATTTTGTTGTTGTTCTTCTTTTCCACTGCTATTAGATATTCATCTTCTTCATTTTCAGACTCAACAGCGTGAACTTTCTTTGCTTCTTTCTTCTTCTGTAAGCACATCTTTGCAAAGTGGTTATTCTTGCCGCATGCTGAGCATTTTTGTCCGCATGCTGGACATTCTTCTTTTTTCATCTCGTGTTTCTTGCCACAATATTTGCAGTTTCTTTCTGTGGTGCCTTTGTCTTCCCACTTCCCTTTTTTCTTGAATTTTCGTACAGCGTGAGCTTGCCCTACCTCTGTATCTTCCCCCATCACTCTGAGCTGTTCATTGGTGGTCTCAGCTGCTCTGCATTTATCAATACAGTCTGGAGGTCGAGGTTGGCAATCTGTAGAAGGGATTCTCTGGTTGATTGGCTTCTAATACCCAAAATGATTCTGTCTCTGAGCAGAGAAGGTGACATTGCTTCGGAGAAGTTACAAGTTTGATGAGCTGCCTCAGCGCATTTACGTAATCTTCTATGTTTTCACCTTCTTTTTGGTCCCTTTTATTGAACACAAAGCGCTCATAGTTTCATTGGTTTGGCCTATGAAATGATTGTCAAGGGCAGCAATTATGGCGTCAACGTTTGCTCCCTCTGCAATTTCAAGACCATTGAATACAGATAGTCCATCTACACCTAAAGTGTGCAAGAATAATGCTTCAATGTAACCGTCTTCTTCATTTTCTAGTCTTGCGATTTGATTTGATTTGATTGATTTAATTTAGAGTCTGTTCACAACGATGGTGATATTAGACTAGAAACAAAAAAAACAAACAAACAAACAAAATGTATGTAAGTGCTTATATGAGTGTGTGTGTGTGAGCGCGTGTGTGTGTGTGTGTGCGTGCGTGCATGCGCGCGCCCGTGTGTGTGTGTGTGTGTGTGTGTGCGCGCGCGCGCGCGCGCCGACGGAGACAAATATATGAAAGTTTGCCTATTAACGACCAAACAATAATTATAAACTGATAAATCAATTACAACAAATGAATAATAAACAGAACTCGATATAGCCTTTGCTATATCAATTATTTTGGGGCTGTAAAGTATTTCTTGTAAAGCCCCTAACGAAGCAATATCTATCTTTAGAATATTATATAACGATGTTAGAATTGGACATTCGAAAAGAATATGTTGAATAGATAATGGGAGACCACAAGCGCAATCTACATTCTTAGAAAATTTGGTTTTCCACGAGTTCAAACGCATTTTATAAATTATACTGGACAATGATCTTTGGCATAATAACACTGTCGTTTTTTGCAGGGTGTTTTTTATTGCTCATACAATTTTCTAATAGAGAAATGATTTCATGTTTATCCAATATCAAATCCACTATCTGATTTTTTCTAAGAGCACCCTCTTTTGCTAATTTATCAGCTATTTCATTTCCATAGATACCACAGTGAGATGGGATCCAGCAAAACTCTACAAAAGTTCCTTTCGCCATAACGGAATGTATCATAAATTTTATATCAAAAATTAAGTCTTTCCTTACATTTGCATCCCAATTTCGGAAGCTATAAAGAACAGATTTAGAGTCAACACAGATTAGAATGCTGTAAATTGCCACATTAAGATCAGATATCCAAGATAAGGCCATAAGGATTGCATATAGTTCAGCAGTGAAAACTGAAAAGTTCTTTCCTAAACAAAATGATTTCTTTGCTTTTAAATCGGGAATTACAAATCCAGCCCCTGTATAAGATTCTAAAACTGAACCATCCGTGTAGATTTTGAGATGATGTGGATATGTGTTTTCAAGATGTTCTTTTGCTTCTACTGATATCAAATTAATATTGTCTTCTTTTTTTGAGTAGTATAATCTATATCAAAATTTGGAGAAATATGCTCCCATTGAGGAACCGTGGGCATAGTTGGAGGTTTGAAATGGATGCAATATTGATGTCACATTTTCTAAATAAATCATCAGTATAATTTCGAATGGGCTGCAGGTAAGAAATATTCTGCGTGGGTACACTGCCTCTGAGGTGGCGCAGAGGTTGGGAGAGCAAAAAAAAAAAAAAAAAAAAAAAAAAAAAAGAAATATTCTGCGCCCTTTTAGGAAAATCCGATTTGGAATCAGAAATATTTCATTTGTTACTGAATTTGATACAGAAAGACTTCTGGTTACATATTTGGCTGTTGCTATTTGCGTTGATCATCAAGTGACAAGAGATTAGCTTCTTTATATGTTTTAAAAGTATTAGAATGGACTGGAACACCAAGGGCTACTTAATAGCTTTACTGTCTATACTTTGTAAATCGCTTAAGTAATGTTTGAGAAGCTGAAAAATATACTTCCTGTCCGTAGGTCAATTTTGAACGAACCAGACTAATAGAAAGATGTACAAGAGTTTGGGTATCTTGACCCCACGATTGTGCAACCGATTATTTTTAGTAAAGATAGCTTTTGTCTGGCATTGTTTATGAGATATTCAATATGGAATTCCAGTTTAATTTAGGAGTGAAATGAACACCTAAAAATTAACATTATTGGAATATTGAAGAGTTTTATTTTCTAGCACAAGTTGAGGCAAAACTTGTGGATTTTTACCGTTGTTAAATAACATTAAATGTGTTTTTTCTCCTGATAGTTCTAGTCCGTTTTCGTTCATATATTTATTTAGTTTGTCAATTTCAATTTGATATAGTTTTTGTATATATAATATGGTTCTCTTATTTGTCTGTTTTTTAATGTTTGTTATTCATCCACATTGCAATATCATCGGCATATTGCACTACATGCATATTTTTAGATAGTATCTTAGGAAGATCGTGAATGAGAATTGTAAATAGAATAGGTGCAATAATGGAGCCCTGAGGGATGCCAATGTCAATATCTTTAAATGAAGAGTAACATTTACCAACCCTAGTACAAACTGATCTCTCAGATAAGAAAGATTTTATGAACTGATACATTGCGCCATTAATCCCAATATTTTTTAACTTATAAAGTAAACGAGAATGCCACACACTATCATATGCTTTTCTGATGTCAAAGAAAGTAGCAAGTGTACTTTTTCTACGAGCAAATTGTTTTTTAACATGACTTGCAAGTTTTAACAAGGTGATCGATTGTACTTCTACCTTTTCTGAAACGTGCTTGATTGTTGGGAATTATGTTATTCTTTTCGCAATAATGTAAAATGCGTTTTTCAACTATCTTTTCTAATAGCTTTCCAACTTGAGATGTTTAATGCTATTGGTCGATAACTATCAATTGCAGACCTAGGTTTGCCTTGTTTTGGAACTGGTATTACAACTATCCTCTTCCAGAAAGTAAGAAGAGTTCCATTTAACCAACATTTTTGTAAAACGAGTGAAGTAATTGCTTCCAGCACAAAGGTAAGTGGCATAACAATTGATATGAAACTCCATCTAATCCAACAGCTGTCCTTATTCGAGGAGAATGACATTAGTGCTTCTTTAAATTCTTCAAATGTTATAGATGCATTTAAGTAATGGTTTGGATCCGGTGTGGGATCACAATAAGTATCCTTTTTCTCCTCTAGTTCTCTGTAAATTTTGGTATCTGTATGTAGTCTAGTTGATGAGTTATTTTTTGAAAAAGCTTGTACAAATGCTTCAGCTTTCTCTGATGATGTTGGAATAGTACTTTTTTCTAATTTAACAGGATATGAAGGTAGAAAATACTTGTTTTTTAATTCCTTTACCTTTTTCCATACTCTGTGCATGTCCTTAGATGAAGATATTTCTGAATGACAAAAATGATGAAATAGAGACGTTTTGCTTTTGCGACAACCCTGTTACTGTGGCTTTTTGCGCGTTTCATTTCCATAAAGTTTTCATCAGTTCTATCTTTGAGCCATGTTTTGTATGTTTTCTTTTTATTAGATACAGCTTCTGCACATTCTTCATTCCACCAACTATTTCCTCGATATTTTTTATCTATAGAAGATTTGCACTTTGGCATTGATTTCTCAGCTGCAGATATAATAGCTTTTCTAAAGTTGTTATAAAACACTTCAATATCTTCGTGTTCAATAATGCTGTGATCTATAGATAGAAGGGTTGACTATGACATAGTTAGTCCACATCTGCTTAAACAGCTTCCATTCTGCGGCTCCACGTTTTACATTCAGAGGTGGTGGAGGGCTAACCTTCGCGGTTTGCGGTCTCCTAGACTGCTGCTCATTTCGTTCGGCCATGCTTTCAGGCTAACGGTCGTACGTGGTCAAAATGGAGATGAGAAAATGTGCTCACAATTGAGAAGCGTTGGTAGGTTCGTAGTCCGCTGCTACCATGTTATGTTACCTGTAATATTGTGGTACTTTAGTGCTGCTGGTTCACTCGCGAACAGTCAGGATGCCTACCTAATTGTCCGTTCAGTCTGTCTGTCATTTGTCATGGCTAGCTAGAACAACGGCTGGATCCAGAAAGAGGCAGGGGTATAGTTGACGCATGCGCCGTGAGTTTTCTAACTTAAGGGAAGCTACTCCGATGCGTAGCTTTCAAGTCATAATGAAACACAGGTTAACGAAACGGTCCTCAGCTCTCGGTTTTCTGTCTCTCATGTTCTTGGCTGATTTGTTTTTTCCTTGATCGCTGTTGTCCAAAATGAGGGTGGTCAATGCTGAAGGACTTCGCGTCCAGGGTCTTGTTTTGGAGAACCTGGTCATTTTAAGGAACTTTGGCAAAAAACTCAGCAAGCGTGTTGTTTAGCTGTTGACCATAGCCGCCATCTTGTGTGTGTGTGTGTGTGTGTGACCTAAACACAATCATTGAAGAAATGTTCAATGAAATCCATCTTGTCAAGGCAGAAAGAGTATTTTTCTTTCTTTCTTTCTTTCTTTCTGCGTACGCAGGCTGATACTCCTGCGGACACTGCCTGTATAGACAGGCAGTCGAGTTTTGTGTGTATGACCGTTTTTCATCCCGCCATTACGGCAGCCATACTCCATTTTCATTATTTTAATCTTCATTTTGTTGAAACGGATATTTGTGAGATAGATATTATTTAAACTTTCCAGTGAAGAACTCTTGTGTAATCTCTTTAATAGCTTCTATATGCCCTAACCATATTGATTTGTTCAGTTTTATTCCAAATTTTCAAAGCCAAAAATAAAAGTAAGGAATGCTAGATCCTTTATATTCAGGCAGCGTTTTTCTAATAACATTAGGTTCCGAACTGAAATGTCTAGTTTCACAGAAAGGTGTTCCTGTTTTCTCTTCTCTTCTTTGTATCCAGTTAATCCAGTCTGTATGTCTAGCTTTTTTTCTACGTCAAACCTGTTGGAGATTTGTCAATTTACAAGGGTACACGATGTAAGAATTCTGTAAAATGATTGTCTATCGAATTATCCCTTTCTGAAAGCTAAATGCCGTCAAAAGTTTGAACATGAAACCCTGGTTAATTGAACTGAACGCTCTGTTTTTCAAAATCTATGGTTCAGATAAAAGCTCAGGTACACTGTGTTATTCTAGGCACGCGACTGCGTCAGAGATGGGTCTTAAATCATCCCTATCATAACTGCTTTTAATAAATCAATTTGATCTCTGTAAAGTAAGCACGTTTTCAGCCGATATGCAGATCATGATGACCCAGTTTTGTAGACTACATCTAGCAATGATATCTGCCTTCGGTATTTTGTGTTCGTCTTGCTTTGTCTCGTTTTGGAATACATATAACCACTTTTCGTCTTTCCTAAAACCTGCATTATTTGCCCTGACAACAAAACGCCAGTCCTGTTCCAAAAGCACTCGCTAAATTCGGCATTAAACCAGTATGTTCCCGGATTTTTATTGTTTGTTTGTTGTAGTGTTTTTCTTACTCTTAAGTTGCCTCTTACAGAAACAGATTTCCCCTTCTAGCTGAACTTGGCACATTGTTCACAAATTCGTTAATGTCATCTTAAATTTGTTTCAAAGAATCGTTAATTCTGACTTTCATTAGAATGTGATGCTGGTCACTAAAAGTATTTCAGTGTTTGTCAGTTAGCCTAGCCATGCTTTTGCTCAAACGATGGTGTTTCCTTGGGTAACAAAAGTATCAAGTCACTTTTTCTGCCTTTTCTGTCCCTCTATCTCAAGGTCTCAAGATTACTGCCTGTCCCATCCATGATTTTCCACGTCCTAGCCAAGAGTAGTTTGTTCTCTTGACCGCCGCATGAAGTGGATTTTGGGGATTTTCACGTGCTCTGAAATATGCCTTCACCTGCTCTAGCTTGTGTCTTGTCTGCTTTGAAAGAAGGTCGAGCAGGTATCGCATGGTTTGAACTGGTGTGTCCTTTGTGGTTCCCAGGATCCATCTCATTGCTTCATTTTGAATTTTTTCTAATTTGAGAAGATTGCTGTTGGGCAGTGTTGTAAGTCCTAATCCATAATCAATCACACTGAGTACAAGTGCGTGATACAGTTGGTAGAGATGGCGCTGTTCAATGCCTTTAGCTGCCATTGCTTTCATGGCAGATAGGCCTTTTTTTGCATTTAAGAACAATATTTTCAACACGTTTTCTCCAGGCTAGCATTCTGTCAAAGCCCACACCCAAATAGCGTAGGCTGTTAGTTGATTCAATTGGTATTCCATTGAAGGAAACTGGTGAGGGTACTTGTCCTGATGTCTTGTTGTTGAGAGTGCAGACTAATGTTTGGGCTTGTCCTGATGTCTTGTTGTTGAGAGTGCAAACTAATGTCTTGGTTTTTGTAGGGTTGAAGTATACTTGAAACACCTCTACCTAATTACCATCGCTCCAGAACTTGGAACACATTGTCGAGAATGGCCAGAAGGCAAACCCAACGCAGAAATTCAGATACAGGTAGAAGACTTTTGCACAAAAGATGATACTGTAATATACACTGATGGTTCTGTCACCAAAGGTAAGTCAGGCTGGTGTACACAGTGAAGCAAAATGGCCGAATTATCCAGGAAGACAATGGTGCGCACAGTTTAACAACTTTAAGTCTAACAATGGAGGTAGAAGCAGTGACACAAGCACTCCACTGGCTTTCATCCACAAGCCAGTTTCAAACTCAACAAGCCATGATACTGACTGACTCCATGAACCTACTTCAGAAAGTGAAAAGTGAAATGGGAAGCGTTGCTCTGAATGAATGCACAGCCTTTCACTGGAGACTCATATGGATGTACTGCCCTGAGAGGGTCAGTGATTCAAATAATAAGTTAGCTTGCCTGGCAGGTTTTAGCAATATCTAGCTGGGAGTTAAGTTCAAGGAAAGCATGATTTTGCTTGACTGCAGCCAAAGCATGATTTGGGCTTGACTGCTAGAAAAGCATGATTTTGGCTTGACTGCTAGAAAAGCATGGTTTTTGTTTGTGATAGAATAACAGGGCTCGTTGACTGTTGCTGGACTAGCTGGCTAAGATAGTAATTGGTGTAAGCAGAGGTGTCAGAGAGAGAGAGACTCAGAGAGAGAGAGAGAGAGAGAGAGAGTGGCCTCAACTGTGTTAGAATTTTATAGGGGCTGTGTTTCAGAGGTGCTATATGGGAGTTATCCTCACCTCTGTAGAAAAAAAGTTTAATTGTAAATTAAGGCATTGAATTGCCAGTATAGGCCTAAACATGGAAAGGAAAAGGTAAGCATGTAAATACATAGGTTTCCCAACCAAAATAGTGAATTGACAAAAATATTATTTGAAAATAGTGTCCCCCTTACTCCCCTTTATTATGAAAATAAAAAGAATAAATTAGTGTCAAACAGTGTAAGGCTAAAACTAGAAGAATAATGAATGAAAAAAATAGTAACTGACTGAGCTGTCAGTTAGGTTCGGATGATTTGAGAGGGGACTATAACTACTTACTTGTGGTCTTGAAGGGCAGTGCTGGTTATTTGGAAATAGTGTGGTCCGGTGGCCTACTTGAAGAAGATGTTTCTGTGTGGCGTTGTTGGCCTTAGCTGATAAAGTCATTTGAAGGTCTTGTTGTCCAAGGCTGAAGTCTGGTGGAGTTTGTTATATTGATTAGTGTGTGCTAAGTAATCTTTTATGAAATGTTGTCGTGAGAGAGGAGAATTTGGTGTATGAAATTTCTGAAGAAATCGTTGAAACATTATTGTAAATACGTTTACAAAAAGGGTTAAAATATGTAAGAACTCCAAAAGAAACTTGCATTCTCTCTCTTATTTCTCTGTCTGTCACCACCACCACCACCCCTCCCCCCGCCTTTGTCAGTCACCAGATGTCAGCTTCAATAATATCAGAAAATGATCCATCCTATAACTTCATTCAATATCTGCATCTTCTGTAAAAGAAACTGTGCAATCCAATATCAGAGAGAAATCGAGTTAAGCCTGCTGTAATGGATTATTCGTTTCCACTTATTCCTAAGACAGTGTGAATTCAAACCTCTTCACATATTATTTCACTGTTATCAGTGTTATAAGTTGGCCGAATGCTTTCCAGTCCTTCAAGCAAATTTAGGGTAATTTTGTTGATGTTGAAATTAATTTCCTTGGGACCTTCAAGTGTTTGAACTTCAGTGTCATTGATGGGGAGTACCTTGATTTGAATGCTGAAGAAGGGAGAGTAGTTGGGGAGTAATCCACAAATCCAGAGAAGTCCTGGGCGAAGAAGGCAATTCGCCTCCGCCAACGGCAATTCACTGGGTTTTCCTGTGGGCTTGAGGAGAGGCAATCGTGACCGTCTCGGTTCAGTGACCATCGCCCGGCAAGTAGGTCTCGATGACCATTCAGGTTTGCTTGGCCTGAGGGATGGAAAACTTCAGGAAGGCTTCACCTTGTTGGCAATGGATCAAAATAAAACTTGAAGTATCAGGTCCTGGCTTGTGGAGAAGTCTGGGTGGCTGGTACAGTGAGTAGTTAGTTAAAGGGAATCGAACATGTGGTAGGTTTGGATGTTTTGCAGTAACTGCTCGATACTCATCTCTTTGTGTAGGGGTGCACTGATGACTCCATTGGATGAACCGACGTAATGTCTCGGAGATTCATTGTTTGAATTTCACAGTTGTTGGAAGCTAGTCGTTGGGGTGTGGGGGGGAGGTACTTTTGATTCCATTGGTTGAAAAAAAAAATTCGAAGATTCTCTGGTCGAATCTCACAGTTGTTTGGTGTAAGTCGTCATGATGTGATTCCATCGGCTGAACCAGAATAATTCGGGTTCCCTTTAGTTGAGAATGGTTATAAACGCTCGGGAAACCAGCAAAAGCTTGACTCGTATAGGAAAAGTGAACTCATCCCATCCTGCTGAGGGCTGAGGGAAATACAGCGAGATAAAGTCAAGGCCAGAAGACCTTACGTAAAGCGGTGATTTGCTGTTACCATTATTTTTGGGGGCACAATTCTTTTTTCTTGACCTAGTGTGGTGAACAAAGAGGGACATGTTTCCGTCAGACTAGTTGACAGTGACATATTGTTGACATCCTCTGCTTGGGACCCAAAGACATTAATATCTTCCTTCTAGTCACCTGTCATGAAGATATGCTCTCTCTCTCTTTCTCTCTCTCTCTCTCTCTCTCTCTCTCTCTCTCTCTCGTGACTGCCATTTTATATATATATATATATATATATATATATAATATATATATATATATATATATATATATATATATATATTATAATTAGAGTTAAAAAGCCACTCGGAACGCTAAAAGTGCTCAACCAAGTATGGAGCGACATACCAGTTTAAAATAGGATTTAAAAATGGAAGAATAAAACCTACAAAATTGTTTCGAGCCAAATGCTCTCCTCAGGGTATACAATCTGGGCACGCCACCGGTATTATATAGTGTGGTCTGTGGGCGCGTAAGCTCTGCCTGTGTTGCACTTGACCTGTAGATTTTTGTTTCTTTTTTGGGGCACGTTCAGGGGGAACGTGCCAAGGAATGGTGCATTGACAAGGATTTCCATTTATGCCTGCAATTGTTTATCATTTTTACTTTAGAGGTCAGGGATGCTAGATGGGGTTTACATAATATCAGCCACTTTTCTGTAGTACATAAGTTGCATTTTTTAGAAATGTTGTTGTATGGTGTTGCTCTTTTTATAATTTTCCATGATATGTTGTAATCTCTTTTCTTATCTTTAAGCTTCCAAATATATTTACTTAGTTCTGTTTGGTTTTTATATTTTTCATTTTTGAAAGACTGTTTATGGTTTGCATATCTGGTTTTAAAATGGTTTGCCGTGATCCCTATGTATGTTTCTTTATCACTGTCTGTTGTTACCGTAGCTTGGTACACAATATTGTTGTAGAGACATTTGGTATTCAGAGGGCACTGGTCTTTTTTTGTGCAATTACAAGATATCCTTTCGTCACCCTCTTTGGTTGTATTGTTTTTGGTTTTATTGGAAGAATCAATTGTATTTTTAAGGTTGGGCATACACGAGTACGATAGCTTGATGGTATTTTTGTTGAATATTTTAGATAGTACATGTTCTTTTGGGAATGATGTTTTAAGGATTCTGAGGAATTCTTTTCCTACGTTAGTTTTTGTTCTTCCATCATATGGAGGGTTATACCATATAATTTTTCTTTTCCTATTTTTCCTATTGCTGTTCATGTTGTTATCTGGGTTATATTGTAATTTGTAGTTGTAGCCACTTTTTTTCAGCGCCTCTTGGTATTCGGCTGCTGCACTGTTAAATTCATTCTCATTATTCAATTCTTTCTCATTGCATGACAGTTTAGATAATCTTTTGTTTATACCATTAGGTATGGTTTTTAAAATGGAGGGTGACACACCTGTCTACGTAGACATCAAAAGTAACCATCCACCCTCCATTTTAAAAACCATGGTGGCGTGCCCAGATTGTATACCCTGAGGAGAGCATTTGGCTCGAAACAATTTTGTAGGTTTTATTCTTCCATTTTAAAATTCTATTTTAAACTGGTATATATATATATATATATATATATATATATATATATATATATATATATAAAGAAGTAGGGCCTATGTACACTATCTTTTAACATTTGATGAAAAAAAAATCTCCCTCCAACCGTTTTTCCCTTCTTCTCCACTTTTACCATAATTCCATACTCTGTGTACCCCCCCCCCCCCTCCCCCACCCCTTCCGATCCAATTCCAGCTTCTCCCATCTTTGCTGCTTTCATCTATCCTCCTTTCCTTTCTTTCTTGTTGTACACTCTAGACGCGTGTGCGCCGTTGGGTGTGTAGTCGTAGATCAGTGGGGCGATGCAGATGTGTCAAGTGGAGAGTCCGTAGATGTGACAGTATATTCAATGTGTGTGTGTGTGTGTGTGTGTGTGTGTGTGTGTGTGTGTGTGTGTGTGTGTGCGTGCGTGCGTGCGTGCGTGCGTGTGTGTGTGTGTGTGTGTGTGGTTATTATTGCTGTTGTTGTTGTTTCTGTTAGCGTTCTCGTTATTGTTTTTGTTATTAGATCATCTTCTGAGCATTCATTTTCCACAAATAATTAAAGGTGCACGAAAACGCGCATGTGCGCGTGCACACAAATACGTGCGCGCCCTCGTGTGCACAAGCGCTCATATACGTGCGGGAGCACGTGTGCTCTCACTTACGCGCACACACATGCACATGTATGCACACACACACACACACACACACGCACACGCACACAAAGACGCGCATGATGTGGCGTCGCTTACATGAACTAGCGTAGTCTGCACGCAGTGACACCATAGAAAATGGAAAGGGGTGACCGTCCACACCGGCGAGCCCTGCTATAATATCTTATTAACGGCTGCTGTAGACGACCCTTCCGCGCCGAGAGGCAAGGTGTGTGTGTGTGTGGGGGGGGGGGGGGGGGGGGGGTGCGGAAGGTGGAATGTGCTCACCACCTTCCATCCAGCAGAGTAAACCGCGGCTCTCGAAGCAGACGACCATAGCAAAAAGAGACAGTGGAGAGACAGTATCGGCTTTATTGACGTCTGTAATCAGCTTGCAACAGAAAAACACAAAATGCTACAACGACAAACTGACAATAATAATGTTGTTGAATTAGGTTTTGACAAGGCCATTTTTAGGGACCACTACAGCAACATCAAAATCACTGATGATTAGTGCTCACTTTATCAGTCACCTCCTTTTTTTCATAATTTTCAATGGTTTCAAACACACTTTAAAAAGGAGCCATTATCAAAACGGATCACACAAGACAAGCCAAAGTTAAAATCACTTTATTGTTACGAAAACAAGAATTGAATACCAGTCGCAACAGTTAAAATACACGGAAAAGGGGTCGGTCCATGAAATAATGGATAATTCTCTAAAACGAAATGATCTCGCACTGCACTCGCATCACTCAACCTGCATGCGTATATCCCAAGGTCTTTGAGAACATTTTGACGTTGGTGTTGTATGTTAAACAGAATACTGAACATTAAAAATAATCAATACAACAGAGTTACAACAAACGTATAGTAAACATATATGCAAGAAACGTAAGACAAATAGAAAGAAAGATTAATACAGTTTGGAGCCACATACCATGCACTGCCTTTACCATTCGCCATCGTTCTCTAACAGGGTTTACCCTTCGCCTGGAAGGGGGGTGGGGGTGGGGGTGGGGTGCCAGCACAAACTACGCCGCACGCAGCAGCAAAGTGGACGTTCGCTCCATTCCGCTTTCTCTGTGACGCCTCCTTGATGAAACTGAAACTGAAAACTACCACATTCACCACTCCTCGCCACCACGTTTTCACGCCCTTCCCCCTCCCCCACCCCTCCCAGTCTTCCCACCCTCCTTCATTCCGCACTTTTCATACACACTTTCAAGAAACCGGCATGCTCTTTCGACGTAGAATGTGAACAGTTGTCTTTTTCTTTCCACCGACTTAAATAGTGGGGCCCAGCGTTTTGTTTGTTTGTTTGTTCTCTCCCTTTGAATGCCCTCCTTTCCTGTCCCACCCTTTCCCACATCCTCCTTTCCACCCTGCTTCATTCCTCACCAACCACCAGCCAAAGTTGTCCTGCCTATCATCATCTTGTCCCCTGTTCTCAAACACCACCAGGAAAAAAACGTGGCTGCCGATCACGCTCGGACACGTTTACTGCAGTTGTCGTTCGCTTTCCCCAGCAAGTTTTTTGTGTGTTTTTTCTCCTCCTCCTCTCCCCCACTGTCTCTGTTTGATGGATGCTTCTTTCTGTGAGGAGAACTGGCGAGTTTCTGTTGAGGTAGAGGGGGTGCACACACACACACACACACACACACACACACACACACACACACACACACACACACACACACACACACACAAGAGAGAGAGAGAGAAGAGAGAGAGAGAGAGAGAGAGAGAGAAGAGAGAGAGAGAGAGCAATGAACAATGAACATCATCATTTCTTCAGGCCCCCCAGCCCCTAGAAATGAGTCAAGTTAACACGTAACTAAAAGACACATACATTACAACCAGTCATCTTTCTAGCGTGAGACTGTCAACAAAGGTTTGCCTTAACTTCATGGCATTAAACAGAAATACACCAAGCTCCTAATATTGAAAATAGACCCATTTCTCAACAAGACTGTATATGGATTGACACCAAAGTTAAGATTTTTTTTCGTATGTCATTATACAGAAAACATTTAATACACCACATGGTCCTCATCTTCTAAGACCTTACGCATTTTGCACATAAAATTAGCATGTTGCTGAAAGTTCTTTCGAAAATCGTTCCATTGACTGGTAACACACCAAGCCACGAGAGAGAGAGAGAGAGAGAGAGAGAGAGAGAGAGAGAGAGAGAGAGAGAGAGAGAGAGAGAGAGATTTTAGGTTCAGATGTTTTTTTTTTCAGTAAGGCCAAAGCCCCATATGAACAAGGGGCGGCTACAGTGTTCAGCAGGTAACATTATGCGAATTAAAGTGTGGAGATGTGGAGTGGTAGGGGGGTGCAGGCGAAGACAGACAGATGATAGTAGTTCAGGAACCAAGGGACAACAGCCAGCCTGAGAAAAGGCAGAGGGCACGAAGTAGAGTTTATTCCCTTTTATTTCGCTCCCTGAGTGAGCCGAAACACACACACACACACACGCACACACACACACACACGCACACACACACACACACACATACACACACACACAGAGGCTTGAAAGAGAGTGTAAGATCCCACTGACAGCGGAACACGAAGGCTTCGTTTCGTTTTGTTCGTGGGTGAGTTTAACGTCCCATTGGCCTGAGGCCCTTAATTTAAGGACAAGGTGCACTCGCATTCGTAAGTCTGCATCTTCTGTGGCACCGTTGTCGCTGGCAGGAGTGGGCGAGTTGCGTGTGGGGTCGTCTTATGTCTCTCTCCGAGCTCTGTTTCCCTTAAACTTTCAATTTCGGCTGTTGGTCGGCCGACGATGGGCGCCGGTGTATTTTGCCTCTTTTCCCCAACCAAAAGGCTGTATTCAGGAACGCCAGGCGGCCTTCTTCGTGCTCGGTTAGCGATGGTCCTGTGCCGCGTGAGGCCGCCTCAAGGAGGGAGCTGGACGAAAGTCACTAGAGCGCTGCCCGAGTCCCGAAAATTCGGTGGGAACGCACAGACTACGGCCGAGAGGGCAATGTTTCAGCCTAACCTCACAAGGAGTGCCCCCATGCCTGCCTGGCTGGTTTCCCAAGCCACGGTAATCGTAGTCTGGCAGCACTCCATCGCCGATTGGCCCACATCTCCAGGAGCCGTCCTCCGGCGACTCAGGCTAGACCCGCTGTCACCCATATCGCTGGAAGGATCGCTGCGCCGCCTGACACTGACCTCTCACATCCGTGTCCTTCAAAGGACATCTGCCACCTCTCCCTTGGCGTCCGCTGCAATGCCACACCCGCTGCCAACCGACACTAAGGCTAATAGTGCTTTAGATGTAGAGCGGGGAACTGGTCCGCAAGGCCAGCAAAGCCAGCAAGGCCAGCAACACGGCGCCGCGAACAAAACGGAACTGGCAGAACTTTGTGCTTTCTGTCGCAGCTTCTGTGTTTTCTGGCTTGCCGTCCTTTCGAAGTATTCAAACATATATGTACTCTTGATGAAAACCTCAGAACGCAAGGAATAAAATGATGCGTGTCGCATTAAGATACCGATAATTTTGTTGCGTTGTAAATTATTGATCATCAAAGTCGGAGAGTTAACTCACTTTTAATGAGTCTGTGTCATATTTTTTCCATTTGGGATATAAATACCAAACAGCATGAAACAATTTCACGATCAATGTTTAGCAGGCATTTCACTGTTTTCACACATATGAATTCAATTGTTCAAGACTGTGTCTGAGTGGCGAACTTTGTGAAAATTGATACAAAACACAACTGGCTTTCCTCCTCGCCTCGCCGTCGGCATGAGCTATGGATACGATTTTCGATTAACAAATACTCTGTCAAAACGAACTACCGGATAATAATTTTTATACATTTTCAGTTGTACTTATCATAGAAATGCTGTTATTAACAAAATTAAGCATAGAATGGGAGTTTAACGCAAAACTCCGACAATGACAAAGGGAAGAACGAAGATGGCAACTGTTCAAGATAGGTCGGCACTGTCAGTCATTTCGTATAGTCGCAAGCTTGTGCGGAGAATATCCTGAGCATGCCATATACAAAATGAGAGCTTACGGGCTTTGCTTTTAAAGTACGTTTTTGGATTCTACAGTTTTTCTCATACTCTGCAAAATCAATTAACATTCAAGGTTTTTCCTACAAAGGATTAAAAATGGCACCAAGATTAATTGTGTAAAATACCAGTTTAGAGAAAAATGGGCTTTTTCGGTCCAGTATAGTTGTAACGAACAAAATTAATTAATTGTTGGGACTTCAGCGACGTATACATAATCATGTCATGTAGGTTCTGAGGCATTCACATTTTAAAGAGTTTAAACGAAATAATAAAGATTCATCAATAAAGGGAGGTAAGGGGAAAGATAACTCTCGAACAAAACATTTCGTCTGCTAAGGGTCCAAGAGAGATGTACACATTTTAGCACCTGGCCACAAAAGCAAAATTCAGAGGCCATTACAAGCAAGCATTACAACACAATTCACGAGAGAAGAGTCTGTCTTAGGTGAAAGGCTTTATGAAGATACAATGCTAATTTACGTACTATTCTTTCATTTTTCGATGCCATAAGTAGACAAAATCGAAATAAACATAGATTTATACAGAATTTCGCTGGAATATATTTCACACGAAGATCGGTTAGAACAGAACATGTTAGAACAAAGTGAAGCTCATCCTCATTAAACTCCTTTTACAACGGACACGATAACTCATTACCATATATAGTTTTAAAGCGATACATATATGCATTGATTTCAGATATACCAAATCTAAATTTAGTAAGAAGAAACCGCAAATATTCATCTAAAACAAATGAGAGGTTTGCTTTCACCAAATGACCCGAGGTATAACTTCTATACAGTGTACATCCTTCACTCGATTTTATATTACTTTCCCAGTCCTGCCATCTACAATCAATCTCTGGCGTGCAGTTTTGACAAATACATTTTCTTTACCAACACCTCGGCATTCCCATACATAACCAAACTCACAAAGAAATAGTGTTTGATACTCAGTTATGTTTCCCCTGCAAGAAGATGGGTTTTTTAAATCTGGTCTTCAGAGAGAGATTGATTGATTGATTGATCTTTAATACCCAAGGATGAAGATTTTAGGCCAAAGCCTAGTCTTACAATCTGTCATTGTCATGCATACATTATTTCAGCACATATCATTCATACAGACAATTCAACATAGCAACATGATAATCTAATTCTACAATGATAAGCAAACTACTCATAAAAGCACTAATGAGATGGGGGATGGTAAAACAAAAGGAAACTTACAAGCAAACAAACAAACAAAAACTACACAGAGAGAGGTCAGAGGGTGGGAAGAGAGAATGGTAGGTAGGGGGAGGAGAAAAGGGATGGTAGACAGAGTGGGAGTGGGGATGAGCGATTTTAACGGAGTAGGTTTTATGTTTAGACGATTTATTCAAAGTATGGTTCACAGAAGACTTAGCGAGGGGACGCTAATCATTGTAATCGAGTAATTTAACTACTGAGACATAAAATGTTTATGCAAATGTTCCTTGAAAAGTTATAAAGTATTCATGTTTTGTAGATTCGGTGGAAGTGAGTTCCAGACATATGGTCCAGAGTAAGCTAGGCTTGTTTTGTATAGATCAATGCAGAGAGAGAGAGAGAGAGAGAGAGAGAGAGAGAGAGAGAGAGAGAGAGAGAGAGACTGTATTGCCAATAACAAATGAACCCTGTTAGCCGGGAGGTTACAATTACGACATTAATAAACTGCGTAAAAGACATGCAATTGAAAGGAAAGAACTTGAAAAATTAAAAAGAATTAAAATCTACGTGTACAACACAAACCCACCAGAACACGAACACACACACACACACACACACACACACACACACACACACACCTCACACACACACACCACGCACACACACGCACGCGCGCACGCGCGCCTAAACACACACACACACACACGCGCGCGCGCGCGCGCGCGCGCGCGCGCGCAAACACACACACACGCAAACAAACAAACACACACCACACACACACACACACACACACACACACACACTTACACACACACGCAGACGCTCTCTCTCTCTCTCTCTCTCTCTCTCTCTCTCTCTCTCTCTCTCTCTCTCTCTCTCTCACACACACACACACACACACACACACACACACACACACACACACACACACACACACACCACACACACACACACACACATAAACGTATGCGTACTGGCACACCGCACACGCGCGCACGCGCACACACACATACACACACACACACACACACATACACACACACACACACACACACACACACACACACACACACACACACACACAACACACACACACACACACTCCGCGCACCTCAGTAATCTATTTTGTTCGACCACCAAGCCATGAAAAATACAAAATAAGGGCAGAGTGTAGTTTTATACATCGTCACCAGAGGTTAGCTCATATATTATTCGTGATATTCTTTCTCCGAAAATCACAAGTTTCTGTTATATAATTAGCAAATCAATGGTAATTTGTTCATTCTTACTGGGCAGAATTACAATGAGATCTTTTCTCTGTGCACCTGACTCACTGGAAATTGAGCGTCTTTTTTTTTTTTTGATTTTTTTTTTTTTTTTTGATACATATATCTATTTATTCAACAGCTCTCACCTGTAGGGTTCATGTAACAACAGCACTTTTTTTTTCAGTCATGCTAAATTGCGTTGTAGACCTAGAATGCCATTCCTATTTTACCAATTCAACTTCAAATTTCCTGATGATTAAAATGAAATAACTTTAGCTGCCAGATACACATACTGAATTTTCTTTATTTGTTTGTTTGGTTTTTATGTTTTTGTATATAGTGAGAAACTCCTTCCCGCCCCTTTAAAAGATAAAGAAAAGGAACTTGGGGTTTTTTTGCTTACTAAGCACATTATTCTGAGGTGCATCAAACATGCCAAACCTGTTAGCTCTCAGAAATGATAGATACACGGATTTCATTTTTATGAAAATAACAAGAGTTGCAGTGACTGCTGACTGACATGCTTGATTGTAGCTCAATAAAGTTTGGATCTTTGTTTAAAAAATATCAATACATTCAATAAAAACCCAG
>CM031599.1:29480590-29538090 GCA_018398815.1 Conus ventricosus | reverse complement strand
TGTGGGATCCATGTCAGCCCAGTGTCGACCGCTGTAGAATAACGACAGCGAGCTGATCACGGGCCCACAGCGTTCCTCTGATGACGTCACCGTATTAAGCACTAACTGTCAGACATCTTTGAAGGTGGCTAATTGCTAAGAGACGCAACCATCATAATTAAAACGATACCTGGAAATCAAACAGCCATCTCTCTCTCTCTCTCTCTCTCTCTCTCTCTTTCTCTCTCTCTCTCTCTATATATATATATATATATATATATATATATATATATATATATATAGTTCAATGTAGTTGCACAGCCTAAAACGATTCTAAAAGCGCTCAACCCCTTGGGGAGCAACATTTGTTAAAATAAGTATTAAAAGTATATATATATATATATATATATATATATATATATATATATATATATAATATATATATATATATATATATATATATATGATCTCTTAGGAGATCCAAGTAAAGGTTGTTCTGCACAATTCTTAGCCACTGACAATGCTTGGGTTATTGAACAGCAGAGCTGACCACTCAGACTATTCTATATATTTTTGATCTCCCTTGCATCCTTGAATGGATCCTCAAGCATAGACTCAAAGATTGTCCCCTACATTTTATACTGTTTGCATAATGCTTTTAGTTTTTCAGCAACTTTTTTCCTCTTTACACTTTCGTTTTGTTCCATTTACTACCCTTCGCTGGCTGCTTTGGGGGTGCTGTTGGATTCTTTTTTGAACCCTTTGGTGGTGAGAACACCACAGAATTATGGACTGTGGTGTGTCTCTATTTGACACCAAGAGCACAGACACGATCAGCCGTGTTTCCCTGATGAGTCTGATCCAGCAGACGAAAGGCCTAGGAGCAGGCAATACAAATAGATCTGCTTTCGAGAGGGATCACGATGGTTCCATCAGGCAGCTAGTGAAGGGTTTCTCATATTTATAATATACTCTCCCATTTATTTCATCTTCATTTTTTTCTTTCTTTCTAAATGTTCGAATCTTTGCCAAGTCATTAGTATAATGACCGAAGAATTGATAGCCTGCACTTGTTTTCCCCCACTACTCAATTGTTCAGCATTTTATATATATATATATATATATATATATATATATATGTCTTTTCATCCTGATGACTCGGAAGCACTCGGCTCATTCTGATCGCCATCGATCCAGCCCTACCAACGTTGTCCTGTCACATTATTATCTCTCTCAGGCTATGCTGGCATACTCCTCCCTATCCGCTCATTCTGGCCACTATATGGCCAGTCCAATCCAGACTGTCCTGTCACATTACTCTCTTTTCCCCTCCCTAATCATTCCAGCCACCAAGTAAGTCACACTGAGCACAAATGCATGCACGCACTCAGCTCAGCATTCACTCCGTGCACACGCAGTCTCTCCAAACAACCAGAAGGCGCACTACAATACTTTTCTTCTCCCCCTTCTCTCCGGGAAATAATTTACTAAACGATAATCAACTTTTCAAATCTTATGTTCCTCCACTCCAGTGGAGGTACAACCATTCCACAGATCCACTAGCTGGGACCAAATTTCATCTCATTATACATAGTAGTTCACAAATACATCGTTTAACGGTTTCTCCTCCTCACTGGAGAAACAATGTATACATTTTTCAAAGAAGAATCAAAAGATGGCTTAAAATATAAGATATCATCTGAGTTCCGATCCAGGGGGACAAACAACATTCATTGTGGGTGGAACATTTTTTCGCACTTCGCGTTAGAAAGGTTCCTTTTCAGCACCTTTCTTTTTCGATTACTAATCGCAATGTCGTCCGTCAAGCCCGTATTTGTGAAGCAGAGAGACATCCCCCACTCCGAAACAAACTCCCCCACAGTGCTGGAGATTTGCCTGGCTGCTGAAAGGTCTTGTGGACCCGGATCCGTCCTTGGAGCTCAGTCTATCCGTGGGCTATGGAGAGTGTACCCAGCGACACAAATGGCGAGGAACGATCTCCTTATAAAAGGTATGAGAGTGCGCGATGTCTGTGTTCGCATGTGTGACACCAACCCCTTCATACTTAAAGATGACACAGGCGAAGAAAAGCCGTCGACCAAACTGTGGATCGATGAGATCCCTATCTCTGTTGCCGATTCGGAGATCGAACACACGCTGACAAAGCTAGGGTGCGAGTTGCGGTCCGCAATCAAATCTGAAAGAGCTCGTGATGCCGATCATAAACTGACCCGTTTCCTGACTGGGCGTAGGTTTGTATTTATCACAACTCCGCAAAAACCGTTGGAAAAAACAGCGAAGGTGAGCTTTTTCACCGCAAAATTATTTCACAAAGAACAAAAATTAAACAGACCCCCTCCAGTGTGTTCCATTTGCCTTCAGTCCGGCCATCACCGTTCTTCCTGTGACAAGGAAGTAGTGTGCAGGACCTGCAAGCAGCCAGGTCACAAGAGAGGCGATCCAGCCTGCACCATGTCTCCTCACGCCCCTCCTCCCAATCCGTCTCCTCCCCCCCCCCCCCCCCCCACCCAGTCCGTCTCCCCCCCGCCCCTCCATCCAGTCCGTCTGCCAGTCAGGAGCGTCCCGGTAAGGAGAGTCAGGTTACTGGGGTAAATCGATCTGACAAAGAGAAAACAGAAAAGTCAACAAAAGTAAATACCCAGAAAGATGTCCGAAAACACCCCCCAGCACCCAAGGATAACAGAGGTCGGGCACCCTCTCGTCAAACCACTTTGGGTCAGGCTTTCGAGACCGATCGATATCGGAGCAGATCGGAGACACCAAAGCGCCAGCGAGACGGTGATTCAGACAGCCCTCGCCAGGCACCAGGTAAGCAGGCTCGACGCGACAAAAGCGATACGTCTAATCCCGCCGACCCCGCCGTTGAGGATGATGACGACGAAGTTGTGTCTGTCTGGTACTGATGTTCCCTACGACCTTGGCATTGTTTGCGGACTATGATAATGGCTCAGATGTGGTATCGCGTTATATTTTTGTTGTATAATGGCTTCTTTAAAAATATTGTCATTGAATGTTCATGGACTGAGAACTAAAACAAAAAGGAATTCTCTATACAGATATTTTAGACAGAATAAAATTGACATTGCTTGTATTCAAGAATCTTATATTACTCAAAATGTATTTGATGTATGGAAAAGAGAATGGAGTGGTGAAATGGTATACCATGAAGGTACTAGTCATAGTAAAGGACAACTAATCTTAATTAAAAAACTTTCCGTTTACGTGGTCTGTAGAAAAGCTGTCATCCAGAATAATTACAATAAGGGTAAAAAGAGATTCCAGTGAATTGTGTATTTTTAATGTCTATGCTCCAAACTCTTCAGCAGAACAGACCATCTTTCTGAAAGAGTTAGAAAAAACAGTTAATGAAACTGACTGTCAAAACAAAATTGTTTGTGGTGATTTTAACTGTGTTCTGAATAATGAACTGGATGTTATTAGTGGTGAACCTCACCCTACATATATGGTTAAAAAGTTTAATAAGTTTGTAGAAAGCGTAGGACTTACAGACACTTGGCGCCTACTTAACCCTGATGGTAAAGAATACAGTTGGTCTCGGAAAACGAAGGAATTCAAAGCCAGAAGATTAGACTACTGTTTTTCTTGCGACAGTACCATTGAAGACATGCTGGAATGTGATATGTATTCACTCCCTTCTTCCGACCACAGAGGCGTCTATATTCACATGAAAGGCCATAACCAGGAAAGAGGGTCAGGATTTTGGAAATTTAACACATGCCTTACTAAAGAACCAAGCATTTGTTGATAAAACTAATTTGATGATTGATGATTTCCTAAATAATACCACCGAAGTACGCCCGGACATGAAATGGGAACTCCTGAAACTAAGTTTAAAAGATGAATCCATACAACATAGTAAAATGATAGCAGTCAAAAAGAGGAAATGAACTTATAAGTTTACAGAGCAAATTTAACGAGTTTGACTCAATTCTCGAAACAGATCCGCAAAATGAAGATATATTTAGAAGTAGAGAATCTACTCGTTTAAAGATAGAACTAGCAGAGAAGGAAAAGGCTCAAAGTGCCCAAACTAGAGCAAGAATAAAGTGGATAGAAGAAGGCGAAAAAAACACAAGATTTTTTCTCAACTTGGAAAAATTACAGGCAAATGCTAAACTTTTACCTGAACTAGAACTTGAAGATGGCACGAACCTAACTGATCAGTTTGATATCTTGAAGACACAAAAGGAATACTTTGAAAATTTATATAAAAATTCGTCATCCGAAACAACAGAAGAAAACGTTAATGCTTTTTTGGAGGATTGTGTAACTCCGCAACTTTCATCAGATCAAAAGATACAATGTGAAGGGCTCATTACTTTAAATGAAGCCACTCTAGCATTAAAAGATGTGAAAAATGGTTCAGCTCCAGGTTTAGATGGACTTACCACAGAGTTCATTAACAATTTTTGGTTAAAATTAAAGCAGGTCATTGTTGATTCTTTTAATTTCGCTTTCACACATGGAAATCTTTCATGCACACAAACATCTGCTGTCATAACCTTAATACACAAAGGCAAAGATCTTCCTAAATCTAATTTAAATAACTGGAGACCGATCTCACTTACAAATTCGGATTATAAATTGTTTGCAAAATGTTTAGCAATAAGACTCTCAAAGGTTATCCTCACGATAATAAATGAAGATCAAGTGGGCTATGTTAAAGGTAGAAGCGTCTCTTCCACTTTAAGGAACATCGACGACGTTATTGAATACTCAAATCTGTCGGAACACCCTGGACTTGTTCTTGCCTTGGACTTTCAGAAAGCATTTGACAGTATATCTAGCAATTTTTGATTACTTCCTTTAAAAGATTTGGATTTGGTGATAGTTTCGTGAATTGGGTAAAGGTTATCTTGGCAATTTCAAAAAGTTGCATCAGTTATAATGGTTGGCTCTCCAATAACTTCGAGATGAACTGTGGTGTGAGACAAGGATGCCCATTTCCCCCCCTAGCCTTTATAGTTGCCATTGCGCTTTTAGCAATAAAGATAAGGCAAAATAAAGATATTAAAGGCATTCAAATCGGAAAGCAAAAACTAGGAAATGGTCTGGAAAAAATTATGAAAATTCTTATGTATGCAGATGATGTAACGCTCTTATTACGGGATAAAGCTGATGTTCAACTTCATGAATTCGCAGTAGTTTCCAAACTGATTATTAACAAATCGAAATCACAAGTCATGTGGATTGGCTCATACAGGCACAGAAAAGAGCAAGGGCTTGGTCTTCGATGGGTAAATGAAATGAACATTTTGGGTATATATTTCAACAACAAATGTTGTGCATCACGTTTAGATATAAACTGGACACCTAGGATTAAAAAGGTTAAGGAAATAATACGTTCATGGCAAACGAGAAATTTAGGGTTACTTGGTAAAATATGTGTAATAAGATCTTTTCTATTATCTCAATTTGTTTTTGTAATGCAGTCAATCTCAATCCCCGAAAATATTCTGAATGAACTCAACACGCTGTTTTTTCGGTTTTTATGGCGTAAAAGAGATTGCAATAAAAAAAGCTTATGAAAAAGTCAAACGTTGTGTCATTACTAGTGAGATTGAAAATGGGGGAATTAAAATGATAGATTTGAAATTGATGCAAAAATCATTTCTGTGTGAATGGTTTGACAAATTGTCCAAAGCATCTGATATTTGTAAATGGTCTTGGATACCCAGAGAATATTTCTCTATCTTTGGTAGAAATCTAGCCTGCTTCACCTCCACACTGGGAGCGTCTAGTTTTAAAGGGTTAGAAACAATTAATGCTGTGTTTTGGAAAGATGTTGCCACTGTTTGGCTAGATAACAACAAAAAAAACACTGCACTAAATACAGAAATGGAATGCCTGTGGAACAACGCTCATATCCTATATCAAAATAAAGTTGTCTTTTTTAAACAATGGGCTATGCAAGGTGTTACATACGTGCATGATTTACTAATCAATGAAAAGATTCTAACATATGATGAATTGAAACAAATCTTAAAGCCATCGCCATCCCTCTTTTTGGAATATCATGTTGTATATTCTGCACTGTCATCTTTCTTGAGTACTCGATCAGACTTAGACACTAGCAACATTTTTGAGATCACTCCACTTTTATTTAATAATTCTGCAATGACAAAAGTAAAAATGTTTTACAACTTCTTTCAAGAAAAACGATACACAGAGCCATGTTGTGTTAGATTTTGGCGACATAAGTTCAACATTACCATTACTAAACAACACTGGTCCCTCACAAATTCAATAACTAAAGAAAGCAGAATCAGAGAATTACAATGGAAAATTCTCCACAACATTTATCCAACTAATATACTGTTATGTAAAATGGGTATTGCAGAAAATAATAAGTGCCCATACTGTGTAAATGAAGTGGACTATGTTGAGCATTTTTTGTTAATTGTAAGCAAATTGCATGTGTTTGGAATGGTGTAAAAGATGTATTCTTTCGAAAATATTACAAGAAAGTGAATTTTAATGAATTGAATATTCTTTTGGGAATTGTGGATAATGCACAACTTTCAGGTGAAGAGAAAAGGTATGTTAATCATTTAATATTAATGGCAAAAATGTGCATTGGGAAGTATAGATATGGTAAATCATTATATCTTAAGACAATGCTTGAAAAAGAATTGTCACTTAGAAAGCTGAATTAGAATTGATCAGCGTCCGAAAATCAGTACACACAGGTGTACTCTCTCTCTCTCTCTCTGTCTCTCTCTCTCTCTCTCCCTCTCTCTCTCTCTCTCCCCTCTCTCTCTCTCTTTCTCTCTCTCCTCTCTCTCTCTCCCTCTCTCTCTCCCCCTCCCTCTCTCTCTCTCTCTCTCTCTCTCTCTCTCTCTCTCTCTCTCTCTCTCTCTCTCTCTCTCTCACAGCAGAGAGAATGCATCAGTACACTACACATGAGTACAAAAAATAAACCCAGACAATATGTACCAAGCGCCAAAAAATTAAAACCAGAAAAAAAAACCATTCATTGTGGGTCAACATGAAAAATTCTTTAAATTCTCTCACGACTGCTGCAGTCGTTGTCCTCTTCACAATTAGGTGCTGCCACATCACTGTAGCCCAACTACTCGTGCGACTGCCTCAGTCGCTTACCCCGTTACTGGTGCTGCCACAGCACCGGGAAGGGCTGAAACACGAAGTCCGTGTAAGTAATCTATTTTAAAATCTGAATAATGATAAATTCTTTTCCCTTTTTTCCCCTTTTCTTAACTCTCTCTCTCTCTCTTTTCTCTCCCCATCTGTCTATACCTCACCTGGTAATGGTAGATTACAGGTGAATCTCGTTCTGCAGTTCCAAACAACCTGTCTGGTCAGTGTCCCCAAGCCATCTCCTTCCTATACTTTATTTTTCCTTCCTGCGCTCTTCCTGAGTACATATTCAGTGAGTACTCGTCTAACTCTACGCATTACCAGCCCTTGGTTACTTGACCAATGGACAACGTCCGTCCATTCAACCAATAATCACCCTACGTCTCCACAGCGACACCGATCACACTGGTCAGGCCACGTAAATTATCCTTTCTTTTACCTTTTCTTTTCCCTACCTAGGGAAATGCTTTATAACAAATAAGGGCGTACGCGACGAAACGTCACATGTCGCCATGTGAGGCTACATCACATGACACCCCCCATCCCGGGGTGAAAAAAAAACTTTCGCCAAGAATTTTTTTAAACACACATACATATCTAGTTAATATACAACTTCAGCCATCAATCATCAATTTTTCATCATACAAGAGTTTCCATTAATGCATAGAACTAAGCTTTACGAACATCATAAAGATCCAAAATGACATTCCAAAATCTTAGTTTGAAAAAAAAAAGTACAATCAGTTTTGTTTAGTTTTTAAAAACAAATTCATACTCCATCACCACAAATCACAAGTTACACAGACACGAAGAACATATAATGATACTGATTATTCCAAATGCCAATCATGTTTATATATACCAAAATGTAAACACAGTTTTTCTTGCCTGTTTTCACATAAACAAAAATCCTAACAAAACCAGAATTTCCTCATGACTCACTTGATGAGAAAAATTTGCCAAGTGGAAAGCCTTCCTTCAAGCAAGAATATACAATATAGCAGTCCACTCGAAAGTTAAACACATTTTTTCATTCTTCACAATGGACCGACGTGAAAAAAAAAACACACTTGTAACACATCAAATGAAGTATCCTGCACACATTCACAAAGTAGCATCCTACAATGAGACTCCAATGCCCATACATATGCACTTTTGAGAAAAGATCAATTACAACTACGTATTAATTCAAGTTGACAGTAGCACACATAAAACTGTCAAAATGCCAATAAAGTCTTTCCACAATGAAAACAAACAGCAGAAATAGTCTTTCCTTTTTTATGCAGTTACAGCTGCACAACGGATACTGTGCACTCACGCACGCGCACGGGACAGAAAATCTGCCATGACATTCTGAGTTCCAGGTAATGGCTCAATGTCAAACTTGAACTCCTGCAATGACAAAGCCCATCTTAACAGCCTGCTGTTTTTGGTCTTGGACGACTGCAAAAACGTCAATGGCCTGTGGTCGGTTTGTAACCGAAACTGTCTTCCAGTAAGGAATCTGGCAAATTTCCCACAAGCCCAAACAATGGCAAGACACTCCCTCTCAATTGTTGAGTATTTGACTTGTGTGTTAGAGAACTTTTTACTTGCATATTGGACAGGGTGCAACAATCCATTCTTTTCTTGCAAAAGTACCGCTCCCATGCCTTTGGAGCTGGCATCAGTTCTCAAAACAAAATCCTCTGAAAGAGAGGACAAAAGCAGCACAGGGAATGAATTGAGGGTGTTTTGAACACATTCCAGCGCTTTCTGGCACTCATCTGACCAGACAATACTTTGTTTTTTGTTCCTTTCGTTAAGTCACTCAAAGGGACTGTCAAGGACGCAAAGTGCGGTACATATCTTCTGTAATAGGACAACAATCCAAGGAGTGATCTTATCTGTTTCTTTGTAGTGGGTCTCTTCAAGGCCAAGATCTTTCCTACTTTCTTTTCCTCTGGTGTCATTTTCCCAACAGAAATGACATGACCCAAAAACTCAAGAGTCTGGAATCCAGTACGAATTCTGGATGGTCTAGCCGTCAGACCAAAATTCCGGAGTTTACAAAAAACAGCTCTCAAGTTATCCAGAAGATCATTTCATGACTTTGCAGCAAGTAAAATGTCATCAAAAAAACTTACTGTTCCACACTCATGAAGTTTTAGTGCGCGCATCATTCTGGCAAAAGAAGCTGGGGCGTTTTTGTAATCCAAATGGCATTTTCGTCCATTGAAACAGTCCAAAAGGTGTCTGAAAAGCTGTTTTGTCCTTGTCTGCCTCAGCCATCGGGATTTGCCAATACCCTTTAGTTACATCTATTTTGACAAAATATTCTCCTTCTGACAGTTGACAAAGAAGTTCCTCAATGTCTGGGATAGGTTCTGCATCAAACACAGTGATTTTGTTTAACTTCCTGTAATCGATGCAAAAGCGCACCGAGCCATCAGGTTTGTCCACCAATACAACTGGTGAGCTGTATGGTGACGAGGACGGTTCTATAACCTTCAACCCGAGCATAACTTGAATCTCTCTTTCGACAACCTGTTTTTTCGCAAATGGGAGGGGGTATGGTTTGACTCGGACTGGGTTTTCCGCACTCAAGTGAATAGTATGGAGTTCAATTGCTGTCACTGTCCCTGGAGTATCAGCCAGAACATCCTGAAAGTCCTTCAAAATACCTTCCAATTGTTCTTTCTGAATCAAAGACATCACCACACAAAACAACATCACGATAAGTTTCTCCCTTGACAGAAAGAGTGGGCAGAGGTACAGTATCATCTATACTGGGAGATGTTAACAATCCCACATTTGTTGTTTGCACAGTCTTTGCTCTGTCTCTGTACGTGACATCAGGTACAAAATTAGAACCAATGATTTCTGTAACAGCCACATCTGTTCCAGACACTGGACATATCCATTCAATTGACTCGTTAATGGCAACATTTGTACGTTCAACATACTTTTTAGCGTGTTTACATGGAATACCTTTTCAGCATTTACCTTTCACTTTGCAGTTCACTCCAGAAAGTTTGTTGTCTTGTCCAGGTACATGTATGTAGAGGATGTCAGAGTCCAGTATGTACGTCGGCTTGTCCGTTGGTATGTCAGAGACAGTCTGCTTTGCAGTAGAAAGTATAGTCGTCAGTGTCTCGTCGCTTCTCTGCATAGTCTTCAAAACATCTGGCGTAACTTTTAGTTCATCCAGTTTTGAAACCTTGAGCGGTTTTGTTGGTTTTCCCTGCTCTACAGCTTTTGATCTTGTACTGATGAGACAAGGAACGAAAGATCCTCCAGCACCACCATGTACTGTCGCGACACCTGGTAGATTTCCCAAAATAAAATAGCAAACTGGATTCTTAATGACACAGGCGGTAAGCGACCCGGAGTAGTATGGTGTATCGACGGAAATTTTTGCAAGTGGAAAAGTTTCAATTTTTTCCACCAAACGATCTGCATCTCCGCACACTGTCAAGATACTGGTCCGGTAGAACAAAAGATTTCCTTACACCAGCTGTGGTGCAACCTGTCTCTCGCAAAACAGAACCTTGTAAACCATTAATGGCACAATCCTCCAAAAGAAGACCATCAATGGACTGATCTGGCGCCAAAACAAGACCTTCTTCACATGTAGTGGAAACAAATCCAGTCTTTGTTCCACTTCCTTTGAAAGGACAGTCACGTTTTAAATGGAATTTGCACTCACAAAAATGACAACGCATGGTTTGGTTGGCGGACAACTGGTTACTGTTAGTCTGTGAACCTCGACCTTGTCCACGCACTGGACCAAAGGGTCTCCGCGGTTGTAGTTCACCACGCCCTCGGAAAGGAAAAGGTCTTTCCGGTGGTGAGTATTGGTACTGACGGAAATCGCCAGAACCGACATGGCCCTGACCGCGGAAAGGTCGTTGTCTATTGCCAAAAGACGTGTAACAGTGCGGACCTTGGAATGAAGCGCGATTTCCTCTTCTATAGTTTCCTTGTCCAGAATGTATTTGAAATGCCGCGTGAGACTCGAAAAGGGACGAATTTTCCTTGTGGGCAACACCTTTATCCGGATGAGCAATACAGTACTGATCCGCCATCTGACACATTTCGTTAACGTTATCGAACTGTCTTTCTTTAAGAAAAGTGGCCAAATCTTTGCTGACGCTCTGAAAAAGTTGCTCTCGAAGAAGCAAGTCTCGCAGTGATTCGAAAGTCTTATTTGTCTTTGTTAGCTCTATCCATCTGTCTAAACAATGACTCATTCTTATCAAAAAAGACAGAAATGATTCTCCCTTGTCAGGACGAACTGATCGGAAACGCTCACGAAAACGGTCAGCTGAACACTGAAACTTCTTTAAGAGTTCTTTTAATTGGTCCCAAGTCAACCCTTCTTTTGCCGCGAGTGTGTGGTATAGTGCCAAAGCGCTCCCCTTAAACAGCGACGCGATAAACAATGTCCATTTCTCCTTCGGCCAGCCACAAGATGTAGCGTGGTTCTCGAACCGAAAAAGAAAACTGTCAATGTCATCGGTTTTTTCTTCGAACGGCGGCAGCTTCGGGATGTATGTTGACTTCGGATGAAAGGTACTCGCGGAACCGACCGGTGGAGGTGGTGGAGGTTCTCTCGATGCCTGTAATTTTTTAATTTCCGCATCAGTCTCTAATTCAAGTAGTCTCAATTTGAATTGACGTTCCTTATCCTCTCTCTCTGTCTGTAGTTTTTTTCCTCAAACTCTAATCTTTTTTTATTTTCTTCCATCTCTTTCTGTATTTTTTTCTCTTCAAACTCTAATCTTTTTAGAGTTTCTTGTCGTTCTTTATCTTTTTCTTCTAGTTGTCTCTGTTTTTCTCTCTCTCTCTCTCTCTCTCCTCTCTCTCTCTCTCTCTCTCTCTCTCTCTCTCTCTCTCTCTCTCTCTCTCTCTCTCTCTCTCTCTCTCTCTCTCTCTCTCTCTCTCTCTGCCCTATCCATACATTGTTGGACATAGTTTGCTAATTTATCATCTTCGAAGCCTAAACGCTCGGCCTGTCGTACATATTCATCAAAATTTTCCATCATGAATAGTTGCCACAAACAAACAAGAAACAATGACTAAATATGACTAAAATAAGGCAATATGTGATGTTATGTACGTTTAAAAAAAACAAAACTTTGTTACACTATGTACAAATAAAGAATTAAAATGCCGGTATAAACAGGAAAGTAATGAAGGCTTACAAAAGAAAAGCACTAATAAGAATTGACAATGTGATCTTTCCAAAAGAGATTTTCACCAATATTCTTTCCCAAAGGGAAAAAGACAGCTAAGAAAATGAAATCCAATACTAATAACTTTTTTTTTCCAATGAAGAGAAAACTGCCAAAATATAGAATTTTTTTTCCGGAAATGAATTCTTTATCATGTTTATGTTTTTAACTGTTCTTATTGTAGTTGTTACTTTCTTACTTAGTTTCTTGGTAAAACAAAATAGATGAGTTCACAAAACAAATGAATCGCCTTAAACAATAAGTGGATATAAAGTTACAAAACAAATGAATCAACGAACAATTAAAAAGAGGGGGAGAAAACGTACACTAACGGAAATCCTACCTAAAAGATGACAATGATGAAAAGAAGCTAGATAGGTGCCTATTGAAGAAACGGTTTGGAGATTTTTTGTAAAGGGGGTGAAAAGGATATGAAAGAATAGACAGGTCCGGTATAGATAAGGGAAATCAGAAAAAGCGAAAGAGGCCCTCAGACAGCACCCTAATGGCAACTGTCTCCCGTAAAGCTGGAGACGGGGAAGTATTCAAATAATAATACACACAATACACTAACAACACAATGCAATAAACAATTAATCTAATAAATATACAGTCAGAAAAAAAACACACACACACACACAAAACCCAAAAGACAATCAGAAAAAGATGTTTATTTGGACTGTGCGGTAATCAACTCCACCACCTACACTAGTTGAGTGACAGAGGTGAAGTCGATCCCACACTCAGAGGGGTAAGGGGAAAAATCCAAATAAAACGATAGGAAAGGGAAAGAAGTAGATGTTAATGAGAGAGGGAGGGACTATTGACTCCCCAACGCCATGCCCCCTTGCTAAATCAGAGCAGGAAGAGGTTGGGGCTATCAGTCCTGGGGAAGGGGACAAAACAAATTCTAATCTAGGGGAAGGACAGCGACTCCTTAACGCTCTGTCCCTTGCTGCCAGGTACGAGCAAGAGGAGGTTAAGGCTATCGGTCCTGAGGGGGGGGGGGGGGGGGGGGGGGGGGGGGGGGGGTCAAAAGGAAATCCTACCAAAAAAAAAAAACCCCAACCTAAACAGAGTAGAACAACCAAAAGAAATCTCAAACACTCGAAAACACACATACAGAAACAAATGAAAAATAAAAACTGCAAACAGTAATCACATCAATCAATTACACAAAACGTTTCTTTGCACAAATAGAAATTTTTTCCCTTGGAGGGGGTATAAAAACCCCTAGTTCTTGGTCGGGGTCACCACTGTCACACTGAGCACAAATGCATGCACGCACTCCGTTCAGCATTCACTCCGTGCACACGCAGTCTCTCCAAACAACCAGAAGGCGCACTACAATACTTTTCTTCTCCCCCTCCTCTCCGGGGAATAATTTACTAAACGATAATCAACTTTTCAAATCTTATGTTCCTCCACTCCAGTGGAGGTACAAACATTCCACAGATCCACTAGCTGGGACCAAATTTCATCTCATTATACATAGTAGTTCACAAATACATCGTTTAACGGTTTCTCCTCCTCACTGGAGAAACAATGTATACATTTTTCAAAGAAGAATCAAAAGATGGCTTAAAATATAAGAATATCATCTGAGTTCCGATCCAGGGGGACAAACAACATTCATTGTGGGTCAACATGACACATTCTTTAAATTCTCTCACGACTGCTGCAGTCGTTGTCCTCTTCACAATTAGGTGCTGCCACAGCACTGTAGCCCAACTACTTGTGCGACTGCCTCAGTCGCTTACCCCGTTACTGGTGCTGCCACAGCACCGGGAAGGGCTGAAACATGAATGAAGTCTGTGTAAGTAATCTGTTTCAAAATCTGAATAATGATAAATTCTTTTCCCTTTTTTCCCCTTTTCTTAACTCTCTCTCTCTTTTCTCTCCCCATCTGTCTATACCTCACTGGTAATGGTAAATTACAGGTGAATCTCGTTCTGCAGTTCCAAACAACCTGTCTGGTCAGTGTCCCCAAGCCATCTCCTTCCTATACTTTATTTTTCCTTCCTGCGCTCTTCCTGAGTACATATTCAGTGAGTACTCGTCTAACTCTACGCATTACCAGCCCTTGGTTACTTGACCAATGGACAACGTCCGTCCATTCAACCAATAATCACCCTACTTGTATAACCACAGCGACACCGATCACACTGGTCAGGCCACGTAAATTATCCTTTCTTTTACCTTTTCTTTTCCCTACCTAGGGAAATGCTTTATAACAAATAAGGGCGTATGCGACGGAACGTCACATGTCGCCATGTGAGGCTACATCACATGACAAAGTACATAGTTCAATCCAGGTTGTCCTGTACTCTCTCTTCGCTCATTCCAGCCACCACATATCCAGTGAATCCAGGTTGTCGTCCCCCACCCAGTCATTCTGGCCTCCGGATATTCAATCTAATCAGGTTTTCGTATCACATTAATCATTCTTCGCTTATTTCGGTCACAACATATCCAGTCCAACCCAGATTATCCTGCTATATTTCTCTCTGTCCACTTACTCCGACCACCATGCACCCAGTCCAACGCAGAGGGTCCCTAGTCTGGCAATGAGATGGGATTCCTGCATGGTACGCACAAAGTTGTCACTCTGTGAATGTCAAAGCGCCAGGATTTTGAGACAATTGTTGTTGTGCTGGGGATGGTTGAATAGCAGAGTAACAGGTTTCGGCTGATGACGGCTGATGCCAGTCAGTCGTTGAGAGATGCGTGTCTAAAGTGTGCGGGATGTTACACCTCTTAGACATTACTGCACAGTTCACGTTTGATAGAATAGACAATGCTGCGGCTCTGACAAAAGAATGTACATTTCATTTTGAACCAGCCTTTGCGGCCATGTAGGATGGTGTCTGACATGGTGAGAGCATAGATTTTGCAGTCGGGGTTTTAGCGGGGAAAAGTACCAGGTGACTTCGTTGTGGTGATTTTGTTCAGTTTGGAGTGCACAAGTATTCTTTAATGTTTTTGTCGTGCCTGAAAGTAATCACGTGCTTGGTTTCAAAGGCAGATTTGTGATTTTCCACAATGTGCCAGTTGGATTTGAGGATCCTGCACATGGGAAGAGTGCGTGGATAGAAGAGGAGGAAGACAATAGGTCTGTTTTGGGTTTTCTAATATTGGCCTTCCAAAGCGGATATTCTGGACACAGCTGTGGCGCAATTGTAATCATTAATGACGGCACTGGGCAATCCACAGTTGGTGACAAACTCAAACATTTTTGTTGCTTGTAGGGTAACGTCTTCTTCATCAATACAAGGTCTGCACAGGTGGAGGAATTCAGAGTATGTAGTGCTGTGTTTTGTAGATGGGTGGAGGGAAGATCTGTAGTCCAGGTCAGGTATGAATGCCCATCAGTGGGCTTTTAGAAAACTGAGGTTTGAGTGGTCCAGCTGTGAGGGAGATGAGGGTGTTTGGGAAGCAGACTGAGTGGGAAATGGTGTATGTAAATTTGATGGACTGGTGGAGGGTCTATACAAAGTTGAGGAAGCTGCAGAGGCCTTGTTCTGGCGTGGATGTGGCTCCTAGCCCTTCATTGACGTACCTTTTGTGGAGCTATGATTTTGGGCCTGAGTAAGAAAGCGGAAGGCAGTAGTTCAAGTGTCCCAGAAAAGGCAGGCATACGATGGGTCCCATTTTTGTTCCCATAGCAACACCTCTGATTTGCAAGAAAGTGTACTTGCTGAATTCAAAGGTATTGAAGGTGAGTTCTAATTCTGCAAGGTATTGAAGGTGAGTTCTAATTCTGCAAGTCTTAGCTGTCAGTGGGCATTGTTGGTAGGAGGGCTGTTTGTCAGAAAAGAAAGTAAGGGCCTTCAGTCCGTCAGTGTGAGGAATGGAAGTATAAAATGAGACACTGACTAGTGTGAAAGGGTGGTTGGGTTGGAAAGTGGAGCGTGTGTCGAATGAGTTAATTATGTTAGGTGTGTGAGTTGTGTCTTTGAGGTATTTGAGTTAAGTTACCAAAGACAGCCAAAGACAGCTGAACACCTTATCATGCCAAACATCAAACAACCCACTTCCCACTTATTCCCTAAAGTACACGAACCTGGCTGACTCACTGTCTCTGCTGTAGCTGCCTACAGAACGCATCACACAGTATACTGACTCTCTCCTCAAAGTCAAAGCTCAAAGCCTCCCCACAAACCCACCAATGCACATTCATTCCTGGACGACACATCTTCTCACCACCTATCCACAAAACACATCATTCCATACTCTGAATTCCTCTGCCAGTGCAGACATTGCTCAGATTAAGAAGATTTCACACTACAAGCAACCAAAGTGTTTGAGCCAATCACCGACTGTGGATACCCCAGTGCCTTTGTTAATGATGATCTCAAGCGCACCATGGCTGTGTCCAGAGTATCTGCTTTGGAAGCGCAGCCTCAAAGAAAATTAGATCCACCTCCTGCCTCCAATACCACCCACCCATCTGTATGATCCTCAAGTCCAACTCGCACATTGTGGAAGATCTCAAATTTGCCTTTGAGGCCAAACATAGAATTAATTTCAGACACAAAAAACCTCAAGTCTACTTGCGCACTCCAAACTAAGCAAAATCATCACACTGCAGTCACCCAGTACTTTTCCTTGCTCTAAACCCAACTGCAAAATCGGTTCTGTCACCAAGCCAGACACTGTCCTACATGGCCCCAAAAAGGGCTCGTTTAAAATCAAACGTACAAGCTCTTATCAGAGCCGCAACATCGTGTATGCTAGGCTATCAGCTATGAACTTTGCAGCCAGATCTATATAAGTGAGACATCCTGCCCACTTGAGATGCACATCTCTGAACACCTGGCCGCCATCCGCCACTACATCCTCAAACCAGTCGCTCTGCGCTTAATCATTCCGAAGACAACATCAATCATGTCAAGGTCCCGGGGCACTTTACCCATCACAGAACGACATTTTTGAGCTCACATGCAGAAATCCTATTTCATTGCCAGACTAAAGACCTTCTGCCCACTTGGCATCAACTTCGAAAAATAGCATGCGGCCATCCATTTCCCCAGCACCAGTCCGCAATGCTCTCCACAAACACATTACCATATCACCAAGCATTTATATCACGCATTTGTTGCAGCTGTTTTCTTTTTTCCCTCCTCTGGCTATCTCCATTTTCTCTAGTAATCTGTTCCTTGCTCACTTATCTACCCATTCCCTTCCTTTCTCTGGTTTTCTTTCAATTACATATACTACCTCTTTTTCATGCATTCATCTTCTTTCTTTCCCGGTGTGTGTGTGTGTGCGTGTGTGTGTTCTGTTTCAATATTACTGTTAGCCTTTTACTCATTAATAATGTATATTTCTTTCCACCTATTGTTATTGGTAGTAGTAGAGGTAAAGGGACAAAAGCCTGTCTCCTCTAATGGCGGACAGATTTGAAGGGATTGTTTCCACTAGATTGTCTTGCCAATATTTCAGCGTTGGTGACGTGTTTGTGTACCGAAAACCACTGACGTCATTTTCACAAGAGTACTCTTTTGTGTGAAGTAGGCCTAAAGAAAATCGTTGAACTGTCGTTTGGTGCTTGCGGTCTGCTGTTAGATCTGGCATGGCATCGGCAAACAAACAGCTCACAGAGGAGACGAAAAAATACATTGTGTCGTTGATAGACCTGGGGCTTCAGGTGTTTGATGTGACAAATGTGTTGAACTTGAACAGGTCAGCCGTCGAGAAAGTTTACAAACGCTATTGTGACAGAAAAATCCCAGTAGAAAACAAAGCTAGGAGTGGTAGGCCCAAAGTGTTCACAAACAGGCGCGTGTCGGCACTGTCAAAAGATCGTTAAAACGGGACAGATCTGCCACAGTTTCTGAAATTTCAGCCGAGTTCCGTGCATCAACCTCCGTTGAAGTCAACTAAAAGACGATCAAGCAAAATCTGCGTGGACTTGGCTATTCAAAGCATCCCAGTGAAGAAACTAGTCATCAAGGAAGTGAACAGAAAGAAGCGGCTGCAGAACTGTAAGAGTAAACTTCACTGGGCTGTGAACGATCAGTGGAAAAAATGTTATTTTCAGTGATGAAATGACCATTGTGATCAAACCCAATGGACGTGTGAAACTCTAGAGGAAAGTCGAAGAGACGTGGTCAGTGCTTTCTCTGTGCAGCGTCCATCTTGGCCCGAAGACTACATTCAAATTGATGGTGTGGGGATGCATTTCGTATTAGAGTTTGACCACTGGTGTTTGTGGAAGGCAATATGAACAGTCAGAAGTACACTGCGGTGCTGGAAAACAACTTTCTGCCGTTTGTTGCCGACCACCAAACAAATGTTGGCACCTGAAAGAAGACAACGCCTCTGTTCACCGCTCGGCTCACACCGAGACCTGGAAGCGACAGCACAGAGTTCCCGTGTTTTTCTGGCCCCCTCAAAGTCCAGATCTCAATCCGATCGAGAACGTGCGGCAAGTCCTCAAGACTCAAGTGAGGAAAAACATTTGCCGCATCAGTACTGTCGAAGATCTGCACTGTGCACTCACCACTTGCTGGAATCAACTGACTGTTGCCTACCTCCACTCCCTCTACGACTCTCTACCGAGACGCTGTCAGCATATTTTGAGTCGGAAGGGTCAGATTACCATAAGTCCAGCAAACTTAATTAAATGAGATGTTCTCACCCAATTCTCACATGGGCTTTCCTGTCTACACTGTCCTCTTCTCTTCACTTTGACAACGGCCTATGGCTTGAAACGTCAGTTTCCACTCTCCAAAGGATTCAACCACCACCAAAAGGTTTTTATAAAGTTTATTATTTTTTTCATTTTCACCACGAATCCTGCAGTCAACGTTTGTCTCTTCCTTTGTAAGAATAATATGTTTTCAGCAACAGGTGCCTGTAAGTAGTTAGCGCCGGAAGTGCCGAGAGGGGACAGATGTTTGTCCCATGAGTGGTTGTAGTAGTAGTGTTTTCATTATTATTAGTGTTAATGTTATTGATATTATTATCAGTAGTAGTAGTAGTATCATTGTTATCGTTGACATTATCATTATCTTTATCATAACTATTGTTATTATTATTATCAAATTATTATGAATTCTATCACAATCATTAGTGGTATAGTAGTAGTAGTCAAATGATGATGATGATGATGATGATTGTCGTTGTTGTTGTTTTTGTTGTTGTAGTCGTTAATATTGTTGTAATTGTCATAATTATTGTCGTTTTGGTGGTGGTTATGAAGATGATGATGATGATGATGATGATGATGATGATGAACATCAACATCTTCATATTTCATTCCTTATGATGAACTTTATTCCATTGTATTTTCTAAATTTCAAGTGCATTTGTCTGTTTCATAGATTTTGTTTCACTGTTGTTGTTTTTTCTATATTGTTAGTAACATAATTGATATTTTTATGATTGTGATTATTATTTTTAAAAAACTATTGGCATAATTCTTAGATCGCATCTTACTAGTTTCAGTCTCAGTTTCATCAAGGAGGCGTCACTGCGTGCGGACTAGTCCATATACGCTACACCAAATCCGCTACGTTGTGAGACCACACTACGATATGATTTTAAGCTGATGTATAAATGAATTAACTAAGATGAGAGAACTGAAGAAGAGGGTCTCGTGGCTACGACTTAGCTGATGTCTGACCGACGCGTTAGCCCAATGCGCTGGTCAGACCTAAAGTGCCTACCTAACAACATTGTTGTGTGTGTGTGTGTGTGTGTGTGTGTGTGTGTGTGTGTGTGTGTGTGTGTGTGTGCGTGCGCGCGCGCCTACGCGAGCGTGTCTGTGTGGGCGTATGACAGTGTTGCATGAGTGTGACAGCACTCTGCCCCCAACCTCAATTCATCACCTCGATGATGGGAACAAAGTGTGATCCGCTCTGACATGTGACATAGCCGACGAATTGTGAATCAAACATCCTTAATGTGAAGAGTTAACTCAATAAACTTAATGCCTTATTCATTGTCCGTGTACGCAATATTCTGATCCAGAAATAATCCAAGCTTTTGTTTAAGTGTTTTCCCCCAAGCATCAGTCCTGTGACGCTTTATCGATCAGTCATCCGGCATCACCAATCTGACGCACAATCCATCAGGCATCTGTCACATCATCAGTCAATCATCTGAACCATCATCAGCCAGTCATGTGACACATCATCACCCTGTCATCTGGCGTATTGTCGATCAGCGATCTGACTCATCATCAATTAGTCGTCTGAGGCATCATCAATCAGGCATGTGACACATCATCAATCATCCATCTGACAAACTACCAGTCATCTGACCTACCATCAATTAGTTGTCTGACACAGTATCGTGTATGGATCCAACGCTTCATCAACGCTTTATAATTCAACGCTTTATAAGGCTTTGTCATTTGACACATATCAATCATCTACATTACGCATCCTTAATCCGTCATTTGGCACATCGTCAGTCATCTGACATCTTACTTACTCATCTGACACAACATTGTGTGTGTGTGTGTGTGCACGCGCACACATTGTGTGTGTGTATACATGTGTGTGTGTGTGTGTGTGTGTGTGTGTGTGTGTGTGTGTGTGTGTGGGCATGCGTGCGTGTGTGTGTGTGTGTGTGTGTGTGTGTGTGTGTGTGTGTGTGTGTGTGTGTGTGTGAGGGGGGCAGCGGGGCGCGGATGGGGATGGGGGCTGAAGATACGGTCGACGGAGAGTACTGCTATGTGGTTGTGGAGAAAGGCCTTCACAGGCAGACTGGAACTGCCTTCCCGCCACAAATTAACAAGAACTCTATCTGTCTAGGCCTTGTGAAATGCGTTTTGCTGATCTATTCAGATTATGAAATTCAGCTTCTGTCTTTAAAAATACCATCAATTTTGGTTAGAGATATGTGATCCTCTGTGCTGTCACATTATCTAAACCAGTCTTATTTATGCGGACGATTTTTTTAAAAATCTTGTTCAATGCACACCAGAAGCGCTCATTCACAATTCCTATCAAAATATTCACTACGCAGCTAAGCAGGTTCAGTGGACGATAACTGGCCGTCTTCTTTTCATTCTACCGTGGGGAAGAGAGCCTCTGAGCATGACTCCAAGCTCAGGATCAGGAACAGTGAAGGGCAATTATTTCCATACAGCTCTGTCCCTTAAGGCCTTTATCTTTTGAGGTGGCATTTACCTACTTGATGTTGCCATCTTATGTTAAATGAAGCATTTGACATATTCAGTCTTCCAACAAGCTTACCCACCCCGTCCACTTAAAAACCAAAGCTTTTGGTCTACCGTTGTCCGATCAAAGTTACGCCACCCTGAGACATATCTGGATAGTGTACCGCTCCGCTTCTTCATTAGAAGATGCACCAGGCGCATCCGCAACGGAGCTCATGATTACAGGAGTGTCTTTCCATAGAACATTTCCTCGGTGTTAGGTTTGTACAAGACCTTTGTAGCCTACACACATTTTTTTGGACACGCTTACTTGTTAAAAAGACTTTTCTCCTCGCCCTCGCCGCCAGCAGGCACAGGAGTGAAATTCATTGTGTTAGCGAGGATCCTCAGGATAGTGCTTTCCGTGGGGACAACGCTGTGTCTTGCAAAGAACCAGGGGCCAGGCATTCCTTCCACTTATCACAAATCTGTACATGCTATTCTCAGAAGAAACGAGAAGATTGGACGCTGTACACACCTAGATGCCGCAAGTGTAAGACCCTGTTTAGTCGCTCTTTCCAGGGACGTTTTCTGATGACTGTTTATGAGAATTCCGGTGAGAATGCTGCGGGTACCATCTCCTGATGGATTGCCTTACCCAGAGCATACACGTATCAGCTTTCTGAAACAACAGGACATGAGGTCTGATCGATCGCCACTTTGCCGGCAGCGTTCCGTGTGTGTAAACTACGTCTGGGAGACATTTTTCTGGCGTTCATAAAGTCCTTTTCATGGATCGTTGCCTTCTGACCGCTGAATAAGAACTGCTGATGGATTCAAGGTATCTGTCTTTGTCTTCTCTACATCATTTCTGCTACCAGATCACTTCCTCGTATGAGTTATTAGGATAAATGACTCTCCATTAAAATCTTAATTTTAAACATTTTGATGTGGCAGAGTTAGTCAGTCAGTCATTCCCCTGACCGCTGGGGTCGTTGGGGGGACGTGATGAGGCAGCCGCTGTTTCTCCCCAGGCTCTTCTGTTGGTGGGTTACTTGAGGAGATCAGGCATGGTCATTTTGGTCCAGTCCTTTATATTGTCGGACCAGCTCTTTCTCTGCCGTCCTCGTCTGCGCCCTCCTTCAACGGTACCTTGGAGGATGGTTTTGGAGAGGGTGTTGTGGCCAAACCATGCCATCTTCCGTCGTTTGACGGTTGCCAGAAGTGGTTCGTGGGGTCCAACTAGGTTAGTGACCAGGTTCCGCACATAATCATTGGTCTTGTGTTCTTTGTAGGAGATGTGACAGAGTATGTGACGCTAAAGTGAAGAATTTGTATCACAATTCCTGCTGGCTAAAAAAACTTTCCATAAATTACGTGGTTAAAAGGATGAAGGTAAGATGTAGCAGTATATTTTCAAATTATCCAGAGATACTCCAACAAAGTACATTTTGAGCAGGTAGAAGCATATTTCACTTCACATAATGTTGTACAATGCATGCTGTTTCAGTATCATTTCTATTTTTGAATCTACGTGTTAATGTCGGCATTATACAAGAACGAAAAAAAAAGGTGTGTGTGTGTGTGTGTGGGGGGGGGGGGGGGATGACATATTCCATACCTTAATCATCTCAATGCTGAATCTGCCCAGGCATTCAAGAGCAGCTTATATATACTCCAAAATCATTTTAGATTTTCCAAACTGACCAAAGACATTTTTGTTCTTTCAAATCGATCGATTTGTTTAGATTTTATGAAAGTTTAAAGAATTAATTTGTAAGTGATTTTTGTGTACACCGCAAATTGCCAAAAAGACCATTTTGGGGAAAGTGGGAAAACAAAAAGGTTACTTTCATGAACCTCTTTTTGATTTCAGTGTTCTATATATGTTATGTAAAACACGTCATTTATTTTCAGGATGCACAAACCTTTCTCGAAAGAGTAATTTGCAATAGAAAATAGAAAAAAAAGAAAATCGCAATAGAAAAAAAAATTTCAAAAAAAAAAAAAATTTCACTTGTAACACCACAGACATGTTTCATACATAAAAAAAACCAGGAAGTCATGGTCTTTTCCATCATGCCACTTTCATAGTAATCCATTCTACCTTTGAAAATTGATACTTTCAGATATCAGAAGAGACAATTTAATCACTCATGCTCGTTGATTATACAAAATCACTCAACACATCACAGAAATCCGATTCTTAAAAGAAAGATTTTACCTGGTGATTTCTGGGTCAATAACTCATGAATACCACAGACTCCCTACCGCCTCCCCCCCCCCCCCCCCCCAACCCTCTTCCCTTCCCAAGTCTTTCCCTGGTATTGTTGGGGAACAGAGTCGTTAATTTGCAGCTATCCATCTTTGGACAAAATGAATGTACTCCAGGTCAGAAAGACTGTGCCTTGCCTGTCATTAACTGATATGTTGGCCCACCAAGGCATTTTCTTTTGCCTGCCATGCCTACTCCCTACTGCTCCTCAGAGTTACAGCATAAATTGTCATCGTCATGGCGCCGTTTTTGAACCACAACATTATTGTGCTGACAGTCATCCTTTTCCAAACTGATTTGTTGTACGACACAGTCATTTCATTAGTCTGCTCTCCCTGTGTGAAGCTCTGAAACGCCACCTGAAGGTTTAGCAATGAAATCTCAGGGCATCCATAGTCATTTATCAGCTTTCCTATCCACAGTCACGTGGATGTCGCAGAGTTTGATCTTAGCGGGAAGACGGGTGATCTTACTGCTTGAAATTCACTCCCCAGTCTTTGTGTGAAGGTTAAACTCTGCATCATGTTAAGCTTGCTGTTTCAAATTAAAGTGGTGACAGCCTTCATATACCCCCCTCCCCCCCAAAAAAAAAAAAAAAAAAAAAAAAACGATCGCTGGGCTATAAACAGATTGAAGTAGAATTGAACTGAATCGCTGTTTCAAGATGTGTTAATCTTGTTCTTGGATTAAATTAGCAGATCAGATATTGAAGTAACGAGCTAAAGAAAATAGTAAATTACACTTTCATATTTACACTCTTAAAAGTTTGTCATCATTGTCCAGTAGATGAAGCTCAGAAGGATACCAAAACATATAATTAGCCAGTCATTGACCCACTCAATGCCGTCCACAACAATGTGACACACCACCACGGTCCTTCATCTTCTGTCCAAGACTATCGTCACTGCCTCTGGCATGCTTCCTGTTTTCTGACTCCATGAGGTTTTCATCTGAAACACACGACAAAAAAATTGATGAAGGCGTATTGCGCGCGCGCTCCTTTACGCGTGTGTGTGCGTATGTGTGTGTGTGTCTGTGTGTGTACACGTGTGTGAGTGTGTGCTTACGTGTGCGCGCGTGTGTGTGTGTGTGGGGGGGGGGGACAAAGGGGGAGAGGGGAGGTAAAGCAAAATGTTCTGAACAAATTTCAGTATTTGAAATTTCGAGCAGTTTTATACACATAAACTACCCACAGACACACACTTCCAGTTTCAACCCGAAATAAGTAAAATGCCTCACGTTTGTAGCTCCATTTTTGAGAGGGATAAAAATCACGAGCGTCATCAATGCGCACACACACACACACACACACACACACACACACACACACACACACATGCACACACACACACACACACACACACACACACACACACACACACACACACACACACACACACATAAAGGGGAAGGAAACAAAATGACGTGTTTAAACACCTTCAAAGCAGACTATGCAAAGTAAATCAACCACATCTGGCACAGTAGTTTCACATATGTTTTTGTTGCCTGTGCACTTTTCACCCAATTATCCGGATGTTGTGAACTGGGAGATAATTCATATTTATCTCTACCCACACGCAATGAACATCCAGTAAATATATTTTTTTTCTATTCTTAACATTGCCGAAGGATTATGACCAATGTTGAAATAATCAGGTGAATTTATGTTCACTGATCAGGTGGTATTTCATTAAAAATATACTTGACACTTTCAAAGTAGTTTTTAATATGATTTGCCATTCAGTTGATTCTGTGTCATACAAAGTATGAGAAATAACTCCTTCACTTCAGTGCCAAAGAATATTATTTCTTTTTATTTTACGATGAAACTATCGTCAAAATCGCACACAAGAATGTTTACAATCCAACCTTCTACACCTCCTACCCCTGTTCAGCGAAACAGCTTTATTTCTGCCCAATTCATTCTTCCTGTAATCGTCAAAGTAAATCGAGTACCTTGCTTTCATAGCAGTGGCAAAGCAGTGCAAGCAGACGACATTGTTGGATGGTTGAAATTATCAACAATGTCGCTTGACTTTTAAGAACAAGGCTGATTTCTTATCTAACCTTTGCTTATTTGTTTTTCGTATCTTAACCTGTACGAGCATCTAAGTTGTAACATCCAAGTCATCATTATTCAATTTCGATCCTTAGTAGAATTCAGTTCAACGATCTCTGACAGAACCTGTCAGCTTGCTCTATGTCAACTGGAATTCTGCATGCACCACCTCGGTCATTGTTTCGAACAAACGACTTAAGTAAACTGGAAAAAAGACTACGAAACAGCATAACAAACAATGTAAGTTACAAATGAACGCCTCCACTTTTCCTGGTCTGACACTGCCGGACGACAAATGAAGTTTTTCTGAGTCCTTTCGCCACGTACGATGTTGCCATCGTCGGACATTTTAAAACCATCGTGATTGGTCAGACCTAAATCTCTTCCGAAAATAGGTTTGAGGAAGACGTTTAAACATCGGACAAAGGAGAATTTAGCTATATAAGCTAGGAAATGGGCAGTCTTTCGAACTGAAGGGTCAAAATTGTGTTTAAAAGCTGCAGAAAATGTGGCGAATGTATATGATACAAAAAAAAAAAAAAAGATTTTTTTTTCAGATGATCCGTTAATTTGCCACCGCTGTAACCAAAACTAAAGAGCGGAGCTTCATTTGTAATGTTAACTAGTTTATGTTGGCAGACGTTTACCGGACGCGCTCCGCATCACAAGTTTCCGGAGATAACCCAAAGTTGAAACACCCACACACGTTGGTCTGTTGAATCGACACGGGTGGTAATAAAGCAGTAGTTTTAAAATGCTCACAATATTGACACTTATGGAAACAAATGAGAATACAATAATTTTGATTTAAAAAAAAATTCTTGGGTGGTTTTATAAATGTGTATGTGCTGGTCATTCGGTTGTAGTGATTTAAAACAACCCAAAGTCGGTCGCCCAATAGCCTTGCAAAAGAAGGTTTGAATTACCCAATTTGAAGTTAAAGTTTCATATGAAGGAATGGAAAAAGAGCTGGATACCATTGTACCAAATTTGAGATATCGCTAGCTATTCTTAATTAAGACTTCTTACCACGTTTTATGTCTCTTTCATCCGTCTTTCCTTCATTGTTTCCTTCCTGTCTATGCTTACATTTCATTGTAATATTTGTGTTCTGGTATGCGGTAATCATATCTTAATACACACCAGTGAATTTGTGTCAGTATATTTGAAAGTATATTATCAGACAGTTATGTATAACATAAAGTGAATATCAAAATAACTTAAAAGATTCAGATGGACTGCTGTGACGAAGTTCATTAAATTTTTAATTTGGGTTCGTGAATCAACTCTCCAAGCTATTCATTAAAAGAACATGTCAGTCTGTCTGTTTGTATTCCTCTATTTTATACTAACCCCATCGCCCACCCCCACCCCACTCCTTTCCGCTCCCATTTCCTTTCCTCTTTCTGTGTACAATAAAAGTTTTCAATTGATTAAGGTCGGTACGTTTGGTTCGCTCCCAACACAAGTTCTCGGGTTATATGCGGGTACTCAAACCGCCCGAACATTGTCTTGCGTGAAACAATAAATCATATGCTAATTTATCGATGAAACCTCGGAAACTAAATAGATAACTATGCACATTGATTTGTTTTCTGGTTAACGGATGCAAACACACACACACACACACACACACACACACACACACACACACACACACACACAACAAACAAACACTCGCGCGCGCGCGCACCCACACATGCACACCCACACACGCACGCACGCACACACACACACACACACACACACACACACACACACACACACACACACACACACACACACACACACACACACACACACAAAACACGCTCGCATGCGACACACACACACACACACAAAACACGCTCGCATGCGACACACACACACGCGCGCGCGCGCACGCACGTACATACGTACTCACGCACGCACACGCGCCCCTCCCTCCCCCCGACGCGCGCGCGCGCTAACACACACACACACACAGACACACACACACACACACACACACACACACATGCTCACGCGTGCACGGACGTAAGTACGCACAGAGAGAGAGAGAGAGAGAGAGAGAGAGAGAGAGAGAGAGAGAGAGAGAGAGATTCCTTAAAATCAATGATCATTAGAGCTATATAGTCCTCTACACTGGTTTCCTTCCATCTGTATCTAGCGCAATTTTTTTCTCTGGGTACTTGTTTCTGTGAGCGGTAAGAGATATGTGAGATCATGTAATGTAAACTGATACATGAACTTTTCTGTGATGCATCCAAGAAAAGATAATTACATATCAACAGTGGCAGTAATAGTACCTGCAGCATTGCAAACATCTAAGCAACGACTTTTCTCGACTCCTGTTAAGCAAACTTTCATTAACAATTTTAACCAGCTTCTGATTTATACATACCTAGCCACCTGATCTGATTGGTTGCTTCCTGGTCAGATGAATAAGTTTCTTATAGCGCATTCTCACAATCTCTCAAAGTTGGACTCGGGTTTAAAGTAGGCTTATAGCCTAGTTTCAATGTGCGCGCACAAAAGTTTGTTGGTTTGTCTATCGCTTATGTGAAACTATTCGGAAGAAAGGTTAGATTTGGTCGTGGATGTGACAAGAAACGAGTCATTGATATCACAGGACAATAGCGTCGTACTCTGTAAACATTGGATAGAACGAACAGCTTAGTCTGTACCTCACAATCAGACCCCCCCCCCCCCCCCCCCCCCCCCCCCCCCTTTTGATGGTATTCATGTTATAAAAAGCTATGTATGGAAAACATGAACTGACGTGACAAGTTGTGATTTCCCCTTTTAACTTGTACACACAAGCAGGAACAATAATGTGTACGATTTCAAAATGTGAACATTTAAATAAACTGTTTAACTGTTGCTTCACGTCTTTTTTTTCTAAAACACAAAATTTTCTAACTGGCATCATTTGGATAAGATTTCCATTATCAGACAAACATTTCGTGGATGGTAGCCCTTAATTCAGTGTGTGATAATGAGTTCCTTTACAAGGTAAAGGGTGAAGCGTTTCATTTGACCATCGTAATTTTCAGACTTCTAATCAGAATCTCCCCATGGTGGGGAAAACGAAAAAAAAAATATGCTAAGACTCGAACTAAAGACCTGTGGTTTTGTAACTTTGTACGGGCAAGAGACATGTGGATGATAACATATTCCTTTCCACGAGACATGTGAGTGAAAGCAGACATTTCGTTATACCAGACGTGTGGGTGACAGCAAACATTCCTCTCCGCCAGATATGTGGATAATAGCAGACATTCTTTCCATTAGACACTGGTGACAGCAAACATTCCTTCTCACCATACTTGTTGTTGTTGGTGACAGCCAAAATCCTTCTTCACCAGACATATAGGCGACAGCAGACATTCCTTTCCACCAGATATATAGTTGACAGCAGACATTCCTTTCCACCAGACATGGACGTGACAGCAGACGTTGCTTTCCACCAGACACGGGGAGCAGACATTCCTTTCCACCAGACATGAGGGTGGCAGCAGACATTCCTTTCCCCCAGACATGTACGTAACAGCAGAAATTCCTTTCCACCACAGATGTAGGTGACAGCAGACATTCCTTCCCACCAGACATATACGTGACAGCAGACATTCCTCTCCACCAGATATATAGGTGACAGCAGACATTCCTTTCCACCAGATATATAGGTGACAGCAGATATTCCTTTCCTCCAGACATGTACGTGACAGCAGACATTCCTTTCCACCAGATATATAGGTGACAGCAGATATTCCTTTCCTCCAGATATATAAGTGACAGCAGATATTCCTTTCCACCAGATACATGGGTGACAGCAGACACTCCTTTCCACCAGGTATACAGGTGACAGCAACATTCGTTTCCACCAGACATGAGGGTGACAGCAGACATTTCTTTCCACCAGACATGAGGGTGACAGCAGACATTTCTTTCCACCAGACATGAGGGTGACAGCAGACATTCTTTTCCACCAGACATGAGGGTGACAACAGACATTCTTCACCAGACATGAGGGTGACAGCAGACATTCTTTTCCACCAGACATGAGGGTGACAACAGACATTTCTTTCCACCAGACATGAGGGTGACAGCAGACATTTCTTTCCACCAGACATGAGGGTGACAGCAGACATTTCTTTCCACCAGACATGAGGGTGACAGCAGACATTTCTTTCCACCAGACATGAGGGTGATAGCAGACATTTCTTTCCACCAGACACGAGAGTGACAGCAGACATTTCTTTCCACCAGACATGAGGGTGACAGCAGACATTTCTTTCCACCAGACATGAGGGTGACAGCAGACATTTTGTTCCACCAGACATGTGAATGGCAGCAGACATGTCTTTCCACCAGATATGTAAGTAACAGCAGACATTCCTTTTCACCAGATATGAGGGTGACAGCAGACATTCCTTTCCACCAGACATGTGACTGGCAGCAGACATTTCTTTCCAGCAGACATGAGGGTGACAGCAGACATTTCTTTCCACCAGACATGTGAATGGCAGCAGACATTCCTTTCCACCAGACATGAGGGTGACAGCAGACATTTCTTTCCAGCAGACATGAGGGTGACAGCAGACATTTCTTTCCACCAGACATGTGAATGGCAGCAGACATTCCTTTCCACCAGACATGATGGTGACAGCAGACATTCCTTTCCACCAGGTGTGTGGATGACAGCAGACATTCCTTTCCACCAGGTATGTGGATGACAGCAGACATTCCTTTTCACCAGGTATGTGGATGACAGCAGACATTCCTTTTCACCAGGTATGTGGATGACAGCAGACATTCCTTTACACCAAGCGTCTGGGTGACAGCTAACATTCCTCTCCACCAGACATATGCCTATGGGTGACAGCAGACATTCTTTTAACCAGGCAGGTGGCTAGAAGGACTGAAGGTGGACAGAGGGGTTAGTTCGAAGCTGTAGTCGAAGTTCGCCAGGGATGTTTACTTTGCCAGTCCTCTTTGCACCAACTATTGACTAGATGCTCAAGAAAGCAACGAAGAATCAGGATATACAGAGGATGGAACAACATAAATTGTCTAATGTAGATTTCGCAGACGATATAGCTGCACTGGCAGACACTAACTGTAAACTACCTTCCCTTGAGAGTGCGATTAGCAATTTGAAGCTAGCAATGGCCTGAACATCAGCGCCAGAAAGACTAAAAACAGGCTGACGCGACAATTTTAATCATCTGGAGAGCTCCATCCACAGCATTGGAGACACAACATTTCATGATGTTGTTGTGCAGTGAGGCAGGCAGGGAAAGATTCACCCATGTCTGGCCTACCTTGTCTAAACGTCTCACAAAAACCAGATGCTGAATGGTGAATTATTGTGGGGAAATGCTTTTTTGTATCACATCTTATGCCTCAGGACTAAAGGTCAATGCTGTCCCTTGAAGGGAGAGAGAGAGAAACGAATTGGCCACTGTTCCTTCTGCCTGCGACACAATGTTGCATGGACTACAAAACGATAAAGGAAAGTGTCATTGTCATCTGACGTCTCTCTGAATTTAGCGAGTTTGGGACAAAAAGCGGACTGGCGTAGCTTCAGGAGAAATGGTGGGGATGGGGGTGCGGGGAAGTCAGTCGTGTCGGCAGTTGCAACTGCCTGACTTTGGAGCGGCAATATTTCCAGTTGAAACCCTCTCTTTTAGTGATCAAATCTCTTGGTCGATTCAGTACTTTTCAATTTCTAGTCTTTTTTTTCCTGTATAGCAGCTATGTTTACATATGACTGCACCTTATCCGCCATTACTTCACCTTGTTTGGCCACCACCTCAGCATTTGACACTGGTTTTAATGCGCTGCCAGCTTACTAGCTCTTTCCCCAAGTTGTTGCTCTCTCGGGAATTTGTAGCTCATCTGCATCCAAGACCTGCCAGCTGCTCTCTCTCTCTTTTCTCTCTCTCTCTCTCTCTCTCTCTCTCTCTCTCTCTCTCTCTCTCTCTCTCTCTCTCTCTCTCTCTCTCTCAGTGGCAGAAGCTATGTAGGTCTGTGTTTGATATGATTCTTCGATGTCTCCTTTTTTTTTCTTTTCAATTATTTCTTTTTTTGTTTTGTTTTTCATTTTGCCTACACAATTCGGAGATAATTTTTGTACAATTCCATGACGACAGAAGAAAAGGGCTCAGTAGTTGCGTCGCAGAAAAAAAAGTACAGGGCCAACCGACATTACGTATTTCCCAAAAGTAATATAGGTTCTGTCAAACAGCTATTCAATGTTGAGAGTGCAGTAGTTCAATGGATGGCAACTGGTACTCTCTCTCCAGGTCCAAAACTGCTCGCTCTCGCTCTCTCTCTCTCTCTCTCTCTCTCTCTCTCTCTCTCTCTCTCTCTCTCTGGCACCAGATTCTTGTGGATCCCTCTTCTGCGTTTACGAAGCCACCTTCTAGTGACAGAGGACAGCCGCTGATTCTATCGTGTAAAACTGGAAGACTTTTTGCAACGTTTTTCTAATGTGGAGACGAAAGGCTACCATCGCTTCCTGCCAGCCCTTCATCCCGGAATGTGGATGCTATCCAGGTGGGAGGGGAGATGTACAACAACAAAAAGCATGACCAAATCTATCCAACCAGCTCGCTGCGCTACCAACCTATCTATAGCTTTTTCTCTACCTCTTCAGAACACTGTCCGAGGTGGAAGACAGCCTCTCATAAAAATTTCTTGCAGGTGATGCATATAGCGTTGTATCTTTGGTAGTTCCTCGGCTCAGTACAGCTGGCAATCTTGCACTCCCTCTTCTTTGGAGAAGTCCCTGGGGGGCATCAGGGTCTGCCCAATCCTCTGCCGTGATGAGGATGGGGTTGCGACTTCTTCCTCGAGTTCTCACGTTTCTTAAACGGTGTCCCATCCCTGGCTTTGACCTCCAGAAGGTTCGGAATGGAACACTGGCGTTATTGAAATCTGCACCAGCTTTGAGCACCTCGACTGGGGAAGATTGACACGGAGAGGCTCCACACCTACGGCGTGCTTTGCCTGCCAGTGGCTTACCCGTATAGATAGGGCAGACATCTGAACATCGGTGTCAACCTTTATCAGTCTGCCTATAAGTCAGACGTCCCTTTGACTTGAAGCCCCCTTCTTGGAGCGTATATGCAATGGGCTGTGTGTGTGTGTGTGTGTGTGTGTGTGTGTGTGTGTGTGTGTGTGTGTGTGTGTGTGTGTGTAGGGGGGGGGGGGGTACTCAGGTGATGAGGAGAATCCCTGACTTGATCTACAGAGGCTTTTTGAAGTGAGCCGAAAACTTCCTGGGTGAACATCCAAGTGAAGAAGTGAAGTTGAAAGGGATTGATCCGTGCGAAACTCCCATTTCCTAAAGCCCAGGACTCACCCTCAGGACAATGTATGGCACACAACAACACCTCCAGCACTGCAGATGACACGGTGGTAAGGGAGGGGCAAGAGGGTGATGGTTCCCAGTGTCTTCAAGGACACGCCTCCGCAAGAGCAGTTCGGCTTATGAGGACAGACCCCCTGGACGCAGCGCGAAGTCGCATCTACCACCAGCACGATGCTGGAACTTGAACCCGATCAAAATGTGGTCGATCAGTGCTTGGAGAACAAGTGGATCAACAGCTCCAATTGTTCCAACACGTCGCCTCCATGAACAAAAGTCAACGGGGAAACGACCACAGCGATTGACCCCGCATTACGGGACAAGCCAACAAGCCAATTCCTGCCTCCATCCAGAAAGAGAACATGGAAGACATTGGGAGGGAGCAAACCAGAAGTCTTCCTCTCTATCATTCCGTCAACAACTTTAGCGCCTCAATTATTCAGCATACGTCAGTCGTTGTCAGTCAAAGTCATCGTTTTATGACACACATACTCTTGATCAGTGTGACAGTAAGCCTCTGCCAAAATTTAAACATAGCGTTCTAAGTGATAGTAAGGTGGACCCACACTGATCAAAACACAGTCTGATAGCTAATTAACTAACTTTGAAAAATGTCAACAACTGGATTTCACGCTGGGCGTTTCAGAGACGACTTCCAACATTTGCAGCTTGCTTTCTTTTCCAGGAATGTCCTGCATCATGACCCGAAGGACGGAAGAAGAAATGTTTTTGTAAAAAAGATTTTCTGACTGAAGGCTTCTTCGCAAATGGATCCCTCAGGACACCACACATTTTACACTATGCTGGCACTCCACATGGGTCTGGCAGAAACGACAGATAGCTCCACACAACCCAAGGCCAGTACTTTCTACTAAACACCTAGTGCGTTGTCTTCTTTACTCCTGTGTGCCTCTCGTTGGCTACTGTGTCCCAGAGACATCATGGTTGATCTCAGTTTAGAAGGGACGCAGATCTGGGTGATCTGTTTACGTGGGCTCCGATACCTTTGCATCAGGACCTTTCCTACGTGGAAAAACTGAAAGTGTCCAAATTTCGCAGTGCACATAACTTCCATCTCACACGTCTGTCTAATTTGTTGCAAAGTAAGATACCGGTTCTGAATTTGAGCCAAATGTTCAGAAGTGGTGTCCCAAACGCACCGCTTAATGGGCAACGTACCTGTTGCCTGTTGTTCTTGCCTCTTCTGCGCACGGGTCTGCACTGCACTCAGCGAAAACAGATGTGCGCACACTGGGATCCGGATTCATTCTGACCCACCTGGATAGGAAAACAAACGAGGACATCCTGCACAGGGCTGGCTATCACAAGGACCTCAAGACTACTTCTCACCGTCAGGGAGTCTACGTACTGGTCGCAAGCTCTGGCACTTCGTCGAAGCCAAAACTGCTGGAACCTTTTCTCCTGTACTGGCGCTGATAGGAACCATCCTCTCAGCAACACTATATACCGGCACTGGTGTCGCTTTGGGCATCAGTTGGTGTTTCATTAATTGCTACGATGTACGACGCAGTGTTGAGTGTATACTTGGCTGGAGCATGAACCACACGAAGTCAACACAGGCAGACCTGTATACAGTACTCTCCTTTAAACTGCTATCACTGGACTGGCTTCTGGACACCTCTTTTACAAATGTCCAGGCTTCTTCTGTGTGGGCCTCCGTCGGTCATACCTGACCATGAAAAGTATATATTCGACCTAAGATTTATATCTGTCCGGGCTGTCTGCTTGCCCTGAACAGCGTCGCCTGTGGCTGTAGAGACCGATACGAGAGTGGCAGTCTCTGTCACAATGGTCACATCTGTACAGTTGTAACAAATCAGCGGAGGATGAACTAAAGCTGATCTTGCAAGTGTGCTGGGGTTAGGCCGCGTGTCCTGCTTTTTCTCTCTTGCTCCTCCCTAGAAGCCTTGGGGACCACCTCGCCTACATGTCTGTCCTGTTTGACTTCATTTCCCATGCGCTTCGCCTCAACTGACACAGACGTTGATGCAGTTGTTCCTGGAGACTCAAGTCCTCCACATCCTCCACGTCATTCTCATTTTTCCTGCAGCCATACACCACAACGAGAACCAATGTCTCACCCATCACAGAACCTGTGTAAAAGTATCCGAGGCGTCGTTTCCCACTGAACGACACTTTTTTCTGTATGCCACAGCATCCAGGCGGAAATGACGGAACAGAGCTATCTTTATGACATCATGGGATCCGAGTTCAATAGAGGTCAAACGGAGCGGAGTTTCTCGAGACTTGCCTCGCAGAAGCGGAACGACCCGAGTCAGCAGGCAAGCTTTACTCCATTTACATAGCCCAGCTACTCTCTCAAAGTGTGCAATGAATGTGTCTACATCTTCGTTGTCTCCAAGACGATCCATGAGGACATACTTAGTCTCCTCAACCTCCGACAGTCGTGCTAGTGTTTGGCCTCTTCTTCCTCTCGACTCTCCTTTTTTCTGATCCCTCCAATGGAGCCAATTTAATCTCTGCGAGCTTCACTTCAGCTTCTGTTCGGCCTCTCTTAAATGCGTTTCCTCTTCTTTCCCCCTTAACCACCTCATGAGCTAACCTCTCTTCTTCGTGATTCTGTTCATGTCTAATCTTTTGCTCCTTTTTCTAACTGACATGGAAAACATGGCCAGGGGCTCTGGCAAGATCCATCAAAGAACATGTAAAAGAGCTTAATGCATGCTGATTCTTCGTCCTTCTCAGTGGCTGCTTTTACTTCCTCATCCTCCTTCTGAGTTGTCTCCATCTTGACTGCGATCGATTCCATGATCTCGTCGAGGCTGTATACAGATTTAGTTCTTCTGTTTCAGGACATCATGATGAGGCAGCAAGGACATATTCAAAATTACTCTCTCTCTCTCTCTCTCCTCTCTCTCTCTCTCTCTCTCTCTCTCTCTCTCTCTCTCTCTCTCTCCTTTTTTTCCAAAAAGAACAAGCAGCTCAACTGCCAAGGCTTCTTTTGTCACGGTCCTCGCAACGGGGCGAGGGTGGGCCTTTATCGAACCCCTGCGTGTCTGTAAGTTACCCTCAGTTGGAAAACCGAATACTTTTTGTCACAAAAAATCTAATGAACAGATCAATCAATCAATTAACTAATCAAACAATGATGCAGTCAAGCTCACGGCACACGCACAAGTTTGATTTCTTTCAAGCATTCATCATATTCTGAACTGATATTTTAAGCAGTCTTTGTTTTGGATGGGATGACCAGGAACTGAAGCAATGTCCTGAACTGGGAGCTGAAGTCCTGAATCAGTTTACCCTTGCTTAGTATGTGGTGCAGTGTGTGAATGGAAAGGGTTTGTACGACTGGACGATACCACACGTCGTCTCCTACGCACACACACACACACACACACACACACACACACACACACACACACACACACACACACACACACAACACACACACACACACAAACACGGGATCAAGAGGATTGCCCTGGTCGACAGTCATATTGAAGTACTGTAGAATCCAATGAGGGGGATGCCCACCCCTGCGATAAACCTGAAAGGGTCGATGTGTGTAAAAGTCTCTGGCCTAGAATGTAGGACTCCCCTCCAGCTCCAGTATAGGTGGGTGGCACGCAACATCGTCACCAGCACTACAGATGACACAGTGACAAACGTGGAGCAAGATGGGGATGGACCTTGATATCCTGAAGGGAACACCTTTCAACGGACAGACGAACCAGTGATAAAGCTGTCAATGGCCTAGATGATCGGCCAACACTCTGACACTCTGGCATTTAAAAATTCTTCTTGTCCTATTCAATGCCTCCTTTCCCTGTTTTAAAACCACTTTTGGTAATGATGGTTTTCCTACTTACAGTTCCTTTTTGTTTGCAGAAGGAGTACTTTATCTAGGAGTCCTTCAAGTTGGCAGCAAATGACTTTTTCAGACCTTTTGCTTTAAGTGGCCTTTGGATACTTTCAAGTCTAAGAGCAGTGAATATAGACCGTGATTACTTCCCTTGGTTCCCAAGTACTCTTGTTATAGCACAATTCTTATAATTACCGGACAGTTAAGAAAACAAACAACCAACCAAAGAAAATAACCATCCAAATTTATAAAACACAAAACAAACAACAAACTAAACAAACAAACAAAACAACTACCCAAACTTGTGAAACACAAAATCAAGGAACTCAAAAATATTTTCACAGGAACGGGAAGTAAGAGGTAGGTTTTTATCTTAATATGTCCTGCAATGAGCAAGAACCGGCAGATAAACTGGTAAAAACAACAACAACAACAACAATAACAATGCCGAGGTCTTTCTATCGCCAAAACAACGACAAACAGGGCTATGGGAAGGGATGGGAACTTATCAGTTTAACTCTGTGTCATATTTATTTGTGCCTATCAGCCACATCAAAAAGTCGGCGTAAATATTTGTATTGCGTGCAACTCGATCACAACCATATGCTATTGACATAATTTTCTTTAATGTAAAGTAATTGCAAGGGATGTTCTCAATGCGTCGTGCAATATATAATTTCAGCTACTATACAATGTGCCTAACTCTCGCTAATGTTTCGCCGATTAATAGCACACGTTTATGAGTTTAGTGCACCTTGCAGGCATCAGGCGTCCTCAGGAAAACTCTCAACACAACATTTCGGGGCGAATGCCTATCGCTAGTACTCTTTTCGAACTCTAGCTCTGGCACCTTCGCACACGTTTATAAGTTCATTGCAACTTGTATCCCCCGTGGGGATACTGGGGGGTCTTTTGTACAAATAGTTCCCCTCCTTCTGGACATCCTGTGCTAGTAATGTCCCCTTTCCTTTCACTCTCTGTAACTCTGTCTACTCCTTTGCTGTACTGTCGTCTACTGTCCTTTCTGTCTACCATATCTTTATCTATCTTTTTGCACAACCTCTTCCCACAAATGTCTGCACTCAACGAAGTCGGAGTGAACTGACTATACTCTCGAGTATAGTGTGAGTGTCCCAACAGGGTAAAGCGAGTTCACACGCTACCAGATACTAGAACGCTGAAGAAGGAGAAGCAACTTGTAGGCTTCAGACGCCCTGTGGAAAACTCTTAAAACACAACATTTCGGGGCGTTTGCCAATTGCTAGTACTCTTTTCTAACTCTAGCTCTGGCACCTTCGCACATGTTTATGAGTTTATTACACCTTGTAGGCTACAGACACCCTGTGGAGAACTCTCAACACAACATTTCGGGGTGTTTGCACTCTTTTCTAACTTTAGCTTAGGCATCCTTGTACACTGCCATAACAGCTCATCCAACAGATCCGCAGAACGTTCAACAATGGCAAGTCTGGTACATCTTTGTCAGAGTGGTCATGTTAGGTCATCAGGAGTTCTGCCACTCACGGTCACCATGGTAGTCGACAAAGGGGAAGTCACCAGTCCTAACTGGGAGGTGAAATCGATCTTAACAAAGAGGCCTCCACAGTCGCTGGAGCTGTAATAATTGTGTTTTCATTTTCAGGACTCAGCTGAGGGCCTAGCCAGCCATCTTCTGCCCTTGAGGGCTGGTGATTGATCAACACTGTCGTCTGCAAGTAGCCTGGCTGTTCTCTTTTGTAGTGCCGCGCGCGCGCACGCGCGCGCGCGCGCGTGTGTGTGTGTGTGTGTGTGTGTGTGTGTGTGTGTGTGTGTGTGTGTGTGTGTGTGTGTGTGTGCTCGCTCGTGCTCGCATTCTTCTCTGTCTCTGTCTCTGTCTCGCTCTTTTTCTCTCTGTCTCTGTCTGTCTGTCTGTCCCTCTTGCTCTCTTTTTTTTTGTAAGTTTGTTTATCTATATGTATTCCTGCACTTGTTGTTATACCTAATTAGTTTCTTCGTTTCGTTTCCTGGTTAATTTCATTTCATTTGCCTGGCTTGATCTAAGCCTCTATCCTCAAAACTTTGTCATGTTTGTCTTATCAGGTTTGTGTTTCTTTTATGGAGAGTTGATGACAATCAAAATCTGCATTAAATGAGCCAGATGAGAATGACAAAATATAATGACACTTTAAAGAGTTGGTGACAGATCAGACATGTATCAAATCCCCAATGAGAATGTCAAAATGTAGTGAGGTTCAGTTACCTGGTGACGTTAACATACATGCATTAACACAGCCTGTTGAGAATGTAAAAATGTAGTTGCACTAAAATGGTTGGCAAAGGTTCATACACAATTAAATTGCCCAGTGAGAATGACGCCTGAACCTGGCAGACACAAAGGCTGCAATAGGTGTAAGTCTGTCTTTGCATTTCAGTGTTCATAGTTTAAGTTTGAATTTAGAAGTCTGTGTGTAATCAATAGCCAACAAATAAGACACGAGTAAGTCAATATATCAAATGAACACTGTCACGGACAAAAATAAAACAACCAAAGTCGTGGTCCGTCGCCAGCCAGCTCAACCGGGCATAAGCCCAAAGTCAAATATTCTAGGCGCCAGGCAGACGGCCTCATGTGTCGGGTCCAGCCAATTAAGCATAGCGGAGAGGCTCCACGGAGACGGTACGGTCCAGCCAGACAGACTAAGTAGCTTGACCGACGCCTCGATGTCTGGTCAGACGAGTGTCAGCGCCTGGGCCAGACTCATCCGGCCAATTTGTGGACCAGTGTCCACAATTAAGTCGACGTCGCCGGAAAGGGAGAGGGGGAAGGTACTGTGTAGTGGGGGTGAAATCTAGCTGATTAACTAAATGACCATTGACCACCACAGAGAGCAAGGCAGGTAGATGTGACTGTCATGATTTACATATCCAATGAAATGAGAGGGGAGGCAACCTCAAGTATAAGGCGCGAAAATACTGACCAATGGTACTCGCCCTTTGACAGATGGTTTTTAGGATAAGATAGGAATGCGTGAGTGAGAGAGGGAGAACGAACAGACAGACAGAGAGGAAGAGGTTCGGGGTGTAAGCTCTGCAGGAGAGAAGGGCAGAGAGAGAGATGAGCGGAGTGAACAGAACCGAGCTGTAGCATTAGCACCATAGAGAGTCTGCAGAGGAAGGACTAAGGAGAGATGTGGAGAGAGAGCGTTGCTAACTGATGAAGAGAAAAAAAAAAGAAAAAGAAAAGAAAAAGAAAAGCAACCATGTCCATTTGATAGAGCAGACTAGAAGAGAGAGAGAGAGAGTGCAATGCGTTAATGCAGGGAGAAAGAAAGGAGAACAGATCGATGTCTAATAGTCACTGTTCAATCTGAACCGGGGTTCAACCTCATACTTGGCCAGCGCCACTTTCATCGGCAGTCCAACCTGACCAACGCCAGCGGTCTAACCTGACCAGTGCCAGCAGTCCAACCTGACCAGTGCCAGCAGTCCAACCTGACCAGTGCCAGCAGTTGTGTCGTGCTTGTGAAAGTGACAGTGAAAAGAAAAAAAAGGAAAAGAAAAGACAGTGATTCGTGAATAGTTAAGATCACCTGGCCAGGTAAAGTAGAAATCTATTTATACCCGGGTTAGTTAATGATGATTTAGATAAATGGTTTTGTGAAGTTCACGGAAAGAGAGAATGTTTTATTTTGTTTGACTCCATATGCATTGATGTTTCTTTCTATGATCATGTGTAGTAAAGTTATAGACTTTACTAGTGGTTTGATGTGACGAATGCATGATATATGAATGAGATTGTAAGCAAGCTGTGAGTGTGTTTGGGCTGTGCGCTAGTCCTTCCTCCACTGACATACCCCGAGGTTGACAAACACAAACACTTTAACTCAGGTGAATTCAACTGACTTCAGGTTTGAGTCTCCGCGGTGGGTAGCATGATGGAGAACTCAGACCGTCTGAAAAGGAGTGCTTGGAATGATCAGTTCCGACCATTTCTGGAGACGCGAGACCTAGTTTTAGATGTCTGCAATCCTATTGTAAGTGTGTTTGGAATATTTGGTAATTTCATGATCATTCTGATCATGCATCGTCTTCCTGCATCCACTTCAAGTGTTTTCTTCCAAGTTCTGGCCTGTTCTGATCTACTGGTATTGTTGGTAGGTCCTGTAAGCAGCTTCCTTCACAATCAGTTTAGTGTGCCATTTGTCTACACTGTCGGTTCCTGGCAGTGTAAAGTGTACATGATGATGTTGTACACGGTGGCAGCTTTATCGCCATGGATTCTAGTGGCACTCACCATGCTCAGAGCAGCCTCTGTGCTGTGGCCACTTCGTGTCAACGCCGTGTGGACAAAGAACATGTCGCGAATTACTGCTGGTGTCATCACCGTTGTTATGACTCTGATCCACTGTCACTTTCTCTATGGATATGACATTGGGTCGTGTGGTAATTCATGCTGTTATGATACTGTATCAGAAATGTACGTGTGGTTCGATGACTTTGTTTGGCCTTGGATAGACTTGACCGAATGTTCTCTACTACCTTCCATCTTGTTGGGGGCCAGCAACAGTGTTCTTGTGTGGACACTTGTCAAATCTGTCAGAACAGGCACACGTCTTCCTGTACAACAGGATTCTCGACAACAGAAAGTGACTTCATTGACTGCCACCTTGATTGCTACGAGTATTTGCTTTTTCCTCCTGACAACACCGATGTCAATATATATGATCACATCTCCATATCTTGATATGCGGGACCACATTCTGATCGGGAAATACGTTGTCTATCAGGCGGCCAGCTCCGTTCTGATGAACTGCAATAGTGCTCTTAACTTCTACTTGTATTGCCTGACTGGTGCAAAGTTCAGAGCAGAGTTTAGAAATATAATACTGGATATTTTCTGCCTGTTCTGTTACAGAAAAAGATCTGTTTTAAACACGGCTCTGCACCACTGATGACAGTAATGCCATCTAGAGCTGGCTTAGCAGTGAACATAGTGATGTGAAGGATGGGATGATAGCTGCCATGGACGTGACTTTGACCAAGCTGTCCTCTAGTGCATTGTGATTACACATCCTAAGGAAACAAATACCGAATTTCAGAAAATTTTGTCATATATTAAAAGAAAGAACGAAACTCGCAACTTAAAAAAACAAAATTTAAGCTTTCTTTAAAGTGCGCATTGTCCCTACAATGTGTGTATAACTAATGACCGACCGAGCAAGTGAATCAATGCATAAAAAAAATTAAAAGTAAACAGGGTTGCAAAAATGGATACTGAAACATTTCATGAAATCATACAGCATATGGCACAAACTTTCGTCGTGCAGAGTCCAGATTTCATGTCTTTGACAAGCTTACTACCTGTGTAAATATTGTATCAGGAACAACCTGACAGTTCCTTTTGTGCGGTGCATTTTTCAAACTGCACACATTTAATTGGAGTGAGTCATAATTTGGTATGGTTTGCGATGGAGGGTGAACGTTGGTAAGTTCGTTGAGGTATGCATTCTAAAAAGTATTATTTTGATAAGGCCTTTTGGCGGTAGTTTCTAAACCTCCTCGTCATAATACAGAGGTGTGAACTTGTCATTATTCCTCTCGATCTGTTCTACCAAAATTGTCACCTTGTACCTGTGCATTACTTCTGTCAAAAGTGTCGATGAGCAAACACTCCACACAACAGAATTTCTCCGCTCGTTCCTGACCCATGGCGACACACCTAAGACCAACTTTACAGAAATGCGACATTTGTTCAGCTGACATATTGACGCCTACCTAAGACTAACTTCACAGAAATGGGACGACTGATCAGGTAACTGTAGTGTAAAGTTAAAACTAGTTTCACGTTCACTTTCCAACCGGATACAGCTCATTATGACGCGCTTTTGTGTGACGCGCTTTTCGTTTGACGTCAGAAACTGAAGGTAGATTGATGCTGGTTTTTGGCTGCCCTGTGTCTGTTATTACTTCACATGGTGTCAGAATTGTGAACTTGAAACAGACCTACGTATTGTGAACTGGAATAGACGTACGTGATAGCTGAGTCAATTTATGTGAGGACTCCCGACCCATTTGTGGTTAGTGCAAATCCAGCGGCGGCATGGGAGAAGTGGAAACTTCGTTTTGACATTTTCCTTCAAGCAACGGGTGCGAGTGCCAAGCCGGACGCGGTGAAGGTTGGACTTTTATTAAACCATATTGGTGATGAAGGACTCGAGATCTTCTCCAATTTTGTGTTTTTGGAGGAACGACCTAACCCAGACAATGCCGACCAGCCCCTGCCAGCAGAAAGCAAGACCAATTACAACACTGTTCTGGGGAAGTATGATGCCTTTTTTCAATGTAGAGACCCGCAGTTGATGTTGCGCGAACAGTTTTGGTTCCATCTGCACAGGGAGCCTTCCCAGTCGTTTGATTGTTGGCTCAGGTTAGTCAAAGACAAGGCAGCAGCTTGTAAGTTTGACAACTGTGACACAATGATCAGAGACAAGCTGTTGTTTTCATGCAAAGATGACACCGCCAAGCTGAAGCTGTATGATGTTGGTCCAAGGCTTACCTTACAGAAGACCACTGACATTCTCGCCATGAGGGAACTGGCTAAGAATGAACTGGAAAGAAGCAAGACAGCCAGTGTGGGTGCCCTCCAAAGAAGTTTTCAAGGTAACATGCGACAGGGTGCATACAAAGGTGGCGCAGGTGGCAAGAAAGGTGACACAAAGGCCTCGCCAGCTGGCCAGAAATGCGGCTACTGCAATGGCAAGCATCCTCCCGGCAAGAAGAACTGCCCGGCAGCGAAGGTTTGTTGCAGAAAGTGCACCAAGACAGGCCACTACGCCATCGTCTGTAAAAGCTCAGCGTCAGTCCATGAGGTCGTCCACGAGAACCAAGTGGAGCAGTCTGAAGACGGGGTCCTAATCTTCGTGGGTGGAGTCAGTAGTAATGGCGTGCGTGCAGGAACTATCACTCCAGCAGCCATTCCGGTGAGGTCATCAGTGCCTGCTGACCCTGGGTGGCACATCAAGCTGAAGGTGGGATCACGCGAGCTGACCTGGTGTATAGACACTGGGGCCCAAGTGTCTGTGATGCCTGATCACATCTTCAAGCCAGCGTTTGGGACACTCCAAGAGCCTGACCGCACTCTCCTTGGGCCTGGTGACCAGCCTCTGGAGGTGAAGGGGTGCGTCAACCTCGACCTCAACCTTGGTCGTACACGTGTTCGTGAGAAGGTCTACATCGGCAAGGCATCCAAACTCCTACTTGGTGCGCCTGCCATCAGGAAGCTGGGGCTCATCAGCGACATCCCAGGTGCCTTTACCATCAGGGCAATCAGATCCTTGCCTACTGGTGGTCAGCCTGCCCAGCAGACGGCGAAGGCCAGCTTCGCTTCATCCAGTGACGTCAAGCGTCAGTTCTCCAAGTTGTTCACCGGACTGGGTAAACTGGGTGGTGAGCAAGCCATTCTCCTCAAGGATGACGCCAAGCCGTTCGCTCAAACGGTGCCCAGGCGTGTTCCCTTACCCCTCCTGAAGAAGGTGGAAGCTCAGCTGAACGAGATGGTGGAAGGTGACGTCATCGAACCGGTGGACACTCCGACGGATTGGTACGCTCCAATCGTTGTTGTGCCCAAATCCAATGGCAACGTTCGTATCTGCGTCGACCTGACCCGCCTCAACAAGAGCGTGAAGAGAGAGGTCTACGCCATGCCATCTGTGGAGGAGACTCTCAGCAAGATCTCCAAGGGCAACGTGTATTCCAAGTTGGATGCAAACTCTGGATTCCATCAGCTCGTGCTTGACGAGGCAAGTTCCGAGCTCACCACGTTCATCACTCCCTTTGGACGCTTCAGATTCAAGCGTCTGCCCTATGGAATTACGTCCGTGCCGGAGTACTTCCAGAAGAAGATGGACAACATCCTCCATGGCCTTGAGGGTGTTCTTTGTCACATGGACGACATCCTTGTCGTTGGCAAAGACAAAGCTGAGCACGACGCCAGGCTTCATGCTGTCCTGGAGAGGCTCTCCCAGGCAAACCTGACCCTCAACCCCGACAAGTTCGAGTTCGCCAAAACGCAGCTCGAGTACCTTGGCCAGATCATAGATTCTTCAGTCGGCGGCCTGAGGAAAGACCCTGCCAAGGTGAAGGCCATCATGGAGATGGAGGCGCCGAAGAACGTGGCTGACATCCGAAGATTTTTGGGCATGGTGAAGCAGCTGATGAAGTTCCTGCCAAACCTTGCCGAAAAGTCTAAGCCACTGTGAGACCTGCTGCGCAAAGAGTCAACGTGGATCTGGGGACCAGAACAACAGGGTGCCTTCGACACTCTCAAGAAGGACCTTGCCTCACCAGAGACTCTTGCACTGTACAGTCCCGAGCGTGAGACCGTCATCTCAGCAGACTCCAGTAGCTACGGTCTTGGAGCTGTATGTCTTCAACGCCAAGACAACGGCCAACTCCATCCTGTTGCATACGCAAGCCGTTCCCTCACAGCGACCGAGCAGCGGTATGCACAGATCGAGAAGGAGGCTCTTGCAGTCACCTGGAGCCTTGAACATTGGTCAGATTTGTTGGTTGGCATGTCCTTCGAGGTAGAAACAGACCACAAGCCTCTTGTCCCTCTGTTCTCTACCAAGCTCATCGACGAACTTCCTGTCCGCATCCAGCGCTTCAGGATGAGGCTGATGCGGTATTCTTTTGACATTGTCCATGTCCCTGGCAAAGAACTCTATACCGCTGACACTCTGTCCAGAGCACCTTTGCCTACCACAGATTCTGCGGACAATGACCTGACCTGCCAAGCAGAGGCATATGTCAATGCTGTCCTGCTGACCTTGCCAGCTTCTGACCACAGGCTGGAAGAGATCCGGTCAGAACTCCAGAAGGATGACATCCTCAAACTGGTCATGCGCTACGTCCAAAATGGCTGGCCAGAGAAGAGGACTCTCAACAAGCCTCTCAAGACCTACTTCAACGAGCAGAGTTTCCTGCCTGTCAACGACGGTCTCCTGCTGAGAGGTACGCGACTAGTCATCCCTCCGTCACTCCGACAAGATGTCCTTTGACACCTGCATGATGGTCATCAAGGTGTCAACAAGACGAAGGAAAACGCGGCAAACTCCGTGTGGTGGCCAGGGCTGTCCCAAGACATTGACATCATGGTCAAGACTTGCCCTGACTGTGCCAAAAACAGGAAAGCCAGAGTGGAGCCCATGAAAGGTACGCCCTACCCTGAGCGTCCTTGGTCCAGAGTTGCAGCTGACTTCTTTCAGCATGAGGGCAAGCAGTTCCTCATAGTTGTTGACTACTACTCACGGGACGTTGAGATCGTGCTCATGAACAAGATCGCCAGCGCAGAGACAGTCAACAGAATGAAGAAAGTCTTCAGTCGCCATGGCATTCCGGACACTCTAGTTTCCGACAATGGACCACAGTTTGCAGCCGAAGAATTCTCCAGATTTGCTCAATCCTGGAACTTCGAGCATGTCACCTCTTCACCTCACTACGCCCAATCCAATGGTGAGGTTGAACACGCCGTTCAAACCATTAAGAACCTCATCAAGAAGTGCGATGATGAGTACCTTGGCTTGCTCATGTATCGCAACACTCCCCTTCCCAATGGCTTCTCTCCTGCCCAACTGAGCATGGGACACAGTCTGAAAACCAGAGTTCCATGTCATCCAGACACTCTCCTTCCCAAGACCCCCGACGTGTCTGTCCTGAAGAAGAGGGAGAAAGAATACCGAGAGAAGATGAAAACCAGCTTCGACAGAAGACATCAAGTCGTTGCTCCAGAAGACATCTCATCTGGCAACAAGGTGTGGATCCCCGACATGAAGAAGGAGGGTATTGTCATCAATCGTCATGATACTCCCAGAAGTCTCATCATCCAGACATCCGACGGTGGAGTCATCCGCCGAATTCAGCAGATGACCAGGAAGCTGTTCGAGCCTTGTTTGCTTTCCCAGCAAGGCAACCACCTTCCTCCTTCCCCTTTCCCTTCCAACGCACCTCCACACTTCTTGGTTCCACGTGCACCACCTCCCAGTGCACAACCTCCTCCCTGCTCACCTGCCAAGGGCCTACCTGCTGTCACCGATGGTTCGACGCCAGTCAAGACAGCCATGATGCCAACTCCTTCCCAGAGCCTGCCATCTTCAATGACCCCAGGGCCACAGATTTCGCAGCCAAGAAGATCCGCCAGAACAACGCACAAGCCTGAGCGCCTTATTGAACATTGTTAAGAGACTAGAACTTGAAAATTTGAAAAAAAAAGAAGAGGCGCATTCATGAAAAATCAATTGAAAGACTCTGGTGCGTGACCCAGAACCAAAGTAGTAATATTGTACAAACTTACATGCAGTATTATTTTCATAAATACTCAGTGCTCATTCTAGTCGTTCTGTATATGTCTTATCACACGTTTGAGAACTTTAAATTGTTCTTCTGGAAAAGGCAGATGTAGTGTAAAGTTAAAACTAGTTTCACTTTCACTTTCCAACGGGATACAGCTTATGTATGACGCGCTTTGTGTGACGCGCTTTTCGTTTGACGTCAGAAACTGAAGGTAGATTGATGCTGGTTTTTGGCTGCCCTGTTTCTGTTATTACTTCACAACATAGAGATATACTAGAAACAAACTTCAAGAAAGAGGACTGTTATTCAATATATGAAGACATACCAAAAACAGATTTCACAGAAATGGGACAGTAAACCAGTTGACACATGCACACATACCAAAAATAAACGTCTCCGAAATGGATCAGTTGATCTGCTGACACACACTGAGACATACCGAAGTCAGAAGGTTTATGGGACAGTTTATCAAACTGAGGCATGGAGACATATTAAACATAGACATCACACAGATGGAACAGTCAGTAAGCTAATGTGTGAAGATATACAAAAGACAAAAACTTCACCAAAATGAAACATACAATCAGCTGGCATACAGAGACATAACAAAGACAGATTTAGCAGAAATGCGACAATTGATCAATTAACACCTGCAGAAATACCAGAGATGAATCAAACAGAAGCGGGACAGTTGATCATCTGACTGAGAAACACACCAAAGAGAAAAATTGTCCAGAAATAGGACAGTTGATAGAGACATACTAAAGATAAAAACTGTACAGAAATGGGACATTTGATCATCTGACACAGAGACATATCAAAGAGAAAAATTGTACTTAAATGGGACAGTTGATCATCTGACACAGAGACACACCAAAGTGAAAAATCGTACTTAAATGGGACAATTGCTCGGCTGATCCAGGCAGAACTAACATAGAAAAACATCACAGAATGGGACATTTGATTAGCTGAAACATACCAAAAACAGACTGCACAGAAATTGGACAGTTAATTGTCTGACATATGGAGACACACCAAAGACAGTTGATCAGGCTGTGTGTGTGTGTGTGTGTGTGTGTGTGTGTGTGTGTGTGTGTGTGTGTGTGTGTGTGTGTGTGTGTGGTTTTCAGCACAACATTATGTTAATCTGACAGTAAATGGTTTCAGTCAGTCAGTGTGTGGTGTGTGTGCGTGCGTGCGTGCGTAAGCGTGCATGTGTTCGCGCGCACGCGCGCGTGTATGTGTGTGAGTGCGTGCGCGCGGGTGTGTGCATATGTAATATCCTGATTCTGCTAAGGCTAATATGATCGCAAGAGCGTTAATGTGTTAATACTGACACAGATCGTTATTCTCCTGTACAGCTGCTTAAAGTCAAGAAGATCGCACTCAGGGATGAACTTGTTTATGTAAACACTTAATTAAAGCTAGAAGAATCCTGCTTTAATCGGGGAATCTATCTGAAGACATCAAGTATATCAACAGCATGTATAGCACCGTGAGCATGGAATCAGATCCTCTGGCTGCAATTTATGGAACGTGACCAGGTCTAGACGAGACTAGCTGTTGAAAGAAGCTGACTGGAAGAAACCTTGGATCCCCTTCTGTCCACTCCCAGCTCGACGCTAAGCACCATGCCATGGACAAGACTGTGCTTTGAGCTGAAGGACGTCCCTAGGTACATCTTCAATCAGATCAAGCATTGTGACGAACTGATTAGTGCTTTACAGGCTGGAGAAACAACATCCCTTGGATTTTTTTTCTGTCCCAACCTCTGTGCCACCTCAGTGGTAGTGAACCCACGCCGCTCATTCGGACACCCCGTCCACAGCCTCAGCCCGGTCGGTCCCGCCGCAGCCCCGGCACCGGCAATCCACAGTGAGTAGTCAATGTCAAGTCGTCAAGAGGCAACTCACCGGAGGAGACACTGCGCTGCTATCGAGTCACTTCGGTGGTGTTCAGTGGCGCCTGTTCTGATCTAACATACGCAGGACACCACCTATTAAGCCCCCTACTGACGAAAATAAGTGCTTAGTCGCGGAGCCGGCGTGAGTGAGCTCTCCCTCCAGAGGGCGCCACCACGTGCGTCCAACGACAGCCCCCACGGACTCGCCGATACCGGTGACCCCGACGGAACCAAACCAAGGTCACAGACATGGAGAGAACATCGAAACTGAGGTCACCATGAGAGCAGGGCATAAAGGGCCACAGAATTTGAGACATTTTTTTATGCCGATCGATGAGAATGAGGATGATACAGATGATGCTACGGATTTCCATTTCGGTCTGAGACTGCATGACAGGGCTGTACTCTACGCTTCCTTTCATAATATATATCCCGGCGTCAACCAGGCCCGAGAGATACAGACACCTACAGTGTTGGTCATGAAATTTGAGCAACACTCTCAGAGACGCATCCATTGAGTGAGTGAATGAAACTCGACTGTGTGGTGCCAGTCTTCCCAGCTGAGCCCGTAGCAAACTCAACTCTGGGTCGGGGCAGAAAATCCCACGGTGGCTGGTAACAACATCCCTTGTTTACGTTCTCTAAGAAACCAGTTTTCTTGAAAATTAACTGGCCATTTGAAAATACGTCATCAGCTATGAAAAATGTAACAGATTCAACAACTTACAATCAAAATGAAACACTTAAGGGAACAGATGATGTCAGATGCCCATGGCAACACCGTACAAGTCAGTCTGGTGTTGCTCCAGGCGTAAGGGAAATCAGTAGGATGACGTTCTAAGATCATGGCAAAATTGAATCCAATGCTACAGATGTGTCGGTTTGATCACAATGCAGTTGGCTGTCTATTGAGACTGGATCGTTGTAAGCAGTTTCTGTTTCTTAAAACAAACCGTGAGGGGAAGCAACTCGTTGATATTGAATAGCAGACCAAACCAAAAAGAAGACTCTTCGAGAGACTGACTGGCCAATCCAACGAGGCAGCCAGACTTCTCATTGAGGGACACAACAGTTCTCTACATACAAATTCGACAGCTTCTATGGTGAGTCAGTCTTTCTAGTCCAAGTATCTGAGCCATCTAGAGATCCCACAGTTAGGCTGCTGAGCATAGAATGAGGGACAAGCCATAGTTGCCTTACTGTGGGAACACTTACGATGATATTTTGCTAATCGTCATTTTGCTGGCCGCCAGTGGCAGCAAATATAACAACATGGTACCCATCAGGATGGAAACCAACTTTTTCGTCAGAACCAGTGGCCATCCTGTGCGCTCTCTTTGGTCGGGGACGGGTACTTCTGTCCAATGAAGAATCAGGTGAGGAAGTGTGAGAAACGTGGCTGATAGAAAGCCACAGCTGATAAGACTTGCTGGTCAACATGATCACACAGCAGCGTCTGGAACAGGGGAACATCAGCACACACTGGGTTAACAGATTATGTAACTAGATACACACCGAGGCCACCCCCCCCCCCCCCCCCCTCCCCCGACTCAAACGACAAAGACTCCTCTGTTTTGCTTTATTATAGTACATTAATGATTCCCCATGTCCGAAGGGACAAGTTAGAGTGTAACGCTATCTAAACAACTCGGTGGTGTTGCATGAATTGAATCTTGCACTACCTGTCATACTAGAGGAAATTGCGTGACTGAGAGGTTCAAGAGGACATTGCTGTCATTGTGTGGTGCATTCACTCTGGACAACGGTGAAACTGGCAGCTACCCGATGCCTCACTCTGGTTCATAAATACAATGCATGCGCCTTGAAAATACAGCTTATACTTTGGAGGGAGTACAGACTTCCAACTGACACTGAGTTCAGCATTGCAAAGATGAAAGCAAGGAGATAGTAAACTTCCATGTCAAGGACGTAACACAGTGGTTGAAGAAGTTCTATGAAGCTTCATACGATTTGAAAACAAGAGGATTCAGTTAACACAGTCAGTTTTAGTCCAAGTTCTGGTTTAAGAGGGGAAGTACACGTTATCAGACAGATGGGAAGAGGACGTTACATTGTAGGATTCCAAACTAACCCTGATGTTCATGTGTTTGTAGCACATCAAGAAAATAAAGAGGTATGAACGGATATTACATACGAATTATCCGTTACCATGTTATAAAACAGTTCATTCTAGAAAAAGACAAACTCTTTATAATATGAAGATATTTGACCCAGTGAAAAGGACACTTCATACAAACGAAATTTGTATTCTTGGAAACAAAGTTGTGAGAAAAATGTACTTTGTGAATTGTCTGCTAGTCAAGAAAGGCATTATCTACTGTAACAATGTGGAAACGATGAAACGTCTGTTCACTTGGCAGGGAAGGATGTAAGGGTAAACGTACTACTGTGTGTGTGTGTGTGTGTGTGTGTGTGTGTGTGTGTGTGTGTGTGTGTGTGTGTGTGTGTGTGAGATAGAGAGAGAGAGAGAGAGTGTGTATGTGTGTGTGTGTGTGTGTGTGTGTGTGTGTGTGTGTGTGTGTGTGTGTGTGCTTTCAAAAACAAGTGTGTATTCGTGATAATTAATAAACAATTTAATTCACTGATACATGACTTTGTCATTTTCTCAGAAGACTGTCATCATATATGCCAGTTCAACAGCAACGACGAAAAACCCCAAACAACCCATTCAGGATGCACCTTTAGGTCCGAGGTTGCTTTGTGTTTTCAGAACTAAACTGCGAACATTTATAATCTTTACCCCAAAAACGAAACACAGTGCCAATGGCTACAAAAGGGCTATGAGAAAATGATAGCCTCTCCAAACTGAGGCTACCCTCAGCTGAGAGATTAGTTACCTCAATTGGTGTGCAATCCAGGATTAGTTGTTCAAAACAGTGTGCAGTCCAGGATTAGCTGCTCCAAATACTGTGCAATCCAGGATTAGCGATCCCAAACAGTTTGCAGTCCAGGATTACCTACCCCAGACAGTGTGCAGTTCAGGATTAGCTACCCCAAACAGTGTGCAATCCAGGATTAACTACCCCAACAGCGTGCAGTGTAGGATTAGCTACCCCAAACAGTGTGCAGTGCAGGATCAACTTCCCCAAACAGTGTGCAATCCAAGATTAGCTACACCAAACAGTGTGTAGTCCAGGATTAGCTGCCCAAGTGTGCAGTCCAGGATTAGCTGCCCCAAACAGTGTGCAGTCCAGGATTAGCTGCCCCAGACAGTGTGCAGTCCAGGATTAGCTGCCCCAAACAGAGTGCAATCCAAGATTAGCTGCCCCAAACAGAGTGCAATCCAAAAGTAGTTGCCCCAAACAGTGTGCAATCCAAGATTAGCTACCCCAAACAGTGTGCAATCCAAGATTAGCTACCCCAAACAGTGTGCAGTGCAGGATTAGCTACCCCAAACAATGTGCAATCCAAGATTAGCCACCCCAAACAGTGTGCAATCCAAGATTAGCTACCCCAAACAGTGTGCAATCCAAGATTAGCTACCCCAAACAGTGTGCAGTGCAGGATTAGCTACCCCAAACAGTGTGCAATCCAAGATTAACTACCCCAAACAGTGTGCAATCCAAGATTAACTACCCCAAACAGTGTGCAATCCAAGATTAACTACCCCAAACAGTGTGCAATCCAATATTAACTACCCCAAACAGTGTGCAATCCAATATTAACTACCCCAAACAGTGTGCAATCCAATATTAACTACCCCAAACAGTGTGCAGTGCAGGATTAGCTACCCAGTGTGCAGTTCAGGATTAGCTACCCCAAACAGTGTGCAATCCAAGATTAACTACCCCAAACAGTGTGCAATCCAATATTAACTACCCCAAACAGTGTGCAATCCAATATTAACTACCCCAAACAGTGTGCAGTGCAGGATTAGCTTCCCAGTGTGCAATCCAGGATTAGCTACCCCAAACAGTATGCAGTCTGGGGTTGGTTGTCACAAACAATGTGCAATCCAGCAGGTACTGATGACAAGCACAGAGTGCCCATTCACCCGTTTCAAGAACGATTGTGTAGGTGGTCAGTGATACAAATGTGATGACGCATGGATGTCGACAGGAGTCACAGCAAAGCTGGCTGCATGAATATATGCTGGGTGTAAGCAATGGAGCTGTACAAATCGTGTTTTTGACGCGATATGCCTAATATTGGTTCCAGCAGCTTGATTTTAAAAGATTGCAGTTTATGTTAAAACTTACTGTTAATCTTTACATCATTATGTAGATAGTGACATAATTTTCCTCAGTTCGTGTGCTAAACTAGTATTTAAGAAGAAAATACATGACAGGACCAGCATGTAACAATACAGGCAACATTGGAAAGCTGCCTGACATTGGAAACAGTGATAACTTTTAAAGAAAACAACGAAAGTTGAACCAGAGTAGCTTTGAAAGAAATGCACACATGTGTGCACCTACACAAATAAGTTTACATTCTTGATTGCTGTCAGTTAAAATTACCAGCACCGTGACTAAAAACACCACTTGAGACTCTATCAGCCTCATGAATAATGTTTTGATACTTTTTAAACCTGAAGAGAGAGAGACACAGAGAGAGAGAGAGAGAGAGAGAGAGAGAGAGAGAGAGAGAGAGAGAGAGAGAGAGAGAGGAGGGTTATAATCCAGCTTAGGGCACCTTAGGGCCTATATCGCCTTACATTAGCTCATTAAGTTCCTTTTAATAATTAAAAAGGATCACAGACCTAATCATCATTGACAAAAAGGTGTTCAGTGGAAGTGGCACTGTATATGACACACACGCACGCACACACACACACACACACACACACACACACACACACACACACACACACACACACACACACACACACACACACACACACACACACTAATGAGAAGGAGGAAGAGGTCTTCCCGTGTCAGTTTGTACATTTGCATGCAACTGGTGGCAAACGAAAAAGAATTAAAGAGCCAGTGAAGTGATGGAAAGTGTCAGCGCTCTGATCAAGACGTAGGAAGGGTTGCAGTGAAAAGAACCAAAATTAACCATGGTTTTTGAAAGCTCGTATCAGTTGCAACAATCTCATCTACCAGGTCAATGGCAGATTCATGCACTGAAACCAGTGGCTGGTTCTGGATGAAACTTGTTGTTGTGCTCATTTTTAAGAGATTTCAAAAGAATACCCGACAGTCAGGTTTCTTAATGATAGTTTGAAAAATAGAAAATTGTTACACTTGTAGTATAACAAGAACAAGCACATCTAACTTGCATTGCCCGCTTCACATAGAAATACCAAACATTCCAGTCAGCTCGGTGAAGTGGTAACCGTCACAGACTCCTGGCTAGGAGGTCATGGGTTCACAGCCATGTTAGATTTTTCTGCCCTGACTGGTTCCTACCCAGAGTTGAGTTTGCCACGAGCTCGATTGGGAAGATCGGGACCACACAGTCGAGTTCCATCCACTAAATGGATGCGTCTCTGAGAGTGTTGCTCAGTTTCCTGACCAACATTGCAGATGCCCGACTGATGCCACAATATGTTATGGAAGTAAGCGTAGAGTACAGCCTTGTCATGCAATCTCAGGCCAGAATGGAAGTCCGTAGCATCATCTTCATCATCCTCATTATCATCAATCAGCATTTTTTTAAACAAGTTTTAAATGCTGCGAACTTTTATGCACTGCTGTCATGGTGACCTCAGTTTTGATGTCCTCTCTATGGCTGTGGCCATGGTTTGATTCCATTGGGGTCACCAGTATCAGCAAATTCATGACGGCTGTCGTTGGACGGACACGGTAGCGCCCTCCAGATAGAGAGCTCACTTACGCTGGCTCTGTGTTTAAGCAATAATTGTCATCAGTAGTGGGGTCAGTAAGGGGTGTCCTGTGTTTGCTTGATCAGTGCAAGCACCACTGAACACCACCAAAGTGACTTGGCAGCAGAGCAGTGTCTCCTCTGGTGGGTTGCCTCACGATGACTTGACATTGATTGCTCCCTGTATTTCTCACTTTTCACAACACAATGTCTGTATTTCTCTACAGACTCTTTCACCTTTCTTGCGCTAGAGACCATTTATCCATATACCTGTAATAAGAAGACAAAAAAGGGTCACTAAAAAGGATCACTAATGAAAGGCATTTTTGGGGGGGAAGACAAGGTCTTCTTCCCTTTGGAAGTGTCTTTTGACTAATGTTCCGTGAGTGTCAATATATGGAAACACCTGACCTAAGTCTTGGCTGCAAAAATGGGAGAGTAATTGTCCTTTACTTTCGGAAATGTTAAAGCGTCCTTCCTTAATAGCTTCATATGACGCATTCAGTATGGTTTGTCTTGGTGAGTAAGGGAGAACATTTTATCCATAAAACTTTCTCGTAACACGCCTTCTTCCAATAAAAGCAAGAATTGCCATCTTCCACATGAAACACTGGCTCTTTTAAAACACATCCTGTGTGAGTCATTCTCTTTTCAAAGCTCTCAGAGTTTATCTTGGGGCTACATACAGAGTTTGGATAATAGGAATAATAGGAGGGTGGCAGATTTACTTTTATCTGAGAATGAGTGGTAATCAAGTTTGAGGGTGACATACAAAAGACTCCTGATTCCATCATATGTGGAAGACACTCGAGGCATATTTCTTCAAAATAGGTCTATTACTGGGCAATTCAAAACACGCACACACCTCACTGCAAAAATACCACCTGGTGACAGTTATTTTTGCTACAGAAAAAGATGCAATGTAGCCATAAAACGTGCGACTCTGATGCACAATACAAGTGCACTGAAGATCACCGATGAAAACACTTTGAATACCTGCTGTGGTACAACCTGTACCTCTCAGAATGTGCCTAAATATCCATTAATAGAGCCTTCTTCCAAATAAAGTCCAGATACTTGATTTTCAACCATAACCACGTGTTCAGTGTTCGCTTCTTATATATTTGCCTTTTTTGTGTGTATTGGGGCAGTCTGCTCGTTTGTCAATGCATGAACCACATATCCACTACAAATGTAACTCAAAAGGCTCCAGGCAGACTCCATATCAGCTGAAATCTACAAAGTAGGATGGTTTGCCACAGCCGTCCGGCATGGATGAAAATTGTCCTGTTTAGTTTCCAGCCAACATACACTGCCGATTACCCAACGCTGTGTAGCGGAAAGGCCTAGCATGAGAACAGCGCTCTGGCACTTGCAGACTGCGAGACAGCGTGATTCCTGTGCTGATGTTTTAAAAGTGCATTTGATGTGTGCCTGCATACACCAGCCAGACTCACAGCATGGTACACACTGGACTGAGAGATCAAAAGTCATCGGCACACTCAGCAATCATGCTTGAACCAGATTTAATCATGATGCCAGACTAAATGTTCGATCAGAATTTAGCAAGCTATTTTGTTCACATGATCTGAAATGCACCATCTAGATCACCACTATGGTGTGATAAACATACTTTTACTGACAAATATGGTAAGTGGACACTAGACCTGAAAGGTATCAAAAAGTCAAAGAACCATTTTTTCCGAATCCTTTAATGTTGTACAAGACTTGAGTTGGTTACCTGGTGACAGGACAGACATTATGAACTGAAATGGGTGTTGAATGATAACTATTACATTCATTTTGTACTCAATTTGTTTGAGCATTGCATTTACTTGAAGAAGCTGATACTGACTCACAACGTCCTTAAATTGTACATTGGTGAATTTTAAGCCACCATTGTGGACTCAGGTGATGAAAACTCAAACGACCAAGACAGCTACCAACATGCTCATAAATGTTATTTAACATATTGAGCCTAGGTCAAATGCCTATGAAATGTGACATTAACGCCAGTGTAATTGCTGATTTGCATTTATATAATCGTTGTGTCGAAAACTACAATAGATACATATTTTGATATGTATCACAGCTTCTCTATGACTGCCAAATTGTGAGCATAATTCATTGTCAAAACAAATATGAAATTGATATATTATATGTACAATTCGTATCCCATCATAATGACTACCAATTCTGAATTGAAAACGCGCTTTTTCAAACGTCCTCAGCTTAGACACAGTGGATGTCCTCAGTTTTGTGGCAAAGCACAAATGCACACAGTTTTATCACCCTAATCCTGTCCTGTGTGTCATAAGCATAGCTGCAAAATGCAAATGCACACTTTCCACTGACTAATAAGTACATACGCCCTGTGTCCTTTGAATAGCACCCCCCCCCCCCCCCCCCCCAAAAAAAAAAAAAATCAGACACACACTGTATGACTACTCCTCAAAACAATTGAACAGCCACCTGCATTTTTCATATGGT
>CM031599.1:29453090-29475590 GCA_018398815.1 Conus ventricosus | reverse complement strand
TTGAATTACCTCATTTGTTTGCATGCAAACGCTCGTTAAATGTACGCCCGAACACCCCAAATACAATGGTATACGGTGAGCTAGGAAGGTATCCTTTGTATAGAGATAGTGCAATAAAATCAATTCGCTAGTGGTTCAACTTGCAAAAGCTGACACTCGCAAGACTACCAAACAAGCATATGAAATGGAAAAATAAAGATTATTTAACATTATAAGAAATCGGAGCGTACAAACAACTTGGGTATCTTCGATAAAACATTGTTTGGATACTTATAGCTATTCTTTTGTTTGGTTAACCTGTAGAGTGAATTTAAAAAAACCTGGTTTTTCGTGAACTTAAACAACGCATGATTGACCCTAATAAACAAAATTGGGATAGTAAAATACGTAATAGTGACAGATGTTCAACATATTGTTCCTTCAAATCCTTATGGCAGCCTGAGAAATATTTAACTGATATTACAATTTCTAGATTTCGCAAAGTGTTCGTGAGATTTCGACTTGGTATTAGTGATTTGAATGTCCATCAAACATATACACTATAACTCCCAAAACTGTCCATTCTGTAACCACATAGAGGATGAAATACATTTTTTAATTGTTTGTCTATCCTATAAAGATTTAAGAGATAAATACATTTTGCCTCATACTAGAAATGTTCATCAAGTATCCTTGCTTCTTTTAATGCAAACTGAAAAGAGAATTGTAACTCGCTCTGTAGTTATGTTCGTTTTCAAAGCACTGAAACGAAGAGAACTGCTATCAGTTAACACACAAATGCCAGAGTAATTTCAGGAAGAACATAACATTTTGTTATGCAAATATTGTCTTTCATAATTTTCCGTACATGCGCCAAGCGCGTGTCTTCTACTTTTGTTTTTGACCTCATTGCAGATAGGTCGGTGACCTTTGCAATTAAACTATTTGATGTGAGTTGAGCTGAGAGTCTCTCTCTCTCTCTCTGTATGTGTGTGTGTGTGCATGTGCGTGTGTGTGTGTGTGTGTGTGTGTGTGTGTGTGTGTGTGTGTGTGTGTGTGTGTGTGACTGTTTGTCTGTCTGTGTCTGCGTCTGTGCATACAAGGGTGCTTGTGTGTGTGTGTGTGTGTGTGTGTGTGTGTGTGTGTGTGTGTGTGTGTGTGTGTGTGTGTGTGTGTGTGTGTGTGTGCGTGATGTTTATGTGTCATTGTGTGTGTGCATGTTTGTGTGTGCATGTTTCTGTGTATGCGTGTGCATGCGTGCGTGCGTGCGTGCGTGCGTGTGTGTGTGTGTGTGTGTGTGTGTGTGTGTGTGTGTGTGTGTGTGTGTGTGTGTGTGTGTGTGTGTGTGTGTGTGCGCGTGCATGAAATAGTAGTCTAAATCTACGTATTCCTAGTATGCTTCAAACAGAAAAAGATTCTTTCTGTATGATAACTTTAATGAATATCTGGCTTTCTGATTTTTTTCCTGTTAGAAGCTGCGTATATCATTTTTGAATAACTTTTGCAAGTGTTGATTAAATCATTTCACGGCCATAGCTAAGGTGTTCTATAGCACAAACTTTCGAAGGCTGTCTCATATTGACCTGGGGTGGGTATTGCCTTGAAGAATCTGATCAAGGTGGTTTCTCTTGGTAAGCCAGCTGTTTTCATCATAGCTGTTACCTTCATCTTTATACAGCAGGTGCAGCTGGACTTACTAATCGAATCCTGTGAACATTAGAGCCAATTGTGTCGATGTCTATCCTGGTCAAAGTATTCATAATTTCTGGGTCAAAGTGATGATATCTGTCCTGGTCAAAGTGTTGATGTCTGTCCTGGTCAAAGTGTTGATGTCTGTCCCGGTCAAAGTGTTGATGTCTGTCCTGGTCAAAGTGTCGATATCTGTCCTGGTCAAAGTGTTGATGTCTGTGCTGGTCAAAATGTTGACGTCTGTCCTGGTCAAAATGTTGACGTCTGTCCTGGTCGAAATGTTGACGTCTGTCCTAGTCAAGGTTTTGATGTCTATCCTCGTCAGAGTGTCAATGCCTGTCCTGTTCAAAGCGTTGATGTCTGTCCTGTTCAAAGTGCCGATGTCTGTCCTGGTCAAAGTGTTGATGTCTGTCCTGTTCAAAGTGTTGATGTCTGTCCTGGTCAAAGTGTTGATGTCTGTCCTGGTCAAAGTGTTGATGTCTGTCCTGGTCAAAGTGTTGATGTCTGTCCTGTTCAAAGTGTTGATATCTGTCCTGATTAAAGTGTTGATGTCTGTCCTGGTCAAAATGTTGATATCTGTCCTGGTCACTTTCCCAAAGATGATGGTTTTGAGTTTACAACATTTGAATTGTGTAAAGCACACCTCACCTATGCTGGTCAAGGTATGTCTTTTTCTGTCTTTACAGACCTCCACCCAGTAAAGGCAACAAACTGAAAACCTCTCAGTTCATGGAAGAGTTTCAAGAGTTTTTGGATTGACTGTCTAACTCTAAAACTATCATCATGGGTGATTTTAAATTGCATTATGATTCTCCCTCAGACTGTCATGTAAACGTGTTAAAGGACTTGCTTACTACGCAAAGTATGCCGTAAAATAAGCACAAACGACCATGTTCTAAAACAGAAACGCGACATGTTTGGTTTGTGGCAATAATGTATTAGAACGTTCACCGAGTACCCCACATGTTCAGCATACAGGTCAACCGTCCACACTTTCAACACAATTTCGTCTTTTAATTGCAAAATCTGTTGTTCAAACTTTAATAATTTGCCAAGATTGTGTGTTAAACACAGCTGTCTTGCAAACATAACTGAATTCAATTTGAAGCCGAGTTACTGCATTGACAACATTCTGCAAAGTGAACGAAACCATTCAAGATTGGTATTGATATTCGTGCTGCAGAGCTGTCTGAGCTTTTGTATTCACACAAAGAAAGAAAAATCACATATGACAAGCCAGTATCATTTATGTTGTGTTAAGGAAAAACTAAGTTCAGTTCAATCATACTTGACTTTTTCGAACTTCTTGGCTTTATGTTTTGGTAGACCATTTGCTACGAGACAATGTGATGATTCATTGTCAGCAAAGAAAGAAAGTTGCCAGCAGTGACACTTCTGCCAGAACCATTCTTGAAAGCATGGGTGCCAACACACCCACTATACACACAGAACACAGGTGTTGGATTCGGGGTTCTTTTTAGAGTAGGTATATGGTGCAAAAAGATCGATGACGTGAAGAATGTGACGATTTAAGTCTGTCCTGAACTGATAGAGACTGATGCTACTGAAGAGCTGTGACAGAACAGCCCAGGTTGCAGCGGATGTGTTGATCAGAAAGAGTGGAGAGGGAGGAATGACAGGAGAATCTGGGTTGGACTGGATATGTGGTGGCCGGAACTAGTACAGAGGAAGTAATGTGACCGGACGATCTGTTTTGAACTGGGTGTATGGTGACCAGAATGAGTACAGAGGGAGTAATGTGACAGGACGATCTGTTTTGAACTGGGTGTATGGTGACCAGAATGAGTACAGAGGGAGTAATGTGACAGGACGATCTGTTTTAAACTGGGGGTATGGTGACCAGACTGAGTACAGAGGGAGTAATGTGACCGGACGATCTGTTTTGAATTGGGTGTATGGTGATCAGAATGAGTACAGAGGGAGTAATGTGACAGGACGATCTGTTTTGAACTGGGTGTATGGTGACCAGAATGAGTACAGAGGGAGTAATGTCACAGGACAATCTGTTTTAAACAAGGTATGTGACGATCAGAATGAGTACAGAAAGAGTAATGTGACAGAACAATCTGTTTTGAACTGGGTATATGGTGACCAGAATGAGTACAGAGGGAGTAATGTCACAGGATAATCTGTTTTGAACTGGGTGTATGGTGACCAGCATGAGTACAGAGGGAGTAATGTGACAGGACAATATGTTTTGAACTGGGTATGTGGTAACCAGATTGAGTACAGAGGGAGTAATGTCACAGGACAATCTGTTTTGAACTAAGTGTATGGTGACCAGAATGAGTACAGAGGGAGTAATATGACAGGACAATCTGTTTTGAACTGGGTGTATGGTGACCAGAATGAGTACAGAGGGAGTAATATGACAGGACAATCGTGGTTAGGCTGGGTATATTGAATGATGCTGCTGAGGGGCACCCCTGATAAGACGTAAGAGAAAGAATATGTATGTGTGTGTGCGAGTGCTTGCGCACGCGCACTTGTGTTGTGTGTGTGTGTGTGAATTTATATATCATAATATGTAAGTATGTATGTATGTACATGTGTGTGTGTGTGTACGTACGTGCGTGCATGCGTGCGCGTGGTGTGTGTGTGTGTGTGTGTGTGTGTGTGTGTGTGTGTGTGTGTGTGTGTGTGTGTGTGTCATGTTTGTATGTTTATGTATGTAAATGTATGTACGTATGTGTGTGTGTGTGTGTGTGTGTGTGTGTGTGTGTGTGTGTGTGTGTGTGTGTGTGTGTGTGTGTGTGTGTGTGTGTACGCGTGCGCACGTGCATGTATGTAAGTATGTGAAGGTCGGGAAGACGTGATGGCCGCCTGTCACGGTCTACAGAATGGACTACACAAGTTCATGGGTAATGTCGTTAAATAGAAATGCAGTGGCTCCCAGTCACGGTGCATAGAACTGACTGCTTTCATATAGACTGCAGCAAAAGCTATGCCCCATAAAGGGTACCCTGCAACAACCTCAGTCCATCAGGAAAAGAATCGCGCACACAGCAATAAATGTCAGACAAACGTTTCGTCACTTGCACTCAACAACGCAAACGAATAGTTGAATTTTCTCGTGATACCTGGGAAAGAAACGATTACTTGTTTCCCTCCTATCCTGCTAAGAAAAATAAACAAAGTGTATGAATTGTTTATACTGCAGTACGTGAAAGAAAAGTTATCAATGCGAACATGAACTTTAAAGCCAACATTATGTAAAACACACATTGTTTATTTGTTTTTCTCTTTCTTTGTCTCCACGTAAACTCATCAACATCAAACAGAAACTATGTACATGTATCTATTATCCTGAAGAGGTGTCAAAGGATGTCATCTAGTGTGACCCTTCTAGTGATATCCTAGCAAGGATCAGGTCCACTGTCCAAGAGTTCGTGGATGTCTGGCAAGGACCTGGCTCTGAAGTATCCTTCCAAGCATCCATGGATGTCCAGGCAAAGATCAGATTCAACGTTGCTCTTCCAAATGGCCAGCATGTTCTTGCAAAAATCAACTCTAATGCTTGCCCTCCCAAGTGGCCAGGGATGTCCTTACAAAGATCAGATCAAATGCTGCCCTCCCATGTGGCCAGGAATGTCCTTACAAGAATAATGCTGCCCTCCCAAGTGGCCAGGGATGTCCTTACAAAGATCAGATCAAATGCTGCCCTCCCATGTGGCCAGGAATGTCCTTACAAGAATAATGCTGCCCTCCCAAGTGGCCAGGAATGTGCTTAAAAGAATAATGCAGCCCTCCCAAATGGCCATGAATGTCCTTAAAAAGATCAGATCTAATGCTGCCCTTCCAAGTGGCCGGGGATGTCCTTACAAGAATATTGCAACACTCCCAAGTGGCCATGGATGTCCTTAGAAAAATAATGCTGCCCTCCCAAAGGGCCAGAATTTCCTTACAAAGATCAGATCTAATGCTGCCCTCCCAAGTGGCCAGGAATGTCCTTACAAGAATAATGCTGCCTTCCCAAATGGCCATGAATGTCCTTACAAGAATAATAATGCTGCCCTCCCAAATGGCCAGGGATGTCCTTACAAAGATCAGATCTAATGCTGCCCTCCCAAGTGGCCAGGAATGTCCTTACAAGAATAATGCTGCCCTCCCAAATGGCCAGGGATGTCCTTACAAGAATAATGCTGCCCTCCCAAGTGGCCAGGCATGCCCTTACAAGAATAATATTGCTGCCCTCCCAAATGGCCAGGGATGTCCTTACAAAGATCAGATCTAATGCTGCCCTCCCAAGTGGCCAGGCATGTCCTTACAAGAATAATGCTGCCCTCCCAAATGGCCATGTTTGTCCTAACAAAGATCAGATCTAATGCTGCCCTCCCAAATGGCCATGTATGTCCTTACAAAGATCAGATCTAATGCTGCCCTCCCAAGTGGCCAGGGATGTCCGTACAAGAATAATGCTGCCCTCCCAAATGGCCATATATGTCCTTACAAAGATTAGATCTAATGCTGCCCTCCCAAGTGGCCAGGAATGTCCTTACAAGAATAATGCTGCCCTCCCAAATGGCCATGTATGTCCTTACAAAGATCAGATCTAATGCTTCCCTCCCAAGTGGCCAGGGACGTCCTTACAAGAATAATGCTGCCCTCCCAAATGGCCATGTTTGTCCTAACAAAGATCAGATCTAATGCTGCCCTCCCAAATGGCCATGTATGTCCTTACAAAGACCAAATCTAATGCTGCCCTCCCAAATGGCCATGTTTGTGTCCTTACAAGAATAATGCTGCCCTCCAAAATGACCATGTATGTCCTTACAAAGACCAGATCTAATGCTGCCCTCCCAAATAGCCATGTTTGTCCTTACAAGAATATTGCTATCCTCCCAAATGGCCATGTATGTCCTTACAAAGACCAGATCTAATGCTGCCCTCCAAAATGGCCATGGATGTCCTTACAAAGATCAGATCTAACGCTGCCTCCCAAGTGGCCGGGAATGTTCTTACAAGAATATTGCAGCCCTCCCAAGTGGCCAGGCATGCCCTTACAAGAATAATGCTGCTCTCCCAAGTGGCCATGGATGTCCTTACAAGAATAATGCTGCCCTCCCAAGTGGCCATGGGTGTCCTTACAAGAATAATGCTGCTCTCCCAAGTGGCCATGGATGTCCTTACAAGAATAATGCTGCCCTCCCAAGTGGCCAGGGATGTCCTTACAAAGATCAGATCCAATGCTACCCTCCAGGAGTCCATGACTAAACAGGCAAGGTTTAGATCCAACGCTGCCCTTTCAAGAGTCCACAGATGTGCTCTCAAAGGATCAGATCAAGCGCTGCACTTAGAAGAGTCAATGGGTGCCTAGGCAAGGATCAGATCCAGAACTGCCCTTCCGAGAACTCCTGGATGTCCAAGCAAGAATCAGATCCAGAACTGCCCTTCTGAGAACTCCTGGATGTCCAAGCAAGGATCAGATCCAGAACTGCCCTTCCGAGAACTCCTGGATGTCCAAGCAAGGATCAGATCCAGAACTGTCCTTCTGAGAACTCCTGGATGTCCAAGCAAGGATCAGATCCAGAACTGTCCTTCCAAGAACTCCTGGATGTCCAAGCAAGGATCAGATCCAGAACTGCCCTTCCGAGAACTTCTGGATGATCATGCAAGGGTCAGAATTAACACTTCCCTTCCAAGACTGCGGACATGTCCTTATGAAGATCAGGACCAACGTTGTCCTTCCACAAGTCCAGGGACCACTGGCAAAACTCAAGTTCAGCATTGCCCTTCTCAGAATCAGAGGATTTGTTGGCAAAGATCAGATCCAGTGTTGCCTTCTAAGAGTCCATGGATGTCTTGGTAAAAGATCACATTCAAAGTTGCTCTTCCAAGAGTCCATGGCCCGATGGCATGAGCGTAGTAAGAAGGATTTAAAATAATTTAAAAGCATTTTCCGTAGGTTATGAAACGTTGTTGTGTTAACTTGCCCAGCAGCAAAGATGGCTCAATTTTTTTTCCTGGTCTTAAGACTGCTCCCCTCCCCCAGGCCTAAGTGCACTCATAGGTAAGTCACTGCAGTACTGAAAGCCAATGGAAAACGATTTCCATTTTGTCGTCTGAAGAATGACAGCAGCAAAACAAAAGTTGACTCAAAATTATTATTTCGTCAAATGTTGAGCGCTGAATTTGTTTTCGGTATGTGAAAAGTCAATAAAAATTGCTTTGTGAAGTTGCTCGTGGCGTGTTCTGCTGCTGTCATTTTTCAGGCGATTGAACGGAAATCGTTTTGCATTGGCTTTCAAGGATGACGTTTCAAGGGATATGTTGGAAATCCTCACTCAGCTAAAAATAACGGCAGAGGCCGTGACATAAACCAGATCTTAGCTAAGGATTGCGCCAAAAATTGCCTATGTTACACGAAAATAAGAATGCGAAAGCAGTTTCAAGATTTCTTTGGCCCAAAGCAAACCTAATAACTTTGGAAACGCTTACGCAACTGGGCTAAGACTGTTGACTCTTGTTCTCTGGCGTTGTGCTCTGCTGTCTCTGTACAGCGTTAAGAGAGAGAAGAAGAAACCTTCCTCTTCTTCTTCTCTCTCTCTCTGCTGCCTCGATCCACCTCCTCCTTGTCTTTATGTTGATTTTCTTGGATTTTTGAGCTGTTATGAAATGTTGATTGTGGTGTTGAAACGTCTTACCTCTTTTCAATTGTTTATTGCTTGGTGTCTGCTTCAATAAAGTTGAAGCTTTCAAACAAAGTATCTTATGAATGGAAGGCGAGAATGAATGCTTATTCCTTTGTAATATTGCCACGGGTTTCATTAAATTAAACTTTGTTAAGCATTTCAATTGTGTGTGTGTGTGTGTGTGTGTGTGTGTGTGTGTGTGTGTGTGTGTGTACCTATTTATTTATCTATCTATGAATAAATATATATGTGTGTGTGCGTGTGTGCGCTCGCGTTTATATTGATAGATTGGTATGAGAGAGAGAGAGAGAGAGAGAGAGAGAGAGAGAGAGAGGAGAGAGAGAGAGAGAGAGAGAGAGAGAGAGAGAGAGAGAGAGAGGAGAGAGAGAGAGAGAGATCAACGAACCGAAGTCTTAAAAATCACAACAAACAAGATAACAGTTGCTCTAAATGTTCTGCATGTAATGTCTTCACAGTCAATTACAGACATACATGAAAATGGAGCGTCACTCTCGAATTAAAATGTGAATAAAACTGGCAACTTTAAAACAGATCAAGTTAGAAATAGTCCGTGTGCAAGACAAGTCAGGAAAGAGGGTTTGAGCGGAAGGCTGGGAACGGTAAGGTAGGGTTAGGAACAAAACTGATCTATTCGCAGATGTAGGAGGAGAGGAAAAAGAAGGAGGAGAGGAGGGGGGGGGGGGGTGAAGGAAAAAAGATGGGGACGAAATTGAGCAAGAGGAGAAGGGGGAGGGGTATGAGAAGAACTGAAAGGGGAAATGGAAGGAAAGGAAGAAAAGGTGTCCAAAAAGGAGACACGAGGTGTTTGTAACGGGGGGGGGGGGGGGGGGGGGGGGGGGGGGGGGGGCGGGTGTAAAGTGTTCATGTCCTGGGCTCAAATTCTGGCCTTGGTATTCCGATGTCTTACCTGAGCAGTGCGCTGCTATTCAGTCATGGAAGTCTTCATACAACCTTTCCATGTCCTTTAGATCTGCATGCCGCTTTCAGAGTTTTAGTCACACAAACACATAGGAATTCTATTAGTTTTGAACTCGTAGTCCATTGCGTTGGTCCCGATGAATTCAAAGTCCACACCCCTGAACCCCCCCCCCCCCCCTCACCTTCTGGAGAGTGGCAGAAGATCCTACCTCCCCCCCCCCCCCCCCCCCCCCCCCCCCACACACACACACGGGTGGAAGTGTACTGGCCCTCAGCTCCTTACACCCTAAAAGAGATCTTGATGTTTCCAGATCATAACACCTGGATGCCCCTCTGCTGTTGTCTTTTCAACACACTGTTCTGTTTCCAATGCAATGTCGTCAGATGAGAGAATATTTCCATTCTTTCACCTGATTTGCTTCAAGCTGATATTGTTCTCTCTACGGTACTTAAGTCCCCGGACGAGAAGACAAAGATTACAATAGGTAACACCGTTGCTCGTTTTATCAAACAATTAACCTGTAATGAACTATTGAATACAACATAAAAACGCTCTATTATTTTTTTTTCAATCGTCCAAAATTTGACAAAAATCAAACATATCATGCTGAACAATTTAGTATGGGGGGAAAACAAGTGCAGGCTTACAAATCCTCCATCGTTCCATTAATGACTTGACAAAGATTCACAAAAAGGGGATGAGGTGTGAGTGGAGGAAGGGGAGAAAAAAGAAAATGAGAGCGAGAAATCAGGGAAATATGTTATCAGTATCAAACCCTTCAATAGTATCATCTGGGAACTACAGTAATCCATCCTGAAGACAGAAACCATTCCTATCGCCTGTTTTGAAATAGTCTGAAAACATCATAAACTTTAGCCTATAGTTCAAATACTGATGCGTTTTGCAGTGTTTTGATTATTTGCAGAAAAGTGTTTATTCATAAAATTAAGCAGTGAGAGACCCAGCAGTGGCCGGCTATCATAATGACTGATACTGCAACAAGACCAGCAGTAGACCGTGCTTGCAGACATAATTTTGAAGCTTTGTTTCTTCTGGGCAGCGAGAAGTGGACAGGCTGGAACTAGTAGAAGCATGAGCTGTGTCAAGCCATCACACAAATTAATGCCGCAAGATCAGGACAGGCACGACGTTTGTGTAGCCTGTTGTGTTCACAGATCAGATCAAATGTAAGGAGAATAAAACCAGAAAACACACGAACAGTGTTAAGTCATCATGCATTTTAATGCTGCAAGACCAGGATAGGCACACACGTTTGTGCAGCTTTGTGTGTTTACAGAGCAGGCCAAATGTGAACAGAATGAAAGTAGAGATAGAGCAAAAGTTGTGTTGAGCCATCATACCTATTAAAACTGCAAGACGAGAACAGGCACAGACATTTCTGCAACCTTGAGGCTTCACAGGCCTTGCCAGATCTGAACAGAATAAATCTAATGAAAGCAAGACCTGTGTTGGGTCATCATACATATTAATACTACAAATCAGGACAGGCACACAATTTCGTGCAGTCTTGAGTCTTCACTGACCAAGCCAAATGTGAACAGAATAAAACGAGTGAAAGCAAGAGTTGTCAATCCATCGAACATGTTAACGCTGCAAGACCAAGACAGGCACATACATTTGTGCAGCCTCGAGTCTTCACATGCCAGGCCAAATGAGTGTGAACAGAAAGAAACTACTGGATGGCACAGCAGAGAACTAGTTGAGCGTGTTCCTGCGTTCCTTTTTGTCCTTCATCAGCTGTGGCGGCGGCGAACTCATGGATAAGGCACGTCGCTTTTCACCCCCATGATGACTGCGGGGGAGTTCATGGCTTCCACAGACTGATGGAAGAGAACATCAAACAGGTGTTCTCCCTCCCACTTGACGCTCTCGTCCTTGCTGCTGGCCATCGGGAAGCCGTCTTCCCGGGCACCCCTTTGTTCCGCGCCGGGATCCGTGACTTGAAGCGGTCACAGATTTCAGCAAAGACCGTCTCTGTGGTGCGATGGATGTTGGAGCCATCGTTGGCCCTCCAGTGTACTGACGGCTTATTCAGTCTGGATACAATCTGAAACAGACCAGTAGACATCCACTGTGATCCGCTCTGGTTCCAACGGCAGGGATGACGATAAACAACACACAGAAATCATTCCAGGAAAAGAAATTACCAACGAATACATTAAAACGAATCCAGATACTGAGCTTGACCCCTGTTTTGAATGTAAATGTAGTTCTTTTAGGCATAAAACAACAAGCAACTGGGGGTTTTCAACTGTGAATACAAGTTATACAAACGACTGAATGAAGCGCCAGCTGGCAGCTCTTCAGTCGGCACTACCCAGGTAGGCAGCCCGTTGTGTAAACGAGTGTTGATTGTAAAGCGCTTAGAGCTTGGCCTCTAGCCGAGAATAGGCGCTATATAAGTATTCATTATTATTATTATTATTTTTTAAGAATTACTGCCTTGTCAAAGCATGTGTCTTCCTCCTACTTAGCATAGGCACGTCCAGCTATTTAAGATGCAAGAGTAAAAAGGGGGAGCCAATTCTAGCTTCTTCACTAGTCCTCCTATTGACTGGCTGATATTTAGTGACCATTACATCCTAAGCGCCAGACCTGTGTTGGATCAATTTCCGTTTTGGGTTTTTTGTTGATGTTGTTGTTGTTTTTGAAGCGGGTGGTGGAGGGAATCTTAATTTTTGGATAGATAAGTACTTCTACAGAGTTACTCTTACAGCAAAAATTCCGTTTTGCATCATCAGCTTTCCAAACGTATAACATGTTACCAAAAATAAGGATGTGGGTGTTGCGTTGGTGTATGGTTTAGGCTGTCCCTCGCATCTGCGGATGCGCGTAACGCAGTCCAGACAAAGTTTTGCCTGTTACTCTTCCTTATTCACACACACGAATCATGGAAGCAAAACAGATGCGGAAAAGGCCCGGAGGGGAGGGATGTAACTTAACTATCCTAACAAGAAAAAAAAAAATATTTCCGAACTATACCCCCACTATTACCGACCTCACTACCACTTGAGTCAAGGGGGAGGTGCAAAGGATAATATAGGGCGAACACACGCACACGCACACGCGCCACACACACACACACACACACGGTGACTTCTAAGGCCACATCCCAAAACGCTTTGAGCTTGGGGAGGAATGACGTCTAAGGCTACAAAACACTTTCAGCCTTGGGAGGAGTGACTTCTAAGAATATTCAACAAGAAAAGATGAAGACTCATACGTATTTACATCTAAGAAAATTAAGCTGGGGGAAGGGTGATTGCTCATGGTACTTGCTGAAAAGCTTTAAGACTCAGAAGGTGAGATGTAAGAAAGCTGAAGAAAACCTTTGAGCTGAAGGGATTAACTTTTTCGAATAAATCACCGAAAGGATTGAGCTGGGGAAGTTTTCACCGACAATAGCACTCACCGAAAAGCTCCGAAGCACTCGGTAAAAATATTGAAGGTAGTGGGCATGGGCATATCTACATATTATCGATTTTTTTTTTACCTCATCACCTGCTTATGGCGGATGAAAAATAAAAAGGAACCTTCATTGTAACGCGCTTTTTCCCAATCAAATGAAATAACATGTTAGCGTTTTCATTCTTCTGCACACCTCGGTCAAGTAGTTTAATCATCTCTCTAGTTTGTTTTGTGGCTTTGAAATGAACATATAGGAGTTTCCCCATGCCAACGCCGAATCATTGCAAAGAATCAACGCCATGGGGTCTGAAATATGAATGAAAATAAATTGGTGTTCGTCTTCTGCCACAGTCCATAATTGACAGAAAATTGAGGAGGAGGAGGGGGAAAGAGGTAGAGCCAAAGTGCACTTATACCGTGGTCAGGGAACGGAAGGGGTCCCCAAATCCAAAACTCTGCCGCATCCCAACACACCTGATTCGCATTTGCCATCTTATCAAATAGTCATGAACTGTGAGGGAGAGTACCCCCCCCCCCCCAAAAAAAAAAAAAAAAAAAGAAAAAAAAAGAAGAGCAAAACAAAAGGCTGGGAGCTGATTTGCTTGAACAGCCCAAGAAAGGAGTTGTACTCTAGATTTGTTGTTGCTGTCGTTGTTGTTGTTGCTTTTCGGGGGGAGGGGGTGGGGGCTGTAACTGACCTTAGCCAACGGAAGGTGTTTGGAAGTCTGGAAAGTCTTGCAGGCGTACAACACGAACCAGAGAGGTATGGGAAACACGATGATAACAAGCAATGCCACATTCCCACCACTCAGACTCGTCCAATCTGAGAACCCGTGAACGATGGAGCTGATGAACACAACCTGTGGCGTGAAACCCACACACACACACACACGCACGCACGCACACACACACACACACACACACACACACACACACACCCCACACACACACACACACAATGAATAATTCCCTCACAGAGAAAGTTTGGTATCTACACAGTTCTGAACGAACAAATCTAGTTGTCTGTTGAAGTCCGTCTGACCTCAACGGCCTCATTCAAGACGCAAATCAGTTAACAGAATTATATACACATGAACATGTCTGCACTTCTGTCCCACTCTACGTCAGATCTCATCTCTCATCTCATCCCCATGACCTAAGTTGTCGTGGTGGGGGGAGGGGGTGGTTGGGGGGACATGAGGGGGGCAACTCCACTGATCTTCTCCATCGCGGTCTGTCCTCTGCTTCTTGCAGGGGTTCTGGCAGCCTGAGGTTTGTCCATTCACCACGTTTTCCGACCGGCTCTTTCGCTGCCAGCCTCTGCGCCTTCCTCCTTCAAGCGCGCCTTGCAGGATTGTCGTTGCCAGCGAGTCGTGTTGTGCCACGTGGCCAAAACACATTAGCTTTGTCCTTTTGACCGCAGCCTAGAGGGATTTCTATGGTCCTGCCAGTGTGGTCACCTGCTCTCAGAGTGGTTGGTTCTGTGTTCTATCCAGATGTGGAGCAGTCTTCTGTATGCTATCATTTCAAAGGCCATAATCCTTCTCTCAAACTCTGCCGCCCGTACAGGAAGATTGAGAGGACGAAGGCTTCGTATAGCTTTTTCAGTTTTGTAGGGAAGCTGATCTCGTTGCTTCTCCACAGCTTTGTGAGCTTTGCCATAGCTGAAGTGGCAAGAGCTAATGTGATCTTGATTTCTGTTGTACAGCGACTGTCCTTCGTGAGTGTGGAGCCGAGGTATTTGAAAGCATTCACCTCTTCCAGCCTTTGTTCGTTCGTTGTGATGTTTGCGGTCTGGTCTTCATTGCTGCTGTTCACCATCACCTTGCTCTTTTCTGCACTGAGCTCCATTCAATATGCACTTGCTCGGTTCTCTAGCCTGCTGGTTAGGACTTGGAGTTCGTCGCTGCTTCTGCCGAGTAGGTCTACGTCATCAGCGAAGCACATTATTGCATTTGGGCCTCGCTGCTTCTGCGAGTAGGTCTACGTCATCAGCGAAGCACATTATTGCATTTGGGCCTGCCCTAGCTGAGATGGTAGTGGTGAAGTTTACGAGGCCGAGCTGTAAAGTGCCTGTATAACCTGGACCAACCATTCCTCCACGCTGAAATTTCTGAGGACCTGCCACATCCCGTCATACCACACTCGATCGAAAGCTTTTTGAAGTCTATGAAGTTATGGAAGAGGTCACTTTGGTGTTGGGGGTGTTTCTCAATAAGCTGACGACAGTTGAAGGTTTGCTCAATTATGCTCCAAAGTCAAATACGGAACACTAAAAACTATTTAACATGATGTGTATCATCCGGTCCTGTAACTAACAGATCCATCTGAAATCAAATCCATCATCAAGTCGTGAAACTGAGAGATTCATCTAAAATGATTTCATCATTAAGTCCCGTAAATCATCAAGTTTTGAAACTAAAGGCCGATCTAATAGAAAGTTCACCGGGTCTTTAAAATAACAAACTCATGAAAAATAATGTCAAACTCTGAGACAAAATGAGTCTTTAAAACAAAAAGTATAATTCCAGAAACGAAAAAAAAAATCATCTGTCTAACATAAATTGTTTCGTCCAATCTTGAAATTAAAAAACCCATCTTCTGCAAAGCGTGTCGTCAAGCCCTTCTATTGAAAAAAAATCTAAATGGAAATTTTAACCTCAAGACCCTAAAAGTAAAATACCTATTTGATTTAAAAAATGGGTACTGTGAAGTAAATACCTAATTGATTTAAAAAGGGGGTACTGTAAAGTAAAATACCTATTTGATTTAAAAAGGGGGTACTGTAAAGTAAAATACCTATTTGATTTAAAAAGGGGGTGTAAAGTAAAATACCTATTTGATTTAAAAAGGGGGTACTGTAAAGTAAAATACCTATTTGATTTAAAAAGGGGGTACTGTAAAGTCACGAAAATAAAAGACGCACCAAAACCAGTGCATCAGTATGGCGCAAAACTTCAATAACCATCTTAAACAAAGTGCATCCTCAAGTCCTGAAACATATAGACCCACCGTAAACAAAACGTATTCTCGAGTCCTGAAACTTAAAGACCCACCAGAAACAAAAAAGATCCTGAAGTCTCGAAACGTAAAGATCTGCCTAAAACAAAATGTGTCTTTAAGACCTTAAGCTGAGACAAAGTATATCATCAAGACTTAATACTCAGTCTAGACCCACCTTAAACGAAGTGTTTCATCAAGTCCTGATGATAGTCCTGTCTTAAGTGCATCAAATCCTAAACTACAGGACCGACCTAAAATGACGTTTACCGTCAAGTTCAAGAATTACAAGGCACACTTAAGAAGTTTGCCCATCACTTCTCAAACTACACTACCCACATAAGAAGTGTTTGGTCAAACTACAAGACTAATGCAAAGTCTTTCATCAACCGCGTTTCAGTCAGATCAAGCAAAATATTAATCTTCACACACACACACACACACACACACACACACACACACACACACACACACACACACACACACAATCAGGTGGAACATTTGTAACTAAAGTGTTCCAGGAGTCCGCAGTGAAACGTTTGAGTCGGTTGTCCGCATCGTAACACTCCATTAAAAGGTACCAAAGGCTGAGGGGTGGATCATAATTCTCTATTTGAAGGTACTGAATGCTGAGTGGTGTGATCACATGATAGACATTCCAACATTCTATTGAAGGTAATAATGCTGAGTGGTTGGTCACGTGGTAGACGTCTCAATACTTGATGAGAACGTATTGAATGGTGAGGGGTTAACCACATGCACAGGGTAGATATCTCAACACTTCGTTAGAAGGTATTGAATGCTGGGTGCTTGATCAAACAGTAGACATCCCCGCACTCAACCAGAAGGTATTGAACGCAGAGAGTTGATAACGCGGCAGACATCCCACATTCAAAAAGAAGGCATCGAATGCTTGGTGGCGAATTACGTGGAAAGCACTATGAAACCTCCACGTTCTTTAAAAGGTAAGAACACGTGAGATAACTGTGATCTTTGTGTTACTCTACAACACCTTTACTTTGTATAGTTTTGGGGAGGGGAATTCCTTCAGTTACAGACTGAAGGTATTTCAAAGAATCTTCTATTGTCAGTTTGCAAAATTAGTCCTCTTGCAGCGGTCGTTGACCTATTTTTGGACGTTTGATGTGAAGTCTAAGAAGGAACTGGACGTTCTTGGAAGAAATGAAGACATATAAACTCAAATCAAGACACGTACGGGGAAAATTATGAAAACACTGGAACGGAGAAATACATTAACACACACACATTCACATACAGTTTTAGTTTCAAGAAGGAATTACAACATGCGCGGTTGCCCATACGTGTTACAGCACACCAGCTAAGTCATGAGACTACAGTGCGTAGGGTTTACAGCTAGATGGCCAAACAATAGATACTACTGAGAAAAATGCACAAGACTTAACAGGTGCTTGATCCACGTGTTTACCTACTATGCTGGTCAGGCCTTGGATACCTACATATGATGGTCTGCACTACCACTTCATGTGTGTGTGTGTGTGTGTGTGTGTGTGTGTGTGTGTGTGTGTGTGTGTGTGTGTGTGTGTGTGTAAAAGACAGAGACAGACAGACAGACAGAGAGGCTGCTGGTGGGAGGATTACTTCGTTCCATTACATTATAACTAGGCCGCCTACATGGGTCTCTTTATTGACTGTCACCACGACAAAGACCAATCATAACACTGACACCACTCTCTAATATAGTCATCGTAACACTGACACCACTCTCTAATATAGTCATCGTAACACTGACACCACTCTCTAATATAGTCATCGTAACATTGACACCACTCTCTAATATAGCAATCATAACACTGACACCACTCTCTAATATAGTAATCATAACACTGACACCACTCTCTAATATAGTCATCGTAACACTGACACCACTCTCTAATATAGTCATCGTAACACTGACAGCACTGTATTGCATGGCGATTACAACGCTGACAACGCTCTGTAACAAAAATAATCATGACAATGACGTCAAAATTGAACATCTAGAACGCTGACAACGACTTAAAACTTAGTAACCATAACACAGACAACAGTATTTAACATGTTAATTGTGACGCTGACAACATTCTGCCACATAGTAATTCTAACACTGACAACAGTATAATATAGGAATTATATCACTGACAACATTCTGTGTCAGAATACTTTTAACACTGAGAACATTTTTGCATCATCACAGTCATATCTCTTACAACGTGTAATAATATAATTAACGAAACACTTACAACTATTTATTCACAGAAAGAAAAAAACACCAGTGATGATACGCCATAACACGGTAAATATACCACTGACTACAATTTAAGCCACAGTAATTACAAGACTGAGAAGACGCTATAACAGTGATTGTAACACCGATAACAGCTTACACCAAAGTAATTACAAGACTGACAACACACTGCAATAGCATTTCTAAAACTGACAGCAATTTACACCAAAGCTGCTCCAACATTGACAAAACACTATAACAGTAATTATAACAATGTCGACCGTTTATGCCTTGATAACTATAATATTGACAACATGCTATAATAATCAAACAATTACAAGAATTCATAACATCGTAATTACAATATTGCTAACACGCTTTAACACAGAGATTATAACAATGACAACAAATTTACTCCATAGTATTACAACACTTGCAACACGCTATGACACAGCAATAATAACGAGTGGTGAGAAACTCTAAAGTAAGCTTGGCAGCAGAGTTCATGGTAATTATAACACTACATGGTAATAATAACACTACAACACTCTGTAACAAAGTAATCAGAATGTCGACCGTTTATGCCTTTGGTAATTGTTACACTGACAACACGCTATAATAATTAAAAACAATTGCAACAATTCATTACTTCGTAGTTACAACACTGCTAACATGTTTTAACACAGTGATTACAACAATGGCAAGAATGTACACCATAGTGTTACAACACCCGCAACACGCTATGACCAACAGTTATAGTTAGTGGTGAGCTACAGTAAGCTCGGCATCAAAAGTTCTCCAGAGAAGAAACAGTCCTCAGACAAACCTTTCGGCTCTGAACTCCTTACACTGTAAGGGGGACAGGCCGCATCCAGGCAATGACCTCTAGTACCCTCAGAGTGTCGGAAATGTTTTGGGCGCTGCCAAGGTTTGAATCTGCTCCTCCTGGAAGGTTGAGCAACTTAAGGCATGCCTTTTGAGACAGATGATTTACCCCCATGACTTTCGGACACACATTATAAGACGGAAAACGTAGGCCTTCAGAAGTTCACTTTTTGTTCCTCCTTGACCAGATCCAGATGGAGCTCTATTATGCTGCCTGTCTTTGGCTTCAGCGATCGAATTCTCTTCTTACTAGATATTCCGAGTTGTTCCGTGAGAACATATGCTGCTCTTGCTTCTGTGGCCAGGAATATGGCTTGGAAGCTGCTGACTCAAGTGGTACCCTTCTCAGTCTTGGAGATGTAAGCTTCCTCCTTTCTGCTTTCATATGATACTGTGAGTTCAATCCGAATCATTTGCTTAGACGAACCTGAGTACAGCACTGTCTCTGGTGTCGTGTCACTTTCCATGATGATTTCTTAAAGACATTTTCCCATTCTGGAAGGTCTTCTGTGCAGCCCCGGTCAATTACTCTATCCATTAACTGAGGTCATAGCTGTTCCAGGACATGATCTTTTACCACCTGCTATACAGAGTATAGTTACTGCTCTGGTGTCTCTTCTGGAAGTGTCAACGGCATGTACGATTTCTTGAAACACGGGTTTAAGTATACCTTTCTATAGAATAGTGTTGTTTTACATGAACTCAGGACATGTTTCATTGTTTGCTTGTTCCAAAGTTGCAGGCACGTAGGTCATCGATTTCTCCCATTTCACGTGGTTTGAATTCTAGAGCAGGAGACCATAGCTGGGGGCCGGAATAGCTCAGTGGTAGAGCGTCGGACTCGTAATCTTGATGATCCTTGGGTTGCGGGCGCAATCTCCGCTGGACCGTTTTGGTACAGGTGGATTTTTCCCTCTGAGTTAACATTGGTTCTGACTCCATTTCTCAAGTAGCCCTCGAATAAGACATAAACCGAAGTTCCGTGTGTGAACGCATGCATAACATCTTGCAAACACGTAAAATCCCATCACCAACTTTCGAAAGAAAAGTCCAGTTTGCTGTTAGTATGGATTACACTATACACATAGCATGCACTTTGCATGCAAAATTGAAAGAATAAGGGGAGAAAGGGAATTGAGTGAACAATATTGATTGAATGAAACGGGAAACGATTGAATGAAGTGCCGGCAGGCAGCTCTTCAGTCACCTCTACCCAGGCAGGCAGCCCGTTGTGTACATGAGAGTGTGGATTGTCAGCACCTAGAATCTTTGGCAAGGCGCTTTATAAATGCTGTGTTATTATTATCATTATTATTATTACTATTATTATTGTTGTTGTTGTTATCATTATTATCTGAGGATGAAGCCGAGCCTGATAGAAGCCGCACGCCACATTCCCTGACAACTGAGTGTAGTCCACTGCCCTGTTGGTCTGGCTGGACCGCCCTGTGGATTCTCTTTTCTTCTTCCATTCTTGTACTACCACATCTCTCTTAACTTAGCCTTGAACACTGCTCTATTTCTGTTGATACCAGTCTTTGTCTGCTGGTTTCTATGTGTGTGTGTGTGTGTGTGTTCCTGTTATTGGCTTGATCGAGGGGGTTTCATTTGCCAGGTTCACTGCCCTCTGAACTTGGCATTTTCTGCCAGTGGATAGAACACCGACAACACTCTTTTTCCGATGGGGGGGGGGGGGGGGGGCATCAGCTATCGGATCAATGGAGCACCTAGTCTGTATATTCTCGACAAATGGACATAATTTTTGCTGATTTTGGCGTTTTAGCGGTTGATACAAAGTGTCTGGGTTTGTTAATGTTTTAATGTGTGGTGTACTGGGACAACACTCTCTAACATAGTAATCATAACACTGACAGCAATCTACAACATAATAATGATATTGACAACACTATGTAACATGGAAATTATGAACTAATAGCACTCCATAACATATTAATTGTAACACTGACAACACCGCTTTAACATAGCTATTATTCACAAGACCAGTACTTACAACAATGTTTAGTGCAGTAATGTTAACTCACTCTCTCTCTCTCTCTCTCTCTCTCTCTCTCTCTCTCTCTCTCTCTCTCTCTCACACACACACACACACACACACGCACACACACACACACGCACGCACACACATGCTCAAATTGGCAGACACTCTCAATCTCTCTCCCCCTCTCTCTCTCTCTTACCATCAGAGACAGCGGCAACAAGCAGGCTAAGTAGAAGACCAGAACATAGTATGGTTTAATCTTGACGGCCAGCATATACTCTAGGTCGGACAGAAATCTCTTCACCCTGCAAACACACACACACACATGCACGCACACACACACACACTCACAAACACATGCGCACACACACACGCAAGCACGCACGCACGCATGCACACACACACGCACGCACGCACGCACGCGCGCGCGCGCACACACACACACACACACACACACACACACACACACACACACACAGATTTTAGTATTTGCAAACATTAAAACACACTCTCACATCAGCAGAAAGTTATTGTCCCTTATGTATAGGTAGAAAGTCGATGCTTTTACAACAAAATTCAGTAAAAATGCCGCATGTGTTTGTGGACAAAACATCACAGCTGATCATATTCTCTCATGTGCCGCTATCAAACAATTTATACCCATGCTTTCTACATACACAATTAGAAATATTTTTGAATCACCGGTTATCAACCTATGAATTCTTTCTTTCTTTATCAAAGAGTTCAATCGGTAAGTACTTACAGTTTCTCACATTCATCATCTCATACTTATGAAGTTACTTTTAAGTGAGTCAATCATATACCTTGTGCTAAATCTATATAAAAAAAATACGAAAGGACCATCTTCATCCGTCCGCTACCTCTCACTCTTCTCTCCCACATCTAAATAATAATAATAATAATAAGGAACATTTAGTGCGCTTAATCTTAAACAAAAGCCCTAAGCGCTTACAGCAATAAGCCCTAACACCACACAGACACACACAGACACACACGCACACACACACGCACACACACACACACACACACACACAAACACACACACACACACACACACACGCACACACACACACACACACCAGCGAAGGAGCAGAAAAATTATGTTTTGAAGAGAGTTGTTTTGAGGGAGGACTTGAAAGAAGAAAGACCATTTGTAAACCATTATTTTGTAGTTTTCTAGTTTCATCATTAGGGTTGGTTTTGTTTGTTTCTTTGTTTTTGGGTTGATGGGCGTGGTTGGTTGTTTTTTTTTTTTCTTCTTTTTTTCCCGTCTAATATCACCCAGAGTGGAAAGACGTTCAATTTTAAACACACACACACACACACACACACACACACACACACACACACACACACACACACACACACACATATGCACGCACGCACGCACACGCACGCTCGCACGCACGCACTCACACGTATACATACATACATACATAGGTACATGTATGTATGTGCAAAGAGAGAGAGAGAGAGAGAGAGAGAGAGAGAGAGAGAGAGAGAGAGAGAGACAGACAGACAGACAGACAGACAGACAGACAGACAGACAGACAGACAGATTTTCTGGTTGCATATGAGCTCTCAAATGATTCAGATGATGCTTCCAAAAAACAAAGCACGATGACATTTGAGACCAAAATGAAGTTTTCAGGATTAAGAA
>CM031599.1:29379426-29451547 GCA_018398815.1 Conus ventricosus | reverse complement strand
GATCTGTTTTGCTGGTCTGTGGTGCGGATGTGTGATGCTGATCTGTAGCAAGGATCTGTGGCGCGGATCTGTGTCTTGATCCCAACGTTTAAAAATTCAGACCATCTCAATCTTCCTTTCCTATCCAAATTCTTGAGAAAGTCATTCTTCAACAGCTCTCTGACCATCTGGCTCAAACAACCTCCTCACACCACATCAGTCAGCCTATCGCCCTGGGCACAGCACGGAGACCACATCCTTCGCATTCTCAATGATATTCTAAATTCCCTTTGACGAAAACAAAATTTCTGTCCTTCTTTTGCTAGATCTTTCGGCAGCCTTTGACCCATAGACATGAAATCCTTCTCTCTCGTTTGAAATACACATGTGGCATAGGGAAACAGCTTTAATTGGTTTCGTTCTTATCTTTAGATAGGAAACAGTTCATTCAAGTAGGTGACCACCGTTCTGATGAATCTAACCTCCCGTTTGGCGTGCCTCAGGGATCCGTGCTGGGACCTGTCCTCTTTATCTTGTACACCACTCCATTGTCTAATGTCATCCACGGCCATTCCGTTTCACACGAAATGTTTGTGGATGTTTATCAGCTGCTCCATTCCTTGTCACCCGATGAAAAAATCCCCCCTTTGGGTTTCAAACTCTTCAATCTTTTTTATTTTCTGATATTGGGGACCGGTTTGTCGGAAAATTAAGCTTTTTTTAAAACTGTGAGAAAAAGAAGCCTTTCATTTTTTAAAAAACGGTAAATTTAAAGGCCCTGATCCGACCCCTTTCTTCTTTGACATTGGGGTTCCCAGCACTTTTGTTTTTTCAAAAAATTTTCCCGGGGGGGGGGGGGGGGACCCTTGGTGTTTTCCCTTGTAGCGACCTATCAATGAAAACGCTTGTCCCCCAAAAAAACTTGTCAGTTTAGCTTACAGGGAATTTAAAACGAATTGCTGCTATTCGCCCCTTTTTATCTCAAAAAAGACCCCACAAAAACTACCCGTTTCATCTTTTACTTCCTTTAAGGTAGTTTACTGCAACTGTGTTCTCCTTGGCTGCCCCTCTTTCTGTCACCCAACCCCCCCAAAAACCCGTTACGATTCTGCCCCCCGGGCCATTTGAAAAATTCCCCTTTGGACCCAACCCTGCAGCCCTTCCGGGAAAATTTTTGAACTGGCCCCCGTTGAAAAAAGGGAATTAAAAACAAATTTTGTTGCCCTCTGCTTCAAGTTTTAAATGGCGTTTCCCCCTCCCTATTTTTTCCCGTCCCCTTTAAAAGTATTTGCCCCATCACGAAAAGCTCCGCTCCTCCAGGGCCCACAGGCCCTTTCCCGTTTTTCCCGTTCCCGGGTCCCCTTTGAAAACAGCAGGCAAAACGGTTTTCTCAAAAGCAGCCCCCAAAAATTGGGAAAAAAACTCCCCTATGTTTTTGACATTCTCAAACCTTTTCTTCCTTAAAAAACCCCCCTTTAAAACCCCCTTTTCAAACAATACTAAAAAAGACACATTCCCAGATAGTTGTTTTGACTCTTGTTGCTTCTGGGGATCGTTAGTGGGTTTGTGTTTTTGTTGGGGACTGTTGGGTATTGTGTGTCTGTGCGGGGAGAGTTTTTGTTTTGCGCGTGGGAAAAAATTTGGGAGAGTGCTCTGTTTTTCATTTCTGAGCCGTTTTACAATGAATTTCTTTACATTTGCAATTGTATTTTTTCTCCCTTTAAAAGGGCCCCTTGTGCCGTGGAAGGCGTTATAAACCCCCTGTCACGACCGACCCCGGAGGTCTCCCCTGACGGACCGGTTAGGGGGGGTTGTAAAGGGAGTGATGCCCTCACACCCCCCGTAAGAGCCCCCCACAATAAGATTCGATACAACCCCCATTTTTCACCCCCAAATACATTTTTTTAAAAAAAGCATTCCAACACAAAAAAAATTGCCCCAATCAAAATCAAGCTTTTCAACACACAAAAACATGCACAATTATAAAAAAAATTTCACCTTTAAAAAGTACAAAATCATAATCACAGCATTTCAACACATATGCATATACTCAATTTTAAATAAACATTTCCAGCACCACCCCTTTTCCACACCATGGAGTGATCCACCCCCTGCCTCTCTCAAGTCTACGGGGAGCCCCCTGTCGCATTAGGGGGCCCAAAAACCGGGTCGGTTCTTAAAAGAGAGTCGTTAAAGGGCCCGACCCCCTCGCCCACCCACCAAGCAGGAAGTGAAGAGGGGGCCGTCCCGGGGGGGGGGGGGGGGGGGGGGGAAAAGAAACCCCCCCCCTGGCTTTTTTTTACTGGGGCCTGGAGGGGGGATCAGGGCCGGCCAGTAAAGCCGGGGGGGCTTTTCTCCCCAGTCGCGGTCCCAAACCAGAGGGGGGCCCCTTCAACCGGGGTTTGGGAAACCAAACCCAGCCCGGGGGGTTTCCCAAACCGAGCGGGGCCCTAAACCCAGGGGCGGGGGCCCCCCCAACCAGTCGTGGAACAAACCAGCCCAAGGCTCCGGGTAACCCCCGGGGGGGGGGGAAAAGGAAACCCTGGGAGGAGAAAAGGGAAAGGGAGGGAAGGAAAAAGGGTTTACTGGAACCCCCCCGTCAGTACGTCGGGACCCATGCTGTTAAATCCAAAACAGCCACTCGCGGAGGGGCGGGGGAGGTCTACTAAAACACACCCCCCCCCCCAACGCCACCCTAAACACAGCCCTGAGGTAAACAGCACACCAACCAAATCGGGGATGTTCTTTAAAAGGCCCTTCTCACACAAAGAAAAGGAAAAAGGACTGCATTAAATTAAAGGTTAAAAAAAATTATGAATATTTTCATCCTTCTTCCTCATGCAAAAATTTTTCCCCTTTTGGAAAAAAACAACAAAAGGCCATGGGTTTTATAACTGCCACCACATTTGAAAATAATAATTCAAGGGCCCTTTTTTTGGGTTAACTTAGGGGGGCCCCCACATTTCAAAATAACACAAATCTTCAACACGCAAGGAAGACAAATTATGCGTACGCACGCTCGAAACTTTTAAAATTCGTTCTCCTTCCCACACCAAACGGGACGGGGGCCCGAAGGATAAGAGTCCGGTGAAATTTTCAGGGGCGGCGAGGGCGAGACCAAGAAAGTTCCAACCCTGAGTCCCCAAGGTTTTTCCCCCCAAAACCCCGCCCTCCCGGCATAAAGAGAGGGCTTAAACAGGGAGAATTTTTTTGGATATAATTTAGGTGGCCAGGTTAAAGATTGAATTAACCGGGAAAAAAGGGTTTCTCAAAAAATATTTCTTTTGAAATTTTTGCAAACAAAAGAAAATTGCCCCAAAAGAGAAGAAAAAAGTGGCAAACAACCCCAAACCAAAAACAAACAAACCACGAAACTATGCTTACCAGTCCCCGGGTGGGTGCCCCGGAAGAGGGGGGTTTAAAAAGGGGATCTCCTTCCCCTTCTTTCCAGTCGGGGGGGACAGGGCACAGGTGCGGAAAAGAAAAAGTGATGCCCAATTTCCTACAGGCCGATGGGGGGAATTTGAAGTAGGATTTTTTTCCTTTCGCGATACGGGGGAAAAACCCCAAGGGCCCGGGCAGGCGCCCCGAGAATCTTCCGCTCGAAGTAAAGGCAAACCCCCCTCAGCGATGGGGGCCCCCAAACCCTCCCACGCAAACTTTCCGAGTGGGGCATACTTAAAACTAAAAGAAATGAAGAACGTGCGAAAATTTAAAAAGAAGGCGGGGGCCCGTTTGGGCCCAGCCAGTAAAAGAAAAAGATCCCCACCACCCTTTAAAACCCCTGCAGGATGAATGCAGGGCGGGAATTAGAGAGAGGGGGAGAGAGAAAGAAAACCAAACCCTTTAAACAAAACCACACCAAAGGGGGGAACCACACACAACCCCACTTAAGGGACGATATACGACAACAACGACGCAAAAAAAAATGAAAATTTCCCGCCCCCCCCATTTGGGGTAAAACGTCGTGGGGCCTGTGACAAACTCGGGGGACAAACCCCCTTCAAAAAGCATTGTTTCTCTGAGATAAAGTGCCCCCTTTTTAAAACCTTGACGATGGGGAAATTCCCCAAAAGGGACCAAAACCCAACCCTCTGTGTTTCAAACAAAAGTACGAAAAAACCCCAATACAAACTTTTTTAGTTTGAATCACACAGGGAAATACATAATATCCCTTTACCCAAAAAACCCAAAAAGCAAACCTTCGAAGGGAAAGTAACAACCCGAACCTTTTGGTGATTCACTCCCGTTAACATCACTGAAGTGAAAAATGTCACAAAACCCCTGATAAAAAGGGCCCAAAAAAGGGGATTTAAAAAGGTTGGGGGAAGTGTCCCTTTTGACTGATTTTCCAATGTGTGATTTACGGGCTCGGCTAAGTTTTTTAAGCTTTCCTTTATTACGGGAAACCCCTGATTTTGACGGAAAGTAAAAGTTTTGACTCTGCAGTTCCATCCCAAAACCCATGAGTGGGCGCTGACGGGCCGGACCCGGCCCAAGGTACTGGAGGGGAAATGATGGTGGGCCCTCCACCCAAAAACTCAGGGCCCGTAAAGTAGGGGTAAAACTTCATGATCCCCCACACGACTGTTTAAACATTTTTTGGGTTAAACTTTGTGGTATCTAGTCTCGGGGGGGGGGGGGGGTCAGTGAGTTTTTTGCTCGCAAAAGCAAGGGGGTTGGGCCCCTTTCCCCCTGTCTTGCAGCAACACACCCCCAATCCCCACCGCGGGAAGGCATCAGTCGCAGGAAAAAAGGGAAAGACCAGGTTTGGGAGGCCAAAGGACCCCGGGAGTAGTGAGGGCGCTTCAAGGGTAAAAAAGCCTGTTGGAAAAACTTCACCCCCAAATAGAGGGTTCTGGTTCTTCCTTTCGTAAGGTCAGTGAGGGGAAAAGCAACTTTTGAAAAGTCAGGGAATGAATTTCCCGGTAGTATCCGCAAGTCCAAGGAATGCCCGCAATTCCTTTGGGGTTTTACCAGGAGGTTTGGCCCTGCAACTTTGGCCCCCTTGTCTTCCTCAGGAGCAATCAAACCCCGCTGAAAAATGATGCCCCGAAAGGAAATTCGTCCGGGGAAAAAGCTGCCCTTTTGGGAAAGGGGGGCCCGACATCTGAACCTCGCCCGAAGACGAAAAAAAACGCGAGGGAAAGGAGCGAAACGTGGGGTGACCAATCTACTGAGTGAGAAAGGGTCGCCCCATAAAATTTGGGTTCAAATTGGGTATCGGAGGGAAGAAGCAATTGTCGCATGACGCGACTAAAAAGCTCCCCCAGTTTTGACCCAAAAGGATCACGTTCCACTGGAACTGTCCTTCAGGCGTCTTGTTGCCGTTTTGGGTTTGTCCTCTCTGGAAGGGGAATCTGCCAGTCCCCTTTTTGGGGAATCAAAACTTCGAGAAAAAATTTGGGCCCCGACTCAGATGAGCGAAGTTTTGGGTCGACATCCGGATAGGTTCACCCTTAAAAACTGGAAAACCCTTAATTCAGCCAAACTAAAATCGGAGCGAATTATTTTCCCACCTTCTTTTTTTACCAAAAAAGGTGGGGGATGGTAGGGAGAACCGCACGCCCCCAAGCCCCCAAACCTAAACATGGCCTGCACCTCCTCCCTGGAAAAAACAGACCCCGGAGAGTGAGGCAGAGGGTACTTTTTTTGACCTAATTGGGGTTCGGTGGTCAATCCCATTTGAAACATTCCCCAAAGGGGTTACTGTGAAAGGGGCGATTTTGAGAACGCCCTGGAACCCCGGGCCCAAAGGCTGTGCTTTTGGATTGTCTGTGCTGGGGGGGGAGAGGTTAAAAACCCAAGCAAACATCCTGCCACGATCTTCCTCAAAGAAAAGGAACGGGGGGAGGGCCTGGCCCCCCGGACACGGCGTGCTATCGCCATCCCCACAACGACGGGGGTGAAAACCTTTGCCTGGCCCTGAGTTCGTCGCACGTCGCCTTCAGGGGGTTTTGGGGGGATACGGGGTTTCCTTCCCACCCCACACGAAACGGTAGCCCCAGTCACCCACCCCTGCAGACCACGAACGGACCCTGCCAAGAAAAGCTGCAGCTTGTTCTTTTTTTTGGGGGGGGATGAAACACCTATCCTGGTAAAAACCACCTTTCCCGGACATGCGTGGGTTTCTTACAAACCCTTTGTATTTGGGTTTTCTTGCCGACGGGCAAGTTTTGTGGCAAGCTGGCAAGTGTCAGCGATGGGGTTTGCGTGATCGCCCACTATGGGACTCTCCCCCTTTGACAAAAGGGTTTTCCCCCACATAATCTTTGGGTCCACATTGCTTAAGGATGTTGGTGGGTCCTCGCACTGTTTGCCTTTACGGAGTTAAAAATGGGGGAAAACCGCTATGCTTTCCTTTTGGACCCCCCCTGTGGGGCGAACGTACAGCGGAAGGAAACGTTTCCCACTCACGAGGTTGCCTTGCACATAGGCGCGAAACATTTTTTCAAGTCCCATTGAAACGCTCGAAAAAGGGCCATTGGCCTGCGAAAGATAGGGTAAAGTTTTTTCCTTTGTGAATTTTGAGGAGTTTTAAACCCTTGCAGGGACTTGGGACAGAAAAATGGGCCCCCGGGTGGGAAAGGTTCTTTTTGGGGCACGCCAGTGCGGGGTCCATATCTCCCAGAGGCTTCTGTTTATTTTGGGGCACCCGATAGCCCCAAAGGGGGGGACGGGCCTTTGGGGTTTCCCGGGAGTGCGAAACCCAAACCATTTCCAAAAATGTAGCGGTGACCGCGATCGGATAGTGGCTTAATGGGTCCCCCCCAAGGTCGACACCGCCCTTGCTAAAGGGGCCTCCCCAACCAAGGAAATACCCTAGGGGAACCGTTCAAGCGGCCCCGGGGGCCCCCGTTGTCCGTTGGCAGACATCGCAACTGGGGCATTACTGCCAAAACCTGGGTTACCCCTTTGGCCCAAAAGGGAAGCCCTGTCTGACTCGCTCGAGAGTGGGTTGGGGGCCCTTTTATGCCCTTTGCCATGGGGGAAATCTTTGGGGCCTGCGGAGAACGTTCTCTCAAGCTTTGGGGAACAAAAAGCTGTTTGGGCCCACACAAATCTGCCGATGAAAAACCCAAAAGGGATCCCTTGTGGAGCTTGATAGCCCCTTTGGGGGGCGTGTCGGGCGGATGAGCGGGAGGGATCTACATTTTGGTCGCAGGCGTTGGACACCCAAGTCCTGCTGAAAAAACGGACCCTGGTAGCAGGATCGACCCCGGCCAAAAAACCTCCCTCAGAGTTTGGCTGTTTGGAAAGGGGCGGGAATTCCTGTTTCCCGCTTCTTAGCTTTGGCGGTGTGGTAACCCCCCACACACGCCCGTACGGGGGAGATCCCTAGACACGGGGTGACGCGTCCGTCCGCAAAGGTGAAAGTAAATTTCCCCCTTGAAGGGAATACATAGGTCGCCCCCACCCCGATGGGGGCCCCTTTCTTCGCCAAAGGAAATAGGGGGTGGGGATAGGGAAAGAGAACAGAAGGCGGGTGGAGGGAAAAACCCGCCTCCAAAAACCCCCACAAAACATTAATAGCGCCCCCCCGGGCCTCAGGGGAAAACCCAAAACCTTATCAACAAAAAGCGTTGGTTTTCCCCCCCGAATTCCCCGAGGGGGTCGACCAAGGGGGAAACCCAAAAACAGAAAAGAAAAATGGGCACTTGGTTTACCCGAAGCTGGGTTTGGGAACCCCCCGTTTTGCCCAGGGGACGAGGGGGCGGGGAAAGGACCCCCCACGACCACCCGCGGCTTTAGGAAAAATTTTCTTTAAAGTGGCCAGGCCCCCGAAAAACAAAAGAAAACCCCAGTGGGGCGCTGAAAAAACCCCCTTTTAAAAAGCCTGCCTTGTTCACCCCGCTACAGTTTTCGGCGCCTTTTGCCCTTTTAAACCTGTGGAGGGTTCCCCTCCGTTTTCTGGGGGGATGCCCCTAAAACCCTGCGGCTTCAGCAAACACCTCGCGGGTTTAATGCAGCCGCAAAATCCCGAGGTGCTGGGTTTTGCCTTTCCGGATCCTCAACTCTGGGGACACAGTGTTGGTGAGCCTTTTTCAATGAGGGGCAGATCCCCCCGCTCCAAATTTGCCAACTGGGCCCCCAGTTTTTGAGTTCCCTAAACGTTTTGCGCAGCCTATCACCCAAAACACGAAGGTTCGGGCTTTTTTCTTCTTCAGGGGCCCGAACTTCCTCCTGTTTCTTTTCTGGGGGAAGGTGGGGAAAAGCTTACGCAAAAGCCAAAATGATGTCTGCAAAAAGACGCGCCTTCATTTAGAGTGAAGCACAATCCCTTGCGCCCCCCCAGATAATCCCGAAAAAAAAAGGTTTCATAGCCTTTTTTTCCTCAGACAATTGGTTTTTAAGTAGCAACCTTGTCAAAATTTTCTCTAAGAAAAAATCAATTTCCCCCATAGGTCTGAAATCTGGAAGCTTTTTTAAATTTGGGGCCCCTTTAAATCTATCACTTGCCCGCCGATCAAACCCCCGTTTTTTTGGGGCGGGAGTCCCCGGGAAAAAAGTTTGTTCCATCTCCTCCCTTTCGCGAGCCTTGTCCCGGCAGCCTCCTCTTACGCTGATCCAACCCCTTCCCGACGGAGGGCTTCCTGTTGGCGCCTTTTTCCTACGTTGGGCAGCCTCCTCTCTGCGCTTCTTCCCTACGCGAGCTTTCCGCTGTCAGTCTTTTCCCCCGGAGGGCTTTCCCGCCTGACAGCCTCTTCCCCCGCTGGGCCCCGTTTTAGGGAACCTCTTCCTTACGTAGGGGTTATCTCCCCTGCTGGCTCCCGAAACATCAGGCCCGGGGGTGGGAAAGTCCTGGGCGGGGGGGTTTACCCCCTCCCCACCGGGAGGAGGGGGGTTTTGCCGGGCCCTTGGGTCTCGAAATTTTCCCTTTAGGAAAGTCCCGGGGGCTTACTCCCCTTTCGAAAGGGGAAGAAAGGAGAAAAGAGGGCTTTGGTTTCTGCGGGGCCAACGAAAAAAGGGCCCCTTTGTTGTTGCTTGTATGCTCTGAAAGTTCGAGCGGAAGTGCCAGTCGGGGGATCGGGAAAATACCCTTTTTGAAGGGTGTTTTAAAAATTCTCAATGGACTATTGTACAGCACTGGAATAAAGAAGAAATTTTTCGGGGTTTGAAGTTCTGGGTTAAAAATAGTAGGGCTACATTTTGAAAACCTTTTTCTTCGAGAAAGGGGTCGCCACAAACCCCAGCACCCGGGGTTGCCATGACAACAATAACCTACGGTTTCAAAACGGGGGAAAAAACGGGTTCCCCTTTAAAAAACAAATATTTTAGGGGGGTGTGTAATTTTGGGGGTATGTGTGTGTGTGGGGTGTGGGCGGCAAGTTTCCCGGCCCGCTCCCACTCTGGGGAACACCACGCCCCCACGCACGAGCAAAAGTGCGGTGGGGCCCCCACCGAAAAAAAAAAAAAAAACCAAATTTTTTCCGGCTGCCCCCCCCTTGGGGGAAAACCCCGCTCCCCCGCACGAGAACAGTTTCGGTGGGGGGGCCCGGGAAAAAAAAAAAAAAACTGGCAGATGGGAAACCGGGAGAGGGAAAAAAAAGGGCACTAACGTCCGATACAACCCCCTGTACTCAATAACCCGGTAAAAAAAAACTGGCTAACTACAAAAAAAAAATGGCAGAATGAGCGGCAACGAAAGGCAAGCTTACCGGGGGTTTTCCTGCGTAAGGGACCCGGGGGAAGGGGGTGGGCTGGTTTGCGGTCGGGCTCCCCCCGGGCTTTACCTGAAATCCCGAGTAAAACCCGGTGTTCCCCCAGGGGGGACAAAAAAAACTCCTTCACCCTAGAAACACCCCGCCCAAACCCCCAAAGAAAAAAACCCCCCCGGGGGCAAACTGCTAAAATTTTACAAAAAAAGACAAAACTAAACAGGTACTGGAAAAGAGAGGACGTCAGAGCCCCTTCCAAACCCGGACGAGCCCCCCCAATTGTCCGGGCCGACCCCCGGGGGTCTTGGGCCCCGGGCGGATCGGTCTTGGTGGGAGTGAAGGGAGGACTGACCTCACCCCGCCCGTAAAAGACCACACAAAAAAGATTACGATTTCAACCCCCCATTTATTCACACAAAAATTTCAGCATTTTTTTAAACATTTTCCCAAAAACACACAACATGCACAATCCAAAAATAAGCTTCCCAACACACACAAAAATGCACAATTATAAAAAAACATTTTTACCATGACCGTACACAATCAAAAATAAAAGAAATTTCCCAAAACTTTGCAATTTTCTCAATTTTAAATAAAAAAATTTCCCGCATCCAAACCCTTTCCCCACCATGGAGGGCCTCCCCACCCCTGCCTCTCTCAAGTTTAGGGGGGCACCTGTTTGCACTAGGGTGCTCCGAAAACCCGGGGCGGTTTTTTTGAAGGGGAGTGTTCAAAGGGCCCACACCTCGACACAACAAACAGGCCCGGTGGGAAAGCGCCCCTCCCGGGGGGGGGGGGGAAACGTGGCTTTTTTTACTGGAGGTCCCCGGACGGGGATCAGGGCCCGGCCGTCAAGCCGGCGGGGTTTTCTACCAGTCCGCCGGGGCCGCCAGAGCGTGGCCTCAAAACCCGGCGTGGGACCAAAACCCGTCCGCCCGGTTTCCCCAACCCGAGGTGGCCTAACCGGGGCGTGGGGCCCCCCCAAGCTGTGGCACCAACCCGTCCGGGCTCCCCGGGGAAAACCCCGGGGGGGGGGGGGGGAAAAAGGGAAACTGGGAGGAGAGAAAAAAAGGGGGGGAAAGGTGAAGGGTCTGGAACCCCCCCGTCGTACGGGCTGACCCTTTCTGTTTAAAACCTTAAAAGCCCCTCGCGTGGGTGGGCGAGGGGGGGGTTTTACTAAAACACCAACAACGCCAGCTCAACACGGGGCCTGGCGTAAAAAGCACACCAACCCAAAACAGGAAAAGTTCATTAAAGTCTTCTCCCCCGAAGCAGGTTAAAAAAACTGCATTTTAAAATTTAAAGGCTATTTTTTCCAAAAATGAAACTCTTTTTTTCTCCCCTCATGTTAACATTTTTCCCTTTTTTAGGAAATATAAACCAAAACAGCGGGCCATCGTTTTTTAACTGCCCCCAACCCTTTTCAACAAAAAATTAATGGGGATAATTTTCACATTTATTGCCATTTCAAAAAAACCAAAAACTTAAACCACTCCGAACGACAAATCATGCGTCGCAGCTCGCAACATAAAAATCGTTTCCCTTTCACACACAAACAGACGGTGGCCGAAAAGGTTAAAAGTCCGGTGAATTTTGACAGGGGGGGGAAAGAGCGGACCAAAACAAGTACCAACCCTGAAAACTCCAGGTTCTTTTTCCCATCCCCACCGCACCGCATCACGAGAGGGATAAACAGGAAAAAAGAATTTTGGATAAATTTAGGATGGCCCGGTTAAAAAATTGAATTAACCCGGAAAGGTCTTTAAACAATTTTTTTTTTGCAATTTTTCAAACAAAAAAAAATTGCGCAAAAGAGAAGATTTAAACGGCTAACAACAACAAACCAAAAACCAAAAAAAAACCACGAAAATGAGGGTTACCAGCTACCCGTGGGGGGACCCCCAGGGCGGGTCAAACGAATCTCCTGCCCTCCCGGGCCAGTCGGGAGGCAGAGGACAGGTGCGGAAAAAGGGAAAAAGTGAGTCCCTTTTCCTAAGGCCACTGTAGGAATTGAAAAATAACCCATGTCCCCTTTGACGATTTGGTGAAGAAACCCCCACCCGGGGCAGGGGCTCCCCGAGACTCTTCCGGGTCGAGTGAGAGCAAAACCCCCTCAGCGATGGCGGCCCAAAAGCCACGCTAGTTCAGAGTGAGCTTATTCAAAAATAAAAGAAATGAAGCAAAGTGCGACAGGTTTAAAAAAACAGGCGGAGGGGGGGTTTTGACAGGGCCCGTTTCAAGAAAAAGATACCCACAAACCCTGAACCCGAGGATGAAGCCGGGCAGTGGAATTTAGAGAGGAGAGGAGGGAAAATAAAAAAAACCTGAAATAAACCACACCAAAGGTGCCCAAACCCCCCACCCAACCACCCTTAAGGGGCAGTAACGAAACAAGACGACAAAAACAAATGATTTAAATTTCCCCCACCCCAAATTGGGTCAAAAGTCGTAGGCCCCCGGCAAAAACGTGACATCCCCATTATTATTATTATTAAATTTTTATCTGTGATGCCCATCTGAGCAAGGGGTCTGTGGCGCGGATCTGTAGCGAGGGGGCTGTGGGGCGGGTCTGTTATTTTTTGGTTTTTGGTGCGGATCTGTTATGCTGGGGAATGGCCCGGGGAGGGGATCTATGGTGGGGGGTCTGTTTTGCTGAATTTTCGGCGAGGAAAATATGGTGAAAATTGTTATGGTTTATCTGCGGCGGGGTTTTTGGTTTCGGATTGTTATGCTGGTCTGTGGTGCGGATCTGTTAAAGTGTTTTTTGGTGGGGATCTATGGTGCGGGGTTTTTTATGCTGATTTTGGGGGAGGATCTGTTTTTGAGGGTTTTTGGCGAGGATTGTTTTGCTATCTGCGGCGGGATCTATGGTGCAGATCCCTTATGCTGATTTGTGGCGAGGTTTGGGTGGGATTGTTAGCTGATCTGTAGCGAAAGTTTTTGCGGTTTTTGGGGGATCTTTTTTGTGGTTTTGAAGCCAAGATTGTGGGGACGATCTGTTTGCTGATCTGGGGCGAGGTCTGTGGGGCGGGCCCCTGTGATGCTGATCTTTTGGCGAGGGGTCAGTGGTGGGGGTCCCCGGTCCCCGGATCTGAAAATGCCCGGTTCTTTGGTGCGGAGATCTGTGGTTTCCCCCTCCCCTAATGTGCGGATCTGTTGGGGGTGCAAAATCTGTGCTGAGGATCCCAAATTTAAAAAGCGGGTCAAGAATCGTTCGCAAGGTTTTTGCACAAATTTGTGAAACACAAAGTTGAACCCCAAATTTAAAAAAAAAAGGCGATCAACGTTGTGGCCAAAATTGGGATGTTGGGAAATGTAAACCCCTGACATTTTTTTAACGGGTTTCCCTTAGAAAAAGATTGGATCGACCAGCGGATGCAAACTTTTTGTTTTCACGTTCAGGTTTTTCTTTTTTTTAAAATGAAGATGAGACCTGTTTTAAAAGGGGGTCTCTTTGGGAGCAGAAAACTGTTTACAAAGCCCAAAATTTTTTCATGGAAAAATTTGAAATTTTATTATGAATGAAGTTTAAAATTAGCTTTTTGTTATTCTTTCCCAGGTTCTTACAAACCCTTTAAAAATTTCCCCGGGGAAAAGGGCACGTTCGATTCGTTTTATTCCCCCCTACTTTTTGGTGGGACCGCCCCCTTCAGTGGCCATTTTCCAATTTTTTAGTTTAGTTCCCTTTCGCTACCTAAACAATCCTTTTTGCTTATAAGTGTATTAAAATTTAAATTTTTAATCTCTTTTGAGAAAACTCCCAAAAAAATTCTCAGTGGTACAGTGTTTGTGTGCGTGCGTGTCTGCATTGTGCGGGGTTGAAAGTGTGTTTGTGTGTGGGGTGTGTGTGTTTGGGGGTTTTTTTTTTGTGTGTGTTTTGTGTGTGTTGTGTGTGGGTGTGTGGATGTGTGTGTTTTGTGTGTGCGTGTGGTGTGTGTGTGTGTGTGTGTTGGGGGTGTGTGTGTGTGAAGTGCATGCGCGCTTGGGGGTGTGTTTTCCCAGTTTTATTTATGTGCCCAAACAATAATAAAAAAGATGTATGCTGCTTTTTTCGCTGTCTATGTAATTGAATTTTTTTAATTTTTAAATCATGCAATTCACGACTTTAAAATCAAAACAAGCATCTGAATCCGCAAAAACAGCATGCCTGGTTTTTTTGTGTATTTGTATGTTGTGTTTTTGAGAGTTTTTTTGTCACTATTTCTCATTTGTATCAAGGGGCAAATGATGTCTTAATGGAGGTCCTAAGCGAGTGCGAGTGGCGTTCCCGGGATCACCTAGTCGGGGAAATAGCAAAACGGGGGTAAAATTGGGGGATAATCACGAATTTCTTTGTACCCCCGAAAAAGGATCAGAAGGTGGACGCGATTCCCGGATCAAGGCGAGCTCTGTGGGCTTCCCGCTGCCCCCTGGTCCTTCTCCAGAAGGGGGGTTTTGTCGTTGGGAACCTTTTTGGGGCTGTCAGCCACAACCCTTTTCGCTATTTCCCGCGGGGATACAGAGCACTTTAGTGTGTTTTGTGTGATACCCGGCTGTAAATTTTGCCCCCCCCTTCCCCTCTTTCCCCGCCACTTGGCTTTTTCCCAACTCTCCTCACAAACTTTCCCCCCCCGTCCACCTCTCTCTCTCTCTCTCTCAAAAACCACACAAACACACACACACCCAACACAACACACCCCACACACAAACACAAACCAAACACACAAGATTATAGGACTTCATTTTGGGCAGACAGACAAACAGAAGGGGGGGATGACAATTTTGCCCCCATGATGGCACCAACTTCGCAGAAACCCAGGGGGGGGAGACACATTGGGGGGGCCGCTTCGTCAATTCGTCCCAATGTCTTTTCCCCCCCTGCCCAGTCATCACATGTTTGACCAGGATTTTCCCGGGTTTTCAGCCGGCAGGGGAAAGGGGTTTAGTTTCATTTTTTTTTTTAAAAGGGTTTTTTCAAATTTGTTTGGGTATATCCTGTTTTAGCAAGATAATAAAAACCAAAATAAAACTGCTAGCGGGAAAACATTCAACCCACGTAAGAGTATGCTCCTACAACTGACTGTACGGCAAAAGGATTGAAGAATTCTTCTCCCGTTCCCAAAAAAAAGTCAACAGGAAGGTTGACAAAAAGATTTTTCCCTTTTAGTTTAGGATGATTTGAATGGCAGCGTTGGTGCAGATGCCAAAAACATGAAAGATTTCCTGCGGCCAGATTGGTGGGAATTTTGATGTAACCCCTTTAACGATAGAGGGCCCATCCGGCTTTTTTTTGCCCGTGAAATTTCGACCTTGGTTCTTGCCAAAACCCCCTTTTGTACGCATAAAACATTTCCCCTATGACCAAAATCTCGGGCATGATTTAATTTCAAGTTTGTTTTTAAGAACAAAAAGGCGAGTGGAAAAAAAAAGCTGTCTCAAATCAGTCTTCGACAAAAATGAAAAATCCTGCATCACTGAAAAATTTCAGCAGCTATAGGGAAAAAAAAAAACGTCGCCCCAATACTTCTCTTTAGAGAGAGAGGAGGAGGGGATTGAGGGGAGGGGAAAAGAGAAGAGAGAAGAGATAGAAAAGAGGAAGAGAGAGAGAGAGAGTGAGTGAGGGGAGTGGACCCGCAGGGCAAAATCTGGACGGAGGAAGAAAGGCAGGGCAGACTGTAGAGTTGGGGTAAATTAATACAGCTTCCCTTTTTCTTTTTTTAACCCCAAAAATTTTATGAAATGCCAAAAAATAAGGTTCGCTATTCAACCCTTTTAAAAAGGGTATTAACATTTTATATGGGCTTGAATGTGGGCAGGTTTCCCCCTTTTGAATCCTTGTTTTCCCAAATTATGGAACAGTTTTAAATGACAGGGGGTTCCCCCCTAACCCAAAATAAACAACCCGCCTTTCCCCCCCAAACCCCCCCCCCCTCCGCTTTTCCCCTTCCCCCCCCAAACCCCCCCCCCCCCCCCCCCCCCCCCCCCCCAAACCCCCCCCCCCCCCCCCCCCCCCCCCCCCCCCCCCAACCCCCCCCCCCCTTTTCTTCTCCGCTTCCCTTAAATTTTTCACAAGAAAAACCCATACTTTTTCACAAGAAGGAGAGGAGGGAAAACCCTTGGTAAACGACCGGGGGGGGCGCACGGGGGGGGGGGGTTTTGGGGTTTTGGCGGGGGTTAATAAAAGGGGAAAGGGGGGTTTCTTGACAAGTGTGTACCAAAACGTTTCACTGTCCAACAACTTTTCCATAAATTACTAATCGACAAATAACAAACAAGTAGGGTGACTCTTGCTCCGATGTTGAAACAAATACATGCCCAAAACTCCAAAGGAAAGCTGCTTACGACACCGAATCGCCTGAGGGGATATTTCCTTGTTTGTTCTGTGTGCTCCGTGCTGTCATATCTCCTTGTTTGTTCTGTGGGGCTCCGTGCTGTCATATCTCCTTGTTGTTCTGTATGCTCCGTGCTGTCATATCTCCTTGTTTGTTCTGTATGCTCCGTGCTGTCATAGCTGCCAGGCGATTCGGTGACGTAAGCAGCATTCCTTTGGAGTTAAGGGCGTGTATTTGCTTCAACATGGGAACAAGAGTTACCTACTTGTTTGTCAAAAACTGTTTACTTTTCCCTGCCTCATTTCCTGTTGACTTTCCTTACTAATCGGCAGTTTACAACGGGAGGATGAGTTGGGTTAGCAAAGGGGGGGGGGCGCACGTACAGGGCAGGCGAGGATGATGCATATGAAAAAGGACAAGGTTGCTGAAGAGGATCCTGGACTTCCTGGAGTGTCTGCGGATGATGCGGAAGTCATCCTGCAGGTAAGTCAACACAGTCTCCACAAGCCCCACCTGATAACACAGCGCGTGGATGTCAGGATCCAGTCTCAGTGACAGAGGTCAGTGATCATAGTACAGAAAGTGACAAATCAGAGACCATTGTAGAAAGTGACACAGACACCAGCGGCAGCAGTAGTACAGGGAACGACGGATCAGTTGACAATAGTGCGTAAGTGACAGACATCAAGGACCACCAGTGCAGGAGGTGACAGATCAGTGACACTAGTACAGGGAGTGACAGATCAGTGACACTAGTACAGGGAGTGACAAACACCAACGACCATAGTACAAGGAGTGACAGTTATCAATGACCATAGTACAGGTGACAGATTGGTGACAATAGTACAGGAGTGGCAGACATCCATGACCATAGTACAGGAAGTGACAGATTGGTGACAATAGTACAAGGAGTGGCAGACATCCATGACCATAGTACAGGAAGTGACAGATTAGTGACAATAGCACAGGGAATGACAGATTGGTGACAATAGTACAGGAAGTGACAGACATCAATGACCATAGTAAAAGGTGACAGATTGGGAACAATAGTACAGGGGGTGACAGACATCAATGACCATAGTACAGGTGACAGATTGGTAACAATAGTACAGGAAGTGACAGACATCAATGACCATAGTACAGGAGGTAACAGATTGGTGACATTAGTACAGGGAGTGACAGATTGGTGACAATAGTACAGGGAGTGACAGACATCAATGGGCCATAGTACAGGTAACAGATCAGTGACAATAGTACAGAAAGTGACAAACGTAAGTGACATCAGTGACCGTAGTACAGGAGGTGAAAGAAACCGTAAACAATAGTGGTAAAGGGAGCGACAGATCAGTGACAATAGTACAAAATTTACAGACATCGTGCGTTCAACTGCTTGCATTAGACAAGCATTAAACATATCTAGAGCATCATGAATGTAAAGGGCATGATTCTGCCCACCTTTTGAGAACAGAGTTTGCAGCGGCTAATCCTCAAACCTGGGATAGGATCGCAGTGAGGGTACTTAGCTGGTAGTTTGGAATGCCAGTTAAGAGGCTGGTCACTCAGCAGACAATTTGGCTATGGCTGGTCTGGGCAGACTGGTTAGAAGAGACAGCCATTGGACTTAAGCGGCATCGTAATTGGTGTTTGCCCCTTTCTGAGGTCTTGAGCCTCTCTTTGACCATGGCTGGGCTGGATGGCTTAGTCTGGAAGACTAATTATAGGCTGAGGAGACAGCCCTGGGAGACCGTGGAGCCACAGTTGGTGTTGTCTTTGCTGACGTGGACTTGAGATTTTAGAGCAGTAAATTTCCGCAGGTGGGAGTCGTTGGCGACGGAGTTAACACATGCTGGATTTTGCCCTAGATACGGAGTCTGAGGGGTCTGTCTTGATGTCCCTCTGCACTCCTCCAGATCCAGCCACTTACATGACGGTCGGCCCGTTGTTTGTCGGGCCGTGTGGGCCAGAATGTCAGTTCGAGAGCAGCCTGGCGCAGCCGGATCTGGCCTCATTAGACACTTCTAGTGGTTCCATTCTGTGACTCAGGCGTGGCGAAGGCCACAAAGAGAGTTCTGGGAAGATCTTGTTGAAATGGGCTGGGAGGCCTATATCCTCCCAGCGTCCTAGCTCTAAGGCCATTTCTTCACTGTGTGGTGAAGGCTGTGACGCTGATTCCGTTATTCAGTTGTTTGTATATGTAAAGGTGTGTTGATGGTTTTTTTCCTTTGGTTTGGCTATTTTTTACCTAGAGTGAGGGCAGACAGAGTACTATCTTAGCGAAACAATACTAGTAAATGGAAGTTAAAAGTTCTATGTTCTTACATTTTTATTGCTCAGACTCCATTTTCTTATTAACTGGAAATGTGAGATACCAAATTTCCACCGTCATTTATACAAGCAACTCTGCAACTAAGGAGGGCTGGTGTTTAATAAGAATGAAACTGAAAACAGTAATTCAGTATTACCACAGACTGTATTGTTATTAATCAACAAATCGATGCCAGAAAACGTAGATTACAGACGTTGCTTCTTTTACTGTGATTAGTGGATAAAGTTTAATGCGCACCCTGCAGGTTCCATGCGTTCGAACACTAGATAAACTGGCTTGTGAACATCGGCCTTGTTGGCTGGAGAGACGGAAAGGGTTAAGTCACAGTTGTCCAAGCCGCGCGGCGGCCTGTGCAAATGATTAAATTACTGTCAGTGAAGAGAGTTGATTCCTCTGTGTGTCTGGGATGCTACCTATCTACAAACGAATGTTTTACCTGTTTGTTCGATTGTTTTATTATTTGAGCGACTGAATGGTCGCGTGGTTATTTAGCCGAGTAATTAGCAGTTAATTACTTGGATGCTTTGCGACTGTTTGTACGTATATGTGGCTATTTTGTGTGTAAGTAGACATTTGTCGGTCATTTTGCTTGTTTGTTTGTTGCATCGGTTAGTTTGTGAGTGTTTATTTGTTATTTGGGGCAGCAGAGGGACATCCGGAGTCATGAACCGGGTGTGGCCCAACCCCCCTAGAGTGTCAGGAGATAAGGGCCGAAACACTTGCTTGAAGGGGGCTTCTCTTCTGAGGACTCTCTGCTGCCACGCTCTCCACGAGTTTCTTTCTACTGATGCATGGGTAAACCATTGGCTTCCGGGAATAGGCCGGAAGACGTCCGGGAAAGACCGGAGGACACTGGGAAAGACCAGAACCAAGGGCTCTGTGGGCTGGCTCCCCACTTTGCCATAAACATGTGGCTACTAAGAATAAAAGGAAAAGATGCTCCCAGAATTCACCGAAAGGGGGAGAGAATGATGAATCCATCGGTGCTCAACCAATAACGACTGCAATCCCAAACGGACTATGAACATGGACCAAATGGAATATCCATGTGTCTGTGGAAAGCGTTTCGCTACCACCGTGGCATGAAGATCCACAGAACAAAGATGGGATGTGTGAAGACTCATCTGAATGAGCAGCAGCGCACTGCATCAGCAGATAAGAAGTCGGAAGACCAAGGCCAGGATTTAAACCACAGTGCCAAGGACATCCACGCTGTTGGTTCGGATGAGGAATTTGCACAGGCCCTCGATGCCAGGCGCCTGAAACTCAACCTGCCACGAGCAAACGAAACTGAAGATTGGGAGAAACTGGATGCAAAAATCGTCCAAAGACTCGATGCACTGATAGGGAAAAGCACCCTGGAACACAAACTAGCCACATATGGGGACATTGTGTATGCCACATGTAGAGACGCCTATGGAGTAAAACTACCCAAAGAGAAAACACCTCCAAAGAAATCAGACGCCAAGAAGAGATGGACAAGATCAGGGTCCAAAAGAAAAAACCTCAAGAAGCAAATGAAGACAGCACTGCCAGCTGAAAAACAAGGCTTGGAAAAACTGTGGGAAAACCTAAAAGAAAAACACAGTGCCCTCAGCAAAGCGGAATCTGCGAGGAAGAGGAAGAGCAAAAAGAAGAAGACACAAGAGCGCTTCTTCAGAGACCCCTTCCAGTTTGCCAGAGCACTGTTTGAGCAGCCAAAATCTGGGACCCTAAGTGTGGACAAAAGAGTTCTTGAGCAGCATCTGAGGAAAACATACTCTGACTCACAGAGCAAAGCACCACTCGACATTCAAGGTCTGGTGTGGCCAACCAACCCTGAGGAACAGTTCAATGGCAAGCCTCCAACGTTGGCGGAAATCAAGAAGGTTGTCGACAATGCTAGAGCCAAATCATCACCAGGGCCAAACGGAATACCTTACCAGCTGTACAAGAAATTTCCTAAGGTGCTGGAGTGGCTCCACAGGCTGCTGCAACCAGCTTGGAGAAACCAGAAGATCAGCGGCCAGTGGATGACGGCAGATGGTGGTACATCCCCAAAGAGCAAAACTCAAGTGACATCAGCCAGTTCAGGCCAATATCACTACTGAACGTCGAAGGAAAATCTTCTTCTCTGTCATGGCAGCAAGGCTGACCAAGTACCTGATGGAAAACAAGTACTTGGATGTGTCAGTCCAGAAAGGTGGCATCCCAGGCGTGGCTGGCTGTGTAGAACACGCCACAATGATCTGGGACGCAATCCAAAAAGCAAAAACAGAAAAGAGAGACATGGACGTAGTGTGGCTTGATCTGGCAAACGCATATGGATCTGTGCCCCATGAGATGATACAGTTGGCTCTTGAGATGTACCATGTGCCAAAGAACATCCGCGACATGCTCAAGAAGTACTTCAATGGCTTCTCAATGCGGTTCTCGACCAAGGAGTACACAACAGATTGGATCAACTTGGAAGTGGGCATTGCAATGGCTGTGCAATTTCCCCAATACTGTTCGTGCTGGCAATGGAACTCATCTTGAAAGCAGCAACAAATAACGCAAGACAAACAGACCTTGGCGATGGATACAAGATGCCTCCCTCTCAAGGCCTTCATGGATGACACTACAGTGATTTCATCCAGAGAAGACGAGACACGTCATGTGCTGGAGAGCTGGACGACATAGTTGCTTCATCCAGAATGAAGTTCAAGCCAAAGAAATCACGGAGTCTCTCACTGAGGAAAGGAAAAAGTGGCCGAATCTGTGGTCTTCAGTGTTGCCAACCAGGCCATTCAACAGTCACAGAAGAACCAGTCAAGAGCCTTGGAAGATGGCATGATGATACGCTGAAAGACACACAAAGAGCAAAAGAAAACCAAGCAGATGGCGGAAGAAGGCATGGAGACCATTGACCAGTGTGGGCTCCCTGGCAAATACAAGGTCTGGTGTCTGCAGTTCATGTTGATACCAAAGCTCCTATGGCCTCTGATGATATACGACATCTGCACCAGCATAGTGGAGGCAATGGAAGCCAAAATCAACAAGTTCACAAGGAAATGGCTTGGTGTCCCACCCTGTCTGACTGACATCGCGCTGTACTGTCGCCAAGCAAAGCTGAAACTACCACTGAAATCCATCCTGGAGGAATGCAAAGCAGGGAAGATCAAACTTCAAAGCATGCTGGAGGACTCAGGAGACAAGGTGGTAGAAGCAATCAAGCCCAGCTGAAGACAGGCAGAAAATGGAAAGTTCAAGAGGCGATGGATTCTGCGAAAGAAAGTCTCAAGATCAGAGAAATAACAGGACACACACAGACCAACAGACAAGGACTGGGGTGACCAAAACTGAATGGTGGTCAAAGGCCAAAGGAAAAGCCAAAGAGACATGATGATTCAGGAGATGAGAAAAGAAGAAGACCAAAAAAGACTCCAAAAAGCAGTCCAGCAGAGCCAGCAAGGGCAATGGACAACGTGGGAGAATACACTCCAAAGAAGTCTCACTTGGAATGACATTTGGCACATGGCCCCTCTCAGGATCGCTTCATTCTCAGATCTGCATATGACCTTCTGCCCTCAAATGCCAACTGGTGAAGTGGGGGAAAACAGACGATCCTGCATGCCCCTCTGCCATGAAAAACAAACAGTGGAGCATGTTCTAAGCTCATGTAAAGTAGAGAATGTAAATATGTATGTTCACGACCACCCATCTTATTTTGCACGAAAACCCCCTTTCACTACAAATCCGCCATCACTGAAAATTTTGAAAAATTTTTAAACCCCTGTTTTAAAAAAAAATTACGCCCAAAACCTCAAAAAAATGGAGTAATTATGCTTTTAAAAGGGGGTTTTTGTGTAAATAAAGGGGGTGATGGAAACCCGATATTTACATTCCCCCAGACACATAAAAATTAGGGTTTACAGTATGCTCTTCTATTTAACATATTAATAAATTAGAACAAAAATTTAGTTTCCCATCTTGATTAGTTTTTTTATTTTTAAGGGGTTTTAGTCTGGTTAATTTAATTTTTTTAATTGCGCTCCCCAAACCTGTATAGCTGAAAATCAAAAAACCCCTCCCTTAATTTCTGGAAAGTGCTGTGAACTGTAGGGCTGCCCATAAAAAAAATTCGGTTGTTTTTAAATTTTAAAAAGACAAACAACTGGGTACATGAGAAAATGGGCTGGCCTCTGCCCCTTTCCAAAAAGTCCATTTTTAGTGCATATGTGTTTATATGATATGTTCCCCATATCATAAAACCCAAAAAATTGAGAAGGTTCTGGGAAAAAACTACCCCTTTTTTTTTTAAAGTTCTGGAAATTTTTATAATTATAAGATTTCCCTCATTTTTTTAACTTGAGCAAAATTTCTCCAAAATTGCTAAATGCGTTCTTAAAGAACAAAAGTTGTAGCCCCATCGGTTTTTTTTTTAAAATGTTTTTTTTGTTTGCCTTGTTCGCCCTTTACATCCACCCGGTATTTTACTTTTTCAATTGTTAACCCTTTTTATTTTTAAAACCAATTTTTTTAAAGGGCAACCCTAAATTCCCGCCCCTTTTTTAAAGGGGGTACGTTAAGAAACACTTTTGTTTTTTTGGGGTTTTTAAATAGATGTCATTTTTTTTAAACTTTTTAAAAAAAGGGAACCTTTTTTTATAACGAAAGCGCTAATAACGCCCGCGGGATGAGTCCCCCCTTTTTTTTAAAATTTCACCTCAAGCACCATTAAAAATCAAACAAAACTGGCTTTCCGTTTGACAGTTATTTTTACATCCAATTTTTTTAAAGACCCTAATTTAAATTCTTTAAATTCTTTGCCCCGCAAACCTGTATAATGATAATCGCAAAACCCTCCCCTTAGTTCCCCGGCAGTGCTCGTAGAAGTAGACAGCATCCATTAAAAAAAATTATTATCTGTTTTTAACTGTTGTAAAGGGACAAAACCCTTTGGGTTCCCAAAAATCGAAGGTTTTTCCCCTCAATTGATAAACCCCCTTTCTTGTACTAAATCATATTTTTAACCTTGAAAAAGCCAAAAATTTTTAAGTCGTCTGGGAAAAAAATGTACTCTTTCTTTTTTTAGGGGGGAAATGTATGAAATTATGAGATTTCCCTCCCCCTTTTCCCCTCAGTATCCAAAAATTCATAAGTACTTTTTTTAAAAACAAAAGTTGTAGTAACCATCAATATTGTTATTTGAGTTACTGTTTCCCTTGTTGCTTTAACATTAATCCCAGTTATCTGATCTTTCAGTATTTTTGTCCACTAATTTTAAAGTAAATTTCAAAGGCATCCTAAACTCCCGCGCCTTTTGTCAAGGGGGTGCGAAAAGAAACACGTTTGTTTTGTTGGGTTATGTTTTGTTGGGCTATATGAGTAATCCTTTTTAAACTATTTAAAAAAAATTTTAAAAGGGAAACCCTTTTAAATAAAAAGAAACCCACTAAAAGTAGGAGGTTTTTAACCCCAAATCTTTAGACTTCATTTACTAACCATTGCAGTAGAGAATATATGTTTCCCAAGTTATATTGTAAATCCACAAAATAATATTTAAATCCCCAAAAAAGAATGATGGGTGCCATCGATGGTACCCCGCCCTATGACTTTACCAAAATCAGTTAAATTTTGCCATTTACTGCGCAACTACTGGCTGCGGTTTTTTTGAAAACCCATTTAAAACCACCCTAACTTTTAGTAAGGTCAGTATATAATTTCATTTTTAAATTTACAGTACGGAACCTAATGCACTAAAGATCCTCCAACGACACGCTTTTCCCCTTTTTCAACACCCCAAGGGGACATAATGCAAATGAAAAAATTTGCAAGTTTTTTAATTAATCTCAACTGATTTTAGACAAAAGTTAGACCCATCGGGTTAGGCACATTGTATTTGGGGGGTAAAAAAATATACTTAGTATGGCCGGGCCATACTTTTTTCAAAGGAAAAAATTTTGATTGGGATTCTAAACAAAAACACCCAAAAAGCTTGGGAACATTTTTTTTAGTTAAAGTAAAGGCCTAACATCCCAGGATGCAAGACTTAATGACACCAAAGGACATACGTTTGGTTTATTAGGAGCACAAGCACAGACAAGTCGCATAGTTTTCAGTCTAAGGCTTTGACGCAGAAAAAAATTTTTACCCAATTTAGAAGATGCTATTAACAGTGTTGTTTGCCTGAACATAAAAAAGGTTTAAAACGTTCTTACACATGCTGGGTAAAGGGTTGACTTTTTTTGTGGGCCAGGTTTATACATGTACCCTCTGACCTTGACGCGATTTGGTGATACAGTTTTATAATAAAAAAATCCTCATAGTGGACGACCAAAACGGGGGCAAATAAAGGGTTTTAAACACAAGGCCCCGCCCCATCCTTTTTAAAAAAAGTTCCCCCCCTGAAAAAAAGCGACCCAGCTTAACGCCCCACAGTCAAAAGAAACCAAAAAGCACACCTTTTGATTGCCTCCCCCTGACGTCAAAAAGCGAAAAAACGCCTTGTTGTTTTTTTAATTTTTTCGGTTTAGCCATATTTTTTTCACTAAAATTAACCAGCCTAACACCCTAACGCCCAAAGGGATGGGGGCTTAACAGCAACTTTGTATATAAAAAAACCCCAACTAACAACATACCTTTACCCCAGGCAGGAAAATCAAGCCTTTGCGGCAAATTTTTTTAATGGGGTTGCTAGGGGGTGTAATGTTTTCAAATCCAACTTTTCCCCGGCTGAGGCTTTGGAGGCGTTACTGGCCCTTTGGCGATCCCAGTTAAAGAAAAAACGGTGTAAGATAGCAAACCAACAGCCTTTAAATAACAACTTTTAACCCCTTTTCCTGAAAGGTCCTTATTCTTCAGCTAGGTGTGTTTTCAAAAAGTTTTCTTTTTTATTTTTTCCCTTTTCTGCTTTTTTGTAATGCTAGCTGCGCTCTTTTAGTAGACGCATTTCCCTGGCCCCCTTTGTATTTTAAATCTTGTTTTTCGCGTATTTTAACTTTTCTTCTCCCCCTAAATTGTTATCATTGCTCAGTTTTTTTTTTTTCTTCTTTATCTCTTATCTAGCTCGCTAAGTTTTGAAAATTGTTTTTAGTTCACCCCTTTTGACTTTGGGCATCATTAACCCCCAGGATTTCAGCATGGAAAGGGAAAATGAATTTTTCAAATGTTTTTCTGATGTTTTTTTTAAAAAATTTTTAAATTTTTTTGCTGCTCATTTATTCTTGACCCTAAATCTTGAAAAGGAGCTTTCTATTTCGATTGTGTTGGCAATCTTGCCCAAGTTCGAAAAAGACTAACAGCCCCCCTTTAAATTTAAAATTTTAATCCCCTTTGGTCGGCAACGGATTCTTTGTCAAATGTGTTTATTTTTAAAAAATTATTTGGGGTTGGCTTTGTAAAAACTTAAAAATTTTCCTTGTAGTTTTATAAAATAGGTTGCTTTTATAAATGTAAAAAAAAGGGCTGGGCCTTCGGGCGGTTTTTAGCCCAAGCTTTTGAGAAGGGTTAATTTATTTGTAATTTTTTGCAGAGATGCAAACTGAAGGGGGTTTTTGTTTTTCAAATGAAGGGGTTAAAAGAACCTTTTGGGGCTTTTCAATTCTCGCGAATGAGGGCCTAATTCTTTTTTATCTTCTTCAATTAAAGGGCCTTGAGTCTCTTTCTCTTCTTAAATGGATCATGGAAAAATCTTATCCATATTTTTTATTTATATTTTTTTTTGTTTTATAAAAAATGAATATCGGGGTAAACCTTGTCCGTACAAAAAGGAAAAGGAACCCCTGGGTAAAGGTATAAGGCAGACTGTAAATGGGTAAATACCCCTCAAAGTTGACCCGGGGCCCTTACCCGCATTTCCCTGTTTTGGGGCGCGACGTGTTATAATGCCCCCCGCAAAACTTTCTTCAAAATTTTTTCCCGGGAAGATCCTAATGCCACTGTTGTTGCTTTTTTTGGCAGGCAATCTTTAAATCTTTATAGAAATTTAAAAGGAGGCGTAAAATTTTTTGTACTAAGAGGGGCAGATTTTTGCCCTTTTTCTGATTGGGCCCCTAAAAAAGAAAAAAAGAGAAATTTTTCGGGGAATACAAGACTCAAACGGCCTCAAAAAGGGTTAAAGGGAGGATGAAAAGATGATTTAAAGTGAGGCAGTAGAGAAGCGTTTGGAAACTTTCTGCATCCCTCTGTTTTTGAGCTTTTAAAGCGCTTAGCCATATTACCGGCGCCTAAAAAAAAAACTTTTTATGATCTGAATTTAAACCCTACGTTTTTTGTTCTGTCGGAAGACCTTTTAGTAAATCCAGTTGGGATTTTTCTCTTGGTTTGTGTTGTTACTAACCCCGAACGGGCCAAACCCAATCTTAACCCCAGTTAAAAAAAAAGGTTTTATTTTATGAAAGAGTTATGCACGCCTTTACAGAAAATAAAAAAAGCGGGGAATTTGGGAAAACATACCAAAAATCATCTTGAAGTTTTTTAAAAGGAATTTTTTCCTGTTTATGAAAAAAACCCTTTCAGAGGAATCAGAACGTTTTTAATAAAAAAATTTGAGAATTTTATTGAAAAGGAAGTTATATTGATTCGGGGCGGGGATTTACCTCCCCCCTTTGATGAAATAAAAAGTTGTTGCTGAGGTGGGCAGAGGATTGCAGTTATCGGTAGTAAAAAATTTCGCCTTTATGATGAAAGGTTGAAGATCTTTTTAAACCCAAAATATGGGTGTGGTTAGATTTTTAGCCCACATTTGACAACAGTTTTTTTTGGGAAGTGGGGAAAGGATAGGGAAAGGGGTATAAAATAAATATTCGCAAGAAAGCAAGGAAACCCCCAATAAAATGTTTTTTTTGTTTGTGATGCGCAGCTAACCTTGAAGAAAATGGCTAAAAGACGGGGCTTTTAAAATGAGAAGAAATATTATATTAAAAAAAGGGATAGTTTAAATTTTTGCAAAAGACCCGACGTTTTTATCGGGGGTTTAACGGGTGTGGGAAAAACTGTCTTCGTACTTGATTGTTAAAAAAATAACGGGTTTTCATTAGAACCATTTTTTATTTGCAAACCTTTAAAGCAAACAATCTTCCAAGAAAAAGTTTTTTGGGCAGAGGGGAATATTTTTTGTTGATCCTCCGACAAACTGAGGGGCTGTTTAAACAACTATGAATTTGGGAACTGAAAACTGTTTATTTTGATGATGTTCCTGAACAAGAATTTTTAAAAAAAAGAAAAGCTTGAAAAGTGGCCCTTTAGTGGGCGTCACGCCTTAGTTTTTTTGGGGCTTTAATCAAAATAAAATGCTGTCTTAAAAGACTTTAATGCAATTAAAATCGGTTGTATTATTTTCACTAAGGACAAAGAGTTTTGGGGAATTTTTTAAGTAAAAATTATATAAAAGGGGAAAAAATGAGCAAAAAAAAATAAAAGGCATTTAAAAAAAAATCAAGCACGCCAAGCTTGTTTACGGACTAAACCCCCCGTTCATAGTTTGTTTATTATAATTTGTTTATTTTTGTTGCTTATAAAAATTTTGTTTTTAAAAATTTTTAAATTTTTAAAAAGAATGTCATGGGCCCGGGAATTAAAAGCGCAGCTAGCTCCTAAATGCAGCAGAGGCTAAAAGACCTAGCAGACAGGGCCGAGTTTGTTTTAGTGGGGTCGAAATTTTTTATGGATTTGAATACACAGATGATGGGTTTACAACGAAAAAAATTTAAAGACAAAAAACGACGGGTTTCCCTCCCAGAAGAGAAAAAAAAATTTTTGGGGGAAAACTTTTGGTAAATATGAACAAAATTCATAAAAGAGGATGTTTGGGCGTTTTTTGAAATTGATAAATTAAAGTTTGAACTACAACCCCCAAATGTTTACATGATAAGAAAAAAATTTTTAGAAAATTTTTAATAAAGGGGCCTTTTTGTTAGCCTTGTCCGGAAAAACAGAAAAAGAATTGAAATAACTAAGCGAGGTTTGAATTGTGCAAGGAAAGAAAAGTCTTAGTGAAGTGGGGGGGTGACCCGAGGTTACTTTTACCCAAACGCTACAGCCCCAACCCTAAGCAAATGATGATGTTTTTTTGCTTATTTTTTTACTCCGGGGAGGGAGATACTAGTTTGAGAAATGCGTTTATTAGGGCATAAATGGGCTAAAAATTTGGGAAAGCCCTTTTAAAAGTTTTTTTATTTTTTTTATTACTAAAAAGGGGATGAAATAAACCCCTTTTTCATCATCTGACAAAGTTACTTAATGGTTGAAAAAGGGACAAACTCGTCTTGACTTTTTTCATTGTATTTTTGATTTTATTGCGCTTTTTTTTTGTGAAGTCTGCCAGAAGGAATTAAAAAAAAGAATGTATAAGTTAATTAAAAAAATAATTTAATTAAAAAATGGAGGTTTAAACAGTTTAGTTTAAAAGCAAATAAAAATTTTCAAAGGAAAAAAAAGCGATTGTATAATATAGAGTTACTAGAAAGAAAATGCTAAAGTTTTAAATACTCTTTCTTATGTTTACTGGTTCACTGTAAGCTAAGGTGGGTTAGGTTGCTTTTTTAGCCATGGGGTTGGTGCCCCACTTTTTAGCATTAGGGCTGGGGTTGGGTTTAGGGCCTGTCAGATTGTAAGTGTTTTTAAAAAAATTAATCCTAAATTACAAAGCACACTGATTGTTGCCCTAGCAGCAAAAAATTTGTTATTTTAAGAATAAGCAAATCATTACAGGATAAAAATTACAGAGAAGAATTTCGGTTATGGTGACGGGATGTTTAAAGGGGAAAAAAAAATTTTTAACTTAAAAAAGGGGGGAAAAAAGACTTTTACTTCACACGGTAGACATGATGCAATTAAAAGAACATGAAAAACAAAACATGTCAGTTGCCCCAAAAAAACCCAAAAAAAAAAGTTTAGCAAACTTTTTTTTTTTGTTAACCACTGTGTTTGGGGGGACAACTTGCAGCTCTTCACGAAAAAACGATCTTTTAGGGGGGGCCTTTTAGATTAGTAGCACCGCTAGAAGAGGAGTCCCCTTTTAAAATAATACACGGAGGGGTTGTTTCGATTCTTTCAACTTCATATCGTCCGCTCATATAGGATCTGAGTTAATTTAACATCGCCCCTCCCTCCCCAGGGCATACAAAAGTATCTTACTTTAGCCAAAGGAAGGTTTTTTGATTTCCCTACTTTTCCCTTAATGCTAATTTTTTTAAAATTTTGATTGGTTTACTGGTTTAAAGGCCTTTTGTTTTTAAAATTTCGTTGTTCATGGCACGTAAAGAGGCAATCTCCTAACCCATTCTGTGTTGCGTTCTTTCCAAAATTTCTTGGAATTGTGGGTAAAAAAAGGCGTTCAGTAGATTCTTATTAAGTTTTTATAGAGTTGTGATTAGGTTTCCCGGGGGTCCCTCTCTTTTGTAACATGATGTTTTAAGAACAGTGGTTTACAGACCCTTTAAACTCTTTTCCATCATAAACTTAAACCCTCCTGGATATTTAGGGGCCTCGCATGTTATTTGTTGTAAAGCCACGACAGCAGTTGACTTTTATCCGTTAAAGGTTCAGCGTTTTTTGTATTTGAAGCCTGAAACAACTGTCAGAGCATTTTAAATTTTTTCTTTAATTTATCTGGGGAAGATACAGAAAGCCCATCTGGTGTGTCTTTGGAAACTGATTAAAAATCTACCTTATTATTTTTTGGAGAGGAAATAATTGAAAAATTGTTTTTTTGAACCCCCCTTTTCGTCTGTTCAAACCCTAGCAGCTTTACTTAGTTTTTAAATGGGGGTTTTCCTTTCCAATCCCTTTGGGAGAAAAATTTTTTTGTCTTTGTATTTTCCATAAGGGATTTTTTTTAAATTTGTTTTTTTAATTTTTTTTTAATTTTTGGCAAGAATTAGATTGCCCCCTTTCCCCTATATAAAACCCAAATTTTTGCTATTTTTCGTTCTTCTGAGGGTTCTAAAGTCAAAAAGTTCTGGGGGGGCGTGTTAGAAATTTTTTCCTGTCATAAGAAATACTCTTTTCATTGCTCATCAACTTTTTGTAAAAGTGTGCTCTGTGCCCCTGTTCTCTTACTTTTTTTTAATAAATAAAAGTGGAAAATTCCCCTTTTTTCATAAAGTTCTTCCTTGGAAAATTTTCCCCTTTTATCCCGTTCTCTTCTAATGGACCGAAAATTACAAAACTCATAATTGTTTCCCAGGGGGCCAAAAAGCTTTAAAACAAAGCTCCCCCCCATCTAATTCCCCCCACTTTTTTAAATCTATTTTTTTATGTTTAAATCTTTCTAGAACTAACTTTTTTGGATAATCCCTGTGTAAAAAGAAAGTCTTTGGCAACCCCTGCAAAATTACAACTTTAACCTTAAAACGTCCTAAATGTCAAACCCCCCTAGATCCGCGGCTTCTTTTAAACATTTTTTTGCTAACACGCTAAAGCCTATAAAAGGCCCTAATTACGCAAATGGTAAATGTTTTGAAAATTTTTTTTTTCATATCTTTTTTTAAAAAAAAAAAATTTTAAAAAAATCTTTAATACGAAAGACGTCAGTGTTTTTTTATAATAATTTTTGTTTTTTAAAGAAAATAAGGTTGCAATATTTTTTGGCAAATTTCTTTTTTCCCCATTTTGGGGGTTTTATTCCAAAAAAAATTTTTGCAAGGGTTGAATGACTATAATCCCAAACGATAGCATGAAAATTTAAACCCAATTTAAATCTGGTTTTAAGCAAATATTATTTTTTATTGTTTTTTAAAAAGGGATTGGCGAACTTTTAAAGTTAGAAGCAGGCTACCTAACCACTGCCAAAAAGAAGATTTACTTTTAGCTGCGTGTGGAAAACTAAACATTTTTGGGCTGAACTAAGTATTAAAACAGATTCAACAACTGTCTAATAGACTTTAAAAAAGTATACGTAGTCGAAGCACAGCTAGGGTAAAAAAAGGGTTGTAGTGGACAAACAATGATTGTTTATAGCAATTTGAAAAGTAAGATGGCCCCCGGTTGATTCAGAAAAAGTTTTTAAATATGATTATCAAAGACCCGGTTTTTTAAAAGCCCTTAGAAAATTTTGCATGTGACATGTATTCAGATTTGGAAATGTTAGCCCTTCTATGGGGTTAAATTTTTTTAACATATTAATTTTTTTCAAATTAAAATTTTAATCGCAATAAAAAAATGAGGATCGGAAAAAGATTGCGGTCCGCAGGGAATTCCACAGGAGCGATGCACCAAAGGGGAATGTACCCCCAAGTGATGTGAATAAGTTTGTTACTAAGATAAAAAACCCGGGGGTGTTGGGGGGGTTTAAAAGGTGAATGGAAAATGAGAAATCAAACAAACCGCAAAAAAAAAAAAAAAAAAAAAAAAACCCAAAAAAAAAAAAAAAAAAAAAAACAAAAAAAAACACAACAAACAATAAGGTATCATTAATTTTCTGTGTTTTGTTGGGGGGGTTTTTAGCATACAAATACCCCAAAACCTACCCAAAAACAAAAGCAAGCCCCACAGAAAAAAAGAAGAAGCCTTTGCAAAAAAAAAATGCAACCTCCCGCGTAGACCCCTTTTTTGGAAGTTTTTTAAGAACAAAATAAAGACAAATTAGAAATAGAAAATACAAGTTAATTAGTTTTGAAAGTACTTTTAAGTTTTAAATCAAAAAATTTTCAAGTTAAGTTAAGTAAAATATGGTTAATTTTGGTTCTTTAAAAAAAGTTCTTGTTGGGTTTTTTTAAATTAAGTTTTTGTTAAGTTTTAAGTAAGTATAGTTAGGTTCTAAGTTAAGTACAAGCCAAACTTTAAGTTTAAACTTTTAAATTTTTCCAAAAGCCCCCGTTTAAATCAGGGCTGACGAAAGTTCTTTGTTATTGTTAGAGATGTGATTTTTTTTTTAAAAAGCTTGTGTTTTTTGATGGGGAGTGAGCGCAGATTAACTTTTTTGTATAAAATCTTTGTTTTCAAAGAGTTGTTTAGTTCTGGAGTTTTTTTTTTTTTTGACAATTTTTTACTTTGCCCTTTAGCCTTCTCAATTTTTCGAAATCTGGTGGAACGCTTACTCTTTTGACCCCAAAAATAACAATTCTTTTAAACTGTCCCCATGGGTTTTTTCCTTTATTTCCAATTTCTTTCTTGTTTACGTTTTAATGTAAAGGGTGCTTTTGGGTAGTCGCATGTGTCGTACCACCCTTCATTCCTTTAGTATTTGTTTCAAAATCTTTTTAAAAAGCTTTGTTGGGGAAAATCTGAATAAAAGAGTCAGTGTCGTTAAAGGGACCCTTTCTTTTTGGGGTACAGTGGTTTAAAGTAATCGTAAGAAATTCTAACATAATAACTTTAAACTTAAAAAGTAAAACCCTAAACCCGGCTTGACACTTAACATCCTTTTTCTTTTTCATAACAACCCCAGGTGTGTTAAACTCTAAAGTCTTGATAGTTAGTTGAGAACTTTTAATTGCTTTTTTTTTTTTGAAATATTTACAATCTTTTAAAGATTTTGTACGTTTCCCTAGTTTTCCAAAAAAGTGTTGTTCATCAGTTTAAAAAAAGTCTTTTTTGAAGGTTATGGCTTTGGGTTTTTAAGACAGTATTTCTTTTATGTATGGGCTATAAAAGGGTCTTGGGGCAAAACAATGATTCTGTAAAGTCTTGTTTTAGTCCGTTTTTCTTAAGTAAAACTTAGGGTTGTAAAGGCACCATATTTTTTTTTTGTCTAGATTTGGGGAAATTTAGGGTTTTGGGGGGCCTGTTTTAAGCTTTTTTGCGGCCCCGAGGGAAATGTTTGGGGAAGGTCTGCATTTTTGGAATTCTAAGTCTACTTTTTAAAAAAAAAACCATACTGTTGATTGGGTCCCAAAACCCTCCAACCACTTTAATGCCCCCTTTAAAATTTTTGTGCCATGTCCCGGACATTTGAAATTTCCAGTGGAAAAAGGGGTGGTCAGGCCCCTCCATAAAATTTTTGGGTTAAGTACATTAAATAGTTGGATGGTTTTTGGTGGATCAAGTCGTCTAAATAAATTTTTGTTGGGTTTTCGTAAGGTGTGGGGCCTGCTAATACTCCCCTTTTTTCCGTCTTTAATTTGAAGGAATAATTTAGAAATTAAGTCAATCGGATGTTGTAGACTTTAAGAAAACTCCAAGAAAAAAGGGCCGCGAGAGTTAATGTTGAGTCTAAAAGATGTTTCTGCAATATTCTGTAATTTGAAAACGCCAATAAAACCCTCACCATCAAATAGTGATCGTGATAAACACCATGTTTCACAGGTAATTCTGTCCAGGCTTTTTTTTTTGGGATAAAGCAGGTCTGTTTTTGCCCTTTTCCCGTAAGTTTAATAAAAAACTTTCCCTTTTGCGGAGGCCGGTCGCAAAATTTTCCCCCGAGTCCAGTATTATAAGGATAAGCCCTTTCGCACCCAAAAATGGATAAAAGTATTGTTTTTGTGATTGGAAAGTTGTAGAGAACTTGCAACTTTTCCCAAACTTGCCCTCAATGTGGGTGAACATAAAGCTAAACATCAAGGGGTAAGTAGTCTTTTTTTAGAGTCAATGCAGGTAACCCCTTAATTCAAAGTTATGTTTGGATGATAAAATGGGGGCGTTTTGCCTCGTGGTAGAAAGGATAGGGTTTCCATTTTGGGTAACCTTTTAAGCTGAAATTATAATTTTTTGGCCGGGGCCCCCTAATTAGTAATTTTTTGTTTAAGGGTAAATTCTTTTGTTAATATCCAAAAAGTGTGTAGATGAGTCATACGTTTTTGGGGGTTCAGAGTCATAAAATTTGAAAGTTTATTGGTTGGATAATGTTGCGAATTGTTTATCTCTTAAAAATCTTGCTGCGTTGGGGCTCGTAAATCCGGGTGTTTGTGTGTTGACATTACCAACAACAAAAAGCATAAAAACAGTTGATGGCGGTTAATAAGGTTTGTTTTTGTTTTGCTTTTCGGGCCGTTTTTAACTGCGCAAGATTATTCAAATCGCTAAACCCCGTACGGGGTCATTTTTCTTTTGTGTTATTTAAAACTAAATTTTGAGCTGGTTTAGGGGTGAGGAGTTTGATTTCACAGTTACAAACTTTAATAGTTCTTGGTTGGGAGTGCTTCTTAGTGAGGGCTTTCCCAAAAACCTTTACAAACTCCTGTTAAAATTGTTTTTTTTAGTATTCAACAGTCGTTATTGTTCTGTTTTAAAACATAAGGTCTTTGTACTATCTGCAAAAAAGTATTTAAATTTTTATGTTGTCAAATGGGTTTGCCAAAAATAGGAGCTTGGGAGAAAACCTTAGAGGCACTAGATTTTCTACTACAACCTTTTTTTACGTTTCGTGTTGGGTTTTTTTTGTTCTTCAAACGGATATACGTTTTTATTACTGGAAATTATGTTATCAAATTCAGTTCTTGTTTTAAGGGCATATTAGAAAATTGTTTGCTGATTTTTAACAGGATGTAAATTTCGCAAAAAAAACCACTAAAACACTGTTGTCAAATTTTTGTATGTTTTAAAAAAGCCCTTTTTAAATCAACCTTTGGGGAGGAAGGTAAGAATTGCCAAAATAAGGAAAAACTTTGTTTGTTCAACGATTTAGGGCGTCCCTTCAAAAAGCAGAACCCCTTTCTTTGTTCTTCCTTGCTATTAAACTGTTTTAACTGTAAACCCCCAGTTGAGTTAAAGGGTGTGATTACTTCTTTTGCCTTGTTGAAACCAAACTTTGCATGTTTATCATAGGGTTATATAAAACAATCAAACGGTTAACAACATTTTTCGGTGGGGTTTACGTTTAAAGGACCGGGATTTTAGAGATAGAAGTGCCCCTTTCAGCGTTTGTGGGGTTAATATGCCATGCTACTTCACAAAGTATTGCTTAATTTTTTCACTGTAATATTTCTCCATTGTATAAAAGTTTCCACCTTGGATTTAATTTGGGGCGTATTTTAAACCACAAAATTTGTAGATTAAAAAAAAAAATGTAATAAAAAAATAAGTAAAAAGCGTTTTTATTCTTCACCCAAGCGTTGCAATCTTCAAGCCCTCTTACCCTTACAATAACGCCTGCAATATTTTTTGCTTTTTTTAAATCACTACAGTCAAGTTCATTTGCTTTGGTTTCCTTAAATGTTCACTTTAAAACTTTTTTATATTGTTTACTCATCTCAAAAAAAATTCACTAAAATCATGTTTTTAAGTTCATTGTTTCGTAAATAGTTTATTCACTTCTTTTTAAATCGATTCACTGAGTTTTGGAGCCCTTTTAAAACTAAAAAATTAAAAAATAAAAAGTAAATTCGTTATTATTTATTACTCGTTTTTTTAAACATAAAAAGTCAGGTTTAAAAAAAATAACTTACCCCCTTTAAATCATTTAGACACATTTTAGTTCAGATCTTCGGGGGGAATATTAAGTAAAATAGAAACAATTTTTTAAGGTTTTTGGCAAGATTTTGGGGTTTTTCTAAAAACTTTCAAAAAGCTTTTCCCAATGTTAAACTTTCAAAAAGTTTGTTTTTTAAATTCACAAACATGTCCTTTAAAAACTTCTTTTTCACCCCCGCATTAATCGCCCCCCCCAAAATCATCAAATTTTTTTGTAAGCTTTATAACTCTTTGGGTTATTTTTATTAAACCAGATTAAAATAAAATTAAAAAATTAATTATCGTTCTCTTGTTTTGTGCAAGAATTTGAAGAAGTTATATGTGTTGGTGGTGGGCGGGGTTTTAATTTAAAATAAGCATTTGCCCCAGATCGGTTTGGGGTTTTGATTAGCCCCTGCTTTTTAGGGCAAAACGTGCACACACACCCCACACACACACACAACACACAACACACACCAACAACACCCCAACAAACAAAAAAAAAACAAAAAAAGCCAATAGATGGGGAGGGTTTGCGGGAAGTAAAAGGGGGCTTTTTGGGGTTACAATTTAAAGCTAAAACGAGCAGCGCCCCAAAACCCCATCAAATCCTTCAAAAATCCAGGATTGTTTAAGTTCTTCGGCGGGGCTTTTAAAAAAGGCAGCCTGAAGCAGGTGTTGAAGAGGACATTTAAGCAGGGGGAAGCAAAACAATAACAAGCCAAAACAGGGCAGGACAAATGTTTGGGCGCAAAAACGTAATGCATGATCGTTACTTATTTGAGCCCCGTATTTTTTTTTGAAAAAGTACTGCATGATCGTTATATTTTTAAAAAACCCTTTTCTAACAGTAACACACAAACCCGTGTGTATTTGTTGTTGGCACAAACATCCCCTGGTTTTTTAAGTGGGGCGTTGGCGCTCTGATGTGAGAGGAAAAATGCCGCGTTTGACCGTACTTTCTGTACTTTTCAATCGGAACTCTTTCGGATTTGCTTCAGTTTTGTCTAAATAAAACAATTTGGTAAAACCAACGGGGGGTAAAATGGGGAAAAGCTTGAAGCATTTGGCAACAGCCGCAGCTAGGCATGAAAATCGGAAAGCCAGTTTTTTTTCTAGCCCTGACCAGTTTTTGTATCCCTTTTCCTTTCTTTCTTTGTCTCTCCCGCCTTGTTTGCATAAAATCAAAAACTTCCCAAAAAGAATGTAAATCAAGATTTGTTGCGTTCTGCTTTTTAGATTTCTCCCCTTTTGCAGCTTTTTACAATGTCTTTTTCAGTTGCTGTTTGAGCTAAATAAAATCTGTAAAGCTTCTGTTGATATGGGAGACTAAAACAGCTTGGTTTGAAAAAAAGATAGTGATGTAAATCACTTAGATTGTTTGCTCCCCCCCTTTTTTTTTTTCCTTCTTTTTTTTGAACAAATCTTCCATCTTTTTTTGGGTTTTTTTTTTAGTTTCATTGGGCCCTTTGTTTTACCTTAGCAGCAATTAAAAACCATCTGTTCAGATAATTCTTCTATTTAAGTACAGTTTTTTTTCTTTGTCCCTAACGAGTAGCTTGTCTTGTTTATACAGCCTTTTGGAAGAATTAAAAGGGGTTTTTTTTTTTGAAAAAATCAACATTTTTGTTAACTGTTTTCGCTTCAAAATTTCCTGATTTTTAATTTTTGTGAAGAGACTACCTAATAGTTCTGCTTCTGAAGAACGCATCGCCCGACAGAACTTTTTCAAAAAAAAACACCTTTTTCATGAAAAACACCGTCTGCCCCGCGCTCTCAAATGTGAAATGACGGTACCGCCGGTTGAGCAACACAAAAGTTCCCCCCAAATGGCGTCATTCCGCCCATTGGGTAACCGGCCCCGGGGAGTCAAGATTAATAATGCATATTGCAGGGACGGCCCGGTTGCACGCTTCACTTCACCCAAAAACTTTCATTGCGGATTAGAGTAAAATGATTGAACCGTTTCGGGGTGACCGGTCAAGCCTATATAATAAAAATTTTTAGTTGATTTTAATTAAGGGGAGGAATGTAAATATGGGGGGTTTCCCATCCCCCTCTTATCTAGCACGTAAGCCCCCGTTTTTAAAGCACTAAATTTGTCGTTTTTAGAGGTTTTGGGGCGTTAATTTTTTTGTAAAAAAGGTGTTAAATTTGGTCAAAACATGGAAGGACGTGATTTGTATGTGAAAAGGGGGGGGTTTTGTGCAAAAAAAGATGGGGGGTCGTGAAACCCTATTTACATTCTTAAAGTAAACCCCGGTCAAGGAATACAATGGAGGACAACCCAAATGTCAAGAGATTGACAAGTAGTCTGGGCAAAATACCCCCCAAAGGGAAAAACAGGGCTCCAAAAGCACACGCAACTTCTTTATGGTAGGAGGCAAAATCATGGGCCAAAAACAACGTGCCACTCGAAAAGCAGGAGATTGGGACGGGAAGTGTGGGGGTGCATGCGATCCAGAAAGGAAAGTACCCCGAGTCATCAGCAGATGGCAGGACGAAATAGTAGCCACTCTAAGTCACCCCAAAAAGGATCAGGATCGAGCTACGGTGCCATAGGAAGGGTGGAGGAGTCAAATTACAAACTGAAAAGATGCTGACTGGCAAAAGCCCAGGAGAGAAAGGTTAGGCAAAATCCACTGAGAAATTGGAGCTGGGGGGTTTTTAGGAACGTCTGCATACAGCCCCATGAAAAGCTCTCAGTTGCGGGGAAGGAAAAAAAAAGAGCCTGAAAGCAATGGAGAAGCGGCAGAAGAGGTTCAAACTGGTCTGGTCAAGGGGGAAAAAAAGTGAACTCATAAGGGTTAAATTTTCCTACAAAATAGGTTTTTTCCTGTGCTATGTTAAAGCGGAGTCATTAATGGAAATGACTGTCCAAGGGTCAGGGGTTTGAATCCCGCATGGCTCGTCCCCGATGGGGAAAAAAGGGGGAGGGAGAGGACATCGGGGTCAGAACCGTTGGCCCCAAACCCCCCTAGAGTTCAGGAGATAAGGCCGAACATTGTTTAAGGGGGGTTTTTTGGGCTCCTGCTGCCACGCCTCCCCAGTTTCTTTCTACTCTACTAACCCCTGGGTCCATTTAAAGGGTGAAAAGCAAAAGTCATTTTTTAGGCCGGGTGGCAGGGCCTAACGGGGGGAAACGTGGGACCTAGCGTGTACAACTGGGGGGTGTTTAAGAGAAAGAAAAATAGCTTTTTTGGGTTGGTGGTTGTGGCAATAGTGTCCTTTTTTTTTTGATTGTGGGGGCACGCGGAAGTTTTCCATACAAGGGAACTGCTACACGGCCCAAAATGATGCCCTTTCATTGAATATTAGATGTTCATTTTTTTCATTCATTTTTCATGTTCTGCGTTCGCGAGGGGGGTTCCTTTTTTTCTTTTTGGGGTTATGTGTGTTCATTTTTATGCTTTATTGAACCCTTTTGATCCTATTTTGATTGTTCGTAACCCGCCGTTCGCAAAAGGATGACTTTTTTATGTTATGATTATGAAATAAATTTTGTTTTTGATTTCAGAGACATGTTTTTCTCCCACCGTTCGCAACGAGGAGGCCTTTGTGCATTTTTGTTTTTAAATCCCCGCACCTTAATTTTTTATAATGATATGTGCGAGGGGGCAATTTCCCAAAAAATTTTTTTTGAAGTTAAACCTAAGTTTTAAAGTATGATTTCACAATCCTCAGAAGTTTGAATTGTCTTGGCTTTAAAATTTTAAATGATTTGTGTCTTATTAAGTTTGATCTTTATTCCCCATGTTAAATGTTTTGAATTTTGTTAAAAGTTTTTTTTAAAATTTCCCTGTTTTGATTTTTTTTTGTTCTGACTTTTAGGCGGGGAGGTTGGTTCAATTCAACTATGATTTAAAATAAAAGAAGAGGAAAACCAACGAGTGGGGTTGAGGGAAGATGGTATGTCCACTGGCCCTTCCCCGTCCCTATCCCCTTCCCCCCCCTCCCTACTCTTTTCCCCTTTATATTAACATAGGTTCATAGAATCCCCTGGGGGGGAGTTTCGACCCTTTTCAGATCATTCTCAGAATAAAAGTTATTAACACGAACAAATCGACGTTATTATCCCCTTCAATTTTTTTTTCCCAAGAAGAAGATTACCTTTTTGGGTTAATCAGGCTACCCCCGTTGGTTTTTGTATTTAATTTCATAGGCATAAAGTCGATTCTTCATATCAACAAAAACACACTGATCATAGAAGCTGCTTAAAAATTACTAATAGGAAAAAATCATTATTTTATTCAAAGAAGAAAAAATTTTTTACCCTATAGAGTCACATGGGAAAAAACACCCCCTTTAAAAAGTGTCAATCTAAAAAGGACACATATTGAGCAAAAATTTGTTAAAGGTCTTAAGAATTTCCCATAAATCGATCTGTGTAGGGTTTTTAATGGGGGCGACGCTCCAAAATATACACAGTCAAAAGGGCTGCCCCACCTAGGGAAAACATTTAAAAATTTGTGTTAAATTCACCAGTTAGTACATACCCATGACCCGAATCAATCAAAAATTCCGAGGAAATTCTTCCAAAACAAATTCTTTATTCACGAGGGTAATAATAAGCACTTGGGTTTTTTTACACCAGTCCCCCCTGGGTGGGGGGCTACAACATGGTGAAAGGAAATAATGTAAAAAAAAAACAAGATGCAACGTGGTCATATCTACTGGAAATCAAAAGAGAGGAGAGGGGGAAGAGAGAGGGGAGAGAGAGAGAGGAGAGAGGGGAAGAGAGAGGAGAGAAAGACGACAGACAGACAGTGCACCACACAACAACACACACACACACACACAACACCACCACACCACGTACACACGCCGTACAACGCACGCGGCACGATTTCCACCACCCACACCACAACACACACAACACCACACAGTGACAGGAACAGACAGAGTGAAGGAACTGAAAAAGGGGGAAGAAACAGAAAAAGGGCCTGTGTACTGATGTGGTACATGGGCCAAGGGTACAGCAGGACGAAAAAAAAACAGCCGTCCACAGGGGGGTACAGGGAAAATCAGGGAAAGGCTGAATGAGGACCCCCCCTGTCTGGCTTCAAGAGAGGAGGGAGAGAAGAGAGAGAGAGAGAGAGAGAGAGAGAGGGAGAGAGAGGAGGGGGAGAGAGAGAGAGGGAGAAGCAGACAGAAGCAGACAGCAGACAGACAGACAGACAACAGAAGAGATTCGTTCGATTAGATGATTTATTCATAAAAACGCCCAAGGCCCTAAAGAAGGGGTTGTGAATATTCGTACACATTAGCATAAGAAATGGAAAATTTAATTGAATACAAACGAAAGAGACAGACAGACGAAGAGACAGAGAAAAGCAAACACAACACACACACCCCACACCCCCACACACCAACCACACACACACACACAAAAACAATTTTTTTATGTGAAGGGTTTAGCTGGGGTGTCGCTTTCTTCTGGTACCCCTGTCTGTATAATGGTCACGTCCCAAAGGGTGGTAGTTGGGGCATCTGCTTGTTGTCTAATCTGTCTGTGTTCGATCTTTCTTGTTCGTGATGGGTACTGGGATCTTTGATTTTTTTTAAATTAAATTTTTTGGTTTATCTCGTCAGTCCCATTGTGATATTTGGGGCGTCTTTTTTTGTCTTTTTTTTTTTTTTTTTAAAATGAGCTGTCATGTAAATGTGGGAGCTGGAGTGTCTTCTCTCACGCCCGTCGTCCATTTTGTACTGAAACTGGGCATGACCCGATGAGAAGTTTGGGGTATGCCTCCAACTCTCACCCCGTTTCGTCCCAATATGTTTTGTCCAAAGTTCAACTGTGGCTTCTCGGTCTCTTAAACCTTTGTAGCTGATGTTGTCTGTCCCAAAATGGGGGTAGTTGAGATGTTTCTCACATGTCTGTTATTCTAGTCATACCTAGTTGTCACGTTTACCAAAGGGGTTTTTGCCATGCGGAAGGATTTGGCCCGGGGTTAGACCGCCGGCTTCATTTTAAACATGTTTTTTGCTAACACGCTATAGCCTATACTAAGGCCGCTAAATTACAGCAGAATGGTAAATCGTATTGATAATCTTTTTTTCACTCATCTTTTTATTAACTAAAAAAATAATTAAAATAATCATAATACGAAAGACTGTCTATGTGCTTTTAATCAAATAATCTTTTGTTGTTAAAGCTAAAAATAAGGTTGCAACTAGTTTTGGCGAATCTTCTATCTTTCCCATGTTGGGCGGTTTTATTCCTAACAAACATTTTGCAAGGGTTGAATAGACTATAATACCAACGATAGGCACTGCATAATTAACCAACTTTAAACTCATGGTTTTAAAAGCATTATATTATTTTTTATTGCTTTTTAAAATGGATTGTGACGAACTATTAAAGTGTAGCAAGCAGGCTACTCCGTAGACCACTGCCATAAAGAAAGATTATACTCTTTAGCTGCGTGTGGAAAAACTAAACAGTATTTAGGCACTGAACTAAGTATTGAACAGATTCAACAACTGTCTACATCAGACGTTGAAAAGTACTACGCTAGGTACGAAGCACAGCTAGGGTCAAAAATGGTTAGATCAGTGGGACAGACAATGATTAGTTTATATGCTAAGTTAGTAAGTACGATGGCGCGGTTGATTCAGAAGAGATTTAAAATATGACTTATCACAAGATCGGTTTTTAAACAAGTCCTTAGAAAACTTTTGCATGTGACATGTATTACAGATTTGGAGAACAATGTTATGCCCATTCATCATGGGATTAATTACTTTTAAATCATATTAATTTTGATCAAATTAAATTTAATCGCAATAAAAAAAATGAGCGATCAGGAGAAGAAGATTGCGGCTCCGCAGGAACTATCCACAGGAGCAGAATGCACCACAGGCGAATGTACCACAAGTGAATGTACCGCAAGTAAGTAATGTTACTAAGACTAAAAATCCTGGGCGTGTTGAGGCGGGGCGTAAACTGGCTGAATGGAACAGACTGAGAAAATCAAACCAATCCGCAAAACAAAAATTATTAGATAGTAATACAGCATCTCCACCACCAACAACACAATTAACAACAACACAATCACAATCAAACAATAAGGTGTATCATTATGTATTGGGTGGTGCTGCTGTTGTTGGGGGGTTTTTAGCATACAAATACCCAACACCATACCTAACAACAAGCCGCAAGCCCCCACAGTAAAAGAAGAAGAACCGCCTTCTGCAAAAAAAGTGCAACCTCCTGCAGTAGACCCATTTTCTATGGAATAGTTTTTAAGAACTAAATAAAGTACAAGTTAAGAACTAGATAAGTACAAGTTAAAGTTAGTTATAGAAAGTACTTTTTAAGTTAAGTGCAAGTAAATTGCAAGTTAAGTGTAAGTAAATTATAGGTACTAGTTAGGTTCTTAAATAAGTTCTTGTTAGGTTCTTAAGTTAAGTTCTTGTTAAGTTCTTAAGTAAGTACTAGTTAGGTTCTTAAGTTAAGTACAAGCCAAGTCAGTCAAGTTAATCTTTTAAAGTTCTCCAATGCCCTACAGCATATGAAAACTCAGGACTGACGAAAGTTCTCTTGTTATTGTTAGAGACTAGTGATTTTTTGTTAACAGCAGTTGTGTTTACTTGATGGAGAGTAGAGCGCAGATTAACATTTGTGTGATAAAATACTTTGTTTTCAAAGAGAGCTTGCTTGTAGTTATCGTGAGTTATATTTTTTTTTTGACAACTTCTTTACTTATGCCTTTAGCCTTCTTCATTACAGAAGTCTGGCTGGCAACGCTATACATCTTAGACCGCAAACATAACATATTCTTTTATAACTGTCCCATTGAGTTCATCCTTCATCTTTCCAATTACTTTCTTGTTTACAGTTGAATGTAAAGGACTGTCTTTAGGATAGTCGCATGTGTCGTACCACCCATCAGTTCCTTTAGCTACTTCTGTTTCTAAGTCCTTATAAAAGTCTTCTGTTGGGACGTCTAGAAAAAGAGTCAGTGTCTGTGTAAAGGACTCTTGCTTCTGGGTACAGTGGTTTAAAGTAATCGTACAGAAATTCTAACATTAATAACTTTGACAACTCTAATACAGTAAAGCCGATAAACACCGGCTTGTCTAACTTAACAATCCTTTTTCTTCATCATAACACCAACCAGGCTGTCGTTAAATCTTCTAAAGTCTTGATAGTTAGGTTTAGAGACCAGCTTAATTGCTTGTTTTTCTTTTGTAACTAATCTTACATCTTTACGATTGTGTACGTTCTCCATAGTTTTGCCAAAACAGCTGTTGTTCATCAGTTTAAAGAAGTCTTTTTCTGAGGCGTCAGTGGCTTGGGTTCTAAGATCAGTATTCTTCTTGATGTATGGTCTCATAAAGGGCTCTTGGTCAAAAGCAATGATTCTGTGAACAGCTCTTAGTTTCAGTCCGTGTCTTAAGTAAAACTGTAGGAGTCTGTAATGGCACACATATTTAGTTTTATGTCTAAGATTAGGCACAAGTTTAGGAGGTTCTGTGGGGGCCATGTTTAAGCTTTCTGCGGCCAGAGGATAATCGTTGTGAAGGTCATGCAGTTCTTTAGGATATTCTAAGTCTACTTCTAGAATAAAGCCATACTGTTGATCTGGCGTCAAACCGTCCAACCACTTTAATGCCCTTGAATATTATTTGTGCCATGTCCTGTGTACATCTTGAAGTTTCTCAGTGGAAGCGGCTGGCTCATGGCCCATCCATACAAATTGTTGGCGTCTAAGTACATTAAATAGTTGGATGGTTTGGTGGGATCATAGTCGTCTAAATATTTGTTGTTGGCTTTGCAGTAAGGATGTGAGGCCATGCTAATACCTCCCCTTAGTCCGTCTTCAATCATCTGAAGTGTAGATAAGTCAGAAATTAAGTCAATCTGGATGTTTGTAGACTTTAAGAATGCGTCCAAGAAAGCCAGGCGCAGAGATGTAATGTGATGAGTCTAGACAGTAATGTTTCATGCAAGTAGTTCTGTAATTCTGAAAAACATCCGCCAATAAACACACGTCAGCCATCAAGTAGTGATCGTGATAATCACCCATTGTTTCACAGTGTAATTCTGTCCAGGCTTTCTTTGCGTATTCATAGTCAGGTCTGTTATGCCTTTTCCTGTAAGTCTAGAGTAAAAATCTTCCTTATGCGGTAGCGCCGGCTCGTCAAAACTTTCCACGAGTCCATGTATTCATAAGGATAGACGCCTTTACGCCCCAAAAGATGGATCAAAGTATTGTTTAGTGATTGGAAAGTCTTGTAGAGAACTTGCTAACTTATCCAAACTTGCCATCAGATGCTGGGCTGAATCATAAAAGGATAAACAGTCAAGAGTAAAAGTCATGTACTTTTTTGAAGACTGTGCAATGCAGGTAACCCTCTTATATTCAGAAGTTACTGCTTGCATGATAAAATGGGAATCGTAGCCTCGTAGGTTATGAAAGAAGATAGGCAGTTTCCATGTCTTAGGGTCAACCTTAAGCTGAAGATTATAATTGTTGTGCGCGGCCCCTCTGAATTTGCCAGTAATGTGATCGTGGTCTCTTACAGCGCCGCCTAATAATTCTCTGTTACATATCCAACAGTGTGTAGATGAGTCATAGCGTTCTTGGTCTTCAGGAGTCATAACAATGTCTGAAAGATTTAGTTGGTTGGATAACTGATTGCGAAGTTGTTTCATCTGCTCTAAAAATCTACTAGCTGCGTTGGGGCCTCTGTAAATCTCGGGTGTTGTGTGTTGACCATCTGACCTAACAACAATAAACGCATAAGAACAGATCTGATGGCGGGTTAATAAGGTTGTTTTTTGTTCTTGCTGTTGCGGGCCGTAGTATACTGCGGCAAGATTGATTCAAAGTCAGCATAAACCACGTACGGGCTCATTTGCATTTGTGTATATTCTTAAAACTAACTTTAGAGCCTGGTTTAGGTGTGAGGAGTTTGATTTCACAGTCTACAATACTTTTACAAATACGTTCTATGGTTGGCAGCTGCTTCTATAGTAGAGGGCTTTCCAAATACCTTCTACAAATCTCCTGTTTAAAATTGTTTTTTGTAGTATAGGCTAACAGTTGCTTATTGTTTGATTAATACATAATGGTCTTTGTACTATCTGCAAACGTATTAAGTCTACATGCTTGTCAAGTGGTTCGCCAAAAGTAGGAGCGTTGGGAGAAATCCTTAGAGGCACTAGATTGTCTACTACAGACCATTCGTATACGTTTACAGTGATTGGTTTGTTTTGTTCTTCAAACTGAGATATACTGTTTATACTTACTGGAAAGGTTATGTTATCAAAGTTCAGTTCTTGCTTATATGCGTCATACTTAGAAACTCTGTTTGCATGATTTTTAACAGGATGTAAATGCGCTAAAACACACACATAAAACACATGTTGTCAGAATTATGTATGTTTAAAACTGCCCGTTTTAACTCTAACTTTTTGGTGAGAGGAAGGTAAGAATTGCCAACTATAGATAAAACTTTGTTTGTCTCAATCTGATTTCAAGGACTGTCCCTTCAGACCAGCCAGAACCCTTAACTTTGCTTCTTCACTTGCATGATTAAACTGTGTAAGCATGTAATCAGCCCAGTTAGAGTTAAAGTCGTGATAGCTGATTACTTCTTTCTGCCTTGTTTGAAACCCAAACTGGCATGTTTACTATCATCAGGCGTTATATAATCAATCAGAACGGTTAACAACACTTTTACTGGTGGTTCACGTTGAAGAGACTCTGGGATTTTAGAGATAGCATGTGCCACGTTTCATGAACGTTTGTGGGGTTAATGATGTCCATGTCTACTTCACTAAACGTATTGCTTAATTGTTTGTCACTGCTAAATATTTCTTCCCAAATTGTATATAGTTTTCCACCCTTGGATTTACTTGGGGTCGTCATTTTTAAAGCCACAATATTTACGTAGTTTAAAAAAAATAAATGTATATAAAAGTAAGTAAAACGCGCTTTTTATTCTTCACCCAAGCGTTGCAATACTTTTAAGCCACGTTAACCTTACAATAACGCCTGCTAATATTTTAGCTTTTTCTAAATCACTACAGTCAACGTTTCATCGCTTTGGTTGCTTCCTTAAATAGTTCACTATGATCTTTTATTATATTGTTTACATCATTTCAAACCAAAATTCACTAAAATCAATGTTTAATGCTTTCATTGTTTCGTCAAATAGTTCATTACACTTCTTTAAATCAGATTCATGAGTTTGGCAGCCATTTTTAAATCTAAAATAAATTAAAAAAATAATTGTAAATTCAGTTATTATTTATTACTCAGTCTTTTTCTAATCAAAAACTGATCAGGTTTAAAGGTAACAGTTACCCCTTCAAGATCATCAGACACATGCAGTTCAGCATCTTCGGGGGCAATATTATCAAGTAAAATAGTAAACAATTTTATAATTGGTTTAGGCCAAGACTTTGGGATTTTACTAACAGCTTTCAATACGCTTTCTCGAATAGTTTAAACTTTCAAAAAGTTCTGTTATAAATTCATCAAACATGTCCTTTAAACACTTCTTTATCAACCCCAGCATTAATCGCCCACCCAAAATCATCAAATATTTCTGTAAGCTTTATAACTACGTTTGGGTTCATTTTTTAAACCAGATTAAATCATAAATTAAAAAATTAATTAATCAGTTTCTCTTGTTTTGTGCAAGAATTAGAAGAAGTTATATGTGTGTGCGTGCGTGGGCAGGGGTGGTTTAATTAACTAAGCCATTCAGCCCCAGATCGTTTTGGTCTAGATTACTGCACTGCTTTTTTAGGGCAAAACGCTCGCACACACACACACACACACACACACACACACACACACACACACACACACACACACACAAACAAACAAACAAACAAACAAACGCACAATAGATGGGGAGGTGTTTGCAGGGGAATGTAAAAGGGGGCTTTTTTGTGGTTCACAATTGAACGACGTAAATTCGAGACAGCCGCCAAAAGCCCTTATCAGAGTCCTGAATCAATAATCACAGGATCTGTTTAAGTTCTATCGGCGGCCGCCTGAAAAGGCAGCCTGAAGCAGGGTGTTGAAGCAGGACATTGAAGCAGGGCGAAGCACAAACAATAACACAGCCAAAGCAGGGCAGGCACAAATGTCATAGGGCAGCAAACCGTACATGCATGATCGTTACTATATTAGAGCCGCGTCATTACTATTTTTGAAACGTACATGCATGATCGTTACTATTTTAAACACTTGTCTAACAGTACACACACACACAGTGTGATACTTCTGTTGTTGCGCACCAAACATGCACTGTATGTCTAAGACTGGGACTGTTGGCGCTCTGATGTGAGAGGAATATGCCGCGCTTCTGACCAGTACTTTCTGTACTCTTCAATCTGGAGCATCTCTTCGATTTGCTTCAGTTTGCTCATAATATAACTAATTGGTAAACCAACGGTGTAAAAATCGGGGAAATGCTTGAAGCGATTTGGCAACAGCACGCAGTCTACGCGCATGAACATCGGAATAGCCCGTTTTTTCTTCTAGCCACTGAGCCCACGTTTTTGTCATCTTTCTTCTTTTCTTTGTCTCTCCTGCCATTGTTTGCATAAAATCAAAAACTTCCCAAACTGAATGTAAATCAAGATTTGTTGAGCGTTCTGCCTTTTGAGATTTTTCACCCCTTTTTGCAGTCTTTCTACAATGTCTTGTTCAGTTGCTGTTTGAGCTAAATAAGCATCTGTATAAGCTTCTGTTGATATGGCATGACTAACATCAGCTTGGTTTGAAAAAAGATAGTGATGTAAATCACTTAGAGTTGTTAGCTCCACCCTCTTTTTTCTTTCCTTCTTTTTCTTTGAACAAATCTTCCATCTTTCTTTTGGGTTTTTTTGGTAGTTTCATTGGTCCCTTCTGTTTTAGCCTTAGCACAATTAATGCCATCTGTTCATGATATATTCTATTCTATTCTAGTACACGTTGTTCTTCTTCTGTCCATAACGGAGTAGCTTGCTCTTGTTGATACATGCCTTCTGGAAGAATTAAAGGAGTTTTTGTTGAGAAAAATCTAACAGTTTTTGATTAACTGCTTGCGCTTCAAAATTTCCTGATTTAATTCTTGTGAAGAAGGACTACCTAAATAGTTCTGCTTCTGAAGAACGCTATCGCCCGACATGAAATCTTTTTACAAACAAACACCTTTTTCACTGAAAAACACCACGTCTGCACAGCACGCCCCTCAAATGTGAAATGACGGTAGCTCTGCCTGGTTGTTAGCAACACAAAAGCTTCCCCGGCCAAAATGGCGTCATACTCCCTGCCGATTGGGTAAACGCGCACACGCGACAGCTCAACTGATTAATAATGCAGTATTGCAGGCAGCAGGCCTCGTGTTGCACGCTTCACTTCACACAAGCTTTCATTGCGGACTTAGAGATCAATACTGATTGGAACCAGTTTCGGAGTGAGCCGGTCAAGCCATATATATATATAAATTTTTAGTTGATTTTATATCATGGGGAGAGAATGTAAATATGCGGGTTCACGATCACCCTATCTTATCTAGCACGTAAGCCCCCGTTTTAAAAGCACTAATTACGTCGATTTTTAGAGGTTTTGGGGCGTTAATTTTTTGTAAAACAGGTGTTAAATTTGGTCAAAATTGACATGTGATGGACGTGATTTGTATGTGAAAAGGGGGGTTTTCGTGCAAAATAAGATGGGTGGTCGTGAACATACATATTTACATTCTCTAAAGTAGCCCTGGCTCAAGGAAGGTACACATGGAGGCACAACCAAGTGCTCAAAGAGATTGTACAAGTAGTCTGGGCTAGTACCAACACCACTAAAGGGAAAAGCAGGACTCCAAAAGCACACGCAACATTCTTCATGGTAGGAGGCAGCAAATCATGGCCAAGAACAACAGTGCCACTCGAAACATGCAGGCAGAGTCTGCTGGACGGGACAGATGACTGGGAGTGCACTGCAGACCTCCCAGAATGGAAGAGTCACCCAGAGATCATCAGCAAGAGTGGCATGAGACCAGACATAGTAGTCCACTCTAAGTCAACCAAGCAGCTGATCAGGATCGAGCTCACGGTGCCATATGAGAACGGAATGGAGGCAGCTCAAATCTACAAGACTGAAAAGTATGCTGATCTGGCAAACAGCCTGAGGAGAGAAGGCTATCAGGTCAAAGTCCTCACTGCAGAAATTGGAGCTAGGGGGTTTGTAGGAACGTCTGCATACAGCCTCATGAAACAGCTCTCAGTTGCAGGGAAGGAAAAAACCAGAGCCCTGAAAGCAATGGCAGAAGCGGCAGAGAGGTGTTCAAGCTGGATCTGGTCAAGGAGGAACAAAAGTGAACTTCATAAGGCTTAATTTCCATACAAATATCAGGTGTCCCTGTGGCTCAGTGGTTAAAGCGCGAGTCATTAAGTGGAAAATGAGCATGTCCAGAGGGTCATGGGTTCGAATCCCAGCCATGGCTCGTCCCAAGATGGGAAAAAAGGGGCAGCAGAGGGACATCCGGAGTCATGAACCGGGTGTGGCCCAACCCCCCTAGAGTGTCAGGAGATAAGGGCCGAAACACTTGCTTGAAGGGGGCTTCTCTTCTGAGGACTCTCTGCTGCCACGCTCTCCACGAGTTTCTTTCTACTCTACTACACCCGTGGGTCCATTGAAGGGCTGAAAAGCAACAGTCATTGTTAGGCCGGGGTGCAGGCCTAACGGGTGAAACGTGAGGAGCCGTAGCGTGTAGCACACTGAGGTGGGTGTGTCTACTGAGAAAGAAAAATAGCTTTTTGGTTGGCTGGTTGATGTGCAATATGTGTCCTTTTTTCATTTGATATGTGGAGGCTACGCGGAAGATTTTCTCCATACAATTGTGTAACTGCTACACGGCCCAAGTGATGCCTTGCTATTGAATATTAGATGTTCATTAATTTCATTCATTGTTCATAGCTTCTGCCGTTCGCGACGGGGAGTTCCTTTCTTTCTTTGTGTGCTTATGTGTGTTCATTTATGATGCTGTTATTCGCTATACCTATATGATCCATACTTTTGATTGTTCGTAACTCCTGCCGTTCGCAACGGATAGCACCTTTGTTAATGTTATGATTATGAAATAATTATGTTGTTGATTGCAGAGACATGTTTTTTACCTCCTACCGTTCGCAACGAGGAGGCCTTTTGTGCATTTTTGTTGTAAATCCCTGCACCTTAATTTTGATAATGTATATGTGCTGCAGGGACAATATTCAAATATTCTTTGAAGTTAAGACCTATAGTTTTAATGTATGATTTCACAATTCCATCATGAACGTTTGATACTTGTCTTGGCTTAATTTGAATGATTTGTGTCTTATTAAGGTTTGATCTCTTCCATTCCTCATGTTAAATGATTATGAATTTCTGTATATGTTTTTATTTAATAATACCTCATGTTTATGATTATTTTTGTTCATGACTTTATAGGTCGGTGAGGTTGGTTCAATTCAACTATGATTTAAAATAAAAGACAGAGGAAACCAACGAGCTGGTGTTGATGTGGAAGATGGTATGTCCACTGGCTCTCTTCCTCGTCTCCTACTCCTCTTCCCTCCCTCTTCTCTACTCATCCACTTTATATTAACATCAGTGTTCATAGAATCCACTGCAGTTTCGAACCTTTACAGTATCAATTTCTCAGAATAAACGTTATTAACACGAACAAATCGACAGTTATTATCCCATACAATTTTTTTCCGATGTATACGAACGATTACCTTTGTGCTTAAACTCAGAGCTACCTCCGTTGGTCTGTATTCTAAATTACATAGGCATACAAGTCGATTCTATGCGATCATCAACAAAAGCACACTGATCATAGATAGCTGCATAACAATTACTCAATACGTTGAAATAATCACTTATTTTATTACCAAAGTAAGAAATAAATTTATACCGTATATGAGTCACATGGGAAAACACCCTTCAAAATGTGTCAATCTCAAACGGTACACATATTGAGCAACAATTTGTTAAAGGTCTTTAATGAATTTTCCGCATAAATCGATCTGTGTAGGTTTTTAAATGGACGACGCTCCAAAATCATATCACAGTCAAAAGGACTGTCCTTACACTAGGGAAAAACATTAGAAATTCTGCTGTTCAAATCTCCACCAGTTAGTACATACCCATGACCTGAATCAATCAAATATTCACGAGAGAAATTTCTTCCAACAAGACAAATTCTTTATTCACGAGGATAATAGATAAGCACTGACGCGCTTTTTTACATCCAGTCCTCGCCCTGGGTAGGGACTACAACATGCAGTGAAAGGAAATAATGTAAGAAAACAAACAAGCATGCAACGTGGTCATGCAATCATACTGGAACATCAAGAGAGAGAGAGAGAGAGAGAGAGAGAGAGAGAGAGAGAGAGAGAGAGAGAGAGAGAGAGAGAGACAGACAGACAGACAGACAGTGACACACACACACACACACACACACACACACACACACACACACACACACACACACGTACACACGCACGTACACACGCACGCGCGCACGCACGTACACACACACACACACACACACACACACACACACACACAGTGACAGGAACAGACAGAGTGAAGGAGACTGTAAAGGAGAGAAGAAACAGAAAAAATGGCCTGTGTACTGACCTGTGTATCGATGGCCAGAGTGTACAGCAGGACGAAAAAGACAGCCGTCCACAGGTGAGGTACAGGGAAAGTCAGCAGGATAGTGCTGAAGGTGATGGAGCTCAGCCCCCTGTCTGGCTTCACAGAGAGAGAGGGAGAGAGAGAGAGAGAGAGAGAGAGAGAGAGAGAGAGAGAGAGAGAGAGAGAGAGAGAGAGAGAGAGAGACAGACAGACAGACAGACAGACAGACAGACAGACAGACAGACAGACAGAGATTCAGATTCTGATTCAGATGATTTATTCATATAATACGCCAAGGCCCCTAATGAAGGGGTGTGTGAATATTCGTAGCACATTAGTCATAAGAAATGGAATTGAATTGAACTATCAAACGAAAGAGACAGACAGACAGACAGAGACAGAGAGACAGCACAACACACACACACACACACACACACACACACACACACACACACACACACACACACACACACACATTGTCATGTGAAGGGCGTATTAGCTGGGGTGTCGCTTACTTCTGGCTACCCTGTGTCTGTACCTAATGTTGTCACGTCCAAGGTGTGGTAGTTGGGGCATCTGTCTATGTCTGTCTAATCTGTCTGTGTTCGATCTTGTCTTGTCCGTGATGTGGTAGCTGGGGAGTCTCTCTGATATTTGTTATTCTATGTTATGGTTGATCTCGTCATGTCCACATTGTGATATTTAGGGCGTCTTTTTCTTGTCTTTTTTTTTTTTTTTTTAACTGAGCTGGTCATGTCAAGTGTGGTAGCTGGAGTGTCTCTCTCTCACGCCTGTCTGTCCTATGTTTGTACTGAATCTTGTCATGACCACGATGTAGAAGTTTGGGGTATGCCTCCCATATCTCTCTACCCTGTATTCGTCCCTAATATTGTTTTGTCCAAAGTATCATAGCTGTGGCGTCTCTCGCATGTCTCTCTAGCCTTTGTAGCTGATGTTGTCATGTCCAAAGTGGTGGTAGTTGAGATGTTTCTCACATGTCTGTCTATTCTATGTCTATACCTGATGTTGTCACGTTTACAGTTTGGCAGCTGGAGAGTCTCTGGCGGGTCTGTCAATTCTATGTCGGTACCTTATTTTGTTAGGTCCGTTATGTAGAAGTTGCAGTGTCACTCTCATATCTGTCCATCCTACGCCTGTACCTGATGATGTCGTGTCCACAGTGTGGAATTTAGAGTAGCCCCTCTCATGTCTGTCTATTCTGTGTCTATAACTAATGCTGTCAGGTCTACAGCGCGGTAATTAAGGCAATTCTTTCTTTTCTTTCTGCCCTATGCCTGTACCTGTTCTTGAGATGTCGGTGATGTCGTAGGCAGATCCAGCCTGGTGGGCGCGTAACCCAGAGTCTGGAAAATGACCACCGCCGACAGCAGGCTGGACAGCACGTCCACAACAGTCACCAGAAGGAGATCCCTGAGGACACGTCAGACCCCCGAGAATGAGGCGTGATGGGAAACGCAATACATGTGGTTATTCTTCTGTTATTTCCAGATCAGATCAGATTGTAGGGACTAAGAGGAGATCCCTGAGGACACGTCAGACCCCCGAGAATGAGGCGTGATGGGAAACGCAATACATGTGGTTATTCTTCTGTTATTTCCAGATCAGATCAGATTGTAGGGACTAAGAGGAGATCCCTGAGGACACGTCAGACCCCCGAGAATGAGGCGTGATGGGAAACGCAATACATGTGGTTATTCTTCTGTTATTTCCATATCAGATCAGATTGTAGGGACTAAGAGGAGATCCCTGAGGACACGTCAGACCCCCGAGAATGAGGCGTGATGGGAAACGCAATACATGTGGTTATTCTTCTGTTATTTCCAGATCAGATCAGATTGTAGGGACTAAGACCAAACCATCCGTCAAGCTTATCATGTCCGATCTTTATGATGTCATCACACTGAAATGTCAGAGATGGTTAGTCACACGTTGGTTTTACGACTGCCTTTAGTCGTCATACTTGATGCCATTTGGGTATTTCCAAAGGTCTGTTACTTTTAAGGCCTTGAAATATTTTGAAACTCCCTTACTTGCTTGTGTATCTATCTCAACATAGGACTGTAAAAGATGAGGACGTCTTTGTTGTTAACCCTCTAGATGACCGTTTGATTCTGAAGGCAGTATTCTTCAATCTGGTCCTTATCATAGTCTGATGTGGGAGCAAATATCTGTACTAACGTGGTGATGAATGACGACATAACCGTTCTTGAGTGGATATGATATTGGGCATAAGCCAACGCTAGTCACTGTTATCATCATCATCATCATCACCATCATCGTCGTCGTCGTCGTCGTCGTCGACTTTGTCGTCGTCATCATCATCAGCACAGCAGCAGCAGCAGCAGCAGCAGCAGCAGCAGCAGCAGCAGCATTGTCAGCGTCGTCGTCGTCGTCATTGTCATTATCAATATCATATAGATTTTTTTATCATTATCATCATCACTATTCTTTTTCTTATTGTTGTACTTCCAGTTCTTATAGAACAGGGAGTACTTTAGAATGGGAACGAAGAAATGCTGTGTGTGTGTGTGTGTGTGTGTGTGTGTGTGTGCGTGTGCGTGTGTGTGTGTGTGTGTGTGTGTGTGTGTCTGTGGTCAAAATGTGTTCCACTCGCTCCAGACAAAACTACTGGGCCGATCTTTCTGAAAATTTGTAGGTATGTTCATTTTGTGTCACGGATGATACCTGATGTTTTAGTTTACCGTTATTGCCGTTACTAACGGCCGTAACGGCCTGCAACGGTTTTTCTTCTTTATGGAATATCTCAGAAAGTACTTGGCCGATCTATGTGAAAATTAGCAGGTATGTTCATTATGGGTCACGGATGATGCCCGATGTTTTAGTTTACCGTAACAGCCGTTACTAACGGCTGTAACGGTTTTTCTTCTTTATGGAATATCTCAGAAAGTACTTGGCCGATCATTCTGAAAATTTGTAGGTATGTTCATTGTGGGTCACGAATAGTGCACGATGTTTTAGTTTACCGTTATAGCCGTTACTAACGGCTGTAACGGCCTGTAACGGGTTTTTCTTCTTCATGGAAGATCTTAAAAGTACTTGTCCGATCTTTGTGAAAATTAGCAGGTATGTTCATTATGGGTCACAGATGATACCCGATGTTTTAGTTTACCGTTATAGCCGTTACTAACGGCTGTAACGGCCTGTAACGGGTTTTTCTTCTTCATGGAAGATCTTAAAAGTACTTGTCCGATCTTTGTGAAAATTAGCAGGTATGTTCATTATGGGTCACAGATGATACCCGATGTTTTAGTTTACCGTTATAGCCGTTACTAACGGCTGTAACGGCCTGTAACGGTTTTCCTTCTTTATGGGATATCTCAGAAAGTATGGCCGATCTTTGTGAAAATTAGCAGGTATGTTCACTATGGGTTACGGATGATGCCCGATGTTTTAGTTAACAGTTACAGCCGTTACTAACGGCTATAACGGCCCATTACGATTTTTTCTTCTTTATGAAATATCTCAGAAAGCACTTTGTCGATCTTTCTGAAAATTTGTAGGTATGTTCATTATGGGTCACGAATTATACCCGATGTTTGTTTAAGTTTATCGTTATAGCAGTTAATAATGGCTATAACAGCCCATAACGTTTTTCCTTTTTATGGAATGTCTCAGAAAGTACTTGGCCGATCTTTCTGAAAATGTGTAGGTATGTTCATTATGGGTCTGGGATGATACCCGACGTTTTAGTTTACCGTTATAGCCGTTACTAACGGCCCATAACAGTTCTTCTTTTTTTATGGAATATCTTAGAAAGTACGTGGCCGATATTTCTGAAAATTTGTAGGTATCTTCACTATGGGTCACGGATGATGCCCGATGTTCAAGTTTACCGTTATAGCCGTTACTAACGGCCCATAGTGTTTTTCTTCTTTATGGAAAATCTCAGAAAGTACTTGGCCGACCTTTCTGAAAATTTGTAAGTATGTTCATTATAGGTCACAGGTGATGGCCGATGTTTACTAGAATAGCCATTGCTAACGGTTACACCAGCCCAAGACGGTTTTTCCTCTGTATGGAATATCTCACGCGTATTCAGGATAAACTGGGCGTACGTTCATATGCTTAGCATCTTGTTTTTATTCTTATCCTCATTATCATATTATCCTCATTATTGCTGTTGTTGTTGTTATCGGTACTAGTGGTGGTGGTGGTGGTGGTGGTGGTGGTGGTACAGTCATTCCCTTTAGTCGTAACATGGTTGGAAGTTTTTTTTCTCACCAAGGCAAGTGGTTGTTTCTGAAGGTCATGTAGCTTCCAACGATAAACAGCTCCCCCAGGATGGTGCTCATGGAGAAGAAAGCCTGACTGGTGGCGTCCACCCAGACCTGCACACACCAAGCAGCTCACACTGCCAGACCTGTCTGAAGGAACCACGATGACCTGCCAGACCTATCTGAAGGAACTACGATGACATGTTTCCATTTTGCCTATTGGTCTCTTCTAATCTTCTTCTGAACAAGGTTAGTACAGCCTTTATTACTACGTTCTTTGAAGCGAAATATTTGAAAGTGCTAGAGGGAAGAGTATAAAACCAAAGTAAAAAGAAAAATTGAAAAAGATTCATACATCTGTTGACATGTCTACATGTAAACAAGGATGAACATGGTTTCACTTGCAAGCAGTGGGAGTGGATGGAGTTTAGGGTGGACATTTTGGAGGGTGAAGCGTTCGCTTAACAGTTCCTGTACTATGGTCACTGACGTCTGTCACTCCCTGTACAATGGTCACTGACGACTTTCACTCTCTGTAAAATGGTCACTGATGTCTGTCACTCCCTGTACAATGGTCACTGACGTATGTCACTCCCTGTACAATGGTCATTGATGTCTGTCACTTACTGTACTATGGTCACTGACGTCTGTCACTCTCTGTACAATGGTCACTGATGTCTGTCACTCCCTGTACAATGGTCACTGACGACTCTCACTCTCTGTACAATGGTCACTGATGTCTGTCACTCCCTGTACAATGGTCACTGACGACTTTCACTCTCTGTACTATGGTCACTGATGTCTGTCACTCCCTGTGCTATGGTCATTGATGTCTGTCACTTCCTGTACTATGGTCATTGATGTCACTTACTGTACTATGGTCACTGACGTCTGTCACTCCCTGTACAATGGTCATTGATGTCTGTCATTACTGTACTATGGTCACTGACGTCTGCCACTCCTGTACAATGGTCACTGATGTCTGTCACTTACTGTACTATGGTCACTGACGTCTGTCAGCCCCTGTACAATGGTCACTGACGTCTGTCACTCCCTGTACAATTGTCACTGATGTCTGTCACTCTCTGTACTATGGTCACTGATGTCTGTCACTTACTGTACAATGGTCACTGATGTCTGTCACTTACTGTACAATGGTCACTGATGTCTGTCACTCCCCTGTACTATGGTCACTGATGTCTGTCACTTACTGTACAATGGTCACTGATGTCTGTCACTCCCTGTACTATGGTCATTGATGTCTGTCACTCCCTGTACTATGGTCACTGATGTCGTCACTCTCTGTACAATGGTCACTGATGTCTGTCACTTACTGTACTATGGTCAATGATGTCTGTCACTTACTGTACTATGGTAATTGATGTCTGTTACTTACTGTACTATGGTCACTGATGTGTGTCACTCCCTGTACAATGGTCATTGATGTCTGTCACTTCCTGTACTATGTCACTGATGTCTGTCACTTATTGTACTATGGCCACTGATGTCTGTCACTCCCTGCACTATGCTCACTGATGTCTGTCACTCCCTGTACAATGGTCACTGATGGTCTGTCACTCCTGCACTATGGTCACTGATGTCTGTCACTCCTTGTACCATGGTCACTGATGTCTGTTACTCCCTGTACTATGGGTCACTGATGTTGTCACTCCCTGTACTATGGTCACTGATGTCTGTCACTCCCTGTACTATGGTCACTGATGTCTGTCACTTACTGTATACTATGGTCACTGATGTCTGTTACTCCCTGTACAATGGTCATTGATGTCTGTCACTTTACTGTATACTATGGTCACTGATGTCTGTTACTCCCTGTACAATGGTCACTGATGTCTGTCACTACTGTACTATGGTCACTGATGTTTGTCACTCCCTGTACTATGGTCACTGATTTCTGTCACTTACTGTACAATGGTCACTGATGTCTGTCACTGTACTATGGTCATTGATGTCTGGTACTTCCTTTACAATGGTCACTGATGTCTGTCACTTCTGACTATGGTCATTGATGTTTGTTACTCCATGTACAATGGTCACTGACGTCTGTCACTTTCTGTACTATGGTCATTGATGTCTGTCACTCCCTGTACTATGGTGACTGATGTCCGTCCACTGTACTTTGGTCATTGTTGTCTGTCATCCCTGTACTATGGTCTCTGATGTCTGTCACTCCTGTACTATGGTGACTGACGTCTGTCACTCCCTGTACTATGGTCTCTGATGTCTGTCACTCCCTGTACAATGGTCACTGATGTCTGTCACTTACTGTACTATGGTCACTGATGTCTGTCACTCCCTGTACAATGGTCACTGATGTCTGTCACTTCCTGTACAATGGTCACTGATTCTGTCACTCCCTGTACAATGGTCACTGATGTCTGTCACTCCCTGTACAATGGTCACTGATGTCTGTCACTCCCTGTACAATGGTCACTGATGTCTGTCACTCCCTGTACAATGGTCACTGATGTCTGTCACTTACTGTACTATGGACACTGACGTTTGTCACTTCCTGTACAATGGCCACTGATGTTTGGCACTCCCTGTACAATTGTCACTGATGTCTGTCACTTACTATACTATGGTCACTGATGTCTGTCACTCCCTGTACAATGGTCACTGATGTCTGTCACTCCCTGTACAATGGTCACTGATGTCTTTCACTCCCTGTACAATGGTCACTGATGTCTGTCACTCCCTGTACAATGTCATTGATGTCTGTCACTCCCTGTACAAAGGTCACTGATGTCTGTCACTTACTGTACTATGGTCACTGATGTCTGTCACTCTCTGTACAATGGTCACTGATGTTTGTCACTTCCTGTACTATGGTCACTGATGTCTGTCACTTATTGTACTATGGTCACTGATGTCTGTCACTCCCTGTACAATGGTCACTGATGTTTGTCACTTCCCTGTAATATGGTCACTGATGTCTGTTACTCCCTGTACAATGTCACTGATGTCTGTCACTTACTGTACTATGGTCACTGATGTCTGTCACTTACTGTACAATGGTCACTGATGTCTGTCACTTACTGTACTTTGGTCATTGATGTCTGGTCACTCCCTGTACAATGGTCACTGATGTCTGTCACTTACTGTACTATGGTCACTGATGTTTGTCACTCCCTGTACAATGGTCACTGATGTTTGTCACTCCCTGTACTATGGTCACTGATGTCTGTCACTTCCTGTACAATGGTCACTGATGTCTGTCACTTACTGTACTATGGTCACTGGTGTTTGTCACTTCCTGTACAATGGTCACTGATGTCTGTCACTTACTGTACTATGGTCACTGATGTTTGTCACTTCCTGACAATGGTCACTGATATCTGTCACTCCCTGTCAATGGTCACTGATGTCTGTCACTTACTGTACGATGGACACTGACGTTTGTCACTTCCTGTACAATGGCCACTGATGTTTGTCACTCCCTGTACAATGGTCACTGATGTCTGTCACTTACTGTACTATGGTCACTGATGTTTGTCACTCCCTGTACAATGGTCACTGATGTCTGTCACTCCCTGTACAATGGTCACTGACGTCTGTTACTTCCTGTAAAATGGTCACTGATGTCTGTCACTCCCTGTACAATGGTCATTGACGTCTGTCACTCCCTGTACTATGACCACTGATGTCTGTCACTCCCTGTACTATGGTCACTGTGTCTGTCACTCCCTGTACTATGGTCACTGATCTGCCACTCTCTATATTGTGGTCACTGTGTCTCCGTTTATCCCTCCCCCTCCCCCCATCCGAGTGACAATCACTACCAAGGTAATAGCCGTAAAATTTATAGGAAGCAGCAACAGTAAAAATAAATAGAAGCGGTAACAGGAGCAGTAGTCATAGTGGCAGCTGCAGCAGAATCAGAAGCGGCAGAACAGCAGCAGGAGTAGCAGAAAGAGCAGCAGAAATCTTAGCAGAAGCAGGAGTAGTAGCGAGAGCAGCAGGTATAATAGTAGTAGCGCAGCAGCTGCAAGAGAAAGGCGGTTATGATGGAGATGCCACATCAGGAGCAGCCATAATAGTATCGGGTACAGCAGCAAGAATTGCAGCCTAGTAGTAACAGAAGCAGTCACAGGAGCAGCAGAAGAAGTAGTGACAGGAGCATAGGCAATAGGACAGGAGATGCAGTAATAGTAGTATCAACAGTAACAGTGGCAGCAGCAGTAGTAACAACGGCAACAGCAGTGGCAGGAGCAGTAGTAACAGAGGCAGCAGCAGTGGCAGGAGCAGTTGTAACACCGGCAGCAACAGTGGCAGCAGCAGTTGTAACAGCGGCAGCAGCAGTGGCAGCAGCAGTAGTAACAGCGGCAGCAAGTGGCAGAAGCAGTTGTAACAGCGGCAGCAGCAGTGGCAGCAGCGGCAGCAACAGTGGCAGAAGCAGTTGTAACAGCGGCAGCAGCAGTGGCAGCAGCAGTAGTAACAGCGGCAGCAACAGTGGCAGAAGCAGTTGTAACAGCGGCAGCAGCAGTGGCAGAAGCAGTAGTAACAGCGGCAGCAGCAGTGGCAGAAGCAGTAGCAACAGCGGCAGCAGCAGTGGCAGAAGCAGTTGTAACAGCGGCAGCAGCAGTGGCAGCAGCAGTAGTAACAGCGGCAGCAGCAGTGGCAAAAGCAATAGTAACAGCGGCAGCAGCAGTGGCAGGAGCAGTAGTAACAGCGGCAGCAGCAGTGGCAGGAGCAACAGTAATAGCAGCAGAGCAGTAGCACTGATTTGGAATAACGATCTTCGCAGCAATGAAAGTGGCTTTAAAGGACTGAAGAGAACTACTTGCAGCAGCAGCAACAGCAACAGCAACAGCAGCAGCAGTAGGCCTCGTAGTGGTACCAGTGACAGCAGAACCAGCGTGAGCAGTAGCAGTGCCAATACCATCTTCAAGCACACGTAGTAGTTTTGACAGCAGCAGCAGTACTGGAACGCCGATCAGCTACTCTATAGTATCTACTAGTCCGTCCAACACAAAGCAGTGTGCTTCCCGGGCAAAGTCCCATCGATCTTCATGTAAATTTAAAGGCATTTTTAGAACCACATCAATACAAAGCTCAGAGCTGTTCGCTGAGGTGCAGCAGTGAGAGGCCAGTAGCCGGATGGTCAGAGTGTTTCGCTGCGGTGCTGACTGTTGTGACTTGAAAACCTTCATCCACTCCACTGGCACTTAGAAAAGGATTCAGCTCCGGACAGGGTAAGGCAGCAGAAGGAGCGGTAGGGCTCCATCTTTATGGTGTCGTGTTCTAGAACTGTGAACTTCTGACAGGTCACATCCTGTACGGCCAATGGGATTTCACACTTGAACCTTTTAACCTGAAGCTGCAGTGAAGGGATTATTCCATCTCCCTTCCCTTACCCCCGCCCGTTCCCGTCCTCCGCCCACCACAGCTCCACCACCACCACCACCACCACCACTCTACCCACGTGCCAGATGACCACAATATACTATAATGTTTGCTTGTTTTTTTTTAGCATTCTCCAGCTGACCACTGTAGGGGTCGGATACTCACAGCTGGAAAACTCTTGTCCAGCCGACTGTACATTAAGAACCTGATTCAGCTCAGAGGAGGTTAACGCAGCTGAAGGACACGCTTTGTTTCTGTATTCATCCTGTCATGTCCTAGAATAGTGAACCTCTAACAGGTCACACAGCCCGAAGGGCCACTGAGCTATTATGACACATCTTTGCAGCATCAGAAGCTGCAGGATAGTGGATGTACTCCCTGTCCCTTCACGTCCCCTCCCCTCACCTCTAACACCACTACTATTACTCCAGCCCTGTACCAGCTGACTGTACACAGGCACTGTTTTACTGGTTAAGAGCTTTCCCCAGCTGACCAGTGTGGGGGTTTCCAAGTGTATCAACCCCAGGCCATCGAGTGCACGCCACAGGGTCAGATAGCTGTCTCACCATGGTTGGATCACCAGACCCATCAATGTCAGGTCGGTGCATGTGGCAGGGTCAGATGACCTGTCTTACCAGATATGGATCAGCTGATCAGCTGACCTAATGACGCCAAGTCAGTCAGTTTATGTCACATGAATCGTTGGCCTGTGTCACCATGTCTAGATCACCTGATCGCCCAATGTGGGATCAGGATAGGTGACAGGGTCAGATGACCTTTATCAACATGTCAAAATCACCTTACTCACCGATGCCAGGTCACTCAGCATATGTCACTGGGTCAGGTAGCTTATAGGTTTGTGTTGGCTTGATTGTCTGTTCTGTTTTGTTATGGTTTGAAATTTGTTGTCGTTGTTGTTGTTAGCTCACAGTCACATGCTCTCTTCGAGCAGAAAACGGTTTCTTGAAGTAAGATTGGTTAGACAACTACAGACCTGGCCTTCACCTCCTCCCATTGAATTCTGTCCACACCATTACTGACCTGGCTGCCCTTCATCTTCTCCACTGGAACCTGTCTATACAAATACTGACTGCCCTCCATCTTCTCCACTGAAACCTGTCCATACAAATTAAATACTGACTGACCTTCATCTTCTCCACTGAAACCTGTCTATAGAAATACTGACTGACCTTCATCTTCTCCACTGAAACCTGTCTATACAAATACTGACTGACCTTCATCTTCTCCACTGAAACCTGTCCATACAAATACTGACTGACCTTCATCTTCTCCACTGAAACCTGTCCATACAAATACTGACTGACCTTCATCTTCTCCACTGAAACCTGTCCACACAAATACTGACTGACCTTCATCTTCTCCACTGAAACCTGTCCACACAAATTAAATACTGACTGACCTTCATCTTCTCCACTGAAACCTGTCCATACAAATTAAATACTGACTGACCTTCATCTTCTCCACTGAAACCTGTCCACACAAATACTGACTGACCTTCATCTTCTCCACTGAAACCTGTCCACACAAATTAAATACTGACTGACCTTCATCTTCTCCACTGAAACCTGTCCATACAAATACTGACTGACCTTCATCTTCTCCACTGAAACCTGTCCATACAAATACTGACTGACCTTCATCTTCTCCACTGAAACCTGTCCATACAAATTAAATACTGACTGACCTTCATCTTCTCCACTGAAACCTGTCCATACAAATACTGACTGCCCTTCATCTTCTCCACTGAAACCTGTCCATACAAATACTGACTGCCCTTCATCTTCAACACTGAAACCTGTCCATACAAATTAAATACTGATTGACCTTCATCTTCTCCACTGAAACCTGTCCATACAAATACTGGCTGACCTTCATCTTCTCCACTGAAACCTGTCTACACAAATACTGACTGCCCTCCATCTTCTCCACTGAAACCTGTCTATACAAATACTGACTGACCTTCATCTTCTTCACTGAAACCTGTCCATACAAATACTGACTGACCTTCATCTTCTCCACTGAAACCTGTCCATACAAATACTGACTGACCTTCATCTTCTCCACTGAAACCTGTCCATACAAATACTGACTGACCTTCATCTTCTCCACTGAAACCTGTCCATACAAAAACTGACTGACCTTCATCTTCTCCACTGAAACCTGTCCATACAAATACTGACTGACCTTCATCTTCTTCACTGAAACCTGTCCATACAAATACTGACTGACCTTCATCTTCTCCACTGAAACCTGTCCATACAAATACTGACTGACCTTCATCTTCTCCACTGAAACCTGTCCATACAAATACTGACTGACCTTCATCTTCTTCACTGAAACCTGTCCATACAAATACTGACTGACCTTCATCTTCTCCACTGAAACCTGTCTATACAAATACTGACTGCCCTCCATCTTCTCCACTGAAACATGTCCATACAAATACTGTATGACCTTCATCTTCTCCACTGAAACATGTCCATACAAATACTGACTGACCTTCATTTTCTCCACTGAAACCTGTCCATACAAATACTGACTGACCTTCATCTTCTCCACTGAAACCTGTCCATACAAATTAAATACTGTCTGACCTTCATCTTCTCCACTGAAACCTGTCCATACAAATACTGACTTACCTTCATCTTCTCCACTGAAATCTGTCCATACAAATTAAATACTGACTGACCTTCATCTTCTCCACTGAAACCTGTCCATACAAATACTGACTAACCTTCATCTTCTCCACTGAAACCTGTCCATACAAATACTGACTAACCTTCATCTTCTCCACTGAAACCTGTCCATACAAATACTAACTGACCTTCATTTTCTCCCACTGAAACCTGTCCATACACATTTTGACTGACCGTGATCTTCTCCCATTGAATGCTTTCAAGACCACCACTGACCTGGCCTTCTTCTCTTTTTGAATATTCTCTATACCTTTGCTGACCTGGTTGCCCTTCATCTTCTGCAATTAGATACTGTCGACACCACTACTCACTTGGCCTTCATTTCACCCCATTGAATACTGACCACACCACCATTTACCTGGCCTTCATTTTATTCCATTAATACTGACCACACCACCATTCACCTGGCCTTCATTTTATTCCATTAATACTGACCACACCACCATTCACCTGGCCTTCATTTTATTCCGTCAATACTGACCACACCACCATTCACCTCAAGCCTTCATTTTATTCCGTTAATACTGACCACACCACCATTTACCTGGCCTTCATTTTATTCCATTGATATTGTCCACACCACGGCTGACTTGGCCTTCGTTTTCTTCCATTAAATACTGTCCACGCCACTATTAATTCGCCCTTCATATTCTCCATTTGAATACTGTCCACACGACTATTGATCTGGCTTTCACATCCTGCATTTACCACTATTGATCTGCCCTTCACATTCTCCATTTGAATACTGTCTACACCACTATTGATCTGCACTTCATATTCCCCCACTGAATACTGTCCACACCACTTCTGACCTGGCCTTCATGTTCTCCATTTGGATACTGTCCACATCACTACTGATCCGCCCTTCATATCTCCCCACTGATTACTGTCCGCACTGCTAATCTTCCCGCATTGAATACTATCCCCAACACTACTGACCGAGCCTTCATCTTCTGCCATTCAATGCAACCCACACCGCCACTGACCTCGCTGTTTTTCACCTTCTCCCATTCGATGCTGTTCGGGTCGAAGAGGAAGCGGACACCCTCGCCGGATCCGGACAGAAGTGCTCCCTGATCACCAAAGACAGCAGTCCTGCATACGGCACCAGAATCGTCACATACAGGAACTGAAACCACACACACACGCGCGCGCACGCATGCACGTACGCGCGCGCACACACACACACACGCGCACACATACACGCATGAACGCACGCACGCGCCAACACACACACACACACACACGCGCACGCACGCACGCACGCGCACCACACACACACACACACACACACACACACACACACACACACACACACACACACAAGCCTTTATTGTCAGATTTCCTATACCGATTTTCAAACTGAATGGAGATTATCTTTAAGAAAATACAGCACACTGAAAGCGCACACGAACGCACGCATGCACGTCCATCGTCAGATTTGCAACATTGATTTTCAAACAGAAGGGAGATAATCTGTAGGAAAATATCAAATCAATTCTTTTTAAAAAAATTAATGGTGAAACAAAAGGGACAACTTTCCCCTCACTCAGTTTTTCTCTTTCCTCGCTATCTAGTACCACCCCCTCCTCCCCCCAACCTCTCTCTCTCTCTCTCTCTCTCTCTCTCTCATTTTTGAGGGCAAGATTTGAATAAGACTATTTTGCGTTTATTGTTTCCTTATAGTTTTCTCTCATTGTACACATTTGGTTGGCTGGTTCGTTCTTTTTCTCTCTCTTCATCTCTCTCGTTCCGTCCTTCGCGCCCACGTTGTCACTTCGTTTTCTGGTGAAACAAGTTAAAATGCGCGCGCGCGCGCGCATACACACACACAGACACACACACAGAGTCTCTCCCCTCCTCTCTCTCTCTCTCTCTAACATTAACACAGCGTTACATTCACACAAATACATATTTTGCCATACCAGCACGTACAAACGCATGGGTGATAGGAGCTCACATATTTTTACACTTGCACTTATTCTGTGTACTCCAGAACCATTTGAGCGCCTAGGAGTCACTTTCAAAAATCATAACTCTATTGCACAAATTGTCTGATGCGGTGATTGTCTTCCAAAGCGAGGTAATGTCATGGTCCTACTTACATTGTCGTACATTGGGAGATGATGTAATACCCACAGCTACATTCTTGTACATAGACAATGTAATCATAATGATGATAATAAGAGGTCAATTTATAGCGCTTTCCAAAATCGCCAAAGTGCTTAATAATAACAAGCAAGTGCGCGTGCGCGCGCGCGCGCGCACACACACACACGCGCGCACACATACACACACACATACCACAACGATGACAATGAGGCACATAAACAAGGAGGGTATCAGGGAGAAGACTGTGAGCACATAAATGTTTATAGATTGGTTTTGAAAGATGAGGGTGACAGATTCTGGCGGACAGAGCCGGCATTTCCAGGTTTTTGCAGCTAAATACAGAAGCTCTTCCCCAGTGCCCTTCTCTATTCAACGTTGGTATGCGAAAGATTCTGTCATCCGGCAGAAGAACAGAGAGACCTTGATGGAACAGACATGTTTAGAAGTTCAGAAAGACATTGGGGTGCACTTGCTGTAAGGACTTGGAGGCAAGTAGCTTACAGGTCTTGTATTTCATTCTTTGCAGAACTAAAAGCCAGTGCAGGGAAGCTCTTTAAAGAGGTGTTTGAATGCTAGATTTGCGTGCTTTAACAATAAGTTCGGCGACAGAATTTCGAACCTCTTTGAGAGGTCTCAGGCTAACTGGCAAGAAGTGGATCACAATAATCTCCCATGGACAGTGCCCATGCAGTGATTTATGTCATGGTCGTTTCTGATGTGAGATGTAGGCGAATGGAGCTTATGCATCAGCGTTCAAGGTCTGCGACCTGACATATTCGGATGATGCGTTCATTGGTCGAGAGGTTATAATATAAGTAAAAGCCAAGGTCACACACAGGAGTAGAGAATGGCATAGTGGTGTTTTTGAGAGAACTGATAAATGGCATAGAAGAAGAATCTGTAAATACATAGGAGACGTGTGATTTTTGTTTTATCACCTTTCAATTTTGGACGATTGTATTGCAACCATGATTTTACCTCTGCATCACAGCCTTGAAAATATTGAACAAGACAGTTATAGTGTAAAGACAAGTCAGAGTGATAAACCGCGTATTGTCTGCATATCTTTCATGGCGGAGTATGTGAGATGGGAGTTGTGCAAGGTATAAAACAGCACAAGGTCAAGCACTGATCCTTGAGGTACGCCGAAGCCTCAGGTCGACACAGCTGTTGTAACGCCAAAGCATAACGTAATTCTCACAGATATGCACCACTTTGATACTAAATCTCTTCATTTTAGCGAAGCTTAGAAAGAGAGTTAATGCCATTCTCACAGCTATTGCATTATTCAAGGAGCTAGTGTAGTGCTCTATGCTACATCGTCACACATAGTGAGGTGAAGTAATGCTCACAGCTGTTGTCTTCCTTTGGAACGCAATGCAGTGCTCACGGCTATTGTCTGACATGTGGAGGTAATGCAATACTGACAGCTATTTCTTACATAGCGAGGTGATGTCATGCTTACAGGTGTATTGTCTTACATGGAGAGGTACTTGATCCTCACAGACTGTCAGACCTAGGCTCGCTTAACGTCAACACACAAGAAGACAGACGAACAGAAGACAGTTTCAAAACGGAGTAACTGGGGGCGGAAAATGAAGCAAAATTTAGAAAGAAAAAGGGCTAGTTACCGCCAAGGACGCAGACAAACAGATTGTGTTTTGTCCTGTAATCCGTTTGTCTGCGTCCTTGGAGGTGAATAACCCCTTTTCTTTCTAATCAGAAGACAGTTCCACTTTAAATTAACAACTACATTTTCACTTCATATATATTAAATACCTAATACAATGGCTTAGCATAATTTTTACCATACATACGTGTCCAATGCAAAATACTGACCAGGCTCTCACGGAGTCACAGGTTCTTCTTATACAAGCTGGCCTCAAACAGTGCGATCAAAACCTCTTTCGCAAACAAAATGCCATTGTCCTTACAGACCAATAAAGCAGTTTGCATTCGAGGCTTTAGCCTCAGCAATGCCACAAAAAAGTCTATACTATCTCTACGATTCACGTCGAATTACAAAATAAACCCTTCTCAGTAAAAAGAAAAAAAAAAGAAGTAAACTGTCACTAGTCTTATCTGGGAAACGCTCCTGGAGGTTTATTATGCCTACAACAGGCCTGTTGTGGCCTTTATATCTAACAATGACACCTCTCGTGTCATTAGAACACACACACACACACACACACACACACACACACACACACACACACACGCACACGCGCACACACACACACACACATCTATGAAGCATGCACCCTTACAACGCTTCCACGTACAATATCGCTGACCAGTCTGTCTTCTGTGTGTGTGTGTGTGTGTGTGTGTGTGTGTGTATGTGTGTGTGTGTGTGTGTGTGTGTGTGTGTGTGTGTGTGTGTGTGTGTGTGTGTGTGTGTGTTCACTTCATTCTATGTACGCAAGCTGCACGGTTCCTGTGACTAGATGGACCAAGGCACAAGAGAGTAAACAAGATTGTAAAATCCTACTCTTTGAATATGTAATTCACATTTTCTGTCGACATATACTTTTACATATACCAACGCATATGAAATGAACCAGGGCCGAGAGCACAGTTCCTGACACGGCTGCTCTGTTTTACAGTATGAGGTCATGCAGTGCTCACATCTGTCGTTTCACACCGGGAGGGGATGTAATGCTCATAGTAACTGTCTCACACAGGAAGGTAGGTCAATGGTCACAGCTGTTTTGTTTGCTGGGTTTGCTAAAGAAAATCGGTATCTGTGCTCGGTCAGCGCAGCGTGCTGATCTGTTTTTCTTTACCGCTGTTTCCGGAAGTGTTCATGAAAAATTGTTCAAGGGAAAACATTATTTTCTGATAGTGTATCATTTGTAAGTATCGACTAACCTTTCTAACGGGTAAAGTTTGTTTTATAAAGCGATAAAATGTGGTGGTCACAGCTACACTGTCTTACGTAGCGAGGTATTTTAATGCTCACAGCTACATTTCCTTACAAAGGATGATGATGTATTGTTCACAGCCATTGTCTTACACAGGCACTTAATAATTATGATACCCAAAGGTACATTGCCGTACACATCAAGGTATTGTAATGCTCACATGGCGAGGTAATCATGGTTCGATTGATTACACGTAGAGATAATGTAATGGTCACATTTATTGTTCAAATAGGAAGTTAATGTGATGCAGCATGGCGAGGGAATCATGGTTCGATTGTCTTACACGTAGAGATAATGTAATGGTCACATTTATTGTTCAAATAGGAAGTTAATGTAATGGAGCATGGCGAGGGAATCATGGTTCGATTGTCTTACACCTGGAGATCATGTAACGGTCACATTTATTGCTTAAATAGGAAGTGAATGTAATGGTCACAGCTAATGTCTATGTAGTGAGATATGTAATGCTCACAACTATAGCCTTACATTTAGAGGTAAAAAGAAATGTTCACAGAAGCATGTTCTTATAGAGGGAAGTAATTCAATACTCACATGCACATTGGTTTACATAGTCAGGTGATCTTATCTTCGGAAGCATGTTGTCTCACATAGTAAGATAATGCAATGATCACGGGATCGTTCTCCTATAGGGGCGAAAGGTACTGCTCACTATCGTACTGTATTTTATAGAAAACAAGTGTAATGCTCACACCTCCAGGGAAGCATTCATTAAGTGGATGAAACCCGACTGTGTTGTTCCAGCCTTCTCATTCGAACCAACAACACACTCAACTCTACATAAGTACTGGCCATGACCAAAAAGCCAATAACTACATGGCTCTGATGGGATTCAAATTCACAACCCCCCAGTCCGCAATTCACGATGCTAACCACGGCACCAAGATGGAGAGTTGATAAACTACATGACAGGTGCCGGGTTGCGGGGGGGGGGGGGGGGGAGGGGGGAGGGGGGCTTCATTCAACCTTCCCTCTATCACAAACAGGCGGGCTCTCCACATGATACCTTGGTGGTGTATCGGATGCCCCTTAGCATGATGAGAGTGATCAGAATCCATGAGAAGAGCAGCAGCAATGCCACCTGCCAGGGAGGAGTGCCAAACTCCTCAACCAGTTTCGCGTTCTTCTGGATTTTCAGGATCTCTTCGCTGCAACAAACAGGCAGAGGGAAGTTTAGTAGACAATGCTAGCTTCCAGGCCCTCAAGCACTGTGATCTTCGCTCTACTTCGTGTTAGTCATGTGAAAGGTGTCATTTTGTTTTAGTGAACAATACTAGATTCAAAGTCCCATAAGCATAGTTATCTTCGCCCTACTTCATGTCAGTTACGTGAAAAGGATCATTGTACTGGGGACCAATGCTAGCTTTACAACCCCATAAGCATCGTTATCATCGCCCTTCGTTATCTCAGTCATGTGAAAGGAGTCATTTTGTTTTACAGGACAATGCTAGAGTCAAAGCACTTTAATCATCACCCTGCTTCATGTCAGTCATGTGAAAAGGCTCGTGTGGTGTAGGGGGCAATGCTAGCTATACAGGACCATCAGCATCGTGTTCTTTGCCCGACTTCATGTAACTCAAGAGAACGATGCTAAATTCAAAGGCCCACAAGCATGTAAAAGGAGTCTTGGAGGTGCAGGGGACAACGTTGGTTTTACAGACCCGTAAGCACCGTTATCTTCACATTCTTCATTTCAGTCACGTAGAAAGATTCATTTTATTGCTTACTCATCAATTTAGTCTTGTTCTTTTGGCCTGATGCTGCTCTGTGACGTTAACCACATGACCAAATACATGTCAAATAAAATGTGCCAGTACATTGATATCTGATTTTTTGGTTCAGTGACGCCAACCGCATGTCTGGTGAAAACACAACTTTTACCACCTTGACACTAGTGAGATCTGGTGAAAGCATGACGTCAACCACCATGACAAAAATCATGTCCGATGAAAACATGACATCAATCACCATGACATTAAAGCGAGGCCAGTCAGTCCTCAACTCACATACCAGCCCTTTAGCTCGCACCCTAGTCTTTCAGTCTCCCAGCCCTCTAACCCATACCCCAGCCCATAGCTAAAGGGCCCAAGCTGTCTTGTCCAAATCTTAACCCTCTAGTCCATACCACAGCCCTCTTGCTTGCTTCCCAGCTATCAAGCCCCTGCCGCAGTCCCTACCCCCACATCCCACTCCCTAGCCTACATCCCAGCCCTCTAGCTCACGCCTCAGCCCATGCTCCAGCACTATACCCGTTCCAGACTTCAAGTTCATGCCCCGGTGCTCTATACCACGCCGCAAAGCCTAACCCACACCCCAGCTCTGTATTTTACACCCCTACCCCTCACCCATGCCCCAACCCTTTACTCCCCGCCCCAACCCCCTAGCCCGGTCAGTCCTCAAGCCCAAGCGCCATCCCCTATCCCATGCTCCCGCCCTCTACCTCTCATCCCTGCTCCCTACTATCCAGCCCTGCCCTCTGGTCCACACGCAAGTCCTTTAGTACGCACGCCAGCCCTTTAGTCC
>CM031599.1:29346926-29374426 GCA_018398815.1 Conus ventricosus | reverse complement strand
CAGTCCACCTAGCTGTTTTGTGATCCCTTCTTCTCTTCATGGACAGGAAAGGTAAAGCAGGAAGGGGGGGGGGGGGCGGGGGGGGGGGATTGATCCCCATCCCCATTCACCTACCTTTCAGTGGTCCCCGCACTTCTTTGGAGATAGGTAAAGTAGAGCTTGGGGGGGAGGGGGGGAGAAAGTTGACGATCATCCTCCTTTCCCCTGTCCCCCAGCAGTTCACCCAGCTGTTTGTGATCCCTGCTCCTCTTTAGGGACGGGGAAGGTAAACAGAGAGGAGGAAAAACTCGATCACACCACCACCACCACCCTACCCCCACCCCGTCCAGACAGCTGTTTGTGATCCCTGTTCCTCTTTAGGGACAGGGAAGATGAAGCAGGGAGGAGGAGAAAATCGATCACACCACTACCGCTCCCCCAGTCCACCCAGTACTCTTCTGTTTTCACTTGGGGATTGCGAAGGTGAAGTAAGGACAGGGGCAAAGTTGATCACTTCACTTCATCACCCATCCACCCAGCTGACAGGGGTTCCTACTCCTCTGGGGACGGAGAAGATAAAGCAGATGGGGGTGGGGGGGGGGGGGAGGAGAGGGGATATAATGTAATCCCCATCCTACCTCCAGCTGAGTCCACCGCACTACCAATGGTGAATGAGAGACGATAGAGTGTCCTTCATTACACTGGCCTCAGAGAAATGGAGGTCTATTACATCTTGTTCCTCCGACGACTGCCTAGGTTATGGGGATAGCTTGGTGTTTTACCCCGTTCATTGCAGGGTCTGTTCTCTGTGGTATGAATCAGTACCGCACCATGATATGAACTGTCTCCTACCTAGTGGGAGTATACGGTGGGAAAACCTATACCCCGAAGTCATATTGTTGTACGTGAAACATTAGAATGTGGGAATGTTAAAGAGCTTCATGACCTCATGTTTTATTTTTCCAACACAAACTCATACCATTCTTTCCAAAGTTGTTTTAAACCTAATATAGGTGTAAGCAATTCGAAAGCATGCACACAATGTTCAACAGACTTTGGTAAATAAGAAAGCTGAAATGTTATCCGCAAACCGCGCGAAGAAAGCTTCAACACTACTATTACGTTTGATACCTTTTTTTCTGTTTTAAGCGAAAACAAAATCTCCGCACACAAAAGGTAAAATGTATGGTGAACCTCTCGCTCCTCTCCGTACACCAGACCAAGAAGTGTAGCCCCATTCACCCTGATGCAAACATTTCATTTCTGAAAATATGAAGTCTGCATCAACGTCAAGAAATGGTCCGATGTTTGTAGTGGTGATAGCGAGTAGTTGATGGGAATGGGGGAAATACATACAACAAAATGACATTGCGACACTCCACACCCTTCCATGTAATATATCACAGGGGATGTGGCCAAACGAAAAACAAGCAAGCGATGGAAATTACAGCAAAGAAGAACGGTCAGTTTTAGTTTCACGGTACTGTAGCTCAGTCGACCAAACAGAACCCTTTCCGTTTCAGGTCTAACACCGAGTAAAAATAAGTGAAGAGAAACTATTCCTAAGATAAGTTAGTGCACATTCTATAGTTACCAGATGGACAAAGAAACTAGAATGTTATCAGTTGTAACAAGAGAGAAAAATGGTAAACACTTTGTATGTGACAAATGACAAATTCAAAATTAGTATGCTGTCAACGGCAACAAAAGAGAAAAATGCACTCTGTATATGGCACTTTCAAAAGTAGTGTTAAAGAGTACTAAAAGAGATATGTACACAATTTATTGATGACAACTTTAACATTTAATGTTAATTTGGAACAAGAGAAAAATGTGCACACACTTTATATCTGACAACATAAAACCTAGCATGCTATCAATTGTAACAAGCAAGAAAGACGTAAAGATTTTATAGATGATAACATGAAACCTAGCGTATTATCAATTGTAACAAGAGAGAAAGGTAAAAAGACTCAAGATAAAATTGTAAAATCATCATTTTACCAACTGTAACATGAATGAAAAGTTTACACATTTGATAGATGACAACCCCAAAACTAAAAGATTATTTTCTGTAACCAGACAGAAAAGTGTAAATACTTCATAGCCCTATAACACTCGGCCATTCACACTCTCCTGGATGTTCCAGACTGGCAGGCAGTGAGATGATCATTCCTTTAGCCTGAACTGGTTGCTCTGTATCACCCAACCAACCAGACACTCCTGGATTTCCCATCTGAAGGTCAAGTTGTTTCCAGACAAAAGACTGTAAAGAGAAGGGGACACAATATTCACTGAAAATGACAGCCACCCTTCCATCACTCTACCCCTACAGAAGAAGCGCGGGAAGAGAGAAAGAGAGCTGATACACTCTTCCATCATTCTACCCTCTACAGAAGAAGCGTGGGAAGAGAGAAAGAGAGCTGATACACTCTTCCATCATTCTACCCTCTACAGAAGAAGCGTGGGAAGAGAGAAAGAGAGCTGATAGTGATACACTCTTCCATCACTCTACCCCTTACAGAGGAAGTATGGGAAGAGAGAAAGAGAGCTGATACACTCTTCCATCATTCTACCCTCTACAGGAGAAGCGTGGGAAGAGAGAAAGAGGGCCGACACAAGAACTGTCAGTAACTGACCTCCTCCGTTCTTAAGGACAAGGTAAGGAAAGCGCCACACGTTGCTGGGCCCCACCACGTAGCCGATGAACGTCAGGATGAACTCCTTTCGGTTGATGAAGCGCTCCCGCACTACCGTGTGCTCTGGCAACGGCTCCTCATCCTTGGCGTATTGTGGTTGCAGGCCCTGGCAGTGGAAGACACACGACGTCAACATCGTACACACCAGCGTTTGAACAGGGGCCAGACCATGTGACCTTAAGCATGTGCATACTTGCAAGTATGTATGTTTGCATGCATTTGTTTTATTTCGTACTTTCATTCAAAAGCAAATAAAAACATTTGAAGTAAAAGTACTCAACAAATACACCTAAAGAAACGAAGAGGAGAACTCACATCACACATATTTATTTTGACATTATACGAACACACGCATGCTTACACAACCAAACATGTCACACGTGTGCAAAAGTACATGCTGTTTGGATGGACATATCAGAACCACGCCTCTTGCAAAGAGAAGACATCAGATTTAAGGCCAGACTTAAAAGAGTTTCAGAGGTTGTCAGGTACAGGTTGTGGGATCGTGGTGGTGGTGGTGTGTGTGTGTGGGGGGGGGGGGGGGACAAGAAGGTAGACAAAAACAAGAAGAAAGATACACCTGAAGGTGCGTGTGGGACCCAGAGACGTACAGTCACCTCTGGTTCCTACCCCTGATCATTAAGGGGCAGAAGACTAGGTGTCGATTTAATTCAGACGTTTAAGTGTAGACTCATCAAAAACCAGCGTCAACTGACAGGACATGTTGTCCGTATGGAGGATAGTAGGATTCCAAAGACGCTGCTCTATGGACAACTGAAGGAAGGACAACGTGACCAAGGAAGGCCTCTCAAGAGATACAAAGACACCTCGAAGGCCAGCCTCAGAAGCAACAACATATACACAGCTTCCTGGGAAGATGTCGCCCTTGACAGAACACAGTGGAAGAAAGTGTGTACCTAGGGCACAAAGACATTCGAGCGCAACAGAGCAGCTGCCATCCAGGAAAAGAGGAATCGGAGAAAAAGGGGTGCATCCTTGCAGGACTTTATTCCATGCAGCATCTGTGAACGATCTTGTGTCTCAGGAGCTGGTCTTCATTCCCACATGAGGACCCACATCAGCACATGACACGACGGGAGAATCCGTCATTATCATCACCAGACTGCAGAGCTCACGAGCAAAAAACGCCAATGTCGAGCAGCTGCCTTGTGCATCCTGTAGCCTCACTCGCTGCTGTTCCACTGACAGGTGAACACACAGTAAGACCCCAGACACGGCCAAGCTTTCGCCATGAAGTCTTACGTGCCGTCTGAAGAAGATCCCGGGTTACAGCCAACAGGACTTTCCCTGCGGTCAATGGGTCTTTCCTCACTGTCACTGGACCTTTTCCGAGATTCGGCCAAAAGGAAGACAAGAAAAAGAAGAAAGATACACCTGAAAGTGCGTGCGGGGCCCAGAGAAGTACTGCCACCTCTGGTTGAAGGTTCCTACCCCTGATCATTAAGGGGCAGAAGACCAAGTGCCGATTTAATTGAGACGTATAAAGTTTGGCCTACTGCGGTTTAGATAATGTGAATTTCCAACTATTAAACCACACACACACACACACACACACACACACACACACACACACACACACACACACACACCACACACACACAATTCTAGTAAGTAAATTCTAATGGGCACAGTAACGCTCATTTGGAGAAAAAAAAATCTCATCAGCTGAAACAACTGTTCACAAATTGAATACTTCCCCTAGAATCTATGTAAAAGGTGCATATATTACATTAAAAAAAATTTACAATCACCCAAGACTTAAAGAATTACTACTCCTGCTGCTGCTCCTCCTCCTCCCACTGATGCTGCTGCTACTGCTACTACCACCACTACTTCGACGACGACGACGGCAATCTCTACAGCTACGACTATTCCTACAACTAGCACCACTGAAAAGGAAACAGTATATTTTCTAATGGTATTATGATGCATGAAAGTTAAACGACAATAACGGTTAAAGTTATGCAAGTGGTAATTATCCTTACAGTCATGTTTATGAAATACTTTCATTGTAAATGTGCATCATCGTCATCATAATGACGGTAATAATGATAATGATGTTGCTGATGATGATGATAATGATAATAAAAAGGAGGAGGGAGAGAAGGAGAATGAGGAGGATAGTGATGACAACAATAACAATCCATACGACAGTTGTTATGTTATGTTTTTTTTTAATGTATATAATTGGTCTACTTCTGTCATCAGTATGAAATGGGTTACAGTTGATTCTTTTTTTTAATGTTAAGAAGAATTGTAATTAGCAACAAACGACAGAAGCAGTGATGGGCTGGGCTCTAGTCACGATATCCTTTGAGCAGATTTCACATAATTATTTCTGAAATAATGAACATGCAATGGCTGCTGACAGAACTCAAAGTACTTTGCTACAGATTCAATGGTATGTTCTTCCTGCGAAATTCGCGCGAGGACTTGACTGGCAATCAGAAAAGTGCAAACCTAGTAGAACATCTAAGCTCCACCAACGCTAAATTTAGGCTCTGACAGGTTGCTGGAATGAAGGCAAAGCTGGGAACGAAACTGTTGCCGTTGCAAACAAATCTGTACTCGATGTTGGCACCGGCATGCGGGCAAAATCTGCAGACAACGTCATAGGGCCTACTAGGCCACCATAGGCCTAGTAAGTAAGCTCCATGTGTCGTGAGCAATTCCCAAAGAAAGGTCGATTTCTCTGGCAACTACCTGCTACGCACAACGAACGCCGCTCTCACTCTCAGCATGCTTATGTCGGTAGTGTTAGCAGCAAGCTCATAGAATTCTTAAAACAATTTGCTTCTGTCGCTTCGTGTTCTTAATGGGCAACTGCCAACAGACGATTCATATAATTCAATAACAAGGTATGAATTCATTTCGAACAAAACTGTTAAAACAAGACAGTTATCCCGCTCACCCGTTGGGACAATAATTTGTTCAAACTGATAGTGTCGGCGGGTATTGAAACTTTTGTTGTGTCCGCCATTCTGGAAGTAGTCTTCTCTACTCGTCGCAGTATCCTTTGAAGCCGAAAACGTAGAGAAAAAAAGTCGCTTTGTCCGAGATTTAAAATTTAATCTCTAAAACAGGCAGTAGGCCTAGACATTAGTTTAAACAAACCGAAAATACGGGCAGTAGCTGGGCCTTTTCAGTTCTGCCAAAGTGGCACAATATTCTGAGACTGTTGCGTAGTTTGTGCTCTGATGACGTAAGTCAGCGTAAATATGCGTGTTTGAGTAATTATTTCGTCATAACCGAGGTGCCGATGTTACTACGCAATTTTCTTCTTTTTTTTTTGCACCACTTTTAGAATCTAAGTATGAAAGAGAAGGACAGGGGGACAAAATACCAGGCAATGAAATGACCACGGTATTCGCAAACGGAATGTTATTCACTACGAGAGGTTAGATTTAAATTAGATATAAGCTAATCTTAAATAAATGCTAGCGAACCGCCAAGAGGAACGTGGACAAACGAGTCACAAGACAAAACACGACGCGTTTCGACCTTTTAGGTCTTCTTCAGATAAGACACAAACAAATAGGACAATGAAAATGAACGAATTTTTCACTTAGCTTACAGTTAGATCTCTTCAGCACAAAGTATCTAACTCTAAGCTAAGTGAAAAATTCGTTCATTTTCATTGTCCTATTTGTTTGTGTCTTGCCTGAAGAAGACCTAAGAGGTCGAAACGCGTCGTGTTTTGTCATGTGACTCGTTTGTCCACGTTCCTCTTGGCGGTTCGCTAACATTTCTTTGAGATTTGTTTGGATTTCCGCCTGCAGTCGTCTCACTTTGCAACTAGATATAAGCTTACAAAATCATGAAGAGGCGCAAGATTTGCAAAATACTGATGATCGGAACTCTGGAACAAAAGTCCATTTACAGTAAAAGGAGACCTCAGGGAGCCGCAGGACTGTGTTTGTACTATTCCTATTATGTACGTTTTCGTCTTAGGGAGGAAAAATAAGAAGAAGAAAAAAAAAAGAGGAAAAAAAAAACCCAGAGTGATAGAGAGATAGAGGGCTGAATTTTGTGGATAGGTACGTCTTCGCTAGTGTAGAGTTCAAGGTCACAGGTCAGAAGCTATTTGATTACGCATGCGCATGAGTGAAAGTGGATAGAAGAACGGTTGCTAAAGAAAGCAAGCAGCTTCCAAATACCAGCGTCAGTCTGAATCCATTTGTATGTATGTATTTGCATCATAACCACAACTGAAACATTATATTTTGGCGACGCTCACTGTCTGTATTGTATGTTGAAAGATTTCAGCAGCGGAATTGATACCAAAACTCAAACGTTTGTAACGGTAGAGATCACAGTGCGTTGAGAAAGTGGTTATGTAGCGAGATTCAGGCTTGAGACCCAGTTGATGGTATCCAGATTTTAAATCTAACTTGCTAAAAACAGTAAGCTTAGCACCACTCGTGTCTGCAACAAGTTCTTCAATGGTCGGTGTTACGTGGCGTGTTCTCAAGATAGCTTTATTGGCTTCTCTCATGTCTACACAGATTCTGATTTTATCTGGATTTTTCGGTTTTGGTGCAGCAATAATTCTTGAAACCCATTCCGTTGGTCCAGACACTTTTTCAATCACATCTTGTTTCTCAAGATTGTCCAGTTCTTGCTCAACCTTCTTTCTCAGATGAAACGGTATTCGACTGTGCTTGCGTGCTACAGGAGGAACATTTTTATCGATATGAAGGGCTACTTCAAAGTCTTTGAGTTTCCCAGTTCCATCACAGATACGAGGATACTGACTGAGTTCATCTTCCTGATTCACAAAGTTGATACCAATGTGTAGCACACCAAGGGCTTCAGCAGTCGATTTCCCAAGAAGCGGCGGTGAGGAACCTGGAACAACCAAGAATTCTGCATTCACAGGCTGATGTCCGGCAATCTGAACAGTTGCTGTAGCAAACTGACGAGCAATGATGGGTGGACAGCCATAAGGGTGTATGGTTCGGCGGCATGACTCAAATTCCAATCCTTGAGATTTCAGTTTGTAGGCTACAGATGAGTTGATAATATTACATGAAGCACCAGAATCAACAATCATCTCTACTGGTTCATCTTCAATGACAACTTTTACAGTACCATCACTTGGACTGACAGCAAAAACATAATCCTCATCATCAGACACAGCATTTCTTGGTTCTACGGTTTCTTCAGCATTGCTGATTTCTGCAACGAAACGAACAGGATTTCGGCGGCGATTGTGTGTATGTTTCGGCATGTTCAGTTTCGAACCTTGCTGAGAACGGCAAACTGAAGCAAAGTGTCCTACTTTCTTACATTTGTAACAAGTAATGTTGGTTTGAGTTGCCCGTCTTCATACAAGTCGGATACCGTTATTAACCCAGATTTTACCCAGTCTCTATAAAACAATGTCTGCCCTCTGTGTCTGGTGTGGTTATTATTCCACAGTGGTTGATTTCTAATCTCTGTTTTCAGAGAGAAATGTACATTAGCTTCATGGTAATCATCAAGCCAGCATTTTAACACGTTTCTCCAAAAGATATTTGTAATAATACCTAATCCTTTGAACTCTCGGGATTTAACATTTGATTTAAAACAGTATAATTTTTTCCCTACTGCAGAAAATGAACAATATGGAATGCACTTCCATTTCTCGTTCGTTGTCATCTGTAGTTTGGCAGCCCACGACAACAAAAAAGCCTTTTGCATGTCGTGCACATCAATCATATTCAGCCCACCAGATTCAATTTGTTTGCACATTACCTTTCTCTTGATCTTTTCAAATGCTTTTGTGTTTGAGTATTTTTTCTTCCAGATAAACCTGAATAATATAGTATTTATTCCATTCAATATATCCACAGGTGCACACAGTGATTGCATTACATATGTAATTTGTGACAGTAACAGTGATTTCACAATACATATTTTCCCCATGATACTAAGATTTCGTTTGGACCACATTTTGACCAGCTGGTTTATTTTATCAATACGTGGGAGCCAATTTTCTTCAATTTCAGAGGCGTTAATAGAGCTGTCAAAGTAAACACCTAAAATTTTAATACGCCGTTTCCATTTTAATCCTAAGTATTCTTCATTACAATGTTTTCTTGAGCCAAGCCACATCGCTTCGGTTTTGTTTCGATTCATTGCGAGTCCTGAGAATTTTGAAAAATATGACACCAAAGTAAGCGCGTTTTTAAGGTCGTTTTGATCTTCCACAAATAAGGATAAATCATCGGCGTATAACAAAACGTTCAAAATAACATCATGTTCAGTAAGCCCCTTGGGTAATTTGATTCCATTCACGGTTTGATCAGCTCTTAATTTCAGTGCGAATAGTTCTAGGGAGAGTATAAAAGCTAGTGGGGAGAAGGGACATCCCTAGCGAATTCCACCATCAACAGAAAAAAATCTCTGTTAGCCAGCCTAAATAGTTGATGCAACTATTAGTTTTAGACATAATCACTTCTACCCATCTAACAAAATTATTTCCAAAATTAAAACGTCTAAATGACCATGCAATATATTCTTTAGAAATAGTATCAAAAGCTGCTTTGTAATCTAAGGCAAGGAGAATTCCAGGTTTATTCTTGAGATTAAGAGAACTAATTGTGTCATCGATTAATCTAATGTTGCTACTACTATTCCGTCCTTTAAGAAAGCCGACTTGGTCTTCACTAACTAATGACTGAATGACACTGGAAAGTCTGATGGCAAACGTTTTAGCCAAAAGCTTGTAGTCGGTGTTAGTCAGGGATATTGGTCGCCAATTGTTGAGATCCTCTCTGGTCAGTTGTTTTCCTTTATGAATTAAAATAATAATTGCTCGCCTTTGTGACTCGGACATTTCTCCGAGTTTGAACGATTCATTAAAAGATCGCAAGACCAATTTTTTAATTTTACTCCAAAACATTTTAATAAATCCCGAGGTTAATCCATCAGAGCCTGGGGATGATCCGTTTTTTATTGTCTGTAAAGCTCGTGTTACTTCTTCCTCTGTCAATATCTGTTCTAGACTATTTTTTTCTAAGTCTGGTAGTTGAGGGACGTCAACATTGACAAGAAACTCAGTGACAAGCTCTTCCCGAAAGTTTACAGTTTTCTTGTACCTGTTGCTGTAAAATGTTACTAGTTCGTTAATTATTTTATTTTGGTCAATTGTTATTTGGCCATCTGCCGTCTTCACTTTGTCCATGATTTTCGAATTGTATTGAGCTTTTTCTAAGTTTAAAAAGTACCTTGTGTTTTTTTTACCTTCTTCTATATATTTAGCGCGAGCACGTGTTTGTGCCCCCTTAGCTTTCTGCGTTTCGTGGATTTCCATGTCAAACTTAAGCTTGTCTCTTTTTTCAACTAGTACCTGATCGTTTGGATTGCTAGCAAGTGAACTTTCTATTTCATCTAATTTGGTCTGTTTGTCAATATATTGGTTTCTTTGTGATCTATTTTTCGTTTTAGAATATGACATGCAGAACTCTTTAATTTCAACTTTGCAGAGATCCCACTTTATTTGACCGGGGAGCTCAGAATGGTTTCTATCGAAATCATCAATCAGTGCATTCATGCATTCTATAAAAAAGTTGTCGTGCAGTAAATTATCATTAAATGTCCAGTATGAAGGACCTCGTTCACGCCTTGGCTTAAGGCTGTGTCAGACCAATTGACATAGGCCAGAACACCAAGGCTACATCAAAATGTTGTTATGCTCTGCATAGTTATGTGGGGATTGTCTTCAGTCGTGACAAGCTCCTAGCATAACATTATCAGTCTCCTAAATCCCCCAAGTCGGAGTGTGGCTGCCCATGTGGCGGGGTAATCAAAAACGGTCACACACGTAATGTTCTCATCCCCAGCTGATGCATTTGTGCCATAGTGTTCAAATACTTCGGCTGTTCGGATAATCCCTGGAGTCTTTTAGCCAGGGTACGACAACAACAACAACAACAAGGACCTCGTTCAATACTCGAGTAGTTATAAACCATATCAATAACTCTGTGGTCGGAGTGAGACAAGGAGTGGATACCGCATTCGTGAATTTTATCAAAAATGTTGTCCGATGCCAAAATGTAATCTAACCTGCGAGCCGTGAAAGGATTTTTTTCTTGACCATGTATATTCTTTAGCATCTGGATTAAACAGCCTCCACACGTCTGATAGTTCACATTTAGTTACAACATTATTAAATGCCTTGACATCATCAATATGATGCTTTTCACCGCTAGTTATGTCTTTCTCGTTATCAAGAACACAGTTAAAATCCCCACATACTATATGTGACTTGCTATCACGTGATACCAGTCTGCAGGAAAGCTGATTAAAGAAATCTTGTTTCTCGTTTGATTTACATGGGGCGTAGACATTAGTTATATATATATCATCACCGTCGTCAATTAGTATTTTAACCATAATTATTCTTTCGGTAGAGAGGATGGGTTCAACTTTAAATGGGAATCTTTTATTAATAATTATCATTTGACCCATACTATGCTTACTAACAGTGGAATAAAACAAACCACCTCCCCATTCTTTTTCCCAGTTTTGTTTATCATCGTCAGTAATGTAAGATTCCTGAACGCAACAATATCATATCTTTTCTTCATGTCACAAAAAAACCGTTTTCTTTTCTTTTGGTTTCTTAGCCCGCGTATGTTAATCGAGGCAACCTTAATCTTATCCATTACTGTAATGGTCGTTCAAGCATAAGTCATTTTTCAAGGGCGGCCAATCTCGAAGTCCACAGAACGCGCCGAGGTTGTCGTCAAGGGTCCGGAAGAGGGACAGCACCTACGTTACGTCGTGGTCGTCTATAGAGGCTGTTTGTGAAATAGTTGGTGAAAAACCGACTAGATTTTTTGAATACAGAGCGATGTATACTGCAATAAATTCGTGTGCCAGATATATCCAACAACACATTGAAACCCACAACACAGATCAAGGTAAAGACACCCTATTACTCCCTCGTCAGTTCAGAAAGTATTTGACAAACAAAGAAATGGCTGAACCAATCGCAGTTAATTTCTGGTTAAACAAGTTTAACACTGTAATTCTCAATAGCCATTGGGATTGTGTAAAGAAATGTACATCTGAAACTAGATTACTAGTATTGCACTGGAAATTGATCCATAACATATATCCGACAAATATTCTTCTAAATAAGGTAGGTTACAAGACGTCAAATAAGTGTGAATACTGCAGTGTTGTTGACTACATTGAACATTTTTTTTTTCATTGTGAAAAAATTAAAAACATTTGGAAAGTGGTGGAAGATAAGTATTCATGTTTTTTTAAAGATTAACATCAAATTATGTTGGGAAGCATTGTTGGGTTAGTAAGAATAAGGGATTCCGGCAATGTATTCTTACTGAAATTTATTTTTAATAATTGCAAAAATGTGTTTTTGGAATTTTTAGTTTGGGCACCCACTTGAGTTAGATCTTTTATTTAAATAGGAAAGTTACTGTTAGGCGCATCCAATTTAACATTTCCCCCTTCCAAGATAAATTGTACTTGATAAAAACCCTTAAAACTGATTTTTTTGCATTTTTAAAATTTGTCAAGGGGGATGTATGTTTGTAAAAGGAAAATTGAAGGAAAAATGATGAATAATTGAAAAAAAAGGGGGAAGAAAAAAACAAGGAAAAAAAAAATTAGGGGGAAAAAAAAAAAAAAGGGGAGGAGGACCCCCCCCGATGTGGGGGGGAAGGAAAGAGGTTTAAAAAAAACCCGGCACATGCAATTTTTTAAAAACTGATCCAATTTTTGTGGGAAGGTTTGGGGGTGGTGGGGGGGAAACCCGAAGGGGGGGGGGGGTGACAGGGAGTTTTGGAGTGGGGGGGGGGGAGAGGATTCGTCTTCAGTAAAAAATTAAAAAAAGCGAAAAGGAAAAAAATTTACATGTGTAAAAGGAAAAGAGGTATCAAGAGGGGGGGGAGATGGGGTTTATGAAAAAGCAGGGGGGTGGGGGGGGGGGGGGGAAAGAGGGGGAGGGAGGGTTGAGGAGAGTGAAGAAAGAAAAAAGAGAGAGAGGAGGGAGAGGAGAGGAGGAGAGGGGGTGGGAGAGAGGAGAAAGAAAGAAAGAAGGGGGGGGGGGGGAAAAAGGAGAGGGGAGAGGGGGAAGAAGGGGGGGAAAGGGGGGGGGGGGGGGGGGGGGGAGGGAGAGGGGAAAAGGGGGGTGGGGGGGAATAGAGGGGGATAGGGGAGAGAGGAAAGGAAATTTTTTAGGTGGGCCCCCCCCCCACTTTTCCCCCCCCCCCCCCTTTAAAAAAAAAATTTTGGAAAGGGAAAGAATAAAGGGAGGAGGAGAGAAAAGAGAGGAGGGGGCTTCGAAAAGAGTGGGGGGGGAATTGACGGAAGGGAAAAAAAGGGGGACAGGGGGGAGAGGCGGAGAGGAAAGTAAAACAAAAATTTGGGTGTGTCATTGTGTGGATTGCGCATTTTGGGGGTGGACCCCCCCCCCCCCCCCCCCCCCCCCCCCCCCCCCCCCCCCCCCCCCCCCCCCCCCCCCCCCCCCCCCCAAAAAAAAAAAAAAAAAAAAAAAAGAAGTAATGTTTCTGGAACATCTGCAATCAGCACCGGAATGTCCCTTTGCACCACAACGACTGCATTCAATAGTGGGATTCGGACGATCTCTCTGAACTGATGATGGAGAGGCATACACATCATTGAATCGACGGGATTTCTCAAAATGTGCTGCAAACACTTAAACATCTTCGGCAATTAGTGAAGCTTGCTTCTCAGAAAGTTCTTTGGCAGCAGCTATTTCCAGACATTTCGCGAGTGTCAGGTTCTTTTCAGCGAGTAGTTTTATACGGAGTTGTGTAGAAAGACACTTGTCAATGAGTTAATCGCGAATGAAATCATCAACATTTGGACCAAAATCACAGTCTCTAGCTAACTGACGAAGTCTAGTAACGTACTGAGCAATGGATTCTCCCTCGTTTTGCCTAACTTTCTAGCTTCTTCATCAACACCGAATGCAATCACTGTTGAAGATGTACAAGCTGCCGCAGCAAGTGATCCGACTCTTCAAGCGGTCATCAAGATCATCAATTCTGATTGTTGGCATGAGAACACACATGGTATAGATAAAGAAACTTTTGTATCTTTTCGGAATGTCAAAGACAGTATTAAATGCTGACCAGAACATTGTGCTCAAAGGTTATCAATTGGTGATTCCTTCTTCTCTTCAATCTAATGTGATCAGATTAGCACATGAAGGTCATCAAGGGATTAACAAAACCAAAGCTCTCCTCAGAAGCAAAGTTTGGTTTCCTGGCATGAATGCTGCTGTTAAATCAGCTGTTCGTAGTTGTATTCCCTGTCAAGCAAATACAAACCGTTGTGAACATGAACCTCTGAACATGTCAGAACTACCCAAAGGTCCATGGTTACATCTTAGTGTTGACTTTTGTGGTCCCCTTCCATCTGGAGAATCTCTGTTAGTCATTACTGATGACTACTCCAGATATCCTGTTGTTGAAATCATGCACAACACATCTGTTGAAAGTCTGATTCCTGTTGTTGAAATCATGCACAACACATCTGTTGAAAGTCTGATTCCTGTTGTTGAAATCATGCACAACACATCTGTTGAAAGTCTGATTCCTGTTGTTGAAATCATGCACAACACATCTGTTGAAAGTCTGATTCCTGTTGTTGAAATCATGCACAACACATCTGTTGAAAGTCTGATTCCTGTTGTTGACATCATGCACAACACATCTGTTGAAAGTCTGATTCCTGTTGTTGAAATCATGCACAACACATCTGTTGAAAGTCTGATTCCTGTTGTTGAAATCATGCACAACACATCTGTTGAAAGTCTGATTCCTGTTGTTGACATCATGCACAACACATCTGTTGAAAGTCTGATTCCTGTTGTTGACAGTCTTTTCTCAGTTTGGTTATCCTGCTGTTGTGAAAACAGACAATGGTCCACAATTCACAAGTGCAAAGTGGAAATCATTCATGAAATCTTGTGGAATCAAACATAGACGAGTCGCTCCTCTCTCGCCAAAAGCAAATGCTCAAGCTGAAAACTTCAATAAGCCAATGATGAAAGCTGTTCGTTCTGCTTACATTCAACGCAGAAGCTGGAAACAGGAACTGTTCAAGTTTTGTAGAATGTACAGAACAACTCCTCATTGCACAACTCAGTTTACACCTCATTTTCTTTTGTTTGGACGAGAACCAAAAACAAAACTTCCGGAAATGCAAATATCTGTTCACCCTGCTGATGATATTGTAAGGTCTAGAGACACTATTGCAAAGCAGAAAATGAAAGTAGCTGCAGACAAACAACATCATGCCAAGAGAAGTGACATTGAGGTTGGTGATACTGTTTTGGTCAAACAAGTGAAACAGAACAAGCTGTTGACTAACTTCAATCCAACTCCTCTTATCGTTATGAAAAGAAAAGGCTCAATGATCACAGCAAAGAAGCCTGATGGTACAACGATCACGAGGAATTCTTCTTTGTTTCATCACATTTCGTGTTCAACTGATCCATCTCTGCCATGCATTGATGAAGAATTTCATTCTCCAAGCTCAGAGGAAGATTCTTATGACATCTCTCCAGGCTCCAGTGATGATAACCCAGAACTGGCAAAAGATTCATCCGCAGCTGTGGAGATGACTCCAAGACGTTCGAATAGACAATGCAAAAACACATGTGTACTTGAAAGACTATGACTGTCGAAAATGACAAAACTCATCACACACAAACATTATCCACAAATATGGCATGATGAATTGAATTAGTTATTCTTTTATTGCATGTTCCGTTCAAGAAAAATGTAAACTTAATTCTTAACAAGTTACAAAGTTCATGTCGTGTTGGGTTTAAATTTGAAATATTTCAAAGACTGTAACTGGAAAATATATCAAGGACTTTTGATGGTGAATATTTACTTTGAACAGCAAATATCTACTGGGAGACTATAGTTTTACTGAAATGACAGTTAAAACTCAAGTCTTATTGAAATGACTGTTCACAAGATACAATGCTGTGCATGCTGTTCATTTTATAATGTTTCATCTATTCAAAGTTGGGAGGAATGTAGAGTTCAAGGTCACAGGTCAGAAGTTATTTGATTATGCATGCGCATGAGTGAAAGTGGATAGAAGAACGGTTACTAAAGAAAGCAAGCAGCCTCCAAATACCAGCGTCAGTCTGAATCCAGGGAAAAAGGAAGAAAATTCCTTCATCATAAATCTGTTAAAGCTCATATGCTCCATTAGACCTGTTCTGGAGCGAGAGAGAGAGAGAGAGAGAGAGGGGGATCAGAGGAAAACAACGCCTGTCTTTCCATCGGAAATAGAGTTACCTTTTTTTTCAGTTTATGCCGGGGGGGGGGGGGGGGGGGGGGGGATATGCAGGGTTATTGAGCACCGGGAACGCCTTTGTGAGTACTGGGACGGGGTCCCCTCTTCCCGTAAACCCCCGCCCCCAACGCCCCTTCCCACCCACCTGTGCCTGATTGTACATCAAGACCCATGGGTGAGGGTGCTACTGCTTTTAGTCAACATTATTGTCGGTTTACTATCGAAGAACACACCGGGCAGCATGCAATATTTGAGTCTCTCGTGGATCATCATTGAATGTAGCTAGGATGGTGGTTTTTTTTTTTTTTTTTTTTTTTGCTGTCCCAACCTCTGCGCCACCTCAGAGGCAGTGCACCCACGCCGCTCATTCCGACACCCCGTCCACAGCCACAGCCCCGTCGGCCCCTTCGCAGCTCCGGCACCGGCAATCCACAGGAAGCAGTCAATGTCAAGTCGTCAAGAGGCAACCCACCGGAGGAGACACTGCACTGCTGTCGAGTCACTTCGGTGATGTTCAGTGGCGCCTGTTCTGATCTAACATACGCAGGACATCACCTACTAAGCCCCCTACTGACGACAATAATTGCTTTGCCGCGGAGCCGGAGCTCTCCTCCGGATGGCGACATCACGCCCGCCCGTCCAACGACAGCCCCCATGGACTCGCCGATACCGGTGACCCCGACGGGACCAAACCAAGGCCACAGACGTGGAGAGGACATCGAAACTGAGGTCACCATGAGAGCAGGGCATGAAGGGCCACAGAATTTGAAACATTTTTTTATGCTGATCGATGAGAATGAGGATGATTAAGATCATGCTACGGATTTCCATTTCGGTCTGAGACTACATGACAGGGTGTACTCAACGCTTCCTTTCATAATATATCCGGCGTCGACCAGGCCTGAGAGACACAGGCACCTGCAGTATTGGTCAGAAAATTTGAGCAACACTCTCAGAAACGCATCCATTAGGTGAATGAAACTCGACTGTGTGGTCCCAGTCTTCCCAACTGAGTCCGCAGCAAACTCAACTCTGGGTTGGAGCCGGTCGGGGCAGAAAAACCCACATGACTCTGATGGGATTCGAACCCACGACCTCCCAGCCGGGAGTCCGCGACGCTGACCACTTCGCCACGGCGGCTGGTGGTTTTGTTTGTTTTGGTTCTTCTTAAAAATAAAAAATAAAAAGGAAAAGAAGAAGAAAAAAGAAAAGAAAAGAAACCTGTGTGGGGTCGCTATTTAACTGGACATTGAGACCAAGGGGGACTGCAAAACCGTGTTCGTTTGCCCGGTAATTAAGTTTCTGATGCGGTTGATGTTGTGTCAGACTGTCAAATAGGCCTAAGAGTCAAGGCCTCAACCTGTGGTTAGTGTACTTGTATGAAAAGAAGATGTCCTCTTGAATCCCTTCTTCAGTGAAAAAGTTTGTGTTTGTGTTCGTTTGCTCCTCTTCTTTAAATAATCCCTCAGAATATTGAAGCGGATTTACTGTAATCAAATGGCACAAAAGACCTATGTTGGTTGTCGTGTCAGCCTTCAGCCTGAAGAAACGTAGTGATTTTCTGCAGAAACACACACACAAAAAAAGGAGAGAAAAAAAAGAAAAAAAAACTAATTGAAAAATGCGTTTGTATGCGAGGGAGGCGTACGAAAGGAAATGTTTGCATGTGAAATAAATTCAAACTTATTACAGTCGGGTACAAAAAATGCAAACATTGATCGTCAAGATGGTGTCAGAATGGTCAGTGTGATGACCGTGGACACCTAACAGGAAGAAGATGATGACGCAAATTCTACACAGTGACAGGACGGCCTACCGCGTAAACGCGTACATCCGGGCAACACACCACGGAAAAAGTTGTCGTCTGCAAGGAGGGCATAGCCTTGCTGACGAAGACGTCTAATTAGCAAGCCTTCGCGTAACGCCAGACACTTTTATATGACTTTTGTTTCGAAATTAGTCGATTGGTGCAATATTATTTACTCATTCATCGGGACGCGGAAGTTAATTACCAGATGCGCGTTCCACTCTCAATTTGTCGACGTGGCGTTAAAACGGAACGGCGTGAAATGAGAAGTTACAAGGCAGCGAAGGCTGAGTGTAGTCAGTGCAGACACGGCACGGCTTGAGCAAACGATTTTTTGTTTGACATCACTTGCATGTTGCATGTGGATCACTTGCACTTGACTATGGCGTCATCACGTTGTGTAACATTTTAGAAGAAAGTGCGTTTTTGAAATCGGCGGACAGGCCCGTTGTAAAGACTACGGACAAGGCAGAAGTAAGTTTCGATTTTGTGTTCGGCATTCTTGCTTTTGTTCAGGTTCCGGTCTCAGGTAGGCCCATTGTGACATTGTTTTTTGGTTCGTGACATTCGCAAACAGCAAAGGTAGCAGAAGGTTAAGAATTAAGTACTGTTCCAGAAGTAAATGACAGTGACTTGCAACGTAATTCAATCTGAAATTACACGGAAATTTTATTGTGATTTTTTTTAAAGGGGAATTACCCGAACGGAAAGAGGGAGAGGGGACAGATGAAGCAGGGGGAAAGCACCCAGCCAGCTCTATTAAAGCCAGGTTTGGTCGGTAGGCGTCCACTGAGCAAATCCTATTTACATAGCACTTGAACAGAAAACACCTTAATTATTATTTGCAAATCTAATTTAATGATTTCGAGCAAACTTATTAGGAGTTGGTCAAGATCCTTCGCGATCTTTCGCTGCACGAGTTGTCTTGATCGATGTCATTGATCAAACTCCTGATCACCGTGCTGTATGATTGTGTATTACATGCACTTGATTAGAAAATGTAATGAAAAGGCTTGACTGGAAGTTGAGTTTAAGACCCGATAATGAGCTGTAAATCAAAATTGTAATTTTCAGGTTTTTCAGGTCAGTGAGCCAGTCGGGAAGAAGTACCAGGTGGTTGATTTTGAAATGGGCTGGGATGGTAAAAACCAGGACTTTGCCCTTATTATCCCCAGGCTGGGGATGGGGGTGCCGCAGTCAAAGGGGCATGCCTTATTATGCCCAGGCTGGGGATGGGGGGGGGGGGGGGGGGGGGGGCAGGAAGGGGAGGCTGATTCATATTGCAGACATGTTGAATATGTAGTCCTATAACAAAAGATCTGTGTGAACCCTGTGGCTTTTCATCAAGCTTTAGGTTTATAATAATGGTATGCAAGATGTAATTCCAGGTGTTTTCTCAGCCAGTGTTATGTGCCACCAGTGTGTTCCAGTGTGCTGAGTATATTGTCAGATGTATGTGTGTGTGTGTGTGTGTGTGTGTGGTAGAGGGTTGGACAGCTCTGAAAGAATATTGTCTTTGTTGTGGACAGGTTGTTATTTTGCATCTTCAGAAACAATGAATTACATTTATGGCACAAGTACCTGCAAACATCAACAGTGCACAAAATATTAACATTGTCAAAAATCTTTTGGACTAATAGAAATAAGTTGAAGATATAAGATTTGAGTGTGACAAATAAAGACATTGCAAGCAATACAGAGCTCACTACCGGCAGACCAATAAATCAGTCATGCTGTGAAGATAAGATTTTGAAAAGCCTGATGACTTGATTACATTAGTCCCTTTTATTCTGATCTCTGAAATCAGTACAAATGGGATGAATTAAGAGATTTGCAAGGTTGAATTTAAAATACCATTGATACAGTAAATGCACATTGTCTTATAAGGTTGTTACATTTGTATAAATCCTATTTCTATCAGTAATACTATAGGTTGTCAAGAAAAGAATATGTAACTCTGACTCGACAATTTTGACTTGGGAAAAGTCAAGATAAGATGACGATGACAAAGCATTAACAAAACAACAAACAACAACAAAAAACCTGATAGTTTTGACTTGTTAGCAGTTCATCTGAGCGCTGGACATTGGACGCTGGACAGAAATGTTGTAAATAGAATCAGCACCTCATCTTAATCATGATTTTTCACAAACCTGACTTGACAGCAAACGTTCATGACTGAGTCATGACCAGCATGTGTTTTTTTTTTTTTTAATGGATGTATAAAATGATTTCAAGCCAGTATGTATAGTACATACTTCACTGCTCATTGAGAAGTTTTCTTTGGATCAGTGAAAAGAACAACTCTGATGATCTGTTTCAAATGTTATACTGGAAAGGAAAGGAGGGGGGGGGGGGGGGGGGGGGGGGAGGAGAGGACAGGGAGGGTAAGGGAGCAGGACTTTCCATAATTGACTGCTCTGGACAGTAAACCAAGTAAACCAAGACTTCTCGAAATAGATGATCACACACCAAAATATAAAGAAACAGGCACCTGTATTCTTCAGTCACAAATATAAAGTTCGGCCATGTCAGTGATCAAGCCAGTAAAATGAGATTCTTTTAAATTTCAGTCTAACAGTAACAATTTAACTTGATCTTAAGCTACAATATGTCACTTTGTTGAAAAAGTGTTTGATTCATTTAAGATCTTTTAAATTAACCTGTAACAATCAAAGGTGTTTGTTTTTGTTGTTTTTCCAATGAAAATTAGGGTCGGAAAAGAAGAGTGGTAGTGGAGGATAATTTGAACCTTGAGATCAGTTATTGAGTATACCCAGGAAAATTTGATTTGTTCGGTTTTGAAGCATGGCTGTGTATGTATCACTTTGCTTGCACACATAAGATCTCACCCGAAGTGAAAAGCGTGGACAGGTTATTATAATATTTGCATCCATAATTCTGTAATATTGTTATAAAAATTCTTTGATAATGTTACAACAGAATGAAAACAACTAAAAAATAATCTGGCAGTAATGATGCTCATTGACTTGTCTGTCATTTGATGAAACATCAAAAGTTTCCAAAAGTTAATGATGGTGGTGAAATTGGCCAGGTTAACTCCCCTTGTATGGGTATATTAGGCTGCTGCGACATTTCATGGACAAGGTTTAATTTGTCAAGTGTGTTTATTCCAGTGCTGAATATTATGATATTCAGCTTTCATTAAATACAGTCTTGATGAATGTGTGTGATGTGCTTTCATTAAATACAGTCTTAATGAATGTGTGTGATGTGTGATAAACACTATACTGGTTATATTCCTTCCATGCTAATGCTTTGCATTAGAGTTGTGCTGATTGTGTGTAAAAACACACTTGCATCAGTATTCGTTAGGTTCAGTTTTTCTCATGTACTTTGTGAGTTCATAGACTCGTGATTATATAAATGGAACATTTGGTAACATTTCTTTCTTTCCTATGCATCCTTACTCTTTGTCGTATATATCTTTAAAATATCCTTTTTTTTTATTTGCTCGGACGTTTAATATCCAAAGCTTTTGAATGTTCCACAGTATACTAGTATAACCATTGCAGGCTTGAACCAGCAACTAATCAGTCTCAGCCTGTGACACCTTGTTGGCTGGTGACATATTTTTCTATATAATCGCTTTCTATTGGTTTTCTGAATTCAAGCTGTTCCAGTCGCATGGATCGCAGCTGTGGCACGCTGTTGACTAATCATTGTCAGTGAAACACATTCCTTATTGTCATTTAAGCACAGTCTGTTCGTGGTTTTTTTTCCTTTGTTTTTCATCTTTTTTGTGTGTTCTTCTTTGTTTGTTGTTGTTTTGTTTTGTTTTGTGTTGTTGTTGTCTTGATTGGATCTCAGTTCTTCCTCTTCTGACAGTATCCTACCCTTCTTTCAGAGCTTTCTCTCTCTCTCTCTCTCTCTCTCTCTCTCTCTCTCTCTCTCTCTCTTGTGCACAAAAAGACATGTTTCTGTGTGTCACGCTGTAAAAGTGGATTGTCAGCAGAACTTGCAACAGTCACTATTGTTATTTCTTATTACTGTTCTCATTATTATGATTACCATTACTATTAGCATATTACTATCAGTTCTATCATCATTATAAGTGGTAGTAGTGATACAATTGAAATTATCATCATCATCACTATCATCATTAGTGGAGGTAGTAGTAGTAGTGGTAGCAGTCGTAGTAGTAGTAATAGTAGTAGTAGTAGTAGTATCTTCAATATTATTATTATGATAAAGGAAAAAAGGAAGAAATGGAGGGAGGATGGATAGGATGGAGAAGGCAAAGAAAAAAAAGAACAAGATGCAAAGCATATAAACGTACTCCCAGTTTATCTTGAATACACGTGAGAGATTCCATAAAGAGGTAAAACCCTCTGGGTTGTTATAGCTATTAGTAATGGCTATTCTGGTAAACATCGGCCATCATCTGTGACCCATAATGAATATATCTACAAATTTTCAGAAAATCGGCCAAGTACTTTCTGAGACTTTCCATAAAGAAGAAAACCATTATGGGCCATTATAGCCATTAGTAATGGATATAATGGTAAAATAAAACATCAGGCGTCATCCGAGACCCATAATGAACATACCTACAAATTTTCAGAAAGATCAGCCAAGTACTTTCTGAGATATACCATTAAGAAGAAAAACCGTTATGGGCTGTTATAGCCGTTAGTAATGGATATAACAGTAAAATAAAACATTAGGCATCATCTGTGACCCATAATGAACATACAGAAAGATCAGCCAAGTACTTTCTGAGATATTCCATTAAGAAGACAAACCGTTATGGGCCGTTATAGCCGTTAGTAACGAATATAATGGTAAAACAAAACATTGGCCATCATCCGTGATCCATAATGAACATATGTACAAATTTTCAGAAAGATGGGCCAAGTACTTTCTGAGATATTCCATAAAGAAGAAAAAAACGTTATGGGCTGTTATAGCCGTTAGTAAGAGATATAACGGTAAAATAAAACATCGGGCATCATCTGTGACCCATAATGAGCATACCTGCAAATTTTCAGAAAGATTGGCCCAGTAGTTTTGTCTGGAGCAAGTGGAACACATTTTGACAACGGACAGACACACACACACACACACACACACACACACACACACACACACACACACACACACACACACACAGAGCATTTCTTCATTCCCATTCTAAAGTACTCCCTGTTCTATAAGAACTGGGAGTACAAAAAGAAAGGAGTCAAGAAAAGAGAAATTCAAGGATGGATGAGGTGGGCTGGGAGGGGGGAAGGAACAAACTGACAGAAAAATATGGAAAAGTGGCGGACATTTCTAGTGTGGATAGACTTGGAAGATCATCATGGCCAGTATATGGATGGTTCCTGTTACAACTTGGTGTGGCAACAAACCATGGGACCACCACCATTAGAGATGTGTGACCAGTGAGGTGCAAGAGGCATTTGTCTGTTGCATACAGCATGGTTTTGACATGCAATGCAGTATTTTGTTCCACTTGATCTTTCGGTCTCTATTCTCTATATAATTCATTGCAATTATCAAAACACACACAAACACACGTACACACGCAAGTCTGCACACAGGCGCGCACACACACTCACACACACACACACACACACACACACACACACACACACACACACACACACACACACACATCTATGATATGTTCAGGGCTTCAGATTGCTAGTGCACCAGCAATGAAATATTGAAATGGCACATCATACATTTATAATACTAAACTCCTGTGCCAGGCTGTCACACGTCTGTTACTTCTGTGTTGAGGTGGGAATTGGTCCTTCTCTCTCTCGCTCAATCATGTGGTGCAGCAGACGTCAACAAATTGTGCCTGTCCATGCCACCAAAGTAGATTCCAAGAAGTGGATGATCAGCTTTCGATCAATTTAGAACTGAAGCAGCGACAAGGCCTATCTCCAGGACTCGGGGATATAGGCTATAATGCCTTTGCTGTATTGCAAATGTGGGCTTCTTACATGCTGCATTCATTGTACCATCTAATCTTGTGATGATGATAACACAAATAAAGATTTCGATATTCTTGTTTTCTTTCAGCATTTGGGGTTTTTCTTTCAGCATTCTGGACTTTTTAAAAGAATTTTTATTTTTTTTTATTTTTTAAACATCCATTTTCTCACTGTGGTTTGGTTGGCTTTGCTATGAACTACATGTCTTGATTCAGATTGTGAGCCATAGAAAGCACACCAGAGAATCACACATCATGTGCTGAAATCAGTGGGGGAAAAATGATGTGCATGTGTTTTGGCAACAGCTGCACAGACAAAGGAGAACACACACATGGTTGGACTGGCATTAACATAAAGAATGCATGCTGATTGGTACAGAGGGAGCGTGTGTCAGTGAAATGAAGATAACAGCTGGTCAAGTAATTGCTTTTAAATACATTCTCTTATTTGAGGACTGGCGACCCACTTAGGCCTGTACATTGCTCTGTACAGTTATAGCCACTGTCAATATTGCAGATATAGGGAAAGTTTGTGATGTGTGTGTGTGTGTGTGTGTGTGTGTGTGTGTGTGTGTGTGTGTGTGTGTGTGTGTGTGTGTGTGTAAGAGAGAGAGAGAGGGATGTCACCAAATTTCCATAGAAATCAGTATTTGCTTCACTACCTCTTACTCTAAAGAGACATTAGAATACATGTCTGTATGAGAAAAGAGACAGCTTGTCACTAAATTTCCATGGAAAACAATAATTGCTTTATTACCTCATACTCCCAAGAGGCATGGGAAGGGTGCATTACTTATAAACATTTTATTGGAAACCATGATGAACATTCTTGACTTGACTTGACTTGATCCCTTAGACGTCGGTCCGTGGGGGCACCCCTGAAGCAGTGACAACCATCCTTCTCCATTCCTCTCTGTTCTCTGCCCTCCGTAATGTATTTCTCTGCCGCAGGCCTGTCCACTCCGTGATGTTATCCTCCCATCTTTTCCTTTGTCGACCTCTTCGCCTTTGTCCTGGTACTGTGCCCTGCATGATTGTCTTGGCAAGGCCTGTCGATCGTATGATGTGTCCATACCATTTCAATTTGCGTCTTTTTACTGAGGTTAGGAGATCGACATATGGACCAATTTCATTCTCAATGCGCTTTTTAACTTCCACATTGCTGATGTGATCTCTGTATGAGATGCCAAGGAGTCGTCTGAAGCACCTCATTTCCATTGTTTGGATCTTTTTCTCAAGGTCTGATTTCAACGTCCATGACTCACAAGCATATAAGAATATCGCCATAACTAAGGATCTAATAACTAAGGATGAACATTCTTCACATGAACAAATCGTGTGTGATAAAACCTTCACAAACATGATGACTCAAAAACATTGAACCGTAAAGCATATTTTCCCATCCTATCTTAGACTGCACTCTTTGCTCAATCTCTCCCTCCACACATGTCTCCCTTCATCCCTCCCCCCCTCCCATACACATACCATATATGAATATTCATCATTGACATTTGTTCAGATTGGGGTTCAAGGCTGTTTCAGGGTTGAGACAAGGTTGAGTTTGGGAAGAATGGGCAAGACTAAGAAAAGATGGTAATATTAGTAAGGATTAATCTTGAGGATAATTCATGTTTCTGTGAGATGATGTAACATAATTATCACAGAATCCATAGTCCTTTTTTTGTTTTGTTTGTTTTCTTTTTAATCATTTGACCAATCGTGTTCAGTGTTCTGTTCAACACTTGCCTCAACCAACCAGCGAATGGCTCAGTTCGTTGATATTCAGTGTGAAGAAGTCTGCAGGATTCGTTGAAAGGCATAATCCAACCACCAGAGAGTGATAACAAGACAGAGGCAGAGATGAAGAACAAAGAGAAAGCATACAAATATAACAGAGCAAGAGACAGAGGAAAAACAAAGAGAAAGCACATAAAGAGAACAGAGCAAGAGACAGAGATGAAAAAAAACAACAAAAAGAAAGCACATAAAGATAATGAACAAGAGACAGAGGTGGAAAACAAAGATAAAGCACGTAAAGATAACAAAAGAAGAGACAGAGATAAAAACAAAGAGAAAGCACATAAAGATTACAGAACAGAGATGAAGAACAAAGAGAAAGCACATAAAGATTACAGAACACGAGACAGATGAAAAACAAAGAGAAAGCACATAGAAATAACAGAACAGAGAAAGAAAAACAACAAAAAAACCCAAAGAGAAAGCACATAAAGATAACAGAACAGAGATGGAAAAAACAAAGAGAAAGCACATAAAGATAACAAAACAAGAGACAGATGAAAACAAAGATAAAGCACATAAAGATAACAGACCAAGATACAGAGATGAAAAACAAAGAGAAAGCACATAAAGATAACAGAACAGAGATGAAAAACAAAGAGAAAGCACATGAAGATAACAAAACAAGAGACAGAGATGAAAAACAAAGAGAAAGCACAAAGATAACAGAACAGAGATAAAAAAACAAAGAGAAAGCACATGAAGATATCAAAACAAGAGACAGAGATGAAAAACAACCTGGTCACCAGTCCAACCTTTATCCACCCCTAATCCACTTCATTTTCAACTCTAATGAGGTTTATGTTTTCAGTAGCAAGGGATCAGAGAAGTAATTCTTTGATATTTTACTGCCAGTATGTTTTCCATGCGCTATAAATAGAGTAATTTCATCTTCTACAGTCAGACCTTCACACAAGTGGCTGAAAAACCAAACATGACAGACCCAAACCTGACAGCATACAGACTTTGGTCCAGGAGCAACTTGTCCTTAACAGCCTGTTTGTTTTACATAGTATGAGCAGGCCATTTACAGCATGGGGCAAAAAAGAACTTCAGAATCTCATCATTTTAACAATTCATCAGCAATCAGCAGTTTGAAAGCACAGAGGGCAGTGCACAGACTGCATGCAGGGAGGGATTTAAGTTCTGCACCATGTATACAACCTTGAGTGGACATCCTCAAGTGTTGACTCTGTTGTGGTCATGAACAAGATTTTACTGTTGACAACAGTGTGCAGATCGTTGTGTCCATTTAAGTACTCTATGGCAAAGAAACAGTACTATGGTAGAATGGCCTGAAACAACCAGTCTTTAGAGGGCTACCATATGGGAGCAGTTTAGCCTCAAAATCAAATAATTACTCTTTGTTCACAAAAGTTTTGTTTTTTAGATGAAAATGGTAAATATCTGCAGGAAAGTAGTTGTAATTCCTGTTTAGACATCAAATAGTGAATCCCTGACACGGCTGTTCAGAGCAAGTTACTTAGTTTTGAGTCGCAGGGGAGTTTACAGCTGCAGAGACCAAGCTGTGAATGCAGGTGAGGGAAAGGAATGTTTTCTGCAGGCCGCTCCCCACCAGCCAGCTAACCGCACTGTATTCGGCCAACTGAATGTCATCTGTGCATAGCTGGTCTGGCAGCAATGCGTTCGGCAAGGTTGAGCGGCCATTACAAATGGGGCTGTAGGTTTGATAATTAGTTATTGTCATTAAAAATGTAATATATCTGCACTATTGAGATGACTGAATTGGCGAATTCCCAACAATTCTTTTAATACCAAACTCGACTGGGTTTATTTTCTTGTAGATAACATAGATGCCGCATGAAAGCTTGTACGCAAGTGGTCAGGCAATATTAGAACAATGACAACAAACACAATATTGTGCAAAAATGACGTCATCACTTTCTGGGAAGCTAATTTTCCATAGTTAAGTAGC
>CM031599.1:29296926-29341926 GCA_018398815.1 Conus ventricosus | reverse complement strand
AAGAGGGGATGTGTGCCTGTGTTAATCATGCTTTGTGATAAGTTTTGTAAGAGAGAGGGAGCAAATGGAATAGGAATGAAGGAGTGGATGTTATCTGATTGTTGTTGTCTTAAAAAATCATGAATGTGTGCATGCATGTTAGTGATTTTATGTCCTGTCAGATGAGGTCTCACTGAACTTTATTTTGATTCTTGCTTGCTGTGTGCTTTAACACGTGTATCTGCCTGTCTTTCTGTGTTTGACAATTGACATTGACAATTGACACACTCTGTTTTTCTTATGAATATAATATGTAGATGTATGCATAAACACACACACACACACACACACACACACACACACACACACACACACACACACACACGCGCGCGCACACGCACACATGCGTGCGTGCATATGCAGGCACACACATGCATGCACGCAAGCATGCACACGCATACACGCACACATCACACACACACACACACGCTCACTCATACACACACACACACACACACACACACACACACACACACACACACACACACACACACACACACACTCACTCACTCACTCACTCATACATGCATCCTCTCATACACATGTGTACAGACTTGCAAATTCAAACTGAAACAAAGCATATGTAATTAGTAGTAAAAATGGGAAAGAGGCAAGAGGTTGGAAAACACTCTCTGTGTGTATGATATGTGTATGCGTGTGCATTTGTGTGTGTGTGTGTGTCTTTGTCTGTCTGTCTGTCTGTCTGTCTAGTGTTGTCTAGTGCATACATGAACATGACAGTCTAAAAAGTGGCCTGTCCCACCTTGGATATACCTCCTGGTTTTTCTTTGATGGTGCATGACAGAATATAATGTCCATCAACATAAGAGTGAGTGGATGATCTTTCTTTGAAAACTGGTTCCTTGTGTCCAACCCACATATATATTGAGTAGGAGATTTTGAAGAGTTTGAAAAGGGTAGTGAATCTTGAATTGCTAGTTCCTGTGTCGATTTTTAAATCCCAAGAAGGGTTTGAGGTCGTTCTTTGCCTGCTGTATGTTTCTGAAAGGATTGAAGGTGCTGATTAACTTGAATAAGCGGCTCTTTCTGCCCCCCTTCTCAATAAGGAGAAGGGTCGGAAGTGGTGATAAGGTTGAATGATGACTGGTTCTCTGTGCCAGGTAAAAGGAACTAAGTTATTTTTTTGTATTTTAAGAAGGGATGGAGCTGGTGATAATCTGGAATAACTGGTTTCCTGTGTCAGTTAAGCATTAGCTGTCCTATTACTGAGAAGTGTTTGAGGTGATCATCATCTTGAACAACTAGTTCGCTGTTTCCACTTTTTTGATGAGGGTGAGGAGGTTGGTGGCATTCCTGGAAAACTATTTCCTTGTGTACATCTTCTGCATGCCAGGGGAAGATGAGTGGAATGGGATGAGGGGGGCTGACAGTGATGGAAGATGAGGTGGGGAGGGATGGGTGGAAGGTGGGGGGGGGGGGGGGGGGGGGGAGATAGGTTTTGGAGGTCAAAGAGAGAGTAGGGAACCTTATGTGAAAAATCAACAGGTAAACCCCAACAAACGCATGAAATTGCAAACAAACAAACAAAAGATAGGAACAGACAGGCCCTTCACGACAACTGAACTAGAATAAGCTGATCAACCAACCCAATCAGTCAACTAATTAGCTAGATTAATGGATGCCATATAGATTGATAGACTCATTAACCAGCCAACCCACTGTCTCGATGTTGCAGGCCCGGGGTGGTGTTGTCGTTCATCATGGCAGTCTAGTGGTGCTGACCCAACGCTGTCATCTATGCGGGGGTTCGGGTCCTACATCCCCCACACTGGCGCCGCCTACACCTACATGTACAAGGCTGTGGGCGAACTGGCCCCCTTCCTCACAGGCTGGATGGGGCTCTTCTGTCAGTGTGGACCCCTCTGTCTGTCTGTCTCTTTCATTTTGCCTTTCTGGTGTTCATTCGTCTTGTGTGAGTGATGAGTCGTGATGTGATGTGTGTGCATAGGGAGGACAGATGAGCGATGTGATGTGTGTGCATAGGGAGGACTGATGAGTGATGTGATGTGTGTGCATAGCAAGGGCAGATGAGCGATGTGTGAGCATAGCAAGGACAGATCGCGATGTGTGAGCATAGCAAGGACAGATGAGCGATGTGATGTGTGTGCATAGGGAGGACAGATGAGCAATGTGATGTGTGTGCATAGGGAGGACAGATGAGCGATGTGATGTGTGTGCATAGCGAGGACAGATGAGCAATGTGATGTGTGTGCATAGGGAGGACAGATGAGCTATGTGATATGTGTGCATAGCAAGGACAGATGAGCGATGTGATGTGTGTGCATAGCGAGGACAGATGATGTGATGTGTGTGATAGCAAGCACAGATGAGCGCTGTGATGTGTGTGCATAGCGAGGACAGATGAGTGATGTGATGTGTATGCATAGGGAGGACATTTTGAGCGATGTGATGTGTGTGCATAGGGAGGACATATGAGCAATGTGATGTGTGTGCATAGGGAGGACATATGAGCGATGTGATGTGTGTGCATAGCGAGGACATATGAGTGATGTGATGTGTGTGCATAGGGAGGACATATGAGCAATGTGATGTGTGTGCATAGGGAGGAACTGTGAGCGATGTGATGTGTGTACATAGCGAGGACAGATGAGCGATGTGATGTGTGTGCTAGCGAGGACAGATGAGCGATGTGATGTGTGTGCATAGGGAGGACAGATGAGCGATGTGATGTGTGTGCATAGCGAGGACAGATGAGCAATGTGATGTGTGTGCATAGGGAGGACAGATGAGCGATGTGATGTGTGTGCATAGGGAGGACAGATGAGCAATGTGATGTGTGTGCATAGGGAGGACAGATGAGCAATGTGATGTGTGTGCATAGGGAGGACAGATGAGCGATGTGATGTGTGTACATAGCGAGGACAAATGAGCAATGTGATGTGTGTGCATAGGGAGGACGATGAGCAATGTGATGTGTGTGCATAGGGAGGACAGATGAGTGATGTGATGTGTGTGCATAGCGAGGACAGATGAGCGATGTGATGTGTGTGCATAGCGAGGACAGATGAGCAATGTGATGTGTGTGCATAGGGAGGACAGATGAGCGATGTGATGTGTGTGCATAGCGAGGACACATGAGTGATGTGAGGTGTGTGCATAGACAGGACAGATGAGTGATGTGATGTGTGTGCATAGCGTGGATAGATGAGCGATGTGATGTGTGGGGCATAGAGAGGACAGTATGAGCGTATGTGATGTGTATGCATAGGGAGGACTGATGAGCGATGTGATGTGTCTGCATAGGGAGGACAGATGAGCAATGTGATGTATGTGCATAGGGAGGACAGATGAGCAATGTGATGTGTGTGCATAGCGTGGACAGATGAGCGATGTGATGTGTGTGCATAGGGAGGACTGATGAGCGATAAGATGTGTGTGCATAGCGAGGAGAGATGAGCGATATGATGTGTGTGCATAGCGAGGACAGATGAGGATGTGATGTGTGTGCTTTAGCGTGGACAGATGAGCGATGTGATGTGATGTGTGTGCTTTAGCGGAGGACAGATGAGTGATGTGATATGTGTGCATTGCGAGGACAGATGAGCAGTGTGATGTGTGTGCATAGGGAGGACAGATGAGCGATGTGATGTGTGTGCATAGGGAGGACAGATGAGTGATGTGATGTGTGTGCATAGTGAGGACAGATGAGCGATTGTGATGTGTGTGCATAGGGAAGACAGATGAGCGATGTGATGTGTGTGCATAGCGAGGACTGATGAGCGATGTGATGTGTGTGCATAGGGGGACAGATGAGCGATGTGATGTGTGTTCATTAGCAAGGGCAGATGAGCGATGTGATGTGTGTGCATAGGGAGGACAGATGAGCGATGTGATGTGTGTGCATAGGGAGGACAGATGAGCGATGTGATGTGTGTGCATAGGGAGGACAGATGAGCAATGTGATGTGTGTGCATAGCGAGGACTGATGAGCGATGTGATGTGTGTGCATAGGGAGGACTGATGAGCGTTGTGATGTGTGTGCATGGGAGGACATATGTGAGCGATGTGATGTGTGTGCATAGGGAGGACATATATGAGTGATGTGATGTGTGTGCATAGGGAGGCATATGAGCGATGTGATGTGTGTGCTTTAGTGAGGACATATGAGCGATGTGATGTATGAGCATTGCGAGGACATATGAGCGATGTGATGTGTGTGCATAGCGAGGACATATGAGCAATGTGATGTGTGTGCATAGAGAGGACATATGAGCAATGTGATGTGTGTTGCATAGCGTGGACAGATGAGCGATGTGATGTGTGTGCATAGGGAGGATGATGAGCGATAAGATGTGTGTGCATAGTGAGGAGAGATGAGCGATGTGATGTGTGTGCATAGCGAGGACAGATGAGCGATGTGATTGTGTGTGCATAGCGTGGACAGATGAGCGATGTGATGTGATGTGTGTGCATAGCGAGGACAGATGAGTGATGTGATGTGTGTGAATAGCGAGGACAGATGAGCAGTGTGATGTGTGTGCATAGGGAGGACAGATGAGTGATGTGTGTGTGTGCATAGGGAGGACAGATGAGCGATGTGATGTGTGTGCATAGGGAGGACAGATGAGCGATGTGATGTGTGTGCATAGGGAAGACAGATGAGCAATGTGATGTTGTGTGCCATAGCGAGGACTGATGAGCGATGTGATGTGTGTGCATATGGAGGACAGATGAGCGATGTGATGTGTGTTCATAGCAAGGGCAGATGAGCGATGTGATGTGTGTGCATAGGGAGGACAGATGAGCGATGTGATGTGTGTGCTTTAGGGAGGACAGATGAGCGATGTGATGTGTGTGCATAGGGAAACCCAAGGACATAGCTGCCACCCACCTGGACATAAGTACTAATTTAAATCATTCTCAAAGTATGGATTTTCAAGTCAAAATTTTTTTTAATGATTCTGTTTTTCTGAAAAAGCAGGGGTGTGGCAGCATTTGTGTGTGTGTGTGTAGAGTGAGATGTGTCAAAGTAAATACATATCTGTAATGAAAGGACCCAACTATGATGATAATTTATGGCATGATGATGTCATGTTGATGATGGGCAGTGATGTGATGATGATGATGACAATGATAAATGTGATATCTGCAGCCCTGACGTGCTCGGCTGCCACGGGTGCACGTGCATGGAGCGGCTTCATCGACTCACTGTTCAACAACACCATCCAGAACTACTTTGACAGCAAGATCGGTCAGGTCGACATAGGGCCACCTTTGCTCGCTCCTGGACTGGATGGCCTTCATCTTTTTCTGGTGTTGACCTTTGGGGGTGTCCCGCAACATCCAGTGTTCATCCATTATCAACACAGTGCTGGCCGTGCTCACCACAGCTGTTCTGATTTTTGTCACTTTTGCTGGAGTCATTGTGGGGACGTGCACGCCTGGTGGACTCTGACAATGGTGGATTCCTCCCGTTTTTGGGTTGAGTGGGTCGTGTCTGGTGCGTCCGCTGCTTCTTTGCCCTCAATGGGTATGATAGTATATGCATCGCTGCGGAGGAGGCAAAGGATCCGGTGAAATCGATCCCAAGAGCGATTTTGATTGAGCTTTTGATAGTGACTGTAGTGTACTGTGGGGCGGGTGTAGGGACAGTGAGTTTGATTCCTTACTCAGAGATTGACCTTCGAGCCCCAATCCCTTCAGCCTTCGCTTACCATGGCCTAACCTGGGCCAGGTATGTTGTAACGATCGGTCCTGTCATTGCCATGACCAACCTTAGTCTCATGTCCCTGTATTCGCAGTCCCGGATTTTTTACCGCATGGCTCAAGATGGCCTGATATTCAAGAGGTTCGGTTACATCAACCCTGTGACGAAAGTGCCTTTGTTGGGGGTTGTGGTGTGTGGTGTTATGGTGGCAGTGATCTCCCTGATTTTGGAGCTCAAGGACTTGGTTCGTTTCACTGTGCTGTGTATGTTGTTCCAGTACATCGTCCTGGCTCCTGCCCTCATCAACCTCAGAGCACTAGACATGGAGAAGGCTAATCAAGAAGATCAAACATGCTCACAGACTGACTCTGTTGGAGACCATTCAGGATCTTCCAGGCAGAATCATCTCCCAAGAGGCAGATCTGGGCAGCACCTAGGCCTGGACATGTCAGTCCAGAGGCCAAGGGCCTGTTCCATTGATGAGGAGGAAAGTGAGAGCCTTGTGGACGATGGTTCCCCAGGACAGACCCTATCTCGAGCTTCTTTTACCTCAGCCTCGTATTCATACGTCACAGATGGAGATTTAGGCTATGGAGCACACCCTGAGAGCCGTCACAATGAGATGGGTGATATCCCATGTGGATCCAGAACTTCAGCAGCAAATCCTTCATCATCTGCTCACTACTACCCAACTGCAAACGTGGGCCAGCCCAATGACCCTGTCCTTGTGGATGTAGGTCAGGGTGCTAGCTCAGAGTTCTCTCAAAGTGAAGACGGAACTGTTCCTCCCTCAGTGCGAAATCGCAATCTGGACCCAACCAACAGCGAACTGGCCGATGAATCCCACTACTCCGAGGAGTCTTCGCAGACTCGCAGTGAAGCGTCTCTGTCAGGATCTGTTGGAACAAAGCGTGTGTTTCAAGGTCAGGTGGGGTGTTTCGACATCATGATGAAGGGGTTTTACAAGATCCTGACCACCAAACGGTGCCTGATTCTACTGGTGGTCCTCCTGGCTATCTTGGCCCTCCAGGTGGGGCTGGCTTGGCAGGACGTCAGCAGCCTGAAATTGTTGGGTGTTGTCAGCACAGTCATTGTCCTCATCCTCATCATCTTTGTCTGTGAGGTGCTGCGGAAGCGGTGCGGGCCTGGTAAACACGAAGGGTTCAAGGTGAGTTTGGGTCTCGGGGGGGGGGGGGGGGGGGGGGGGGAAGGAAAGGAATCTCTGTATTTGTGAGTGAGTGAGTTGGGGGGGGGGGGGGGGGGGGGGGAGGAGGAGGAAGAAAATCAGGAGGTATCTATGTATGTGTGGGAGATGATAATGATGATGATAGTGATAATGACAATAATTTGCTTGAAAAGGCCACGACATCATCTGAAGGGGATTGAATCCATTGCATATAGATAACAATGTAAAGATGAAAATGATACATTTGCTGTAACTATATATGTGTGAGAGAGGGAGAGAGATGATGATGATGATAATGAAGATGATGATGATGGTGATGATGATGATGAACTTTATTTCCAAGGGTTACCTAGAAGAAATTACACAGGATTTTTCATCCACCCTTGGTCTTAAGGGGTCTAAGAGTTAATTAGCAACTAAATCATAGAATACTTTATCAACATACCTATTCAGAGCACATAAGGAGCTGTTGCTGGGTGAGTGGAAGAGAGAGAGAGTTTGTCCGTGCAAATCTTATGCATATTTTGTTGTTTGTTAGAATGTGTGTTTGGGTGAGGGGAGAGGAAACTAATGTGTGTCTGTGTCTGTGTGTGTCTGTATGGGTATGTGGATGATAGAGGGAGGATAGATACACATTTTGTACATGTTTTTTTAAATTTTTAATCTGGTCCCTTTTAGAACTGACCGTCTTCACAGTTAATACCTTGAGCTGTTTTTCTCTAAAATGTTTTGCTAATAAAGTGACTGATGCTTAAAATTGTTTCAATGCCCTGGAACTTTCAAAATTGTAAACATGGTACACTGAACTACTTTTTATCTCACTTAATGGATTAAGCTTGTCTGCTGTTAACCTACAAACATTGAAAAAAAAGACAAACTTCTCACTAACTTGACAGATTAACTTTGAACGCGCTGGTCTTGTCATACTTCTTTTTTTTTTCCTCTTTTGTCTTCTCTACCCACAGTTTTTTTGCAGAAAATCTTTTTTGCACCTTTTTTTTTCAAATTATTCTCTTTAGTTTTAATTGAAAACCCAACAGAAACAATGCAATCTATGGGCAATCTCATTAGGTGCAGGATACTGCACTTGATCACAAATATGAGGTAGTTGTTGCTGTCTGAATGTCAGTCATAACATTTTAGTGGGAAGTAGAGAATGATTGGTCGCATAACTCCTTTCTGACTGTCCTGGTACCTATTGATTTTGTTTCCCTGAACCTACTGAATAGTGATATGGTTATGGGATCTTTGATGTGCATATGTGATCTTTTGCACGAGTATAGTGCTTGGATCAAAATGAGCATGATCCCAGTAGCCATTTGGGTACCAGCTAAAAGAAATGTCATTGCCAGTTGTTTTTTTTTCCTTGTAGTCCAAACAGTTCACAAAGATACCCCTCCCCTCTCTTTCTCACTCTTTCATTTCTTTGTCATTTTAAAAATTTTTCCATATGTGTAACTTGATTTTCTGTCCTTTTTTCATGCAGTACCTCCTCTTTGACTTACTTGACTTAGTCCTCTGAATTCCCTGGGGAAGGTAGGGCTGCAGCCACACTCTTCCAGCAGATACGATTTCGGGAGATCCTCTTCAGCTCGGCCCATGTCATTCCGGCGGCCTTCACTTCTGCGTCGGTACTCCTTCGCCATGTCTGTCTTGGTCTTCCCACTCTTCTTTTGCCCTGAGGGTTCCATTCAAGGGCTTGTCTTGCGATGAACCTCCTCACTCCAAGAATAATTTGCCAGATGGTTTTCAGTGTTCACTGCCCAGATGTTATTCAGAATTTGCAGACTGGAGGTCGTTAGTGCCGGCACATGTGCTGTAGACAACTGAAGAAGGGCAGATGATGCAGAACTACTCAGGCTGCTATGTTACATTTTACTTGCATTGTTGGGTATTTTTTCATTAATATTTTACTGGCCCTTTGGGCTATAATACTTAAGACTTGGTCACCAGGTGACAAATCTGGTTGCATGTGTTAATGGGTAAATGCTTTTGGTCATCCCTGTGTATACGCATGAGGTGGGTTCAGTCACAAACAGGTGACCTGGGGGATTGGGGGGGGGGGGAGGGGGGATCCTGCTGTACACTTGCCACCCCCGCCCAACACATTCACATACATTCTCCTGCCCACCCCACCCTTTCACTGGCCAAGCCACTCAGCACCCTCCCCATCCCCCTACACACACACACGCACGCACGCATGCACGCACACACACACACACACACACACACACACCATAGGCTTGCATGCATTCACACACATGCACAAAGTGAAACAGAGCACCAGGTGCTGTCAAGACTCGAACCTGTGGCCCCTTCGGAGAAAGAATGCAGTCTTGTGACCCGTTCTTCAGTGGTATGATGTTGGTTGTATTCAGGTGCCCTGGGTGCCCTACTTGCCAGCCCTCTCCTGTTTCCTGAACATGCTGTTGCTGGTGGTGGCTGCCGACTTCTTGGGAATCATAGAGTTTGCTGTGTTAGTCTTCACAGGTGAGCATCTGTGTGCTAGTTCGGTGGAAAGGGAGGGAGAAGAGGTGGGACAGAATGAATGGCTTGGAAATAATGCCATCAGGAAGAAGATGATAGAGAGAGAAGGGGAAGGGTGGGGGTGTCACTGAAGTTGAAAAGGCAAAAGAGGGAAAAACTTCCACTTGCATCTGTGTGCAAGAATCCATGTAAATGAGTGTCTGAGTACAAGAATTACTGTAGGTGAGTGTCTGTTCAATATATGTTATTACTGGAGATTTGAAAATGTGGAGACATTTAGTCTTTCTCCATTTCTACCCTTGTTTAACAGATTCCAACGTCCTTCACTTTTTCTTTTTGTTTTTACTTCGAACTTACAAGGGTCAGCTGTGACTTCACATCAGAACTGATCAAAGACGAAAGGTACTAAATTATGGCCAAAGAATACAGACACAAAACTTTGATTGAAGATTTAATGTACTACCCTTTTACTGACTGAAGATTAGGGATGGTAAACTTTGACTCTTTGAAGAATATGAACTCAAAGCCTTGCTTGATTGAAGATTTAAGACACTAATCTTTAACTGACAGAGGATTAGGGACACAGGACTTTGACTGACGGAAGAATATTGACACAACACCTTGACTGATTTAAGATTTATTACACCAATGTTTGACTGGCTGAAAATTGAAGACACTAAATTTTGATTGATTGAGGATTTAAGACACTGACTTTGGACTGATTGAAGACACTAAACTTTGGTTCATAAAAAAATTACAGACGCCTATCCTTGATGTATTGAAGATTGAAGACACTAATCCTTGATGTATTGAAGATTGAAGACACTAATCCTTGATGTATTGAAGATTGAAGACACTAATCCTTGATGTATTGAAGATTGAAGACACTAATCCTTGATGTATTGAAGATTGACCACTAATCCTTGACTGAATGAAGATTGACCACACTAATCCTTGACTGATTGAAGATTGAAGACACTACTCCTTGACTGATTGAAGATTGAAGACACTCATCCTTGACTGATTGAAGAAAATAATATTTGATTGATTGAAGATTGAAGACACTAAACGCTGATTTATTGAAGATTGAAGGAACTTAACCCTAGACTGATTGAAGATGCTAAACATTGAAGATTGAAGAACTTTGCCTGATTGAAGACACTAACCTTTGACTGAATGGAGATTAAAGACTAACTTTGACTGACCGAAGATAGAAGACACTAACCCTTGATTGAAGATCAGAGACAGCAATTGATTGAACTTTAATTGAAGGTACAAGTCTTTCACTCAGCACATCACAAACAGCATTGTGACTGATTAAATGGATTTTACATCATTGGCTGTTTCAGGTTTGGTGGTTTATGTTGTCATGGTGATGTCACAATGGTCACGACAAGATGGCATGGGCGCAGCCTATGGTGTCCAGCCGATAGAGTGCCGCAACTTGCTGACACATGAAGAAAATGATGCCGACTCCGAGGGCAGTCTGTAGGGGAAGTTGTTGGCGGAAAGGAAGGGGGAGGTGATTGTGGGAGAGGATGAATGGGTAAGAGGAGAATGTGGACGAGAGGAAGAGAGAGTGTGAGAACAGAGGGAAAGCTGCTTTTAGAGAATGGTCTGTTGAGAAAGGAGACAAAGAGAAAATACTTCAGCGGAGAACTTGGGTAGAAATATTCGAGACCAAATCGAAATATAGAAAGGATAGGGAAGAGTCATGAAAGTGAAAAAAAAAACAACCAAGTTGTTGTTTATGTTAGAGGTTATATTATGTTACTATTTTGGTCAGTAAAATGATGTAAGTTTTTATAAAGGCAGCTTTTGAATATAGTTGGGGAAATTCACTTAAAAAAAGAAAATTAATTTCACTAGAAACAAAACAAAATCGCATGTAACAGAAGGATTCAGCCATGGGTAAAATGCAGGTCAAGAATTTTACCTGAAAAAAAAAAGAAGAAAAAACTAGACTGGCAGGTAGTAGAGAAGTGTTCCAGAGTTAAATATATGTCCACTAAGTCACTATTTTGGGCATCATATATCCTCCAGAAGGTTGTTGCCCACATCATCACAGAACTGTAGGTGTGGGGAACATCCGTACATAGCCTTTACATGTAACTCCAAATTGACAAGTCATTACCCGATTTCAAATGACTTGTGAATGAGGCAACAGAGTTTCAGGATTGTGTTGTACTATATACCTTTGTTGTTGCACACAGACTTTGGGGTGTTACAATCTAGCAAGAGTGTGTCACAGTAGTGCTGTCCTACCCATTTTTTTCTTCTTTTTATGTAGAAATCTTTTTTTTTTTTTTTTTTTTTGTATGCCTGTTTTATAACTCATCTATCAAAAAGGACTTTTCCACTGAATTTGTCAAGAACACCACCTTTGTTGCTGTGTTTTTTTGGGTTTTTTTTAGATGTGGTGCGTGTATGCAGTGCACATAACCTCTGTTTATTGTCTCCTCTAAAAGACTAGCATTTTGATCACCACTTGAGACAGCAAGAGAAAAAAAAGGAAAAAAAAAACCCACATGTCCACAACTCATGCTAGGGAACCCATGATTTCTGTGTTCATAAGTGAGTGTATTGTCCACAGAGCCACGTCTCCATTCATGCTGTTGTAACGGATGAAACTTGCTCATTTCATATGCTGATCACGACAAAGTTAAGCAGAGTTTAATGAGTCAGTTCGCTTGACTCATTTGGCAATGCATGAGGATGAAAGAGATGGAGATTAATCAACTTTAAACAACCTAGTCTCTCTGATTCAGTTAATTTAATGAATCGGGTAGCTCGACTCATTTGGTAATGTATGAAAGTAAAAGAGACGGAGGTTAATCAACTTTAAACAACCCGGTCTCTGATTCAGTTTGTTTCCATTTAAAATGCTTCATCCCCGATGCAGAAAGGATCAATGTTAGGGCTGGAGATCAGTTCGGGGACATCTTTTCTAATGCTGTGATCAGGGGTCATTGCCTTTGGCCCATACCTGAAAAATATGTGGAATGCGATCTTGCCTTCTGAAAGGGAAGTGGAGAGGAGGACGGGGAGGGGGAGGTGGATGAGAAGAGGAATTCTCGATCAAAATGACATGTTTTGTGTGTGTGCGACACGCCACATGCCATATGCTGTGTGAAACTTCTGCTTTGTTTAGTAATTTTCTTTCGTTCCAAAGGGGATACCAAAGACTAATAGAATAAACTGTATCCCTGCCATCTGAAAGTTTTGTGCTTACATTTCTTCTTAGCTGGTACACTGACCTTATTTTTTCTTTCTTTCTTTCTTCTTTTTTTTTGTGTTTTTTTTTTATTGCTTTACTGATATCCATTGTCTTTGTGGCCCATTCTTCTGTTTAGAAAATTAGTGCACTTTTTCTCCTGTAGAATTTATGACATGCCAGGTTTTTGTTGTAATCTGACATATAGAAGGGAAACTGTACACACTGTCTAAAAGTGACACTAGCTATCCATTCTGTTTACCCCTATGGCCTTTTCATGCATTTTTGTGGAACTGTTATGTTTGTGATGATGATTATTTCAGGGCGATAAAGGAAATACTTGGTGCCCTCAGCATGGCTTGATTTGATTGGCCCTCGGGGTGGTGACAGAATTAGTTACCCTGTTATTGATTCCACTAACGCAGTATTGTTCGGTTGCTTCCTTCATTATCCTCTAAAAGAAATAATGCAAGCAGCTTTGAAATGTTTGGCTCATATGGAAATAGAATGGGCTAGAAAGTGGTGAAGTTTCAAAGCGCTCATTTTCTTATTGATTATCATGTTTTAAAAAAGAATGTATTTTTTGACAACTGACAGAAAAGGGTGAGTTTTTTCTCTTGTACTAGAAATTTCACAAGTGTGGTCTTGTGTAACCATAGATGCTCCCAACCTGTAGAAATGGACTGGGCAAATGCATACATTGTGGATATCATCACTGATTTTCAAATCTGTGACATAAACAAACACACAATGACACCAAGGGAGATGCCATCTTGATAAGCGAGAGCAAATTCAGAGCTTGGTGACTCTGCACTTGAACACTTAGTACTTGAACACAGACATTCATAGCCAGCCTAAAAAAAAGCAAAGGAAAAATTGCACTTTATGATTACTGTAGGACAGAAGCACACTGCTTTGTTTCTTGTAAGATCTTTCAATTATGACAAACTTGTAAACTTGAGATGTGTGATAGGGTACCGCAATAAGTGGGCCTTCTGTGTGCAAGTCATGCTATTGTGTAGGTTAGCATAGAAGGTTAATGCACACAATATGGAAATAGTTATTGTGTTTTTTAGGACAGGATGACAGCCTCTTCCCGAATGTTGAATGGACTGAAAAGACTGGATGGTCAGCTTGGCTGTTATGATATTATCAATGATAATGTTGTTTTTTTTTCATTTGACTGTGTGTAAATCAGATTAATTGCTTGTGATCAGACATTTAGTACATGTCTTTATGAGAACAGTTGATTGCCTTGTGTATTGTTAGACTGAAGAGGTAACAGATGGAAAGGGCATTAAATTGTTTTCATTGGTGTGTGTGTACAAGTATGTTTATATGTATCCAAGTGAGGGAATGTCCATATATCATACTAGGCAGACTTGATGTAGGTAGGAAAAGTGTATATATACACATGAGATCAGTCTGCACTGTATGAAATATTAAGAGCGTTTGTTTTATCAGAAGCATGGTGAGAGAGATTTGGAATAGTGGTTTTGCATTCGCACAAAATATTGTTTTGGGTATTTGGGGGCTATCATTTACTTACTCTCACCGCTCATTTTCAATCCTGATGCAGCCTTTCTGGTCAGTGGGGGTATGAATCGACAACCAATGGTTTATTAATTGTTTTGTTAATGAGTGAATCAGGCGAGGACATTGAAAAACTGAAAGCACAATGGGTTGCTTGGTATCAGTGTTCGAGTTGGTTGAAGGGCAGGGATGTCACAGGTGGTGGTGGTGATTTTTTTGTTTTCAGAAATGTGGATGGGTTTGTTTGTTTTGAACATGATTCATATGCACCCTCCCAGCTGCATTTTGATGTATGTTAAAATGTATTCTCAATCAGTGTATGTATGGGGTTAATGCCACATGGGTCAGGAATGAACGGAAAGAAGGGGAGGGGCCAAAGAATTTGAGATGACATATAACCATCTCTGGTCACCTGTTGAAGAGCTGGAAATGTGGGTCACATCAGCTGCTTCAAAGGATCCTTGTCCTTGTTTGCCAAAGTCGATACTCAGTAATCAAGCCACCCGTCTTCTGTCTTGGCTTCATGAAATCAAACCCTACAATTTAAGCAAAATTGACTTTGTCACGTCTACAAACAATTAAGTATCTAATACTTGATGTTTTAAAGTGTTCTATCAGATTTACAGCTCGGGTTATTTTTATTATTTTTTTTTCTTCTTTTAAAAAAAAAAATTGAATCCGATTAATTTTTACACCAACTGTGTCTGAATATACTGTTAATTTTGGTTTGGTTTAACAGGGTATCACTTTTGTGTGCCTTCTTGTGTTGCATAAAATTCTGTATTATGGAATTGAAACACTCAGTTTGAACCTTCCAGCTGACAGACACACATTTTTCATGTCTAAAGTACTCCTTGGTTTTCTTTAGTTCAAAACTCGAGTGTGTGCTCATACACGCACTCTAGTCCAGTGTATGTTGCTTACTGAAACTTTAGAGGAAATGCAGGTTCCATTATTTTAATCTGTAATTTTTTCCTCCCTGTCTGTTTCCACATGTTTTATTCCACTTTGAATTGTGCCTTGTTACCACAGAATACTTGTTTTTTTTTTTTTAGCTTTGTGTATGTCTCTCGGCTGAGGACACGTATGTGTGTGTGTGTGTGTGTGTGTGTTGTGTGTGTAGTTACTCCCAAAACACTAATACTAGAATTTGCCCAGGGAGCCGGAATAGCTCAGTTGGTAGAGAGCCGGACTCGTAATCTTGGTGATCCTGGGGTTGCGGGTTCGAACCTCCGCCGGGGCGTTTTGGTACAGGGGGATTTTTCCCTCGGAGTTAACATTGGTTCTGACTCCATTTCCCATACAGTCCTTCGAATGAGACTATAAACCGAGGTTCCGTGTGTGAACGCACGCATAACATCTTGCACACACGTAAAATGCCATCACCAACTTTCGGAAGAGTAGGCCAGTTTGGCCGTTGGTTTGGATGACACGTTACACATAGCATGCACCCTGCGTGAGAAATGGAAAGAATGAAGGAAGTAAGGAAAATGAGTGATCGATATTGAACAATATTGACTGGATGACACGGGAAACGATTGAATGAAGCGCCAGCTGGCAGCTCTTCAGTCGGCACTACCCAGGTAGGCAGCCCGTTGTGTAAACGAGTGTTGATTGTAAAGCGCTTAGAGCTTGGTCTCTAGCCGAGAATAGGTATTCATTATTATTATTATTATTATTATCTTCGCAAAATACTCTGACATTCGACGATCACATCGTCATGAAAATGGTGCCTTGACCTGACAAGAGTGTTTTGGCAGATGCATCCCCCAAATTGCAGTGATCTCAAAGCAATGGAGGACATCCTTGACAGAGCAGACACAGCACAACAGTTTTTCTCACACCGTGTTTCTGTATTTTTGGTGTGGTTTTAGTTTTCAAACAAAAATAAAACAAAGCCTATTTGTTTTAACATTTTATGATTGTTATTCATCATACCCAGTGAATTCCTCGACTTTTCCTCAACTTCTTGACAGAATCTTATTTTCTTCAATTTTCCATGGACTGGAAACTTTTTTTAATACTTTTTTTCCCCCAAAGGTACAAATGACGAAGACAAGCCATATAACATACACAGTAGATACACATTTTCCTTCATAGAAACAAATATAAAAAAAGCCCCTTAGGTGACGGAGGGTATAGATGGCAGTTTTTTTCTTCAAAAGGGAACAAATCTTTGCGTACGAGTCTGAACAACTCCTAAAAAGGATCCTGAAAGGTTTGCTCAGCTACAAAGTAGGAAAAAGAAACTAGATCAAGAATCCATAAAAAGCCTGTAAAGCGTAGAGGCTGAAAAACTTTACATCTCAAGTTCTCCAGCCTTCGAGGGGCTGGAGAACTTGACAACATCTCATAAAAACTTTCCAGGGGCTGGAAAACTTGGCAAAATCTGATTCAACTTTCATTGGGCTGGAAAACTTGACATCTTATTAAATTTTCCAGGGTCTGGAAAACTTAGCAAAATCTTCTTTTTTTTAAAATCAAAAGTTCAAGGGGCTAAAAACTGACAAAATCTTATTTCCTTCAACTTTCCAGGGGCTGGAAAACTTGATAAAATCTTTTCTCCAGCTTTCCAGGGGCTGGAAGACTTGATAAAATCTTTTCTCCAACTTTCCAGGGCCTTGAAAACTTAACAAAATTTTATTTTCTCCAACTTTTGTGCGCCTGGAAAACTTGTCAAAATCCTAATTTGTCCAACTTTCCAGAGGCTGGAAAAATGTGTGTTGCATCCCTGCTGGATAATTTTGAATTTTTCACCAAGATGGGCCGACTCATGTAACAACATCCTGCAAAAATCATGTTCATCTTTGTTTCTCTGTCATGTGCGTCATTTGATGTTTTAGTCACTGAACATTACATTCCATTTTCTGGATTTTAGCAAGATGATAACTGAACAGATACATTATGCACCTGAAAATGCTTCCAGTTTGTCATTTTGATCTGTGTGCTTTTTTTAGTGTGGAAATTTTTTGTTCTGCGTATATCTCCTTTATCAGGAGAGAGGGGTCCTGTTGACCAAATGTTTGATGGAGATTTTGTTTTATGTGTGTCCGATATGATGACTCACGGGACATTTAAAGTCAGTAGATGCAACTGAGAAGTGTTTGAATGTCTTTTCCTGTCATAGTCCTCTATCTGAGCATGAGTTTGGTTGATTTTAAAACCTGTTGCTAACTCGAGGTGATGGATGAAGCCACCCAATTCATTTAGTCAAGAGCTTTGACCTTTGAGGCTTTTACACAAGAACACCCATATTCAGTATTATGATCATCGCTCCATTGTATCATCACCTAACCATCCCATGACTGTAGCCCGTCTGAATGCTATGACAGACAGACAGTTGGGAATCGGTCATGATATACAGGGTAGAGGCAGTCGTTCATCCTGGATTTCCCATGTCTGCTTCTGGACTAGTACAATACACATGTTCTCTACCTCATCCCACACAGCATTAGAGCTAGTTTAAAGACCTGCACATGTTCACGCTGACACGCTTTAGTCACAGACACTTTTTTCACCGGAATCAGTGGCGTTAGAGTTTATTGCGTTGTTGATGCAAAAGTTATAGATGACACGCAAGCCTTAACACGGCTACATGCTCATATATTAACTCACAAAGCATTCCTATGTAATCGGGTGAAGGTGAAACGGTGGCAGGTATGTATGTCACTAACAGGAAGTGTGTGTGTGTGTACGACAGCATGGGCCGGACCTGTTAAAATGCATCCTCTTGTACATGCATGGTCTTTTATGTTAGGAACACACATATATTTGTACAGATGTGACATCATACACAAGTCACACAATAGACTTGGAAACAAAAGCAAAACAAAACAAAAATGACATGGAATATTGATCTAATCTTAACAACATTCGAGCAAAACGATTCCACAGATTTAAAGCTAGCACCAAACACTTGCACTGCAAAAGATGAGAAGCTCTAAAACAAGCCATCAAGCCACAATAACCTTCCCCCCCCCCCCCCCCCCCCCCCCCCCTCTTTACCCCCGTCCTCCCATTTTCTAGTGATGCCTACGAAGGCCAGAGTTACAATCAAAGTTATGGCCTATTTCTGCAATATTCATAGTAAATCCCAGTTGACAAGAACAACATAAATCTGTCTTTAAAGAAATAAAGTACTGCGTCCGCCAAACATGAACACATGAATCACAAGACAAAACACATCGCGTTTCGACCTCTTAGGTCTTCTGGAGGCAAGATGAACAGCACTCGGGGAAAAACAAAAATGAAAACGAGCAATCACTTGTCTCACTGAATTTGCCGCAAGATGTGCATTTAATGAAAATTAAACCCTTCATGTTTTGTCTCGTGATTCGTTTGTTCATGTTTGGCGGATACAGTACTTAATTTTTGTAAAGATTTGTTCAGATTTCTGCCTGCAGTCGCCTCGCCGTGCAACTAATATAAATATGTCAATTACCTACTTCTGCATTATCAAAGCGATTTTTTTGTGTTCATGAACATAAATAAATTTGATCAAGATTCATCTGTGCAAGAAATCATTGTTCACTTTTGTAATACTTTCTCTATTCTGGGAAGATAAAATCTCTAGCATACATACACACCAAAGAGGAACTAGAGAAAAGGACATGAAGGGACAAAACAAATAGTTGGTAGCCAACATCACATTCATCACAACCATCGTCAGTGTTATCCACATCACACAACTGTTACCATCATGATGCATGTCTATCACAGACCCACTATCATAGTAAATCCCTGAGTCAAACTGGGGAGATTCCTTGCACACAGCTCTCTTACTCTGCCATTCTCTCTATGATCAACGCTCAGGTGTACCACATACCACCCTCTTCTCATACGCTGACCACTACATTCTCTCCTTGTCTGCCTGCCATTCTCTGTTTCACACACACCATAGAATTTTGCTAAACTCACGCATAGCCTGTAATGTCATTCTTTAAAGCAGCAGTAGCTTCACCAAATCAGCCTGCATCAACACAGTCATCAACAAGTACAACCAAAGATTGACACAGACAAATGCTGGTGGTGTAGAGGAAGTGATTTTGCCTTTTTGTGCGTATTCATGTGTCTGCGTTTCTCAGTCTGACTGATTAGATAGAAATTGTTGACTAGATCTTTGTCAAAAACTACACATTTGTTTAAAGGTCAATATTGAAAAAAGATTTAATTCTGCATTTCACAGACAGGGTATGGATACAGTTTGAGAAAAGAATACTTCAAACTTCAAAACTTGTACATCTTGACTTTTGATTCTGATACGTTCTGATACTGTCACATACCTTTCAACAAAAATTGTCCGTAGAAACAAACTATTAGGGGTCCAATAGTTTAGTTACAGTCAGGTAACCAACAATCAAAAACTTGTAGTGTAGCGACCATAGTTGTTAGACTTATTAACACCTTGTGGTGAATAAATATAGTTGCTAGTAAAAGGTGATACAAACACAGTCAAAGGACTCTCAAGCCTTTCAGCCCCTACATAGCCACTGGCAGTGTGGCCATCCCAGACAGGCACTTTGTGGCTGTCCCTTTTGAAGAGCTGGGCTGCTTTACGCAAACTGTCCTAATTTTGGGTCAGTGCATTCATAAGGCACGCAGCTAGAAAAATATGATTTTCCTTTAACACCTTACTTTTTCACTGTTTGCATTACCAGTGATGTATGTTTCCTTGATATACAGGGCTAAACAAATCTTTTATCAGTCGGTACATACTATTCCAAAGATTGCTTCATCACAAATGAAAACAAACTTGACTGTGTCACAGTCAAACACATTTTCTACAACTGTGTAAATGTAAGTGGATTTTGCATAGTTCAAAGGGTTACTCGCACAAAGACGGTCAATGAAAATTTCACTAAACACTTGCTTGACAATGAAGGTTCATACCGCCTGTCCTGGTTGGCTGGGCTATAAACATAAACGGACTTTGCTGTAACGTCATTTCATTGGCTTGTGATGTAGAAAGAAAAACCTCACCAAACATATAAAATTTGCTCACTCAAAGCAGCACATGATGCAACAAGATGGAAAAAGCTTCAAAATACACTACCAATACTTGATCATTTATGCATGGAATAAGGTAAAACGCATTTGGTTTGATGCGGGATTGACACCTGACCTCTTGTCGGCTGAACATGCCTATATGTCTTAGTGTGTGCCCGACCAAGGGTCAGGCTCTGGGCAGAAAGAGTCGAGTATTTTCTTTTAGTTGTATTACCCAGTTTTCAGTCATTTTTAACCAGGAATGAAATAGCGTCAGGCTGTGTCTATTTCTATGAATGCATGTCAAGACAAAGGAACAAAAGCAGGAACCACAGGTCCTGAAATAATATTAAAGAAACCCAGTCCAGTGCCAAAGTATGCGGATGACCTAGGTGAGAAAGAAATTGTGTAGGAAGAACATAGTTTTCACTTAGTTACAGCAAGGTTGCAAATATAATCTGTGTTAGTGTCAGTTTTCTTAGGGCAGGGGAAAACGAACCCCACCCCTCCCCCCCTTCCATCTCTAACCCTACTTTTAGAACAATTTGGAAGATGCAAAATGTACTTATCCAGCATGCATAAAAATTTGGCAGATTTGTACATGCTCTATGTAGAAAATACTCTAATTGTTGTGTAAAAGTACACCACTAGCAGTTTTAAAATGAACACGTCTATTCACTTAGCTTCAGTGACATTTCAGCTGGTGAATTTCAGCAGTAACAGGTACTGTACCTCCAGTTTCATGTCATGTGAAACGGCAACCTTCAAGGCATCTTAAATCAGAAAAGGAGTGTGGGGATCTCTGTCCAATATATCATCACTCTGATGCAAGTACTGAGAGGTCTGTGGATACAAAACTAACCACATGCAGAAACAAAATTTAGTTTGTGCAAAGGATGAAAAAAATGCACTCGGTTACACCCCCTCTCTTTCCGTCAACAGCTCCCCCTTCCGATACTGTCCAAATTGTCCTCTAGCTTACTCTGGCCCGATGTGCTGTATCGATCTGTCTTCTTCTTGTACTCAAAATGAAACTACAGATACATACCAGGCATGGTACTGAAGGAAAATCATTTTTCCCTGAAAATGTTTCGGGGTCCAGGCGCGGTGCCCCCTGGCGGGGTCAAGGGGCAGAGCCCCTTGTGGGGGTCAGGGGGCAGCGCCCCTGAAGCTGAAGGTTTTTCAGCAATTCTAGCCTGTAAAAAAGCCTCTCCTTGAACTAATTTCAGTTCTTCATACTAAGCAATTTCTGCCACAAAATAAGCTCTCCTAGAATCACTTTATCAGTCATTCCTTCAACCCAAAGGAGGTTTTAAACCCAAGTAGTCGCATAGCAAAAATGAGTACATATCTACATTGCTTTAGGTGGCATACATTAAGTCAAATTGTAAACGTTTTACTTACTATGTCAGTGAAGCACACACACAGGAGACCCCTCATTTTGCACAACTTTGGTCATCATGTCCAGCACCACCAACACAGCATAGCACAGCACAGCAAAGTAGTGGTCTATTTCATGTCTTGAGTTCCAGTTTTGTTTACTATGTTCAATTCTTTTATGATCCGTCTCCTCTACATTAGTTACTCCTTTTACTTTTTACATCTATCTGAATGCAGTACAAAATGAGTTAGTTTTGTGTCTCTTTTAACGTAAATTTTAAGTTATGTGTCTCTTCAGTGCAAGCAATGTGAATGAGATGAAGACTACTTTTTGCCTGATTTCTCAGCCATCTGCTTCACGAGCAGAGCCTACTTTTTGTAATGTCCAAACCTCATTCTCTTTGCCTCCTGTCTGTAATGTTCAATGGCTTTTCTCTTTGAAGCCAGCCAAATGTGTTCCTTCTGGAACAGTTCAAACTTTTTCTTTCTTTCTTCTTTTTCTTTCTCCAAAATGTGGTGGTAAGTCTATCAACTGTTCCAAGCACGACGAAAACGTTTCATTTTCGTGGCTCCTGTTCAGCCAATCCCATCGCCATTTGTTTGCCACACCAGCATCAATATCTCCTGTCGCAGAATTTCGCGGAACTATGTCTGTACGCTTTGGCATTTTTATTTTTTCCTTCTTTTTCTTTAATCTTGTTCAAATTCGATCACGTCGACCCAGAGCGGAAAGCCGTGGCGAATGTCACGAAAGCGCATGCGCGGAAGTAGTCCTGCTCAATGCTACTTCTCGCGAGACGAAGGCTTGAAGTGAATGACCTGAAACGAACTGAGTGGGCTGGTCTCGTCGGGCACGGCTCGGTTTTTTTTTTTTTTTTTTTTTTTTTTTTGCGGATTTCCGCGAATTCGCGGACATGTACCATGCCTGCATACAGACCACTGCATGTAACTTTAACGACTGGAACAACTTTGTCCGTGACCAAAGCATTTTTTTGTTGTTGACCCCAGAGCAATTAGTGACCAATTTAAGTCTGATCTTTGCTCTTTGTAGCACCATTGAGAAAAACCCCCAGATGAAAATTAGTTAAAAAAAAGGAAGAGCAATAAATATTTAAATAAACTAAAGTAAACTTTATTCAAAATTACTTGCAATGTTTGGAAAAGAACATCAGTAAAGCAACACTGTACCCAGACTGTTAGCACGCGCGTACACGCACACAGGCACAAAAATGCAATGTACAGAATTCGCTGTGGAGGCAAACTGTTCCATGACTTCGATCTCCAAAACACACACACTCAAAAAAAAGTGAAGTGACATCAACCTAATTCTATAAGCACGCAACCTGCACGCACAGATACATTAAAAACATACAGTTATGTCATGTCATGGAGGCAATATGAATGAAAAGGACTTTGATCCTTGAAACACACACTACATATTCACACACTCAAGCTGCATCAATTCATGCATGGGCCTCAAGCCTGGTTTAACCGTGATCCATGACGACAGTAACATATCAACCAGCTGGACCTTCGCAGATCCTCCTGAGGACATACACATAGCCCCCATTTTTTCCTAAAGCAACTGCATCTCCAGCTGTGTCAGGGTATGAAATGTCATGGGGAAAATGAAGCATGTAGCACAAAGGGGGAACTGGCAGAGGTGGCAGCAACAAAGGCACATGACTATTACTTTCACAGACTCGTATCCCGTCAGTGGTTACCCTTATACCCCAAGCTCAAGTGTCACAGAAATCTGAAGAGGGCTTGCGCGGGACAGTGATTACTGCACTATTGATATGAATGTTAAAGAAATATACAGTTGACACATGTGAAATCATGAAAAAGGGGAGGTTAAAAAAAGGGGGAGAAAGAGAGCAACTTGTCATTTAAAGCAACTGTGAATACACTTTTCACAAGATTTTTGGTCACTGCCTTTTTAACTTTAGGAAGTATTTAGTGTATTGTGGGTATTGTAGAGTATTCCCTGTATTTTTCCTATGATGGTGTACACAATACACCTACATGGGTCTGCCCTCCTGTCCACTGGCATATAACTGCCTAGGACTGGAATACAACAGAGGACAGAGCAATATCATCACTGAGACCATCTGAACTACTCTGGTCATGAGGCGCCCTCAGCCCTCACACAGGCACATCCCCGCATAAAGCACTCGGGCAGGCATAGCACTCACTTGCATGCAGCACACAAATCCATCCCATGTAGCACTGTGTACATGAACAGGCTGAAACACTGCTCTAGTAATACTTGCAGATGGCCAAGCCAGTGAGTCACCCACGCAGTGAAAAACATGAGCACACACACAAACAGACACATATGAGCACACACACACACGTATGCACAAACACATCCATGCATGCAAATACACATTCTTTCACATATGCATATACACTTTCAGACACATTCTCACACTTTCAGACACATTTACTCCAAAATACTCATTAAAGCACACACACACACACACATACACATACATGCTCACACACATACGTGCACACACATACACACACAAAGATGAGTACCAATCTTTTAGAAGGGTAAAACAATCCCACATGCTGTATGTATAATTCCCGACAGCAAACACAACCGTAATGGTCTTTTTTCAGTCATTATAGATCTGGAGAGCAGGCGTAGTCATCATCATCATCATTCTGTCGTCTCATGCCTCGTTTACTGTAGCGTACACACTTGGGGCAAGGTATGAAGTCTGTCTTGCAGTGTGTGTGATACACATTCTTACAGGTTTGACACTGTCAACAACAGAAAAACATGACTGAAAACTGCATAAACATGTAGACACTCATCTATATCTTTATATTCATACACACCCAGCTAATACCTTCTTTCAAACTGAGGCTTGAGTAAAGCAAAAGCGAGCATTAGCACATAAACACTCACACAATTGTACACAAACGGAACATGAAAAAAAAAAAATACAGGAATACATTGTCCTATATTGCCCAGGGTGCTTACTAAGGAACAACCATATCCTTTATATCAGCCATCAAGAGTGACCCTAAATTTCTATTCCATCCTGTAATTTGGGATGCTTTGCACATTACAGGGTTCCTACAGACTCCTAAAAACATCAGATATTTAACCAAGGGAGATAATTTGTAACTTCATGAAGTAACAACTTATCTCCCTTGGTTAAAAACCAGACGACAATGCAGGATCACAACGATGTTTGTGAAAATTTGTTTTTAAAAATTTTCTAATTAACCTGAATGCAGAAAACTCAAACTGCCATTTTTTTTGTGCCACATTAAAGATTTTTGGAGCCAGTGGCTTGATTTTCAAAGGTTTTCAAGGAGGTTTGGTCAACAACCACATTCTACTGATTTTCAAAGGTTTTTAAGGCCTTGAAATTCACTGTCGGCATTCAAGGAGTTTCGAGGAGCGTATGAACCCTGCTTTAAGATGCACCACTGGAAATATTATTGTTGCAGATATAGCCCCAACTTGCATGGTGCCTCGACTCAACCCTAAAAAATTATAACTCTCATTGTTCAGCTCATGCTGAGTGCAATTATAACTGACGGTGATAAGCGGCTGTCCCATTCAACATGATTGCGGACAACTTCTTGAGAAGCAGGCGCCACTGATCCAACCAGCTCAGAAATCTGCAAAGACTGAATGGGTGCATCTGCACTTGCTTGAAATGCCAACACCAGTGCATGGCTTAGAATTTTCTACAAACAAAACTTAAATAATCCACTTTCACAACTTAAGAGACTCTTTTCCAGATCAAGAGATTCTATTAACATATAAAAAAAATTCCAGTTGTTAGATAATGTTCATTTTTCACAATAACCAACAAAAATAACAATTCTGAAGCCACATTCAGGGGTGGGAACTGGTAACAGACAAAAAAGAGGAAATCTAGGGGGGTCCGGGGGCATGCCCCCCCGGAAAATTTTTTTTCTTAAGGATGCATATCTGTGCAATCTGGTGTATTTTGGGCAAATAAATGAAACATTCAGAGAGCATAAAATATGGTTTTTTTGGGGCACGGTTTCATCTATAGATCACATGCAAACATTACAAAAATACTCACCCTACTTCGAAAAAAAGAACATTGAAATGGATGCCTGCTTTCGTTTACTGGATGAGTCCTTTCCTGAGCTGGACTGTGGTGCTGCCCTCTGTGATTCACATCCGGATGAGTCCTGTGTATGTATGTGTGTGTGTGTGTGTATGTGTGTGTGTGTGTGTGTGTGTGTGTGTGTGTGTGTGTGTGTGTGTGTGTGTGCATGTGTGAATGCGTGTGTGCATTATACAATTTTGTGTGTGATATTCTGTGTGTGTGCGTGTGTGTGTGTGTGTGTGTGTGTGGTGTGTGTGTGTGTGCATGTGTGAATGCGTGTGTGCATTATACAATTTTGTGTATGATATTCTGTGTGTGTGTGTGTGTGTGTGTGTGTGTGTGTGTGTGTGTGTGTGTGTGTGTGTGTACGTGCGTGTGTTTGTAAGTGGTGTGTGTGTGTGTGTGCATGTGTGAATGCGTGTGTGCATTATATATATATATATATATATATATAGTTACCTGATCTTGTTATCCTCTTTTTCTCTGATATATATGTGTGTGTGTGAATGTGTGTGTGTGTGTGTGTGTGTGAGTGAGTGTGTGTGTGAGAGAGAGAGAGAGAGAGAGAGAGAGAGAGAGAGAGAGAGAGAGGTGTGTGTGTGTGTGTGTGTGTGTGTGTGTGTGTGTGTGAGAGTGAGAGAGAGAGAGAGTCAGACAGACAGACAGACAGAGAGAGATAGAGATAGAGGGAGGGAGGGAGAGAGAGAGGGGGGGGGGGGGAGAGACAGAGAGAGAGAGAGAGAGAGAGAGAGAGGTGTGTGTGTGTGTGTGGAGAGAGAGAGAGAGAGAGAGAGAGCTGAGTCAGACAGAGAGAGTCAGACAGAGAGAGAGAGAGAGAGAGAGAGAGAGAGAGAGAGAAAGAGGGAGAGAGAGAGGGAGGGAGAGAGATAGAGAGAGAGGGAGAGAGAGGGAGGGAGGAAGAGAGAGAGGGAGGGAGGGAGAGAGAGGGGGGAGGAGAGAGGGGGGAGAGAGACAGAGGGGGGGGGGGGGAGAGAGGGAGGGGAGAGAGAGAGGAGAGACAGGGACAGAGAGAGAGAGAGAGAGAGAGAGACAGAGAGAGAGAGAGAGAGATAGAGACGTGCTTTCCTTCAAGTGTGGTGTTTTCCCGGCGAAGTATGACACGCTCTTTGTGCTTGGCACATTTCACGTGGTCTTGCAGTGCAACAAGCCCACGACTGGAGTAGTTGACTTCTTTTTCACACAGAGAACAAAAAGCGAGTCCAGGAGCCAGAATTTTTCTCATGAATGTACACAGCCTTTCGTTGTCTGCTGTCTTCTCCATCCACTCCCATCTCCATGGATTTTTTATGTTGCTTTCGTCAAATTTCTGAAGCCCGCGCTTTACGATGTCTCGTCGGTACGCCATTTTTGAATGTATCCCACAGTTCTTAGCGCCGGATATAGGCCTACTGTATCCTGCTAGACAGGCCATCTGATTACCGAAATCGACCGTAACCGAACAAGAGATAGGCCCTATCTCCGCGAATTTCATTTTCCGAGGAAATAACATTTCAAATCCGAGGAAATCTTTTGCTTCTACCGCGGAATTCCGCGGATCCGAGGAGAATTCCCACCCCTGCACATTCAAATAAAAACCTCTATGAAAAAAAAACCCCGTTTACCACCTGTCTAAATCATATGGACAGGGGTCTCTGACTACAAAACACTCCATCTTACCTGTCCTTTGGTCTAGTCTAAATTGGATCACTGCATGATGTACAAACCTTCAAGACCACTTCATGTCAAGGTTCTTGATCCAATCTAGCACCAACGGCTTTAAATCTGCCTGGAGGCATTCCAAACCACCCCTCCTGTGTACAGTCTGTAGGCAGAGGCTAGCAAACCATCCCTCACAAATCACTGACTTGAAGTTACACTTTACCACCTGTAGCCGTGTTCTCAACCTGAAAATCCTGCATGATGTGGCTGCTTTTCAGTTAAGATAAAATCTAAAAGAAGATGATGCAACTGAATTTAAAGGAAAGCTTTGTTCAATACCTCTGATGGGAATGTGCCTACCGACACTGGGATTATTTCTGATCCATCCAAAATTCAGTCTGCCATGGACATCTGAAACTCCACTGCTGTGTTTTGATCTAACCCTGTGTGAAAAATTTCACCATCACAATGCAGGAATTTTCAAATTAAAAAAAAAAGTTTCCAACGGTTCCAAGCTAGACAAAAAGACGCTATTTCTCTAAACTATCCACTGTCAAAGCAATTACTCCACACAGCTCCACACATACTGTTGAACTGACTGTTCTGCTTCGAGCTTTAAAATGTTTTTTTGATGTCAACATAAAACTTTCTTTTATGTTTTTCGGTTCCCCTTCTGCCCTCAAGGCCAGTGCCATCCGCAACATAAACCATCTGGTGCCCTGGGAGCTTAATTTAATGGAATGCATACCTCGCTCAAAAATTATGGAAGTAATTTTGTTTTTGCTTGCCATTCCAGTTCATGCTGGCATTTGGGACAGTCAGTAAACTGTGGTCAGTTGGGTTATAAACCACCTGACTGATCAGAACAAAGGTCACGCCCAGTTAGAACACAACCTGCACACTGAAACCAAAGTAGGAAGCAAAACAAACTGAGCCGAGTGCCTCAACTGCCAGACACCCACACACTTCCCCCACATGTCCACCCCTGAGCATGTGACTGACCTTGACAGTGGTGTTGATCTGGAAGGGGAAGATGGGGGTGCGGTCTTGGCAAAGCTCGCAGTAGAACCCCTTGGCCATGCAGAGGGTGCAGGTGTAGATGTGCTTGGTGCACATGGTCACCATTTCCTTCAGGAAGGTCTCCAGCTTGCCGCTCCGAGCCTCCAGCAGGTCCTGCACCACATCAGCTGCCTTCAACACACACTGTCTGTAGCCTGAACTAAAAAGGCTAAAAACGTTATGTACATGAAAATTAGTCTAAAAAAACCCATCCCAAATAAGAGAGACATTAAGGCAAAAAATTGTGCAGAGGCTCAAAACAGTACGACAGAGCTATTTTTGTGTCTGTGTGCTGTCTCATCTTCTGTGCCACCTCAGTGGGGTTAGTCTCAAGTTGCTCATTCAGCTCTCAGTCCACAGCCACAGCCCCATCCGTCCCACCCACACCCCAAGCACCACCAGTCCACAGGCAACACCTGGCTGCCATGAGGCAACACCTGGCTGCCATGAGGCAACCCAGCAGAGGAGAAACTGCACTGCCACCATTTCACTTTGGAGGTGCTCAGCGGCACCTGTTCTGACTGATCGTAACCACTATGCTCTCTACTGACGACATTAACTGCTTGGTGGCTTAGGATCACGTCTTCCTGCTTTCTGACCATGAGGGGATAGAATTCAAACCACCAAAGTATGGCCTTGCAGCATGATTCCAATGCACAGCCTCACTGTGCACATGTTGCTCTGTGCGTGAACTCGCAAGCATCTTCAACATGGCTGCCATTTGCACCAGATTTTCTTTAACTTACATCCTGCGTTCCTCCTTTAAAGGCTTGTTATTGAAAGTTGGAATGTATCTGATGCCTGATTTTACCAATCAGAACAAATCCCGATCAATAAAAGACCTCAGTCAATACAAGGTGCTTCTCACATAACTGAAAGGCAGAGCAAGAACACGTGGTGAAATCAAATAACGAAATAATCATGGTTGACAGAATTACGCAGAAGACTGGAAAATTTATGCCTTGCTGGTGTACCAAAACTGAGACAAGCTACATTCTTGATACTATCGTTCTGGGCCAGACTTGCCAAATTATGTAATACATGCGATCAAGGTGCATAAAAACTGTAACCTGTTTGCAAACATAACAAGCACAGGTAAGCTAATGTTGCTTATAGCCCAGCCGACCGCAAAGGGCCACATCAGGGCTGTCACCACGTTAAAATCAACTCACAAGTATAACAGCAATTTAAAAAAACAAACAACCAAACAAACAAGCAAGCATCTTGATCCATGGAAGCTGTCAACTCTCAGATCTGATGCTGATGCCGCATCTGTCATGGTCCTTACCAGACAGTTGTCCAAACCCACACAGCAATCAGATCTGATGGAACACACCCACTTCCTTATCCAGGGAAGGAATCTGTCTTGGATGGAGCATCATGAACCAGGGTTCTGATGGAGTCAGTGCTCAGTACACTGTAAAGCAGGTGACCTGCTGCCATGGTGCAGCGGTTTGTGTCGCAGTCTATGAGGTTATGGGTTTGATCCCTGTGTGGGGTTTTGGAAGCTCCTTTCTGCGCAGTTGTTAAGGGTGTTGTGGGATTATCTGAGAAGACTGGAACCACACAGCCAAGTTTTATCCACATCGTTGGCTGATTAGGCCTGCCGATATCATTGTCTCTGAACTATTTAACACTTTAATATATCATAAACTACAAAAGAATGGATAACAGCTAACAGTGAAGTATATTCAGGTTCACACTGACCTAAAAACAACCATGGATGCTGGTTTTGTACTGGTCTGTCTGCAATGATGACCAAATAATCATTCTCAGACTCCAAATTTTTTTATTTTTTTTTTTACTTTTTTGTTTGTTGTAGTTGCCACTCTCACCCCCTCTCCTCCCACCCATGCTCTCAAATCAAAGGACCAAACAGTGACGGCTGTATTTACATTGAAAAGTTATTGCTGTGCTCTTTGAAACTTATAAGTATGAAGCCTTCACTATTCAAATACAAAACATACAGTGAATATGAGGGCATGAGGAAAGGGAGACAACCAACTAACATACAAGTGTAGAAATGGCGTTCACAACAAAACAAAAAAGAAGATAGATAGAAAAAAAGGAAGCCTGACATTGACGGAGTAGGTGTGCACTTTGTTGTAGAGGTGTTCCCGGGGCCACACTCTGTCCTTCAGCTGACTGGCTGTCGACTCGGAGCACGTGAACATGTAGGAACGCAGGGACGTCAGCTGAGTACGCAGACGCTGCAACAGGGTTTACCGAGATGATCATCACAGCAATGATGCAACGGGAATCACGATTAAACAGAAACACGGGAAAAAATCTGACCTTTCCACCCATCTTTCTTTTCTTCTTTTGCCTTCAATAATTTGTTTTTATCCATACTCCCTTTATCCCACATCTATTTTCCCCACCCCAGCCTACACACATTCACTTCTCACACAAAACAAATATTTGTTTACTTATCTATGTTAAAAAAAAAAAAAAAAAAATTCCACTCAACACAAATTCTCTTTGCTTGATTGACAATGGTCATCTTTTCTCCCACCCACCACCCCTCACCCCTCCATCTCTTTCCCAGACTATATCCTCACTGGAAAAGTCTAGTGGCCTGTCTCTTTAGAATTTTCAGGCCAAGACAAAGTGTTCTGGACCCACTGGTCAGAGTGACCAAAGTGCTGGAAACTGATGGCACCACACAAGAGGAACGTAGGGGCAAATTTCTGAAGAAGAAACTGTTTAAAAAAATTATTAAAAAAAGATTTGTCCAAACGGTTAATGCACAGGGTTAGTGTAAATTCTACTTAGAAACAACCAACCAACCCTCCCTCTCCTCTGCAGAATTCTGTTTGTTGAAGTTGCACTAATAATAGATAAAGATGCCCAGGAGCCAACAGCTGTCTTGTGCTTTAGATATGGATGATTTCTTTCCATGATCATAACAAAATGTTTGTACACAGGTGCCTCTCTACACCCCCTTTTACTGTAACAAATTCAGACAAACACATCTGTCTTCGTCCCTTTCCAGCCATAGTAACATCAACGCATGGCCTCTCAATAAGCTACTGAGGTTCTCTCTTCCCATGATTGTCCCGCCTATCCACTTGGCTACCAGTCCTCCTGGGAAGAACTCAGTGAAGGCGAAGCATCTCCCTCTAAAGGTGAGGGCTGTGGTGATCACACAGCCAGCCCTGAACCCAAAGCACCCTTTCCTTGAAGAGATGCTACTGAGCATATGGGATCAAACTCCATATTGGAAAAAAGAGCACATGTAGGTCACAAGTTTGCTGTCACATGTGTGGGTTTTGTCTGTGTTTGAGTGTGTATGGATGAGTAGAAATGTGTGTATGTGTGCATTTTTTCTTAATGTGTGCGTGTGTGTGTGTGTGTGTGTGTGTGTGTGTGTGTGTGTGTGTGTGTGTGTGTGTTCTTCAGAATCTTCTGCTTCTTCTTTGTGTGTGTAGTGTGTGTGTGTGTGTGTGTGTGTGTGTGTGTGTGTGTGTGTGTGTGTTTGTTGTTGTTCTTCAGTTTAACGTCCTTCCACTAGAAGTGATTCAGACAAGTGTGTGTGTTTGTGTGTGTGTGTGTGTGTGTGTGAAGGAGAGGGTTCTTTTTTTTTTCCTCTTATTTTCATTTTCAAATCAAGAGATGTTTCACAGAGCAGAATTTTTGAACCAAGTTCTGCATTGGACTGACCACACAAAAGTGTAATAGTGTATTAAACTGTGCTGCCTGCTACATCCAGTCCTCTCCTCTCCACACACATAAGACTCTCCACTCCCATCCTCTCCCCTGCATCACCCCTTCTTTTCCCTCACATCTTTCTTCTGCATGAACGTACACTTACTCCCTCCCTCGCACACACACACACACACACACACACACACACACACACACACACACACACACATGCATGCACACAAAGACACACACACATGCATGCGCACACACACACGCATGCGCACACACAAACGCACACTCACCGGGAAAGAGAGAGGGAGGGAGGACTTACCATGACATTGTTCATGACAGGCACCAGAGTGTAAAGCTTGCTGGACATTTCTTCCACATCCATCACCGGCTGGTCATGCACGCGCTGTAAAAAGCTGAAATTCTCCTCACACACTGACCACACACACAGACACACACATTAAGTTCATGGACTGGGTGTGGTTTAAGGAAAGAGGGTGACCTACAAATAATCTTTATTCCCTTAATTAAGCAACACATAAGCAAGAAAATATGTTTTTTCCTAACGAAAATGAGACAGAAAGTCATCACAGTAATAATGTCTGATTTATTATTAGACCATGGTCTCTCATGGACCTTTAACACAACACACACACACACACACACACACACACACACACACACACACACGCACGCACGCACGCGCACACACACACACACGCACGCACGCACGCACACACACACACACACACGCACACACATACATACATACACACACACACACACACATACAGACACACAAGTCATGAGAAAAAAATCTTATTGCATTAAAAAAGCAAATGAAAATTAGTGTACAACACTATGATGTCACATTTTCTGTAACTTCAGCATTTCATGCGAAAACAGACTTACATTCCATACATTTTCATGTTGCAGATGACATTAACAAACACAGCTTGAAATAGCAAGACAGAGATGTTGAAAGAGACAGCAAGAGAGAGATGGAGAGAGACAGACAGTGACAAAGACAGAGAGAGAAACAGGACGACGATATGGACAGAGACGGACAGTGACCGAGACAAGGGCAGAGACTGAGATGAACACAAAGAGACAGACAGATGGAGAAACTTTTTCTCGAGGTTCTCTTCACCTCACCACCATCACCTCACCTTTGCTTTTCCTGAAGTTCCAGTTGAAGACGATCTCTGCCGGGATGTAAGCCGTGCGGGACTGGTGGCACTGCTCGCAGTACGTTCGCCCATCAAAGCTGCAGACCTGCCCGGGCCCGTGAACTGAAATCAATTGCCCTAGACATGTGGCCAGCTTTCGACCATTAGCCAGCGCTCACAGGCATCTTCATACATCAGCTGCAGCACACAACCACAACACTACGCAGTAAACTAGACAGAGCTAAAAAATACCATGCACTGAATGTGTTTCAACCTGTTTTACAATCATGTGTCATGCAGTTACATGCAATGTTATGGGCAGGACTATAATTTCCTCTCAAAAGTGGGTGGACATATCTCTTACAGGTAAGGGTAATGAAAGGCTGATTTTCTTATGCTACCTGCCTAATCATGTTGGCTCACAGAAAAAGTTTGTTGCCAAATAAATCTTTTTCTCTTCAGTTTGATTTATGCACTGCAGTGCAGAAGAGCTCCCACACACAGAGAGAATTTGTCCAGGTTTCTTTTTCAACACAAACACTGCATTGCACCCACAAAGAGTGAATTTGTCCAGGCTTTTTTTTACATGGACAGAAAAGCCTGATAGAGTCACTTCCCTTGCCAACCTTCATCGCTGAAAGAGAGCAGTTGACGCTTCCCACAAAACCGCCAAAGGTCCGAGTTGGACCACAGTTCTCTTCTGCTGGTGGCGATAACACAGCGCAAGGGAAGGGGAGAGGGCATGGGAGGTGGGGGGAAGGGAGTGGAAGGGAGAGGAAAGGGTTGGGGGAGGGGTACCACTGAGTAGCCAGAGCCAAGGTGGAGGAGAAAAAGTAAAACACACGATCATCAAGAAAACTCACAGAAAATCTTGCTCACCTAACCATTTTTCTGAACGCATTTGGTCACTAAGGTAATGTTTTCATCATCCCTGTCCTTATTTGTGGATGTGCTCAACCATTTTGTAGCCAGTGTGTCTGTTCATTTGTTATTCTGACTAATCTCTTGTCACTTGTAAATAACATCAGTGTAATTGTGTGGATTTGAGTGTGCATGTGCATGTGCATGCGTGTGTGTGTGTGAGACCATACAAACATGTGTGTGCATGCGTATATGGCGCCCACATTTTGTGTGTGTGTGTGTGTGGTGTGTGTGTGTGTGTGTGTGTGTGTGTGTGTGTGTGTGTGTGTTGTGTGTGTGAGTGTGCGTGCGTGTGTGCATGGTGTGTGTTGTGTGTGCATGCGTGTGCGTGTGTCAGTATGACCATGCATACATGCAAGTGTTTCTGCCCCCTCCTCCCCCTTCTCCTATCCACCTTCTACAACCCTACCATCAAGACCATTACCCAGATCACTCCCACAGACCAAATCACCATGAGACGGAACCGAACCCAGCTTCCCAGACCGTGACTTACAAAAGCCGACCCCCATGTTGCAGCTGGGCGTGGCACACATGTTGCCCTGGTTATTTTTGCCCATGAGTTGCAAAGCGACTTCATCTGTTCCAGCTTGGCCACCTGTAAACCACCACATCCACATCTAGACTGTTGTCGTCATCATCACCATCATCAGCACTATGGATCACAGACATAATTCCTGCCAGTCTGTCTGTTCACTCCCTATCAAATATGGAGAACTAACAAAGAAATAAACTGAGATTCTGAAAAGGCATAGGCCCTGTCTACCATAAGAATCAGAGCACATATCTCTTTTACTGTCCCAGGGCCCCAATCAGTCTTCTTCCCTGATAAAACAAGACTTAAATTCAATAAAGGGATGTGAAGGATGTGAGGTATATGGCATACATTACCGCCCTCCTTATGGCCTTTTGAAACAACACTATTGTGCTGTAATGTGATTTTAAAGAATGTTCACAATTTGTTTTGGAAAGATGTAACAAAACATTACAAAAAAACTATCTCAGTATCCTGTCCAATGACAGTCATGAATGCGGGGCATTGTGTATTCAACAACAATGTTCGTATCTTGTGAAGGACAGAAAGGTAGTTTACTTACAAAAATGGTGTTACCATATAATTTCTTCTTTGTGAAACAGTTGATGAAAACTGATGGTACCTTCATGACTTACAATGAATTTTTTTTTACCAGTTTTTCCCGATGTTAAAACAATTCTTTTTCAACCTATGAAGGCATTTTGAATGCACTGCAAGCATATTGTCAAAAGTTAAACATAACTTTGACTAATACTAATAGGTTTAAAATTGAGAGAATTAAACTTAGTCTTGTATTAAGAAAGGTAGTAAATTCATACAGAATATGTTAATGAAAGCTAAAGCAGCCCAACTGCTATTTTCAGTTGGAATAATTTTTTTTTTCTGCAAGTTAATTTCTTTACAGCAACACTTTATACAAGTTCTAAGCTAAAACATAACCGATGACATCTCTGAGAAGAAAGACTAAGGTGGGCATAAATGTCAAGCGTTAGTTCCAGCAGTAAGCACACTGTTCAAGTACTTTCACAGCAAAGCAAAACTGCAGGCTGGCAGATCAAAGTTGTACACCATCATGACATTGTAAAAAAGAAGGAAAAAGGAAACAAATCTCCACAGCATGCTTCAAATCCGAATAGATTTTCACAAAAGATGCATGCTATCATATCAGAAAGTGTAATGCATTCCAAGTGCATGAGTGATTACCAATACTTTGGTGGACAGATTCCCAAGTGCATTTGGTACATACTTGACACATACATCAGAGATCATTTCAAGCGCTCAACCAATCATCATTAAGCCAGTCATGAACTGTATATGTATGCCCACCATACAATTATTTACAATCAGTCAAAAGTCACAGTTGGTCATGTAGTATGTGAGCAACTCACTTCTGTTAAGAAACATGGCAAGAAGTTGAAAGGTCCTTTGACATGTTGTGATTCATAAGCTTTAAAGTTGTACAACGTAAGGACTAGAAACAGCGTAACAAAAAATGACCACACAGGAAGCATCACTGGTACGTCCTTTTAAGGGAGATAACTTCTCTGAATGTTGCGGAAGAAAACTTTAGTTATGTTTAACTCGCTCTTTCTACTTGCTTGTACCCAAGTTGGTAAGGTAAGGTAATGTTGCTTAAAGCCCAGCCGACCTCAAAGGGCCATATCAGGGATGTCACCGCATACCCAGGTTGTAAGGTAAGGTAATGTTGCTTAAAGCCCAGCCGACCTCAAAGGGCCATATTAGGGCTGTCACCGCATACCCAGGTTGGTAAGGTAAGGCAATGTTGCTTAAAGCCCAGCCGACCTCAAAGGGCCATATCAGGGCTGTCACCGCATACCCAGGTTGGTAAGGTAAGGTCATGTTGCTTAAAGCCCAGCTGACCTCAAAGGGCCATATCAGGGCTGTCACCGCATACCAAGGTTGGGATGAAGCACAGAATACTGTCGGTGATAAGGGGGGGGGGGGGGGGGGGGGGGGGGGGGGGGAAACTAACGATGGCCAAAAAGTAAGATCAGACCCATTATGTGGTACATGGTCAGATACATCATGTAACTGGGAGTCCTTTCCTGTGAAAAAAAAAAAAGTAAAGGGCTGGGAGAAGCTCTGTGACTGAGCACTGATGATGAAGAAGACATACGACTATACCATTTCCCCTTCCCTCCTTCCTCTCCTTATCCCCATCGTCCCCAACAAGGGGAAAGATAAATCCAAAACAAATTAGAATAATTAATCAACACCAGTCACAACAGAACACAAGCGCATAAAGAAAGAGAGTGACGACCAACTTGATAGGGCCCACTACACAAGTTGGTTCCGTTGTAGAGTCAAAGAGGATGTTTGAACCCTCAGAGTCAGACCTGACTGTGAAACGCAACGTCTGTCAGACAATGCAGACAGAACTGACTGGACTGGAATGGAATCTCCGCTTTACATGTTCTGTCTCTGCTTAATCTGATATCATAATCCGATGAGGTGATTATGCTGCTGAGGGCTGTCTAAATTTGTTGTTGTTGTTGTTTTGTTTGTTTCAAACATTTTATCAAACTGCAATAGGAAGCTGTATGAACACAATAATGGAAGTATTTTTCCCTGTGTATTTTTGCTAAAACATGCCGTAACATATTTGCAAATAAAATATTATGCCTAACCAAACACACACCATTTATTTAGCTTATGGCCGAGAGATAGAGACATATTCCACACTATATTCACCAACCCTTATGACAACTGATGTCATACACGGTAACTAGATGTGTTGATGTTGCAGACAGTAGTTAGATGTGTTAATGTGATACATAATAGGTTTGTATTAATGTCATATATATACTGACTTCCATAAAAAACGCGAAAGCAAAACAAGCTGAAGGTTAGGGGCGAATTTTATTGGTCACAATTGTACAGAGTGGAAGCGAGAATTCAACGTGATTTGATTCATTACACCGGTAATGTGTGAAAATGTCATCAGCAATATGTCTTTGTGTGGAAAATCCAAGGTCACGTGACAACCAGCTTGAAGTCCTAATACCGTGTGTGGCCACCATTTGCATGGACAACTGCTTGACACCTGCGGCTCATTGAGTGGACCAGGTGGTTGATGTGTCCCCTTGGCACACCAGCCCACACATGGACGATGGTCTGGTGAAGTTGAGCCGCTGTTGCTGGTCGTGGACGCAGGAGTTCCAACCGTCTGCCAAGTTCATCCCAAAAATGTTCTATTGGGTTTAAATCGGGACTGAGGGCTGGCCAGGCAGCACATTGACGTTGTAATGCTGAAGAAATTGCTGGGTGGCCCTGGCTGTGTGTGGTCTTGCATTGTCCTGTTGGAATGTCCAGTTTGGGTGTTGCGCAAAAAAAGGAACAACATGGGGTCTGAGCACCTGGTGGATGTAGCGCTGTGCATTGACACCCTGTCCGCGACCAGGACCAATGTTCTGAAAGATGACTGGTCCTATGGCGTGGTTAATGCCAATTGCACCCCATATCATAACGTTTGGGCCTCCCCAGGTGTTTCGCTCTACCACACAGGAGTCAGCATAGCGTTCACCAGGTCGACGCCATATTCTGACACGACCGTCAGCCATGTCAATACAAAAACGGCTCTCATCTGAGAACAGTATGCGTCCCCACTGCTGCCTGCGCCAGTTGATTCGGGCTTGTGCCCACTGCAGCCTGTCCTGCCGGTGTCTTGGTGTCAGTACCGGACCTCTGTGAGGACGCCTACATGCCAGCCCGTTCTTCTGAAGACGCCGCTGCACAGTGTTGAGGCTGATTCGTTGCTGGAGATTCCCAGGCACCTGTCGAGCAGTGTTAGCGGCTGTTTGCCGCCTGTCCCGCAGATGGGTTCGAACAAAATGGCGATCCTCTCTTGGTGTGGTGACCCGAGGACAGCCTGTCGGGGACGATCATCAGTGGTACCAGTGACTCACATGCGGTGCTGCAGACGATAGATGGTCGAGATGTGGACGTTAAAGATGTTGGCGACCTGCCTGGCATCCACACCAGCCTCCAGATGGCCTAGGGCACGATTGTGTTCCTCTGCTCGTAGTCTTGGCATCTCTGTAGCGCTCAGACGGCAAGTCGTTATCTGAACCTTGTAGCGCGGCTTTATAAAGGCTGCATGCCTGCGTACTTGTCGCTGGTTAACTTTGCTCTGCATGGTGTGCACGTGCCTCACATGCAGCAACCAGTTTGCCATTTTTGTTGACCCTCCAATGCCGGGAATGATGTGTTGCTCACACAATTTTTTCACTGCACGTGAGTCTTGGACCCAAACAACTTGCCACAATGGTTCAATATTGTATATTCACCCCTTTTCACCCGAAAAATAGCCTTTCAATTTTTCGCGTTTTTTATGGAAGTCAGTATAGTATTAGATGTGTTGATACCATACAAGGTAGTTAGTCTATAGATGTGTTGATACTGCACACAGTATTAGGTAAATGTGTTGATGTCATTCACAGTAGTAAGATGTGCTGATGTCGCACAGAGAAGTTGGATGTGTTGATGTCATACACAGTACAATAGACATACTTGTTCTGCATACAGTAGTCAGAGATGTTGTCATACAGACTAGTTACATGTGAAAATGTCACACACAGTAGTTACATATGTCATAAATAGTGATTAGATGTGATCTTGAAAACAGTAGCTAGGCAGGTTGGTGTCACACACACACACGTGACACAGCAGAGATGTAACCTTTTCAAACCATTCCTCGTTCCTCACAAGAAGAGCAACATGACAACAATCAGTGACTAAAATTTTTTTTTTTTTCAAAAGAAGAAAAAAGAAAAGACTATTTGACCAGCAGCCAGTAACCAGCAGACTATCAGCAACTACAAACTGATGCTTAACAGAATGAAAAGAAATGATATGTAACTGCAAAACTGATATTCTAGGAAGTAACACAAAAGCAACTAACTACCAGTGACTACAAAACTAAGTATCAAAAAAGAGTACCAACAAAGCAAGAAACTACTGGTGACTACAAAACTGATTACTGAAAAAGCACCAAGAAACTATCAGTGACTACAAAACTGATTATTGAAAAAGCACCAAGAAACTATCAGTGACTACAAAACTGATAATTAAGAGAGCACCCAGAAACTATCAGTGACTACAAAACTGATTATTAAGAGAGAGCACCTAGAAACTATCAGTGACTACAAAACTGATTATTAAGAGAGAGCACCGAGAAACTATCAGTGACTACAAAACTGATTTTTAAGAGAGCACCTAGAAACTATCAGTGACTACAAAACTGATTATTAAGAGAGCACCTAGATACTATCAGTGACTACAAAACTGATTCTCACTCATGAGATTAACAAGAAACCAAACAATTAATGGCAACTACAAAAATCATTCTTGTGAATTAAATCAGAAATAAACTGTCAACTACTACACACTAATTATTAAGACAGTAAACAAGAAATACAGAAACGCTGGGAATGGTATTTGATAATTTAAAAGTCATTAATACTTGACGAACTTACGATGGCATATGATTGTGCTTTAAGTTGTTTGTCAAAAGAAAAGAAACTTTTCAGTAGGAAAAGAAAGGGAATAAACTATCAGGTGCTACAAAAATGAAAATGAAGACAGTTACAAAAAGATGAAAACCAGTTGTCAACTATTATAAAATTTGATCATTCAGAGTGTAAAAAGTAATAAAGATACTGCCCACTACTATAAAAAAAATCATTCAGCGAGTCATAAGAACAGAAAAAAAAAAAATGGCTGCTACTACAAAATCAATCATCAAGAAACTGAAAAATGCCAGCCATTACAAAACTGATAATTAAAAGAATAAGAAGAATAAAGAATCTGTCAGATTATACAGAACTGATTATCAAAACGACTGACAAGGAATATAAAAACTGATGTCCTGCGAATGTATGTTGGATCAGAACGGGCACCACTGAACCGTGCCAAAATGACCTGGCAGCGGTGCAGTTCTTTTGCAGGTCTGCCTCATGACAGGGTGACACAGACTGCTCCCTAAGAACTGCTGATGCACGGGCTGTGACGGAATGAGCCTTAGCGTAGCTCAGCATGGGGTGATCAGGATAAGCAGCATGGGAGAAATGCTAACGGAAGGGGAGGGGGACGGGGAGGGGAGGGGGCTTGTGGGGTATAAGACGGGAGGGATGGAAAAAAAAAGACAGCAACAAACTTAAATAAGATAAAGACACTTGTCAGCTGCAACAATTGCAGCCATTAACAATGGAGAGACAAACAACAAGTAAAGAAACTGCAAGCTCTTGCACAATGGATCCCCCATACACAAGGTGCACAGTTTGAAACATGCCAAGACCATACACAGTCAACACAGAAAGCTTCCAAACCATTCCCTGATCAGAACAAGAACACGACCAGACATCTAGCACCAGGCGGACCAGTGCACCAAACACAATGCAAGGCACAACAACACAAGGCCTGAAGCAGACAGAAAAGCCCAAACTGTCAATTGATACATCTCTAAGCTAATCTTTTTTCCTTTTTTTTTTATAAGAGAAATAAGCTGTCGTTCTGCACTGCCCTCCCTTGTGACATGTTGAAGTGAAGCACAAGGACACAGAATAAAAATGTGGAGTCTGAAATTATTTACGTTTTTTTTTCTTTTTAAGATTTGCTATTATTGTGCGGAACCTTGTCTAACAGTTCTGTTTCGTGCCAGCTGTCCCGAAGCTTTCTGATTAAGTACAGACAACTGGTTTCAACCTGCTCCCGATGTCACCGCTTCAAACAGTTGTTTATAATCATTCTGAAAGACAGAGAGAGAGAGACAGAGAGAGAGAGAGAGAGAGAGAGAGAGAGACAGAGAGAGATTGGGATTCACCTGATTCAATAATGAGTGACAGCAAATTAACTGCTTTAAATAAAGGGAAGAGTTGGATTTCTTTGATTGTTCACACCTGAATATACTAGACTTTAGGGTGGGGATGGGGCGGGGGGGGGGGGGGGGGGGTGGGTGTGTGTAAGAAACCATTGCAGATCGATTCCATTTTTGTTATTGGTTGTATGAATCTATTCAAAACACCGAGTACAAATCCATTCTTAATACTTTTGTGTAAATATCATAATTTACAAAAAAAAAGGAATCTTCCAAATATTTATTGCACGAGTATATATCAAATACTCCACACGATCCTGTTCTATACATTAATGTATAGATCTATTCCAAATATCTTTAACCATGATTTCAAAATATTTCTGGGGGTGAATATAGTTATTTCAATTATCTCTACCTAAATCTAGCCGACAACAAAAAATATAGAAGTACACTAAATCTGCATGAAATACGCCATTATCATTCTGTTCATAGCTATCTAGCCCCACTCTCCAGCCGCAAGGGAGAGCATTACACAGAAAGTCTGCCACCATCCGCGTTAGTACCTCTGACAGCAACCACCAAGTAGAAGCGGACAAAACACAAATACCAGAATGAAACAAACGTCTCTTTACATCTGAAGCCTCCTCCGGAGAATTAATGATTTCATAGTCCGTGAAATCAATGTCGTCATCCGACTGCAAAGAAACACAACAAAAAAGCAACCCCAAAATATGTAGCGGCCATTGAGGATATGAAGTCATGACAAAAACAAAAGGGTTTTTGGCAGCTAGATGAACAGAATGTACAGACTACAAAATATTGGTGCAATGAGTCCATCTGGTGGATCAACAACAATCTTTTTTCTTTTCTATCCCACCAGGTGATTTCCCCCTTGAGATCCACATTGAAAAAAAACAACAACAAAAAACCTCCCCCCTCCGTAATACTCATGTGGCTTCTTATGATTTCTGTACACATATATATATACATCTGTCCCACAGTTTTGCATAGTTCACCCATCATCTCTCTCTCCCCCCCCCCCCCTCCTGCCCCTCTCTCTCTCTCTCTCTCTCACATCCACAAACTATTAATTTTGTAAGAAGACACATACCTAAATCTGTACATCCACCACTTCTCAGAAAATTCCTCAGAAAAAGCGAAACTTCTGTCCATTCCCCCTTGCTTTGCCTCACACACAGAGGTGTACACCCCTTCCCCACCCCCTTTCCCTTCTCCACTCCCCTGTCATCTCATATCTTTCTCGTGCTCTCCCTTTAACCATCTCACTCCCCACCTTCTAGCAGCAGCACCCCCATTTCCCCTTCCCTTCACTCTTATAGTGTATATCAATCATTCTACACCACCTCTCTGAAAACAAACCAAACCCAGCCATCAAGCCATACCAAGTTACCTCTCCAGGACAAGGACTGAAACAATTATTATATTGCACCCCCCCCCCCCCCCCCCTCCCCTCGCCCCGCTCCCCAAATACAGAACTGTTATCTGATAAGGGAGAGGGGACAAAAATGTGTGTGTGTGTGTGTGTGTGTGTGTGTGTGTGTGTTTTTGGGGAGTAGCGGGGGGGGGGTCCTTACAAGTGGTGCATTTTCACAACTAAGGCATCTCACTTATGATCTCCATTTTACGAACATGTGATCTCTCTCTCTCTCTCTCTCTCTCTCTCTCTCTCTCTCTCTCTCTCCATAGCCTATTAATTTTCTTCATCCAAGTGTCTTTAACCCTGTTATATATCCAATGATAAAGCATTTCCACCACTGCACACACTCTGCGCCTTTTGACATTTGAACAGTTTGCCAGACAAGCAAAGTCAACATTTTTTATGAGATAAACAAATGGCTGACATTACTGTCTGAAAATTAAACCATGAAAAAAAATTAACAGATAACAGAACAAACAATAAGACAATAATACCTAAATTCGCATATCACATACATATCCAAACCCCACCCCACTAACCCTAAAGCCTCCACACACCCACACACACACACCCACACCCACAAACCCTGAAGCCTCCACACACACACACACCACACACCACCACACAACACAACACACACACACACCACACACACACACACACACACACACATGTTCCTCTTTCTCTCTCTTTACAGTTCCAATTATTTTTTCAGACACATAATCACATAAACTCTGTCTCTCTTTCATACTCTGCCCCTCTTGATCTCTCTCTCACTCTCACAGCCACACCTCCCCCCCCCCCCCCCCCCCCCCCCCCCCCCCCCCCCCCCCCCCCCCCCCCCTCATTCCCTCTCTATCGCTCATTCTCTCTCTCCCTCTCTCATACACACACACATATTGTCAATCATTCCTAAAATATCCATTTTCTCTTCCTTCCAGCTAAAACAAACAAAACAAAAGTAACCAGCATGAGACAAAAAGCGAAGAAGAAGCAGAGCTGATGAAGCAAGAGGCAACACATGCGGCCTACCTGCCAAAACGTGGGCCACATCTTCCCAGGTGAGAAAGCCAAAAAACAAACACCATACAGCACAGGTTTTACAAAACACCACATTGGCAGACCCTCATTTCTCTTCGCCATTCCAGTCAGGTGGGTAGCAACGTTCAAAAGATGTCATGAATGGAACAGCATACACACAAACAGAAACATGTGTGTGTGTACACTATGATGGCAGTGCCCTTTGTTTTGTAGCGAACTTTTTTGCAGGTAAGGCTATAAGCAACATTATCTTATCTTATCTAAGGTGCATCATACACACAGCTATTGAGGAAGCCTGTGCATGTTGGGAGTTGAGGGGAACAGACAGGGAATGAAAGGTTGGGGATGATTTGGAAGGGTAGGAGAATAATAATATGCAAAACAGGTGGGGGGGGGGGGGGGGGTGTGTGTGTGTTTCAACAGCCAACTTGGAACAGCCCTCAAGTATGTAGCTGTAATGGACGTCCGAGTGTCTGTGGGAGTGGGTTGTGAATTACTTTCATCACATCTCTGGTCTAAGACACTAACAAGCAATGCTCTTTTTGTTGGAGTGACCACTTGCATTTGTCAACCTCCTAAATCAGCCACAGTGAACACCATGAGGCTTGTGCATCGACCACACAATGTACATCCTGATTAGTGAATACTTTTGATGCAGAAAATGTTTCCTGTCGGGCCTAACCACTTTGTCAGGACTGGGTCCTGGTCCATCGGCTCTCACTGTTCAGATTCGTGGAGAAGGAAGAAGCTAAGCCTTTGCCTTCTGTCACTAGGGTCAGCATCCAAGCCTCTCGGTCCAAACACTCGGCCTCTTTCTAATCAGGCAATCTGAACACTGGAATGTGAACAGTGAATGTCAGCAATCAAGGACACCATCTTGGCCAGGGTGGCTTGTGTCTCATAGGAAACATCCTGGCATTTAAGCAGCATCCAAGCTGAATTAGACTGTTCGGTGTTCTATAAGCCAAAAAAAAAAGAAGTAATTACAGTGTCAAGTCACAGAAAAGATGTGCATGGTCGCTCAAGCAGGGTGAGAACAGCGTCAAAGACCATTGTAAACCATAGAT
>CM031599.1:29259426-29291926 GCA_018398815.1 Conus ventricosus | reverse complement strand
TTTCCTGACCAACACTGCAGGTGCCTGTATCTCTCGGACCTGGTTGACGCCGGGATATATTATAAAAGGAAGCGTAGAGTGCAGCCCTGTCATGTAGTCTCAGACTGGAATGGAATTCCGTAGCATCATCCTAATAATCTTCATTCTCATCGATCAGCATTAAACACACACACACACACACACACAAAAAAGTTTTGTTTACACCAGTTCTATAGCTTTTGTTTTTCACTGTAGATCCTAGACCACCCTCTGACTGGGCCTGTATCAGAATTGAACGCATGTGTCTCTGGGCCATATTCAATCTCTCCACAAAGTTTCGCATTAAAATTAGTTCCTTTTTTTGTTGATGTTGCTGATGTTACCTTGTTAATGGACGGACTGACAGACACATGTGAAAACATCTCCTCCTTGGGGGTGGTGACCACTGGCTGACAGTCTGGCGCCGTATCTCATGGTGATACCAGCACACATTATTGGAGGCACTACAACTAACATGCCAAAACCAATTTGGTAGAGACATCAGCTGTCATCAGCATCATTGTTTGTGTTCTTCAACTGACCATTGTGGGGATCATTCAGCATTTACACCCTCTCCAGCAAAGACAGGGTCACTGAGGGAGGTTCATTTGATGACAGGATTGCAAGCGCAGCCATTCTGATCACATGACCACATTCTGACATTGACAGCCATATTCTGTCTTCAGGAGACAAGTCAGCCATAAGGAAGGAACCAGGCGTGACACACCAATCCAGAAGCCTTTGATGGCCAAACAAAACCAGGCAAAATTCCTGACAGCCATCCAGCGGTCTCTGCATGAAAAGAAGGCCAGACACACAGAAAACAACAATATCTGACTGGGACATCCATGTCATACTGGTCAAAGGTGGGCCACAGAGTGATCTGTCTGCCTCTCAGGTCAAGCACCCGAGGCCTTGGGACACAAATTGCAGGGGCCTTACGACAACTCTACCAGCCAAAATACTTCACTGACCACAAAATTAAATACCAGAGATCTAGCTAACAACAACAACAACAAAATCATCTACAACAAAATGTGGCTGAGATCAGCCAAAGCACTTCACTGACCACGAAAACAAATACCAGAGATCTAGCTAACAAAAACAAACAACAAAAATCACCTACAACAAAATGTGGCTGATTATCTCTGTTTGTGGTCTCAAGTGCAAGAAATACGGAATAACGAGGATGAACATTAAGAGCCAAAGAAAGTAACGCTTACAGTGTCAACAAAGAAAGCAAGCAAAAAATTAACGTAATACAGGGTAGTGCAAGTTGGGATGTGAGTTTGAAAATGCAGCCACAGATCAAAGGGAAGCAAGCTGGGTAGCAAAACTGAAAATACAACATAAAGAACAGCAGAAAGATGTGTGAAGTGAGTCAAAAAATAAACTGTAGAACACACGCCAAGGAAGCCAGAAAGTGGGTCTATGGATATAACACAGTGCAGGCCCAAGCAAGCTGGAAAGCCTTTCCATGAATTCACAACAAAGTGCAGAGCCAAGCAAGTTGGGAAGACACTTGAGTACAACATAGTGCACAAGAGAACAGGTTGGGAAGCGAGTCTGAGAATACAACATAGTCAGAACCAAAAAAAAGATAAGAGTAGTGTATACAGGAGTAGCCAGAGTACAACATCATGTTGGTCAGTTAAGCCAGAAAACCACCAAACAAATCAACGCCTTGAATACCACAAAGCCAACCCACATTACATATGTACACCATACAGCAGCCACAGCTCAAATACCGAATGTGGTCTGTTGTTGCAGATGGTCATGGCGTTGGAGGAGGTGGTTGGGGTCGTGGTGGTGGTGGGGGTAGGGGGAGGAGGTCGACCATCCATCCATGGCGTTCAGGCTGTTGCCGTAACTAGACTCCCGCTCTCTCCACTCGTCGTCGTCCTCCTCCTCCTCCCCCTCCTGTCCCTGTGCCAGAGTAGAATCGACGCTGTCTTTGTGCTGGTACTCTGCAATGGGCATGGCCACATGTCCATCGTTCGTGAATCATCCAAACAGCCACTTTTTTTTTTTTCTTTTCTTTTTGTTTTGGCCGTCTCATCTTCCACAGTCTCTCACAGGCATTGCTGCTAGGCTGCGCATTCTGGCTCCCCAGTGCACAGCTACATCCAAGCTCACTGTGCCGCAGCTTAGGCATGGGCAGTCCACAGACAGCAATCAGTGTCAGATCATAGTAATGCAGTCCACCTGGCTCTGACCAGAGGTCATGCGTCAGTCTTGGTTCAAATCAAACACCTCCGTCCTTCAGCTGTTTCACGTTTTAATCAATGTAGCTCAACCACCCACACTGAGCCTTTTCAGGGCTATCGAACATATTCAGGCAAAAAGTGTCGTAAAAGACATATCAGAGCATCAATTAAAAAATAACCCATCTGAAAAAAGAAACAACAAATAAAAGCAGTTTCATCATGATAGCTGAACTAATGATGTTTTACAGCATAGACAGCGTCAGGTATCATCTAGATTTATCACTCTTATATTTTCAAAAACAAAAAAATAGTAATAAACAAAACATTCAAACACCTCAAAAATACATAAACAGGTGTGATGAGCACGTAGACATTGCTGACTGGACAGCAAGAGTCCACTCTAGACAGTGTTTACAATTTTCATTACCAACTTGCCAGATTAGAACACAAAAACTAGCATGTCATAAACAGCTATCAGATGAAACAAATTAAATGATTCACTTTCCAGAATGGAGACAGAAAGAATGGTCATTAATGAGTAATAAGTAAAGGCAGTTTACTTAAATTCATTTGGTTCTTGTATGATATGCCACTTTGTGGGATCAGCATTCTAATCATATGGTGAGGTTCATTTTTCTTCTTTTTTTTTTTTCTTAAATGAATTATGAATAAAGAGAATCATGTTACAGTGAGGCAAGTGTTTCATTTAATCTTTGGGGTTGATTTATAGCAAATGACTCTACAGATACCAAATGTACACAGTCACAGAAAGTGTTTATTAATGACACATTTTTTGCATTTGATCAAACATGCGGTAACACAATCTGTAAGAATAAGGAGTGTTGACGAAGTGATAAAAATTCTGTTCCACACTCTTTTAACAAGGAACCACACATTGCTGGATCATTTGAACATAATAAAACTTTAACACAGAAGAAGAGTATTTCTGTAACTGAGTGCCTCTGAGATGTGCCAGTCTAAAGGTATGAACGTTTGAGTGAATCACTGCCAGTCGTCCAACTGATCAGCCAAAACATGTCAGGCTAGGCAGGTTAGGCAGCCAGCCTGTAGGTCAGTTAGGGCTGGAAGGGTTAAATATCCCTGTGTGCACTTACCTCAACTAGTAACTTTAAAAAAAAGAAAAAAGAAGTTAAAGCAACATTGCTTTTGATCTGCGGTAAATACTTAATGTAACTCAAAACATGATCATGGTGATAGCTTGAATGAAATAATCTCAACAAAGAGAATACGGTTAACATGTTTGATAACAAACAAGTAGGGTAACTCTTGCTCCCACAATGAAATAATTGCAGGCCCATAACTCCAAACGAAAGCTGCTTACAACACCAAACTGTCTAGCGGAAATGACAACACACAGCACACAGAACAAATAAGGAGACATCTTACAGAATCTTCTTTGTTTGGTCTGTTTGTTCTATACTGCCATTTCTGCAAGGCGATTTGGTGTCATAAGCAGCTTTCATGTGGAATTCGCGCTGGTGACCTACTCGTTTTTGAGTGAACCAGTGTTTTAGGAAGAAGAAGAGAAGGAATTATGGGCCTGTAATTATTTCATTGTCAGAGCAAGAGTTACCCTACTTGTTTATTTATTGTTTACTGTTCCCTGCCTCATTTAAGATTTCGTAATAGTGTTGAACCAAGTGAAAAAAAAATGTATTTCACACTCTTTACCCTTCTGATTTGGTTGCTGTTCGTTTTATATTACTGTAGGTACTTCACAGACTGGATCAATTGTGTGAGAAATCAGCAATCTACTTTAGAATCAAATTTCAATGTTTGACCACACAGAACACAACTGGCTTCTTTTACCTCATGACAACAAACTTTGCGCCTAGCCCTTTGTTAATCCAGCCATTCCCATGTTCAGTGATTCTGCATAAGGTTTTCACTGTTTTGCTTAAAGATATTAACATCATTTTTGTCAAGCACTTATCCTTTTTTCCCCCTCTCTCCTGTAAATTCACTCAAACACTGTCACTGTTGATGCAGTATACGGGGCATGGCAGGAAGTTACTTCTCAGAAGTTCTTGTAACATCCAGACAAAAAAAGTTTCCATTCAGTGCAACAGAGTTTTCATGGCGTTGTTCCAGCATTTACCTAAATGAATGATGCAGAGGGTCATGAACAGCCTCTTTCCAGGACCTCTGCAGGGTTTCCTCCCATCACACTATAATACCACATATTTTTAAAAAGGATGACTAATAACAAACAGAACACTGCCTCCACCAAAATGTCTAGTAGACAAAATGTACCCAAACAATACTTTTGCCAGTCTGTAAAGTACTCAAACAAAGTCTCATCAGTCTGCAGAGGAACAAACACTTTTTCTATCCCATATGACCAGTTTATTTCTGGATGACTGGCATACCTGCATTTCAGTGTAAGGAGTTTTGATAATATTGATCAGGAATATCAAAAGCCCTATTTCATTTGAAGGACCCTTACAAGGAAAGTAGGTTTGGTGGCCTTAAATTCTCAGATTAACAATAGTGAAAGCATTTCTCTTACTGTTGATCTCAGTGTCTACAAGCTCACATAGTCACATCATCTAAAAGCCAAACCAGAGAAATCTCCTTCATTCAAAACAAGACACTTTTTATCACCATATATTAGTAACTAAAAGTGAAAGCGCTACGTTTAGGTATCTTTGTCTATAGTCCTCCCTTTCTTTCGCTAAAATTATGTGTATACAATATTTGTTGCCGATAATATTTCTCTTCTAAAATATGAGCACCGTTTAAAAAACATTTATGTGCTCTGGAAAATTCTGCATTTTAAACACTTAATTTCATAAAGATGAAGGCTTTTTGTGTTCTTTTCTCTTTCTGCCCACTTATCTCCTCTCCCCTCTCCTCCCTCCCTTCTCTCCCCTTCCTTTTCCTGTTTCCTCTCCTCCTCCTTCTCTCCTCTCCATCACCCCCTCCTTGCATTTCTTTCTTTCTCTCTCTCTGTCTCTCTCTCACACACACACACATACACACACAGAATAAACAATACAAAAAGAATTAGATCTACCCACCAGTGCAGACACTGCCTACTAAACGTCCCAGTTGAAAATACACCCACCCACCCACGCCCCCTCACGTACGCAAGTACACTCACTCCCAGATCAAGCAACAAATAAAGACCGAGATCCTACCCTCCAGCGCCGACACAGCCTCCTCTACACTGCTATCCACAGGCTTCGAGGGAAGACTGTCACTGTTCTTCACCAAAGGCTGGCCATCTGTCTTCACCAAAGGCTGGCCATCTGTCTTCACCGAAGGCTGGCAGTGTGTCGCGTTCTGCCCCTTCCTGTCGGTTCTGGCTTCACCGTTACCCTCCACTGGCTGCTTCTGGGAGTTGTTTTTCTCCCGTTCAGATTCCTCCCGCTTCTTCTGCCTGAGCTCCTCCTGGATGCGTTTCTTTTCTTCCTGAGCTTCTCTCTTCTGTCTTTCGTGTTCTTTCCTCTTCTGTTCTTTGATCTGTGCAGATACATGAAACATAAAAAATTATGGCAAAATAACCGTTTTTAATGGTTTGTTTAACCGATTTTCAGCATTACATCACTTACATATGGAAAGAGGCTCCGATTTGTCACAATCCAAACTGCTTATAAATCGGCCAAGTACTTCCTGAGATATTCCATAAAGAAGAAAAACTGTTTTGGGCTGTTATAGCCGTTAGTAACAGCTATTCTGGTAAAATAAAACATCGGACATCATCCATGACCCATAATGAACATACCTACAAATTTTCAGAAAGATCGGCCCAGAAGTTTTGTCTGAAGCGAGTGGAACACATTTTGACCACGGACAGACACACAGACAGACAGACAGACAGACACACAGACAGCATTTCTTCATTCCCATTGTAAAGTACTCTCGGTTCTGTAAAAACTGGGAGTACAAAAAGGGTGGGATAGGGAGAAGATGGCTTGGGAAAGGAGAAATACAGAGGAGAGAAAGTGAAAGGAGAAGGGGAGGGAAATGAGTGGAAAGAAGGAAATGGAAGAAGGTGGCGGGAAAGAAAGAAAAGTGGAGAGACCGAGAGAGAGACACAGAGAGAGAGAGAGAGAGAGAGAGAGAGAGAGAGAGAGAGAGAGAGAGAGAGAGAGAGAGAGAGAGAGAAGTGGGGAGGGGAGGAGGGGAGAAGTGTGTGTAGAGTGGCCAGTTGGAGGTCATGGATGGTAGAAAGTATACCTAAAGAAGAAAATGAAGGTGAACAAAGGGGGTGGAAATGAGGCTGAATGAAGAGTGGACAGGGGGAGTTTTAGGAAGGGGGGGGGGAATGATAAAATGCAGCCGTACATCTGAGTGGCCAAGGAGGAAGGGAGGATCACAGCAAGAGAAATGACAGACAGGTGACGTTGGAGAGTGCGAGAGGGAAAGGAAGACCCATGCAGACAAACTACGAAACTGGTCAGATGGAAAGAGAGAGTGGAAGTGAGGACTTACACAGAAAGTAGAGTGGATAACAAAAAGAAAAAGAGAAAACAAAAAAGAGGAAGGGGGGGGGGGGGGAGTGGACTGGAGGAGGGTGCATGATTATGCAGCCAGCGAGGAATGATAGGATATACTGGGGAGAAAAGGGGAAAACTAGGGGAGAAAGGTTTAAATAACAAAAAGTGTGTGTGTGTGTGTGTGTGTGTGTGTTGATGCCAGGGGAGAGCAATTGGAGAGGACAGGGGACAGAGGAGATAAGATAAGATAACGTTGCTTATAGCCCAGCCGACCGCAAAGGCCACATCAGGGCTGTCACCACGTTAAAATCAACTCACAAGTCATTTAAAAAAAATTTTAAAAAAACTTTCACACATCTCTTTAAATGACATCTTCTAGAAACGCACCAGAAACTTCGTTAAAAATCTTTCTTCCGTAAAATCTTAAATCAGATGAAAAATGTTAATCTCTCTCAAAAACAAGGATCACGTCAGGCGGGACATCCCTGAACAGGATCTTCATGGACTCCACTGTAAAATGTTTGTGTCTCACATCATGCAAGTCCCAACACTCTAAAAGAACATGTTTCATTTTTGATTGCATATGACATGGAAGCACCACGGAGCTTCTTCACTCTTTAAAAGTAGGAATGGGTAAAATACGAATGGCCGGTGTGCAGCCGGCACAGAACCTTTTCCCTCTTTACGACCACCAACGTAGAGGAGGAACTCCCCCAAGGTCTGGACGGATCTGAAAGAGTTTGTTAAACGTCTGGGTTTTTCCAATCCTCCTGCCAGAGGACTCTGACATAATCTTTAAATTTTTGGGGTTTCACATCTGAGCGGGGGATATATATGTTGGACAGTTTCTCTCTTGTGGCGTTCTTGGCAAAACGATCAACCATTTCGTTCCCGCCGATCCAACATGCCCAGGAACCCAAGCTAGAGTAATTTTGAAACCATCCGTTTTCAACTTGCTAAAAAGTTCAAGAAATGTAAAAGTCTGGATGCTGAAGGTTGCGGCCAGCCATGGCCTCCAAAGCTGACAGCGAATCCGACAGAACCAAAACCCCCTTTTCGTAGATTGGAGATTATCTTCAAAGCCAGAACCAGAGCAGCAAGTTCAGCAGAATAGACAGAAGCATCTGAATGTATATGGTCATTCTCTCGAAACGTATACCATTTCTGTGACTTATCAAGTAAAAAATTTGAAAATGATTTTTCTGATGAAAAAAGCATTCTGCTAAAGCATACATTTCCTGTATACATTATCATAAAAATAAAACAGTCAAAACTCTCGTTTGTGTTGAAATTATGATAAAGAACAGGGTCAGCACCGTCCCGCGTGTATCAAGGACACCAAAATGGTGTAATTATTAAGTCATTATTTAAAGATTTTTGCATTATTTTTTAGTATTTTTGAGCTAAAGATTTACTGATACAACCAATATACGGGAATCAGTGTTATTTTTTTCATTTTTTATGCATTGTTACTGCATTCTTCATTTTGGACTTTTGGAGATGACTGGAATCTGTTCTTAATTTAATTTGTTTTCACAAAGGATGGCAGGGGCTTGTAAATACGGTTGTATGTGATCAGTTGTTTTTATTGCAAGGTTTGAAATGAAGGGATATTTATTCATTCCAACTGATATTGTGTTTGAATATTACAGTTACTAAATCGTGGTCTCGCGTAACATGCACACCATCCCGCATGTAACAAGGACACCACCACTCTTCAAGCAACACTTCAAGAAAAAAGCACCACAGCAATACAGTTCCAACAATGTTTTATTTCCTCCATGTTTCAGCAGTTTTCAGAATTCACTGAACCCTTCGACTTTCCAGTCTCTGAAAGAATTCAACATGGAACAAGTTCAATTCCTGTTTTGATGATCAGTTTGTAGTCACTGTTTTGAACATCATCTGGACCCGGAATAGTAGAAGATCTTTGTCTCCAGGACAGGCCACAAGAAAGTGACAGTCAGTGGATCTGTGCTTGTGACCACACCTGGGGAGAGAGGAAAAACTTAGACTTGCTGAGCAATTGGAGTTCTTTTCTTTCTTTTTTTTTGTGTGTTAAAGTCATCAATACTGTATGTATTATCTACAAAGAAATGAAATTCATTTTTATATGCTAAAACAAAACGGGATAGAACTTCTCTTTGAAAGCTGGTATTTAGCTAATACATCACACTGATTGCTGCACACAAAAATTTGCCTACATAGAACTTATCATGGTTTACACTGTCAAAACAAACAATAACGTGCAATGTCAAAAGAAAGCGCAAAATTTCAAAAGCACTAATTACCACTGAACGTCATTTTTATATTTTTAAGCAAAATAACAGAAATTAACATTACTTATGTACCGATTATATAAATAATTCATTTCACCCAAGTCTTGAAACTATGTAGACAACTCATGTGGTAACAAAACGCCATCTCACATGGTGTCTGGGTTTCGTGTGGATGTAAAACCTTTCACATCATTTCTAAACAATCACACAAGAATGAAATAAAAATTTTACGTCATTTTTTTACGTAAACACCGCTAGACGCTTTATATAATAAGTTATTTAAGTTTTTTTTGTTTTCAAAAAGACCTGATCAACAACTTTTCACGAACTATCGATGACGTCGCCCAAAATGGTGTCTGCAATACGGGGCAGTGCCCATTCACAGGTTTCTTTCAAATCTATCATAATCAAAACAACATTGGGGCAAACATTAAAATGACTTTATCAAAGACATTACTATATTAGTGCTACAAACAGTTATTGTATGGTAAACAGATAAGATAATGTTGCTTATAGCCCAGCCGACCGCAGAGGGCCACATCAGGGCTGGTGAAATGGTAAACATCAATTAAATCGAACATAATATGGTAAGAATCCGAACAAAAACGTAATGCCGTGTGTGAAACCCGTTCCATGTTCGCATGTGTCGGGCACATTTAGCTGGACAAAGCAGCAAAATTTGCGACAAATCCACACAATTCAGATCTTTTAATATATGAAAAAACAATACCCCACTGATTAAAACTAGGTAATCGAGTGCAAAATAAAGAAACTTACCTTCAATCTTTGGAATGGCACTGTCGTCACGAACGTAAAAATGACGACTCGTCGGACACCCACACACACTTTTTCGGATTCTCGCGCGGTGCTCGTCCGAAGGGGGTCACGAGTGGGAACACAGTACCATTTAACCCCTCCGCTACATAGTTACTCTCCTAAAAACGGTTTCTGCGTGAAAGTATCCCCATACAAGTATTTGCGGGATCCCCATACGTATCGCGAAAGTGGACACCATGTCACCGATCGGTAAAAAAATACATTTTTGTGTATTTACAGATAAATGGCGATACACAAACAAGAGAATATTCGCTGCAAAAGAATTAAACCCCTCTAAACCATTTTTTTGGGTACTAAAGACATTTGCATATATCGCTCCGCCAGTTTGTTTTGCCTGAATGGAATCGGACACCATGTGATACCTCGAGCCCCGTTCAAATTTTTGTCGTTTCTCCTAAGTACAAAGGTGATGAGGCCCGATATCTTTTCAAATGCAAATATATAAGTTTTTAAATCCTTAACATAGTTTATAACCGTCTTACTTTCGCTGGCCAGTTTGATATTATGTTGTTTGTGAGATCGGGTTTTTCGATGTCACAAAAGGCTGCTTACGAACCCCCCAAATTTGACAAAAAATGATGGGGAAAAAAATAAACGAGACAGATAAGAAGCCAACACTGCCATGCAGGTTATACAATGCAGTTGCTAATTGGAATCCATTAGGTGCAATTTAAACATTGTTTAATTTAAATTTGTACGAGGCTTTGACATCGCCCCCCTGCTGGATACTTTCGAGAGAAGCCCATATGTTCCAACAGTATCTGAGAAGGAGCCCCAGGGCAATAGGCTGCAGAGGCCACTCCATCTCAACTTGGAACCGTCAGTGAAACCTTTTTGATAGGATGGGAAATTTCGAACAGAGGTCAGCATACAATCCTTGTACGCCAAGAGCGGGTAGACCTTTGCGAAAAGCTGCAAGATCGAAACGAATCTCTGTGTGAAAAAGGTCCACGGAGGCTGTTTCCGAAACTTGGAAAAATGGGACACAACTCCTGGGTCTAGACCTGCATTCCGCACGTGAGGCTGCATACGAAGACCAAAGGGCGGAATACATTTAGGGTTGTTTTCAAACTTACTTTGGAACGGAGGGTCAAAGACACAGTCATAGCAGGGTTTTTGGTTCCGAGAACATTCCGATATAAAAATTTAGAGGACAATTTCAGCCTGCGTTGGACAGTGAAGGTTCACCTGCCTCTGCGTACAGGCGTACACAGGGGGGTGGGGAAATGCTCCAAGACAGAGACGAACCCCTTGATGGGGGATAGGTCCAAGAGTTTGAGGTAAGACGATCTTGCAGAGCCGTACACAGCACAACCGTATCCATTTTTGGGAAAGGGCCAGGGCTCTGTAGAGGTGCAGCAAAGTTTTCTTATCAGCGCCCCAGTCATGTGCGCTAAAGACCCCGCAAAAATAATCAGTGCTTTCTGGCAAGCAGTTTTGAGGTTTTTAATGTGTCCCGAGAAAGTTAAGTTTCTGGTCAAAATAACTCCTAGAAATTTTTTCCTCTTTGACAGCTGGGAAAGGGAGATTTCCCTACTTGAATTTCAGGATCGGAAAAAACTGACGGAAATTATGGAAGTGAATACACGTGTCTTTGTAGGGGAAAAGGTGAAACCGTTTTTCATCCGCCCACTCACGCACTGATGAATTTTATCCACACAAAGCTGGAGCCTGCGCTGGATACTCGGGTACAGGCTTCCAGTTGCGTAGACAGCAAATCACCACAAACAATAGCAGTCTGAACCCTGCTGAACTGATTTTAACAATGTTGTTGATCTTGATGCTAAGAATGCAGGAGACAGTAAAGCTCCCCTGTGAACACCCAACTCCTGCTCGTGAACATCAGAGAGAGTGGTGCCAACCCGGACCTGAAACTGTCTTCGCCAAAAAATTTTGGTACGAAAAGTGGAAGATGACCTCGAAAACCAAGATCATGGAGATCATGAAGTATCCCAACTTCCAGGTGGTATCGTAGGCCTTCTCCAAGTCAAAGAAAATTGCCACTGCATGCTGTTTGTTCAAAAAGGCGTTCCGAAGTGTAATTCCAGACGAATCAAAAAGGGCAACTGTAGTCCGATGTTTGCGGAAACCACACGTTCTTTCGCCAAAAGGCCATCATTTCCAGTTTCCACATGAGTCTAGCATTGACTATTTTCTCCATCAATTTACAGCACCAGCTGTCAAAGCAAAGGTAAGGGAGTTTATGGTTAGAAAGATCTTTCCAGGGTTTGGGAATGGGAATAAATGAGGGCTTTTCGCCAAGAAGGTGGAAAGAAACCAGTATCCACACATGGTAGTATACATGTAGCAGTATTCAGACCTTTTTGCGGAAGATGTTTCAACAGTTTATAATGGATTTCATCAATACCTGGGGAGGGAAACGCTGCAGGAAAGTAAGGCAGATTCAGTTCATTTAACGTGAAAGGAAGATTGTAGTCTTCATTTGTTTGACGAAAAGTTGCAGGGTGATTTTCTTTAAGGGCTTTGTTTTTGACAAAACTGGCTGATTGTTAGAAGAGGAGGGAAATTTTTTCAAAGGTTGAAGCAAAGCAGATTAGCAACTGCTTTTTTTTTCTGTTATTAAAGAGTCAGAAAACTTTTAGATGGTTCACAGTGCAGTACGTGGGACAGGTGTTCTTCCCTTTGATTTTCTTAATGATGTTCCACACTTTTTTCTTGGAAGTTTTAGATGTCAGCCTGGAGCAGAAGTTTCTCCAGGACTGACGTTTACCGATTTTAAAAGTGTGTATCGATTTGGCACGGATTTCTGATGGGCTCGAGCGTTGGGCCCCGAAGGTCGTTGTTATAAACCCACGCTGAGCCCGTTTGCAAACTTTGAAATTGTTGGCAGTCTGAATCGAACCAGGGTTTTTGGCATTGGAGTTTGTCGGGAAAACACTGGAATACAGGTTTTAGCACATTTGATCACAGTGTTAGTCAGAGATTCTGCTGGTCTGGACTCCCGAAGAAAATCAGTGTCCTGGAATTCTTGGAAATAGTGGTTGCAAATAGATCCCATTTTCCTTCTTATAATTTAGATGTGGAGAGACAGAGACGTTTTTAGTTATACGGGTTTAAAAGAACAGGGAAATGGTCACTTCCGGCAGATCGTCATGACAGACCACTCATAGTCCAGGACCAGCGAGGGGCCCAAATCGACAAATCTAAACACGAAAGTGAAAACCTTTTGGGAAAAGTGGGGGAAAGTTGCAGATCCGTCGTTCAGACAACACAAACAAAATCAGAAAGGACATCCTCAATAAGCCCGACCTCTGATGATGAACTGACACTACCCCAAAGAGGATTGTGACCGTTAGAGTCACCCAACAGCAAAAAAGGTCCCAGAAAGTTCTCTTTATGAGACTTGACAAGGTCCTGACGACAAACCGGGACAGAAGGTGGTAGATAAAGTGAGCAGATTGTCACAGTCTTGTGGAGAGTGACTCTCGCAGCTACGCCTGAAGGGAGGTAGTCAGAGCGACAGGATTATACAGGCAGAGTTTTGGGGTATGAGATAAGATAAAGTGCTTATAGCCCACCGGACCGCAAAGCCACATCAGGGCTGTTTGTGTATGAGAAGGGCAACACCGCCCGACAGTCCCAAGTGGATGGTTGTGCAGGTTTAGAAAGAATATTAAAGCCAGAAAGAGTGAAGGTCTTCTGGTTGAATTTTAGTTTCCTGAAGAGCCACGACGGAAAGGTTTTTTTAATTGACACAGAAGCTGCAGCTCCTCAAAGTTGGAATTTAGTCCCACGTATATTCCAATGGATTACTGTACTATCCATGGTTGCAGAGGCGAAAAGGAGAGAAATCAGGTCATCTCCTCATCAACGTCCGCTTCCCAATGGAGTGAATTTATTGCTTAGTTTCACTGGACTGTGTTGGTCTTCAGACCTGCTGGCAGACTTGCCCGCAGGTGACGAAGGCCTGGAGTTTGGAGATGGTGGAGGTTTCTTTTTCATCTCCACCATCTCCACACTCCATTGAACGCCCCCGTCTGCACGAGCACTGCTCAAGGGAGGTCGAGGTGGAGGCTGGCTTTTTGATCTGCCCAGCAAACAGAATGGAGTAGAAATGCTGGGCAGTCTGGGGGGTGGCAGATTTTTTTGCCCCCACCAGGGTCACCTACTTGGTTGGGAGGTGGGGGACTTGCTTCCCCCCAAAGCTTAAACTGTCTTCCTTGTAAAGTCTGGAGAAAGTAAAATCGCAGTCTGGCAGCAGACTGAACGTGTCGATACTTTTTAATTTACCACCGAAGCATATGAAGACGCTGTTGGGGTCTGACTGTCAACAACCTGTTTGCGGGCTTCAAAAAACGAGATCCTTTTCTGTTTTAAACCTTTGGGAGTTGACTCCTGAATCCAAAAGGGCAGTTGCGTGAAGAGGAGGGGGTCGCCACCGCAGTTCGCACAATGGCCGGGGCTTTACACGGCCCATCATGGGTTTGCTTTCAACAAACCCCACACACCTCCTGCCCAGAACCCGCGGTCCTGACATGACCAAACTTCTGGCATTTGAAGCAACGCATTGGAGACGGAACATACATTTGTACACGGACATTCAAATATCCTACTTGATGACAGGAGGCAGCACAGGGGGCAAAATGTCAGAAAGAGGGTGTTGGTGGCCACTCTTTCTGCACCTTTTTCACTGTCACCCTATGCACCTCTGTCCCCAACCCTGGATTGCCAGTTCTGCCCTTGATCTCTGGCCTCTGAGACACCTCTAAGATCTGGGCATCGAATGACTCCCTTAAGGAATTCACTTTTAATGGGGAGTCACCCGATCTCTCGGTCCCAAACCCGCTTTGTAGCTTTCAGCAGCTGCTCTGATTGTTTCTTAGTTTTACACTGGGTGAGAAATTGCCGTTTTGAGGTCGCTTAATGGACTGTGGGTCTCCTGCAATACCTTGGAAGCCCTTCTGTATTGCAAACGGCTTAGTGCAGAAAGAGGTTTGGGCCTGCTCCTTGCTTTCCATTATTAACCAAGAGGACCAAAATCCTGACAACTGCCTTGTTTCACTATCAAATCAGAGTCTCCATCAGACTCCTGTATGACCCTTTGCGAAATTAACTGCACTTTCTTTTTTGGGGGGATGATTTTTGGTTGAAGTCATATTTTTTGGGGAAAAAAATTTCATCTCTCCCTACCCACCCACCATGGAGTCCAAACTAAGGGGCCAGGCCAAGAAATCATTTTCTTGACACCCTTCCAGGTTTCAGGGGAGACATACAACAGACAGAAACCAAACCAACCCTATCCCCCCTGATCATGCCAACTCCCGGGGAACAGAGAGCTGAACACGCAGGGGTTTTCCTTGGCCAGCCGGAGAAATGCCTGTTTGACCCAGCCCCAAGAAGGGGGGCCAATTAGTACACCCGGGGCCCGAGTGTACCCCTGTCTAGGAGAGGTCCGAGCCAAAGTGATGTGTTGAGAGCACTGGCCCTCTCAATCACCAGGATCTTCCCTTCCCCTCTGACACAGGTCGCACCGCACGGCAAAACGCGGCGGATCTTAAGGAATCACAGAGAGAAAGGGGTGTGGAAAAGAAAACTTGAAGGGAGACGAAGATAGAAAAGGGCCAAATAAAAGGCAGAAAACAAGAAAAGGAGAAAGGCGGGTTACTCTTAGTCAGGATCCTCACCCTTAGCCTATCTGACATGGAAGCCCTACCAGGGGCATCAACTCCTTACCACGTTACGCTTAGGCCAGACAGCATCTTGACTTCTCAGGCCTAGAAGCAGTTTGAAAAAACCAGCCTATCTCCAAGTATTGATGCCCCCCGCCAGCAAAGCCTAAAGGATCACAGGACCACGCAAGCCCTCCGACCACGGCAAGGTTGCAACCCCTGGAGGGGGAACAGAGGAGGTGTGGGGGAGGGGCAGAGCAAATAAAGAGTTGGGAAGAAGTATTATGTAAAAAAAAAAAAAAGAAGGTTGTTCCAACACACAGGACGGAGGTCACAGAAGAAGGGAAAAGAGAAGGTGTTATGAACAGGAAGACTGAAAGAAGTCAGGATAAGGGTCTGGAACTAACGTGAAGGACAGAGTGATGTGCAGAAAGTGGAAGAGTAAACAAAAGGATCAGGTAAAAGTACACAAGAGGAAAGTGTAACTGAGAAAGAAATGGATTTTCATGACTAGTGTACATCAAACTCAAATGAACAATGCAAGTAAGTGAAAAGCATTACATTTGGGCTGCATTAAAGGATTAAGTATGGTAAGCATTTAAAAGGAAAATGGGAAAGAGGGGAGTGACAAGAAGACTGGGGGTTTGAGTTTGAGGCACCTCCAATCTGAAGTTAAAAAAAGAAGACAGAAAGAGACAGAGAGACAGACAGACAGAGAAAATGACAGACAAACAGACAGATAAACACACAGACAAAGGTGACCAGACAATGGAACTGGAGGACAGAGTGAGAATACATAAGGGAAAGTGAACTGGCAATGGAATGAAGTTTACATAAGGAATGCACATCAAACGTCAGTAATTATCAAATACATAGAGGGAATTACATATATAGAACAGTAAACAAGTGGGGTAACGTTTGCTCCCATAAGAAAACCTAACACAGAGTAACTTTTATTCAAGACTGGGCACAGCCTTTTACATATAAAAGCTTACAGAAGTTTGAAAAAGAACAGTGCCAGAAACTGTAAACTGTTCAATGTAGAACAGATGGCATAAATAAAGTTTGGTTCATTTAAGCCAGTACCCTTCCTCCCACTATTCAAGCCATCAGGAAAGTTTGCACGCATCTTGTGAGCACCATAGGTGCTGTGTTTGTGCATGGTAAAACTACCACTATTACCAATACAAGCATAGCATTAAACAACACACCGAAAAGTTATCAGGTTCATAAAGATTCAAAATCTTAATGTTAAAAAAAAAAAAAGAAAAAAAAGTCCCCTCCCTTGTTCTGCATGCTTAAAAACTATCACTAGTATCCAGGCATGGTACTGAAGGAAAATCATTTTCCCTGAAAATGTTTGGGGTCCAGGCGGGGTCAAGGGCAGAGCCCCTTGTGGGGTCAGGGGGCAGCGCCCCCTGAAGCTGAAGGTTTTTCAGCAATTCTAGCCTGTAAAAAAGCCTCTCCTTGAACTAATTTCAGTTCATACTAAGCAATTTCTGCCACAAAATAAGCTCTCCTAGAATCACTTTATCAGTCATTCCTTCAACCCAAAGGAGGTTTTAAACCCAAGTAGTCACATAGCAAAAATGAGTCCATATCTACATTGCTTTAGGTGGCATACATTAAGTCAAATTGTAAACGTTTTACTTACTATGTCAGTGAAGCACACACACAGTGTACACACAGGAGACCCCTCATTTTGCACAACTTTGGTCATCATGTCCAGCACCACCAACACAGCATAGCACAGCACAGCAAAGTAGTGGTCTATTTCATGTCTTGAGTTCCAGTTTTGTTTACTATGTTCAATTCTTTTATGATCCGTCTCCTCTACATTAGTTACTCCTTTTACTTTTTACATCTATCTGAATACAGTACAAAATGAGTTTAAGTTTTGCGTCTCTTTTAACGTACAAATTTTAAGTTATGTGTCTCTTCAGTGCAAGCAATGTGAATGAGATGAAGACTACGTTTTGCCTGATTTCTCAGCCATCTGCTTCACGAGCAGAGCCTACTTTTTGTAATGTCCAAACCTTATTCTCTTTGCCTCCTGTCTGTAATGTTCAATGCCTTTCTCTTTGAAGCCAGCCAAATGTGTTCCTTCTGGAACAGTTCAAACTTTTTCTTTCTTTCTTCTTTTTCTTTCTCCAAAATGTGGTGGTAAGTCTATCAACTGTTCCAAGCACGACGAAAACGTTTCATTTTCGTGGCTCCTGTTCAGCCAATCCCATCGCCATTTGTTTGCCACACCAGCATCAATATCTCCTGTCGCAGAATTTCGCGGAACTATGTCTGTACGCTTTGGCATTTTTATTTTTTCCTTCTTTTTCTTTAATCTTGTTCAAATTCGATCACGTCGACCCAGAGCGGAAAGCAGTGGCGAATGTCACGAAAGCGCATGCGCGGAAGTAGTCCTGCTCAATGCTACTTCTCGCGAGACGAAGGCTTGAAGTGAATGACCTGAAACGAACTAAGTGGGCTGGTCTCGTCGGGCACGGGTCGTTTTTTTTTTTTTTTTTTCTTCTTTTCGCGGATTTCCGCGAATTCGCGGACATGTACCATGCCTGGTATCAGGTTCATAAAGATTTCAAAACGTTGATGTGAAATTTTTTTTTTTTTTTTAAACCTGAAGTTCCCTCCCCTGTTCTGACCTGTCTCCTCTCCTCCTCCTGCTCTCTCTCCAGCTCCCTCTGGTCCCAGCGCTGCAGAATGGACTTCAGCTTGGCCTCCTCCTCCATCTTGCGGTCCTCCCGGGTCATGTGCCTCAGCGAATCGTACGGCGAGGGCAGGGGGCTGTTGCTGCGGCTGGACCTGGAGCTGAAACGCCCTCCTCCTGCTTCGTAGGGCTCCCCAGGGTCTGGGCAGGACGCCTGTCCCGACGAGCTGGAGCTGACTGAGGAGGAGCGGAGGCCTCCACCAAAGCTGTGGATTTACGTACGGTTTCATTGCTACAGCGGTAACCTCCTGTTCACAATATCTAAAATAAATTTTCACAACTGGTTCTCAATGAGGGGATTGGGGGGGAGGGGGGGCAGGGGGTGGGAAGGAGAGGAGCATGGGTGGGCTGAGGGAAGGGCGACATGAGAAAGAGGGAATATGGTGAGGGTGGGGGTTAATTCCCTGTAAATCTGGTATAAAGACAAAAATGAAAAAAAAAAGGGGGGGGGGGGGGGGGGGGGGGGGTAAAAAAAATCTTTGTATTCTGTATTTGGGTCAATATTGAACAGGCACAAAAATTATTTAGAGAAATGGAGTCTAAACTGGAGGAAAACCTATCACAGTGAAAAACAAACGCAAGAAAAAGAAGAAATTTCACTACTAAAAGCAGTTTTACGATGCACTTATCTGTCTGTGTTGTGCTGTGTGGCATTGCAGTTTGCACTGCACCAACCTGTACTGCATCATGTAGCTAGGCACCACACTGTGCTGTGCTGTGTTAAGATGTACTGAAATGTACTTCTTTGAAAAACATCATGCTGCACTTCATGGCATGGTGCGGAATTACACTGTGCAAAAAGACATCACTCTGCATTGCATTCTGTTTCACAGCATTCAACACCAGAGTCCTGTACGGCACTGCACTTAAATAAATACACTACACTGTACCATATCACATTATACTGCTTTGAACTACCGTAAAGTTCGGTCTATTGAGTGCACCTGTATATAAGCTGCACCCACTAAATTTTTTAAAAATCTGAACTTTTTTCACAAATAAGCCACACTTGTTTATAAGCTGCAGATATACACAACACAGTCCGATGTACCGCACGCGGCAGCTGGCCGAGCGTTGAGTTAACATAGTGTCGAAAATCAACACATACAATGACATGTGTTCATTGCATTCACTGGCGTTTAAATAGGTCAGAATACAAGAGCATGTTTCCAGCTTTACTTCAGTCTTCTTCTTTTTTTTAAGTACGATGTGTTTTAAATCAATTAGAATTGAAGTTTTTATGAGGCTTCTTACAAGTGTTGTCTTTCCAACATCATTGCTTAAAAACAAAAACGAAAAAAACAACACATTAACGATGCGCTAAAAAGGCAGTTCTCTCCAGCATTCATTGGCGTATCAAGCTAAGCGATTGGTTGAGTACTCAAAAGCACAAGCCAATCAAAGCGAAGGTATCAAATGCAAACCTTCACTCCCTGTCTACGATTTCAACAATGGTGGAACAAAGCCAAGGTCTGACAATGACCGAGTCGAATGCGCTAATCGTTTTTGAATTGCAAGATGCACTTGGTAAGATAACGCATATAATAACAAATCAGAACATTAATGAAACGATTCGATTGTTTTATTTCGCTTAATACCGTGCCAATGTTTAGTTATTTTGTTCGTAATTCAGACCTGCCAACCCCCTAAGAGACCAATGAGTAAGAATTGAAGCTCAGTGAGGCAGAAATGTGTAATTTCTGAGAGCTAAGAGTAATCGAGCGCGACATTTACCTTTTTCAAACACGATGTGATGAATAAAAAAAAATGAATGTGCACACACATAATAAATAAGACAGAATGAAATCAGTTTTAAGACAGATTTGATCTTTGTTCTGATATATCTATTAGTTAAAATCAGACATATTTTCAACCACAGTGACAAGGATAAATTCAACAACTGTATTTACAAGACCACTAACACTCACATTTATGATTAATCTATGATAATTTCAGAACATGAAGATACCATCAATCTTCACCTAGAAAATATTTACGGACGATTCAGATATGGAAACCCCTCCCCACTCCAACAACTCAACAATCCTTCCTGGATGATTATTAACCTAGTGGTGCATGTCTGATGAAAAGACTTTCTTAACCATCAAACTCTTGCATGTAACTTACAGCTACTGAGGATCAACTTTTCAGTGCACGAGTTATTAGCGAATAGAAGGGAAAGGAAAATGAAAGTGCCTGCTGTGACCGTCTGATCTACATGGTCCAAGTGATCTAACCTTTCTTTTTATTTGCTAAATTAGGGTACAGGGAGAGATCAATGTCTAATGGCCCTGAAAAGAACAAGTCTAGAGGATGAGTTGTTCCAGATGACGTTCGATTTATTATGTTTGAGAAGGATTCCTTGTATATTTATGGGCAGAATAATGGTGGCTGGTTGTCATCATCTGAGGGTGGTCGCTCAGTAGCCAAGAAGAGAATGCAACAATGTTCCTGTCTCCGTCGGGAAATCTCCGTCTGAAATAAAAGCTAGACTGCCTTCAGGGCTACCACTTTCGAGTTCAGACTGTCATCCTGTCCATATTGGACACCAGCTCCCAATATTCCAAAAGAAAGCCAGTCTGCGAGTCTCTGTCATACTCATTGCTTCCCTGACAGGCAGTAAAAACTGCCATTTCTGGAGAAGGCAGGAAGGTGTGTGAAGGGCAGGAATGGAGGCGAAATGTGAGGATGGGGGGGGGGGGGGGGGGGGGGGGTTCTTTGTTGTGTGTGTTTTTTCATAAGTGTTTTGTTTTGCAGAAAAAACTATTATCAGATTCCATACATGCTATATTTATTGGAAAAAAAAAAAATTGTACAAAAAACTGGCTTGTTCATGCAAGTAAAAAAAAAAAAGTAAAAAAAAACCACCAATATATATTTGCTTCTTCCTGGTAACACTAAAGGACAATTATTTTTTTCATAGTAGAGGTGTGGGCTTGAGGAAAATGAAGAATAACAAGGTAAAAAACAAACATCAATGACGAGGGTCTAGTAGTTTAGTTTCCAGCTTGGAACTGCTTTCAGGCATGCCTGCCTCAATCTTCTCTATCCTTGTTTCTTTCTCTTTCTCACGCATGTGCTGCAACACATATAGGGACAACACACACAAAAACCACACACAAACAACATCGTCCACACAGTGAAGAAAGGCAGTCAACAACTTGCAGGTGACATTCCAAGCAACACTCAGACACTCACTGCATAGCCATTGGTATCGGCATCATGGAGGCAAGGTAAGAGCCAACTAGCCGTCATTGATCGCCAGTCGTATACCCATGCCTGCAAAAAACACATTAAACGTCAATAATACGTCTCCAAAAACAGCGGACTACACAGAACTGTGTAAGTGGATCCTCACTAAGTCAGAGCCTTGCCATGAAAAACAAACAAATGCAAGTAGGAATCGCCAAATCAAAAAACAATCCATAGATTCGTGCCTAACTGCTGACAGGTGAATTTTTTACACTATTACCAGGCATTGGGCTGTCAGTATGCGCAGTAACACAGTATTCATAGAACAAAACTGGTCTCAGAACACCTTATTTGGGCTTTTTAAGATCACTGTGATTTTATTTTGGACCAGTGATAGAGAAAAATTTTCCAGGGCGTTTTGAAAGTCAAAAGAATTACATGTGTTTGGTTTGTCACGGTGGGGGGGAAAGGGAAAGTGGATGCAACTATCCTCCATAAATCCTGCGTTTACACATCTACAAGAATACTGCAATCGAGCAGAATCAATACTTGCACTTTCGGCATCTTGTTGCTGCTGGTATACATTCAACTTCTCCTTCTTCGTCTCGAACCTGTTGTAAAGCTGGTCAAGCAACACAGAAAATCTAAATTCTAATCACATTTCAAACAATACAGTCACCGCTTTTTCATCAAATTGTAACCGATGGATAAACGACTGTGATGGATTGCTATTCATATATATAGACCCAGAGGTTTTGCTGCCGTATTAAAAACTATCGGATAGAAGTATCTTAGGCCTGCAATGGACTGAAAGCCAAATTATGGTCGAATCCTCCTCCCTTTTTCCATATTCCCCACCCACCCACCGGCAAAGTTGCACTGTTCTCTGGCTTCAACTTTATGTTACGCTGACTCTTTTATGTCCTTGGACTCTTCCCTATACATGACCCCCCCCCCCCCCCCCCCACCCCCCCCCCCCCCCCCCCCCCCCCCCCCCCCCCCCCCCCCCCCCCCCCCCACCCCCCCCCCTCCCACCCTTCTCTCTAGCGGAGTGAAAAATTGGCGAAAAAAAATCACATTCAAAGGGGGATATACACACACATGGCTGCTTAATGGGTGAGGGGAGGAAGGGGGGGTGGCAGGGGGGTACAAGGAATAGCGTAGTGGTCAAACACTGGCGGTTCTTATTGTGTTCCATGCTGTCTTTTTCTGCAGCAGGAGAAGAGGGGAGTTTTAATTTTGTGGTGATTCTTTTTTTATATTTATTTTTTACTTGTAACAGCAAAGAGACAAAAGTAACCATAAAAGGTCTTGATCAGTAGCTGGTATTGTAGTTTAGAGCTGTTGTTTTTTTACAGTACATGGCACAAACTTTACCAGTCAAAACGGCACACCCAATGCAACAGAACGTTTGTGACTGAAAAGACTGAAGTGTCGTTTATTGATTCTCTGGCAAATTTTGGATTACTTATATTATAAAAGAGTTTTGCTTTTATTCTCACACTGCACCTCCTTCCCCATCACCTGCAGCTGCAGGCTGGTATTATCACAGTACCATCACAGCTGGTGAGCTATCCCAGGGTAAGAACTGCAGGACATGTTGCAAAATTGGTACAACTATTAACCATGTTGCTGTAACCAAAATATCAAGTGAAACGCTAGCTTTCTTCCCATACTGGTTATTTGGGAAGGCTTAATCATAGGCATGGGGTTAAACAGGGTCTGCTCAAAGCTATTAGTGGCTTCCACATGCAAATTTCCTCAGTCTGACCTAAAAAAAAAAAAGTTTATCACTTTTTCCGCTCCAATGAGAGTAGTGACTTGCGTCGCTGTGATAAAAGACTGCCCACTTTCACAGGTGTGGACAGTTTAGATTCCTTCTGCTGTTGGATCGTAGCAAACTTCTTGTGGCATTAAGTGACAAGTAGGGGGCGTCTGCATTGATGCAGAGTCACTTCACCTTTTTTTTTCTGATGAAAAGCTTTATCATTAATGCCGTGAATATTATTACACAGGACATACACACAAAACAAACAAAAATAGCTGTACAATATGCCTAAAACTATAAATTTGGTAGTAACATGAGATTACTAAAGGAACAAATGAAGATCAAGAGGGAAAGGCCAATTAAACTAGCACTTGGTGAGTGTGCCAGCCCACTTCTCCATTGGCTCAATACCTCTTTAATAAAATCAGCCGTACATTCGTTTTGGCCAAAAAGGTTGGTCAGTGAGCTGGGTCCATGGGCAAAAGGGTGAATAAAATATTTACAAAGAAACTGAGGAGAGAAAAAGAGGAGGAGGAAAGAAGGGAGACAGAGAGAGAGAAAAAGCGGAGGTGGGGGAAAGAGAGGGAGAAAGAAGGAAGAAGAAGAGAGTGAAAAGCGGGAGGAGGGGGAAAGAGCAAGCCACGAGAAATACAATACATTTAAAGGAAAATGTGATCTCTCCAGCAAAAGACAGAAGTCAGACCAGAATGAATTGTATTCAATGAGCCAAGTGTGACAGAGATCACTCACAGTTGATATGAGTTCTCTGCGCCGCTGTAAGAAAACCACTAAAATTTGGTAGGTTTCATGGTTTTTTTGCTTACAACAAACTAGGAAGTGACACATTATAAACAACTCACAGCCTTTCCTTCATATCATATGAACTATTGCAACTTTAAAGGCTTTTTTAAATATCAAAATAGCTTCTGTAGTACTGGCTGCTTTGGAGCGCCTTCCACTTTTTCATCTTCAACATCGAGCAACCCTAAACCAACCACAAGGAGGGTCTTTCTCTCTTCTTTCTATTGACATGTATAAACTATTTATCATTTTGTGGGAGGTGTTCACAAACATAAAACCCTTTTACTGACAGCCTGTGAAGGCTACAGTATTTTCACTTGTAAACCAAACCCTTTGTTGGGCTTGGCTGAAGCCAGTTTTCATCTCCTGGGTAAAAATTGTCGTAGACCCCCCCCCCCCCCCCCACCCCCCATCCCCCAAACAGACCCCAGCAACAGTTCTAATCATGATCATCATCCATGGTGTATTAACAGAGACACACCACTTGTAAACTCCTGGAGATCATAATCCGACGGTTTTCCCACAACTGCTAAAACAAGTCAAATGTCAACGTTCATGTCAGACTTACACGACACAGGCCAATGTCAGAGTTAATCTGCGAGAGTCCCTTCAGCTGCACGATGACATCCCTGTGGGTGAACTTCTTCACCACATTCCAGAAATTCTGTCAAGGAATCAAATACCTGGTTAGCGGTAGAACTGACTGGATTGTTAAAAAAAACTCATATAAACTTTCATATCATGTCAAAATGCTTTCTCACTAAGTAAAGTAAAAAGGTTTCTTGGTATCATCTCCTTTGACACAATAAGATTAGCAGCCAGATGAAATCTCAGGAAATCAAAAGTCATTTCTTCCTTTTCAAAAAAGAACCTTCAAACACTTAAATGTTTGTTCGAGTTGATTTTAACGTGGTGCACAGCCCTGATGTGGCCCTTTGCGGTCGGCTGGGCTATAAGCAACATTATCTTATCTTATCTTATCCCCCCCCCCCCCCCCCCCCCCCCCCCCCCCCACACACACACCTTTTCTTTTAATGAAAATGTGGCTGGTTTGCCATTTACTCCACAAAAAACAATTTACAAAAGCGTGATTAAATTCCATGCATCCAACAAATTACAGTCAAATCCATTTGGATACTTACAAATCTAAAATTTGTTAAAAATATTGTCCAGTTAACTTCAAACTGACCTCCATCCCCCACCCTCTTCTCCCCAATCATCCATCTGAAATTGGATTAACTTCCAAAGCATGACACTTGACCATGAAATCAGTAAGCCTTTCCAAAGCACATCATACAGAGTTCTAGCTTAGGATCAAAACATTTTTTTTCAACTATCACATTTCCCCCATTCCCTCAATGCTGGTCATTCTCATACTAGCTGCACTCTGAGGTGTATTGTTTTTTTGCATGCTTTAGGTATTGGTTCATACATTTAGACATTTCTCTCAGACCAGTCCTTTTGATCAGGATTTATTATAATCCAAAGATTGTCACCATCTCTGAGCCCACTTTTTGACACTTAGTCTTTTGTTGTCTGGTGAATATATGTAATGTAATGTAATGTAAAAGGATATTTAAAAGAGCGCTTTACCTCGCAAGAGCCCAAAGCGCATATTACAGAAAAACATGATAAAAATTCTAATTCTAATTCAAAGCGCGTGCCTACACACACACACACACCTCCGGGGAAAGGAAAAAAACAAAAAAAACACAAAAAAACAAAACAAAAAAACCCCTCTCACACACGCAGACAGACACAGGACACAGGAGCGCGTTCAACACCAGCAAACACGCGCACAGTGGTAAGTGGATATCGTTAATCAGTCCAAGGGAAAAGATGTGTCTTTAGGGAGGTTTTGAAAGTCTCTAAAGAGTCCGTGTTACGCAATGAGGAAGGGAGACTATTCCACAGAGCAGGTGCCTGGTAAGAGAAAGATCGTTGGCCTGAAGTTTTCAGGCGAGCGGAGGAAGCCGAAGCAGACGAGAATCGGTGGATGAGCGTAAGTTGCGAGACGGAACATAGAGATGGAGGAGGTCAGAGAGGTAGGAGAGAGCCAGATTATTCAGTGATTTGAAAACCAGGAGGAGAACTTTAAAGTCAATGTGAGTCTGAATTGGGAGCCAGTGTAAGGATGACAGAATTGGTGATATGTGATCAGATTTAGAGAAGCGGAAGAACAGATGGGCGGCATTGTTCTGAACTTTTTTAAGTTTAGAGATGAGCGTTAAGGGACAACCGGCAAGGAGGGAGTTACAATAGTCGAGCCGAGACAGGACAAAAGCACAGATTAGAGTCTTCAGAGCATTTTGAGTAAGGAAGCGGCGAACTGAGCTGATTCTACGAAGTTCAAGGTAGCAGGACTTGCACACATTAGAGATATGTTGTTTGAAAGAGACAGTTTGGTCGAGTGTAACGCCGAGGTTATGAACAGACACTGATAGATTTATTTCGTTTCCATCAACATTTATAGAACTAGGGAGAGAATGAGTTCTAATAGTGTGTTTCGAAGCAATGAGGATTATTTCAGTTTTGTCTGCGTTAAGTTGTAGTTTGTTATTGTGCATCCATGATTTAACATTGGTAATGCATGCTTGAGAAGAGGAGATTATTTCATGACAGCTGAAGAAGACATATTCAACGAAAATATGCAAGTCTGTTTTGTATTATCAATAATTTGGTAACTGTTACTTTGCATTCTACTAGTTGTGTGTTTATTTTCTTCTGGCTTTTTAACGTGGTGACAGCCCTGATGTGGCCCTCTGCGGTCGGCTGGGCTATAAGCAACATTATCTTATCTTATCTTCTGGCTTTGTTCCATGATGGATGATTATCATTTGGCTTCATGATGGACAGCATCCAGCTCATTCTTTTGATGGCATCCATGTGAAGAAGATCCTTTACAATGACAACTTCCATTTCAGCAGTTGTATACTCCAGGAATGAGAACAGATTTTTAAAAAGCAGAGGAGATTTTTCTGTTGGGGGTCTGGGGGCAAAGCCCCCAGTGGGGTCAAGGGGCAACGCCCCTGCAGGGGTGAGGGGGCAGCGCCCCCTGAAGCTGAAGCATTTTTTTAATATTTAAAGAAAAATCCACATTTAAAACCATCAAAATATGTTTCTAGCCTTCAATTCAAACCTCAAATTCTGAGGGTTTTTTTTTTCTTTTCTTTTTTGTTTTGTTTTTGTTTTTTGTCAAACATGCAAATGGATTTAATACAGGGCTCTCTGCGTTTGTGGCTGGTCGATTTACGTAAGAAATGGGTTTTTCCGAAAATTACCTGCCCTTGGCCCTGGTTCTATTATTAGTAACTAGACGTCTAGGTTTTGTTTCACAACATAAAGTCAAATGACGAATGTTTCAGCTAACTGAAATAGTTTGACCATTGCAAATGAATGATAAAATATAACAAAGAAGAGAGCAAAATCACCAACAGCTTACTTTCCAAAGTTTAATTGTTTTTCAATGCAGCGACACGCTGCCTGTGAACCAGGCGTTTCATGTGGTCAGCAATCGTAATGAAGCCACGACTTCCGAAGCTGATTTTCTTGTTGCAAGCTAGACATAACGCCTGCTCGTCACTGCTTTTGCATATGCTATCTCTAACTCTACTCCCAAACACACCTCTTCCTCGAGCCAGTTTTCTTTCCAACGGTTGGGATATTTTATTTTATTTTATTTTTTTTTTTGCGATTTCGTTCGACGCCATGAATCACAGATGACACTCGGTCGATCGGCGCTGTAAGCGGATGTGCAGTGGTTGGCCGAGTCAACCGAATAAAAACCAGCCCATTTGGGTATAAGCCTAGAGTAATCTCGCCGGAGGCGTCTCGCCGAGATTGGGAGCAAAGAAAATCGCGATAGCTTTTTTTTTTTTTTTTTTTCGGCGGAGATTTTTTCAAACGACGGACATTTTTTTTAAGACGGCGGAACGGCGGAGCTGTTCTCATCCTTGATACTCACCAATTTGACTTCAGAGTTGACTCCTTGAGCGTAAGACACCAACTGCAAAGCAAAAGTCATCATAAAGCTGCGAGTTTGCTGGCTATTTCCAACCAAAGCTCATGCACATAACTGTGGGTGCTGTACAGACAGTGGGACCCCCCTATAATGATTGCCTCATCCCCCACCCATTTACTGATGCTTAACAGCGGGTGGGGGGGAGGGGGAGGGAGGGGGTTAAGCTGTAAAACTCCAGCCCCATGAGTGATTTGAACTCATGGCCATAAGCTCTACAGCTGAATCCTCCACCCATTTGACTAAACGCCCCTCTACAATGCACATTCAGCAACAGAATCAATCATATATGTGTACAGAAACAAAAATCACACCATTTTAAAAACAGTGAACCTCTCATGGTCTCAATCACAGATCACACTCATGCACATGCATACACATGTACATGTGGTGCATGCAAACTTGCACATGCACCCACACACTGTGTACACTTGCAAGTTACACATTTGGGTCCTCCCACTTATTGTACCTACTTGGTCGTCACTGCAACACACACACACACACACACACACACACACACACACACACAAACACACACACACAAAACCCCCATGCAGACAGCAAGGTCAAATTCCAGTTTCCAGCATTTCCGGATGTGTGGTTTCATCCTTGCCTTAGTTATTAATTCATTTATCCATTAGCTGTAAATCCTGAGCACTGTGTGGTCTCGTAGTTCGCAGATGAGATGTAGCATATATAGGATTAACTCGCACACTTAATGAAACTGAAGCTGAAACCTACCAGATGAACATGTTTAGCTCTCCTCAACAGTGTGGAAACAAGAGACAGCGTTTGAGTGGACAGGTATTTCACATTTGTTCAGTCAGTTCTAAATCAAGGGCAAGGTGGAATCCTCATTTGGGAAAACATGGAAGAACAGCGTGAACAAGATTTAACAGTAAGAGAACATAATACAAAATGACATACCTTGGACATCATATTGTCTTTTACCCCATGAAGAAAAATCGCCTCCAGAACACTACACAAGTTGTTAGAAGCTTCATTGCTGCAACAAATAAGTAGCATACAAACACATTAAGTCATGATTGCTAGAACCTTTTTTTTTTAAAAGGACTTTATAACCACTTTTTTTTTTACATTTGACAAAAGGATACCTAACAATTCATTGATGGAGCTTAAAAGAAATGAAAAATTAGCAAGACCAAGTTTCTGTTTTAATGACTAGAGTCATTGACAATTTTCAATGGCATTTTCTTTTTTTTTTAATCAAATTTTTGGTATCACCTCTGTAGCACTACCCCAACGCTACTGATTGTGGCTCCCCATCCACAGCCACATCCTAGTTTGTTCTACAGCAGCCCCAGCACAGGCATTCCTCGGGAGCAGTCAATATCAGCCACATCCTAGTTTGTTCTACAGCAGCCCCAGCACAGGCACTCCTCGGGAGCAGTCAATATCAAGTCATCATGAGGCAACTGACCAAATGAGATACTGCACTTCCTCAAAGTTACTGATGAAATGATACATCCTGGTGTCAACCCAGCCAAAGAGATACAGACACATGCAGAAGGGGTGGAAATTGAGAAAGAGAATAAAGGGGGTTGAGGATAAAGGAAAAATACCTTATAATCCAAAGATGTCGAACAAAATCTTTTGTTTCAAGTCCCCCAGTTCTGCACATACTGCCAGAATGAGATATACAGTTTATACACTCATGGGCACCCTCTTCGGCACCCTCTGCACATACTGCCAGAATGAGATATACAGTTTACACACTCATGGGCACCCTCTTCGGCACCCTCTTTCCTTTTTGAAAGTTCTTTCACTTCTTGTTGTTTTGTTTTTCACAGAATTGAGAAAAGGAAGTAGAAAGACTTACTCATTTTATGATGAAGTCATAGTTGCAATGCCAAGTTTAAGGAAGCAAATCTAAACTTTATCCTGCTGGAAAGGTCTGGAGACATGATTGCCTCCCTTCTGAGATTTTGGCAATGGTCTGTGAGGGACACTCCAAGTGGTCTTGTGGCTATGCTGGCCGGGAGAAGAGTCTGTACTGACATACTCATGGATTGGCAAAATACCAATCCCTTTGAGTACGGGTGCATATGGTTGTGTGCACTGCATGCTTCTTGCCTGGGCAGTTTGTTTCACCCGACTGTTCTGAATGTAATCGCCTGGATAGGGTGCATGCGACAAGAGAAACAAAACATCTTAATGCCATGAAACTTACTGAAACTCAGCAGACTGGGGAGCTCATTCCCTTGATCATACAATCATTGACCACATCCTGGCACACTCCAGTTTATTTCCTTTTTATAAGAACTGGAAAAAAAAAATCCTTTGTCTTTACAGTTCTGATTTTTTTTAATCAAAGGAAATATCAATCTAATAAAAAAAAGTTTGTAATGTTTAAAAAGAAATGGTATTTTAAAACATTACAGTGGTGCTCCTCTGTATCACATTTACAATGACCATGGGAATGTAACAAACTCAATCTTTGTCAAGAGGGTTCTTCATAGTTCAGGGCTTAAAATGGTCTATCCAAAAATCAGAGGAAAATTTCTGAAGTGGCAAAGCCACGAATGCGTGCCTGCGAAGCAGGCACGCCCTGCTAGGGGGGTCTGGGGGCATGCCCCCCCAGAAAATTTTGAAAATCTAGAACAAAATCTGTGCACTCTGGCTCATTCTGAGCCCTATTTTTGGGAAAAAAAATTGCACAGAAAAAGTGCAAGATTTAATGCAGGAAAGGTACATCCATACAGATATTCAATCCACTGTCAAAGACAAGACAAAGGTCTTAAACATCTAAATCTAAAATGATATTTATATCAACACATTTCATGTGAAAAGAGCATAAAAAAGACCAACAGGTTATCAAGACAAAACAAAATGGTTATTGGTGGAGACACAGTTATCAAAATTCAAAACTCACGTTTGGAATGTGGAACTAAGCAATCTGAGAGGGGCTGGTTCTGTCGCCTCTTACGACAAGCACAGCCAAGCTGCAGAAATATTCTTTCCCTTCCCCTTGTCTGCAGGGGAAAGCTGCGATCGCGGTGTCTCTTTGTGGCAAGATGCTCTTTCAGTGCGACGATCCCGCGGAAAGTGTAGACGATGTCTGTGGTGCACAGTACACATCTTGCACTGCCTGGCACGTCAACCTTTCGAATATGTTGACCGATCCGCTCGAATTCATCGGGATCTGACCTCACTTTCACGGACTTTAAAGTCCACTCCCACCTCCATTTGTTTTTGATCCCGCTTTCGTCAAACTTCTCTCCACGTTCGATGATTCTCACAGTCGCCATCTTGATAGATTAGGCGCCTAAAGCTACCGGTGCGAAATGGCTGTTTGCGACTTTGAACCGAATACGAATCAGAACCATATGCGAATGCGGACGCGTTTGGGGCGTTTTAGATCGGGTTTCTTTCCCCCGAGGAAATCGATTTTTTTTCCCGAGGAATTTTTTGGCTTCCCGAGGAATTTCTCGGATCCGAGGAGGATTTTAAGCCCTGATAGTTCAGATTCTTTTTTAATCAGAGGAAACATTTATTTAGTAATAAAGTTTGTAATGATTAAAAAGAAATGAAAAAAAAAAAACGACAATGGAACTCCTTCCTATTACATTTACAATGACCATGAAAATTTGATAAAACTCATCTCTTTCAAGTTTGTCAAGAGCGGTTCTTGCAGAGAGGTAGACTGACTGACACCTCACTACAGATGAAAAGTCAGTCTTTGTCAAGAAGGATCCATACAGGGAGGTACGCTTTTGTCCACTATACATGAAAATTCAGCCTTTATCAAAAGGGGTCCTTAGTTTTAGAGAGGCAGACTGACAGTTTACAAACATGAAAACAAAAGAAATGAGAAAAAGAGAGAGAGAGAGAGAAAGGGGGGGGGGGGGGAGGAGGAGGGGGGGAGAGAGAGGAGAGAGAAGAGAGAGAGAGAGAGAGAGAGAGAGAGAGAGAGAGAGAGAGAGAATAGAAACAAAAGGAAAAAAAAACATCACCTAACCGAAAAGGTGAACAATATGAGGCGAATATGTATTTCAACCTGAAAACTGAAGTCGATGATCTCAATAGTTATACACATGTTCTGAGTAGTCCCCCTAAATGACTTGTCCCACTCCACCTCCATCCCTGTCCCCTTTCCAATTTTTTTTTTTTTTAAAAAGGAGAAGAAAAATGCACTGAGTGATGTGGAAACCCTCCAATTTTATTTCATGAGAAACCTTAGTTTCTACGTAAGATTGATAGATTGGTTTTCTAACTCAGTAACTGTCTGCATGTATGCATTCTCTTACATTTTTTTTTATATATTCACCCACAATGGACATAATTTCTGTGTCCAGAAAGAACCTCAGTCCGATAAAATTGCACTCTTGTTTCTTTGTGTGTGTTTGTGTGCTTGCAAAGATGTGCTGTTCTAGCACCCACCTGACGATAGTGGCGCCATCAACATGCTCTTTTTGCTGCAGACTCTTCAAACTGCGATGGAACTGCTGCGTCAGTTGTTCCTTAACCTGCTTGTGGCGCTGGTTTTCATTGACAGCCTGATAGGCTGAAAAACCAAAAATCCAAACCTACAGAGTACAATATCACAC
>CM031599.1:29236926-29256926 GCA_018398815.1 Conus ventricosus | reverse complement strand
CAATGGCCCCTAAAATTGGAGTCGGGCGAACTCAATTTACAGTACCATTCGCCCGGCTGGCGACCTAAAAATCACCGCCAGTGATTCTGTACCTGTACACAAACGACATGCCCTGTAAAAACAAACACGCGCCTGCCGACTGCCATCTGTCATCACTGCCGTGCTGGGGCTTTCCCGGCCGAGGTTCAGAGTCGCGCGAGACTTGCCATTTCCGCTCTCTTTCCGCTTACTTGTTCAGTCGGTGGTCATGTGGCGCTTTTTAACCGTGCCTCCAGCAAAAAAAAAAAAAAAAGTCAGAAGAAGAAAAAAAGAAGCAGAATAAGGAATATGAAGAAGAGAAGAGAGATCGAAAGTGGGTGCCAGGATGGAAGAGGACAGAAACAGGGCCTGAGGAAGGCAGACCCAAGCTGCTTCACCTTTTTCAACATTGAGGATGATGATGATGATGATGATGATGATCTGGCCCTTGGCAGACTGTAGACTGAAGGTGCTTCAGGTACAAAACAGGGACAAATCTTGTCATGACGCTTTTTACTTCTACTAGCCAAATGCTTTTGGATATAAAAGATCTCTTTTTCTTTGTCAGTTATGATATACCTGGGTGGCAATATCAATGACAACTGAAAGTAAATTTGTTTTCCAAAATTAATGAGCAGAAACAGTGTTATTGTTGTTGTTGAAAATAAGCGTGTGTATAAGCTGCAAATTTAAAATAGGACTGCATTTTTAATGAAAGGGTCTGGCAACCTGAAAAATTTTCTGGCAACCTCAACCTCCCAGGTTAGGAGCCTGGCTGGCTCCTTAGCCTGGCCTGCTAAATCTCAGCCCTGGTAAGCGCTGCCCGACTGCCCAGGTGCCCCAGACAGGTGAACATTACATGTCATGCATGTCTACACAGGTGGGATTTCATGTCACAGCTTTTGCAAAACTTAGATTAAAAGAACACATTTTCATATATCAGTTCCTTCTCCTTGATAACAAATACTTGACATTTTGGCACATGCCATATAACACAAACATTTAAATACCTCTGAAATTAACCATGCACTGAATCCACTGAACTGGACATGTTTCCCCCCCTGCAAATAACAGTCACTGCTGCACACAATAAACTGTATATATCAAGGTCGACTTTTCTTATTGTTATAACGTTTCTTCAAAGAATAATCAGCTAAAAAAATACATTAGTAAACTGGAAAATCTAATCACTTGACTGGAGCATTTACTGGGCCTTAAACAATTTCAAAAACAAACAAGCAAGGTGACAAGTGACATGACTTCTCTTTCTGTGGTTGATCTGATCAACCAACAACCCACACAGGAACCATTTTGTAAAAGGGTATTGAAATTCCATCCAATTTTAATTTATCTTCGGGCCTTAATCTGAAAAGCCACATTAAGTAAACATACAAACAAATAAATAAACACATGAGATCAAACGCAATAGCCTATTTTGTTACTGCTTCAGTGTTTGGTCGAGTTCATGATCTCACGAGTGACAAATTTCACACACTGTGTGGGCATTTGGCAATTATTCCGTACACATGACGTAATGTCACAGTCTAAATCGCCTTCCAAGTGGTCATTGTCTTCGAAACTGAACTTGGATCATTATCATCCCTATCATAGAACTTTTAAGACTAGACTTCAACAACACTGTCTTTGTCACAGGGCCGTCCCACGTGAAATGATCACCAAGACGGACAGTACACACGAAACTTAATGAGTAGAATTTTTTTTTTTAACACGACTGTGCACGGTTACAAGTATCATACCACTTGATCATCAAATTAGATTTTTCATTTTCTAAACAGTGGGCACAAAATGTAACAAACCTCTTCGGGTTCTCGAGAACATGGTCGACTTTGTGAGAGCATCCGTCGCTGTTCACAAAAACAATAACACTCCACATGCACAGCTGTGTCCTTACAGAGCTGAAAACAGTTACGATAGTTTCGAACGAATAAATAGTTTCTTTTTGCAGTCTAAGTATTTTGTAGTGAGCTTGGAATCCCTAAAAAGGATATATTTCAATTAATGTCAGGCCATAAATTTCGCAGAAAAAAATCATGGAAACCTACATAAAATGAATAATGTCAGTATACGAAAGTAAGAATGTAACTTTCATATCTCATATGACGTCCATTTCTTTGTGCGTAAACAAAACCTATTACGTGACTTCCTGGCTCATTGGATCAATCACAAGGAAAATTACAGACTTCACATGGCCCGATATACATACATACATACAGATAGATATAGATGCATGTGCATACATGCAAATCGGTCGATGAAAAAATCCAGGCTGGCTTCCCATCTCTAGAACCTGAAACAACCCCCCCCCCAACCGCCCCCCCCCCCCCCCTCCCCACCACCCCCAACCCTAACCCCCTTACGCTCCTCCTGACCACTATTCCCTACAATCCCCCCCCCCCCCCCCCCCCATCCTTCCCAGTCACTTTTCTACTCCTGCCCCCCCCCCCCCCTACTTATTCACCATCATCCCCCCCCCCCCCCCCTCCACACACCCCTCCCCCCCTTCCAAATCCTCACAACGGCGCAATCTTCGGCAATCTCCCCAAACTACGACAAAACCATCAGCAAAATGATGTTGGTCGTGTAAGGGAAGAAGTAGAAGAAGAGCAGTTGTTGACAGAGAGACTTCTGCTGTTGCTGAAGGGCTGGGCTGAGGTGTGTCTTCACAACCTGTCTTGCCCTGGGCAAGACGTAACCACAATTGATGGCGTAGCCACGGTTTATGGCATAGCTATGGTCTATGATGTAGCCACGGTCCCAGGTCTGCGATAAAGAGAACCTGGTCTGTAGTTAAGTAGCTGAGAGTCACAGTTTTTATTTTTATTTTATTTTACAGATTTGAATTGTCAAATCTGTATAAAACTACTACAGAATGCATGAACAATGGTCTAAGGTAAGCAACTGCAAGAAAAGGCCCTAAGCTGTCCCTAAAACGAGATTTATTGCCCTTTAATAAAAGGCGGTATGATTTAGACACCATCAAACTCTGTCGCAAATATGTGTCCGACACGCCTTCAAGCGATGTGAACAGTGTGGAAACCCACTTCCAACAAGACTCAATTGAGTTAACAGATAGAATTGCATACTGGCAAAAGTCAGATTGTACACAAAGAGTAGTGGTCAGATTGTTGACAAAGAATTTTAACCACATGGTGATAGGTTTTACCACATGGTGGCAAGCAAACTACCACCTAGAATAATCATTCATCATTTTGATAAATGTCACCAAGTATTGGTACAAAGTTACACTGCTAAACCACATGGCTTACGTTCGATCAATGCATAGATTAAAATATGTAAAAACATAGTTTCAACTTACATTTCTGGGGGAATCAGTAACTCAGACTGGGTTAGAATGGAAGAGATTACGGGGCCTCCTCTCTGGTTCACCACTGGCATCTGTTCTGTTACTTAGTTCTGATCTACAGCCGGTCTTGAGGAAAAGTGAGCTTGCGACACTATGTGTCTTCTCTTTGTATTCTAACAGTGTATTCTAGATTGTTCCTTGGAGACAGGCTGTCGCTCAAGGCGATGAGAGGAGAGGGGAGGGTTCAGTTCCTTCTATCACTTACCACGGATTGGACTAGTTGCAAACGTTTGAACTACATCAGTGCTTTGGCGCCTAGATCAACGTATGATAATTGACAAAGGGGTGATGGCAGAACGTATGCTACTGATGGTGTGACTAGGCAAGTCATCACCAAACCGCGATGGGGCGCAGCTGTGGGGTGGGGCGGGTGAGTATTAGAAGGGGGGGGGGGGGGGGGGGGGGGGGGGGGGGGGGGGGGGGGAGAGTGAGAGGAGAGCGAGGAGGAAGGTTTGCAGGGTCTTTGTGTGAAGTGAAGCCCCAGCCGCTCAGGTGGGGGGGGGGGGGGGGGGGTGAGGGGGGAGGGGAGGAGGGAGAGAGAGACGGATAACATTGTCAGGACGCAATGTAAACTTTTCGCTGTGTCATGCAGCCACAGTAGGGAGAGGGGGGGTGGAGGGGTGGGGGTGGAGGGGTGGGGGGTGGGAGGAAGGGTTGAGAGGGGAAGGAAGGTGGGAGAGAATGGCAACGTAGCTGCAATGTGACCTAAACTGTTTGTCTCGAAGGAGAGAAAGACGGAAGAAGGGGGGTGGGGAGGGGGGGTGGGGGTTTGGGGGGGGGGGGGATCGTTCAGCATTGATTAGAAAAATTGTTACTGCCGTGTGTGCTACGGATGGGACAGAGAAAGGAGGGAGAATGGCACCTGTGTTTGTGCAATTTGTACAAGAGGGTGGCTGCTTGGGACCGATCGAGTGGACTTGTCAAGTGACTCGTCACATCTCCTAAGATTAAGCATCTGTCGTTTGCTTCCCCACCTTTACCCCCACACCTTCTCCCCCACTTTTTCATTATTCCTTGTCCCCCCATCCCCTCTTTTTGATTCCCCAGCCCATGCCCCTCCAATCCATAACCTACTAATTTGGTATTTTACTATTTTTAAGTATGCAATGTACTCCATATGTTCAATACAAATATACCTTTTTTTTTCCAACTATCACCCCATCGCCACCCCCCACCGCCCACCCTCACTCCTTTCTTTCTCTCTCTAAAAATCCCCCCAGTCCCCCCCCCCCCCCCCCCCCCCCCCCCTTCCTTTCTCCGCTCCAGCGTTAGCTTCCCTCCAAGCTCACAGCGCCATTTCTTTCATCCCCGTTTTCGCTCTGTCCAAGCCCCCCTCTTCAGCATCCCCCCCCCCCCCCCCCCCCCCGCCCCCCCCCCGATTCCTTCCTCCTTTTTTTTTGTGGACATGTATTTCTTCGTGTATACTTCACATGTATTAAATGTTTGCTCAAAAATGACACAACATTGGTGATGTGTGTGTGTGTGTGTGTGTGTGTGTGTGTGTGTGTGTGTGTGTGTGTGTGCGCGCGCGCGCGCGTGCGTGTGTGCGTGCGTGCGTGTGTGAAAAGAACTGCATAATCAAGTATCGAAACAGACACAACGTGTTTCGACCTGTTGGTTGGTTTTCTTCAGGCTGAAAAAAAAAATGCAAAAGCTGAAAACTGTGAGTATAGACACATAGCTACTTATCTTGCTCTGAGATTAAAAAAAAAAAGCGAATAAGTGACTATGTGTTCATCTTTTATTTTCGGTTTTTAAATGCTCTTTGTCCTGTCTGAAGACGGCCAATAGGTCGAAACGCAGTGTGTCTGTTTTGTAACTTGTTCCATTCCTTTAGCGGCGGCCCAGTAATTCGACAATTGTTTCTACAATGATTAAAAAATATAAAATAAGATAAATCCCTAAAGGTCAGCCATTATTTCACAACCTCTATAAAAAAAAAAACAAAAAAACAGGCAGGTAGGTAGGCAGAGCAGTGGGAGTCTCCCTGGAGGGAAGGGGAAGTGGGGGCGGGAGAAACAAACAAACACACGCACCGTATAATAAACATTCAAATACAGTTTCAGCTATGGATTTGACTGTAAAGTGCATTGTCCAGCCTATCCAACTCTAACAATGTTTTACATGGTTTCAAAGTTTGGTGACTGCAAGCGGAAATTGAAACAAGAGCGAAAACATAACAAGTTTTCACGAACAACAAGGAGGGTAACTCTTGCTCCCATAACCAAATTATTACACGACCGTATTTTTATACAAATGATGCTTATGAAAACCAAATCGTCTAGCAGAAGTGACAACAATACAGTACAAACAAGGACACTAGAGAACAGGGAAAGGGGCATTCTGGGCCACTTCCGCCCTCACCCAGTTTCGGCGGAAGTAACCCAGAATGCCCCTTTCCCTGTTCTCTGACAAGTAAGACTTCAATAACTAAAAAATAACGATTATCTACAAACAAACGTACTGCGTAGGGTTATCCGTTTTCAATACTAATTTACTAAACTTTTTAGATTTCAGTTTTTGCTTAATCCTGTGTTTTTCCTGGTCATTTTCAATAACATCATTTTCGCGCAAACATTCTTCAAATGAGTCTTTGTCTTTCATGTGAAATAAAACTACAGTCTTTAACTGTTCTCTAAAGTCTTTTAAACCGAGTTATATTTCTGGCATAAAATCCACACACTTATCCAGCATGCCTTCCGCTGAAAGCTAGTTTCGACAAAGTGTTTCTCTTTTTAACTATGTCTCTTCTGCCGAACAGTCATCTATAATAAATAGTGTCTGCGTTCCTTCAAACAGTCTATAAAACTGTTTCTAAACACTCACCAGTTTATTGCTAGGATTAACTAAATATATGTCATCATCTGCCATAAAAACCCTTTTCTATCTGATATGCTTTGTTCCATTTAAGTGTTGGGCAGAAAATCACAATATGATTAAATTATAGCGTTTAAACTGTTTGTAATGGGTCGAGGAAAAATATTGTTTTTCCACAACCGTCTGTCCACAAATCAATAAAACAATGAGGGGTTTTTGTCATAAATTTTAACTGCTCCATATTTTATAACAGAACTTAATTTTAACCCGGGTTTTATTGTTTTTATCATGCCCTCTGTTAAAACTTGTTCAGTATAATAAAATCCTATAAGGTCTAAATGCGTAAGATTAATCCAATTCAGTTCTGTAAGATTGTTTCTATTTAGACAAATATTGATTTGTTGCTTGTTGTTATGACCTTAATATCCTCGCATTGTGAAGAATGCGACGGTAACTTTAAGTTTTTCAACGTCTAAGTTTTGCCACTAATTAGAATTCCTTTTAGAAGGACGTCACTAACGCCCACAACCCCATCCCTCCCCTTATTTTTTAAGACAGAAATTTCAAATATCATTGTAAAACGCATCTCCTAATTTCATTTGCGGAATGAACTGTAATTTTGTAAAGCATCCTTAAACCGTTTCTTTTCTGTGGAGGATGTACTGTTTATTCCCATTCGCTTTATTTAAATCTCTTTCCGACTATTGTCGTTTTGGCAAAGACTTACATGTAAAGGGCCAGAGTTGAATGTTTTTCGAAACTTTTTGATGGCTAAAATATGTAAATGGGCTTATAAATTTTCAAATTTTATGTCCCATTCAAAATATGGTTCTAAGTGCCATTTGAGGTCAGGCTTTCGAACTTTTATTTTTCATACGGGCCCAAACATTATTTGCTTCAAGATTGCGCAGCTGTTCTAGTTTAGAAAACTTTTGCTGTCGCCAACCTCTTTGCGTTTATAATCACCATCTTTTAGTGTATCAAAACCATACAAATGCCTATTTCACCATTCTGTTCAAAGTCCGCAACGTCTGCAAGGTCTTTTAATTCTAAGGTTATACACCTCACAGGCGCTAATGTAACTCCTGGTTCTTCTGGCCCACGCGACATTATTTTTTAGTAACGTATTATTTTTTTTCCAAAACAATGTGCAGGTTATCACATTTCACGACTTTCCCTGTTTTGTCTTTGATTTTTATAAATGATCCGACCCTCCCACAAACTAATCTTTTAAACGTAAATTGGGGAAAATTGTATAATTTCATAATCGCAATATGCAGCTTTCCCTGAGGGAAGAGCTCTTAAAACAGTTGAGGGCTTCCATCATATAAGTTTTCATCAGTGCTTAGTTCGTCCAAATGAACATAGAGTAATGAATGTAATGCAAGATCAAAGCGGGTTTTCCCCCTCATAAGTAGTTTTGTTTGGTGTAGCACTAAACTATGATTGCCATCTGCAAAGCCTAACATTTTAGCTAGCTCTGCATCAAAAAGGTAATGTGCTACTTCTTCTTCGGGTTTGAATGTTAACATTGTTTTAGATTTGCATTGTTAATTTTTGAGAGAAAATGTCGAAATTACTCATTGCTTCTTTTAGCGAACAAAACCCGTAAAAAACCATCAGGTATGGTTAACTGGCTAACTTGTTCCCTGTTTTGTCAATTTAGACGTATTATTCTCCTTGGCTTCGCTTATATTAAACCATACGACTTTGTAAAATATTTCATGAAGTGCAAACCGTTTTGGCCCCGCAATTGTTATCAATAGCATGTTCAAAAAACGAAGGAGGGTCTTGAGTTGTTATTGTTACAAACATTTTTTTAAAACAAATTAAAAATGAGTGCGTTTAAATATACTGATGCAAAATATTCTGTTGGGCCGCACTACAATCTTAAAAATATAGCAACTGATACTTTGAATGCTGTGACCCAGACTGCCTCTTTTCATAAAAGGTGAGTACTCCATTGAAGAGCTATCTTAACCCCCCTATTGAAAAAGAGCGCATCCAGAAAGCGTGGTTTAGTCATCCGATGCAGTTTTATCAAACCAGTTAAACTTTGCTGTGTCTTGTGCATCAACTGGTGTGGAGTGGCGTATGCCGATCATTTAAATCACCATGATTTTTTGGTGAGGTCAGTGTACAGATTTCATTTCTATTACACCTTCAGGCGTATTTTGACTGAACTGCAAGCACCATTACCGAATGACAAATCGTTTAATCCATTCAGCAACAGAATAGACATGAAGGCTTTTGAAAGGATCTGTAACGAATTCAATATTAACATCAAGACAGACTTTAGACAAAAGTTGGATCTTGTTTCATGGCCTAGGCGCCCATTTATTTTCGGGGCACGCACAGAAAGTATAACTATGACCGGCGTTCTCCTTTCAAAATTTTTCCCAGCCCTGGCCCCATAAGCAAGAGCATAAAACAGCATGGACAACATTTATCTTAGACACTTCAAAGGGGCCTAACTAGGGGGGGATAGAACGAATAAACGACTCTTTTCGTACTTACTTTTGGTGTTTGCTAGGTTCGCAAGCACAGGCAAGATCGAGCATAACTGACCTTCTACTGGCTTTGATGCACAAAAACAATACTTAGCAAATTTAGAGGACGCCATTAATTCTACAGTTGATTTACCTTAAAGTATTCAAAGGTACCAACATTTTTTTACAAAAACGCAAGATCGAAAGTAGACTTTGCTGTTGGCACTGTTTATACAAGCTGCCTTCTGACCTCAGACTCCAGATAGGTACAATAATAAACTAAAATTAATGAAATTCTTATACAGGCAAGAACAGAGGTTTGGGGAAAAAAACGACATAAATTCTGAGCCAGTAATATTACAAACAATAAAAGAACCCCCAAGATTAAGTCATCTAATCCCGAAGTCCAAACCCCCAAAAGTCATTGAAGACTCAGCAAAGCTTGCGGACTCTGTTCGCGATACCATGAATATGAAAAGACAGCGTTTGTTCTTGGATTAACGGGCCTAGGATTACTTGGTCTTTATCTACTAAATATTAACCCAAACATTAGAGAACTAATGTCCATAAGTGCTCGGCCATAAAGCCAACTACTTTGCTTGCAGTAGAAAAAAGCCAGCTGACAATACTCCCCAATATTCCTGTAAAGCGTCTATAGCTTTACCAGCAAATTTTTTTAATAAACCCGCAAGATGTTCAAGCTGTTTTTTTACCCATGATTTATCAGGGGGAGGGGGGTGGTGGAGGCACTGGCTTTGACCACCGCCGCCTGTAATAGCCATCACCAGTGTACTTATTGCAAAACCTAAAGGCCGTTATAACGCTTGCTAATGTGACCCCCTTGCTCTCTAAACAGCGTTCGTATTCGTTCTGCTAGCGTTGTGTCTTCATATAAAATTTTCCGGATAGTTTCTCTTATTTCTATTCACTTGATTTTCGTAATGGTCTCGGTTAGTAGTTAGCACTTCTAGTCTTGCTGATCTCTCTTGTTCAAGATCTTTTAGTCTTTGGGTTATTCTTTTTTTAATATCAGGCCCACGATGCGGTCATCAGCCTCAACGAGTTTTCTTTTTCCTTTTATATGCTCACTAGTTCACCTAGTTTTGCTAAATTGTTTGTTAATTCGCCTTTGATGGTTTTTAAAGTACGATCAAGGGCTAATAATTCTCGCATGGGTAGGGGTGAGTCGTGTTTAGTCTTTAACGCTGTTTCTTCTGAAAAACTGGATTCTGCTTCTTTTACATTTATTAATTAAACCTGCTGATTGATTTATTTCTTTAAGTTCCATGTTTTGCATTTGGTTATCTGTTGGGAGTTCTTGCAGGTGTTTTGAAGTTTAGAAACTGCCTCCGCCCTTATTTTGTCCTAACAAGGCCAAGGCGATTTTGATCTTTCACACTGAGTCTATTTCTAATTGAACCCCGGCTAAAAACTTTGATGGGTCTTTTTTAGTTGTAAGCTGAACAAGTTGTCCTTGGTCGCTCCTCACAAACAAATGGTCATCTTTTACTTCAAAATCATTAGGGCCTATAAATTCGGGAGGTTCTTGGGCCTAAATTTTGGTATAATGATCTGACCTTATTTTCTTTTAAATTTTTATAACCGACTTGTTGGTAATGTACTCCGATTTCTGCTAATTCATCATGCAATGAGACCCCCGAGCGATGCCGCTCCCAAGGGGAATCACTCTGTCGTCCCCCACGATCAAAAACATCATAATCTTCATCTTCAATGCCTGCCATGTTTCTTTAATAATAATTTTTTTATTTTGTTTTAAAAAAAATGTTACGCATATGCTCGTTCTTGACCCGCATAGAAGACTGAAAAAACCCCCTTTGGCGTAAAGGGGAAAATTTAAACGGAATATTACGCCCCAAAATTTATCCATCTACTATTGATGCAGATCAAATTCTTACTGTTAGATTTCCAGACCTAGGACGGATAAAGTGATTGTGCCAGGCTCTGCACGACTTACTTTCAAAATAGAACTTGCATCAGAAACAGACCCAAAAGGACAGTTGTACAGAATCTGGGCGGGCAATTGTTAAGAAAATTTCTGTAAAACTTGAGGGGAAAGAAGTATTTTCTTACACAAGCAGACATATTTTTAACCTATTCTGATCTATGGCTAACCGAAATGAAAGGGCTGATCTTGCGTTTAAAGGGAATTTGAAAATGTTTGATGGACTAAACACAAAATAGACGCCGCAGATGTTAAAGACAACAAAAGCATGCAGCTGTAAATTTTGCGTATGGAAATCGCTTTTCCATTCCTTAGTTTTTTGAGTTGTTAAAAGCGCATGCGCCATACTTTCAAGGAGCATTAAAAGACAGTTTTGTCATATGAACTAACTTTTAATGAATACAAACGCGTTATCAGATCATCAGACACCGAAGCAAAGTACACCCTTTCTGACATCTCGTTAGAGTTTGACGTTGTTAGCAACCCTAATTTAGCAAGGCAGATTGAGCCCCAAATTTATCAGTCAAAATTATCAATATATTACGAAAGAGTGATTACATACAACATATCCTAGAAGCAGGGCAGACACTATATGGAATTTTAGTTTTTAAGCGTCTCAGCAAGATCGCTTAAAGGTATTTTATTGCTGTGCGAAGATGAAAAACCCGTTCAAAAGAGGAAGTAAAAAAGTTTTTTAATCCAAAAATAACGAAAGTACAATGTTCGATTGAGGGTAGTCCTAACCAAAATCTACGCTACGGGCTTTAAACCTTATCACATTTTGATGAAATAAAAAAAACTGTTTGGGGGGGGAGGTGTAGAATCCAACAGTTGACCTTGTGTCTAAAGATTTACATCTTCACAATGTTAGGCTTGATGATTATTAACAACAAAATACGGTTTATGGTTGACCTAAGGTCAACAGAGGATAAACAGTTGCATGGAAGCGGGAGAGCTGTGAGAACTAAAAAAACATTAAAAATTGATAAAGAAGAAGAACCCGATAAACCGCTTAATGTACATTTGTTTTTTTAATATAGATGCGCAGCTGAATATTGAAAATAACGATTAAAAAGATATAAAATACTAAATTATTTTTTTTTTTAAAAAAAGCATGTCTGTCAAGTTTATCCAAATGTGCCTACAGCGCCGCCAAAAGAGAGATAGTAGAAACCCCTAATATAAAACCTTCAGATTAACCAACATTACGCAAATGCAGCAATTTACTAGAGCAAGACCTTTCAAAATACAGCAAAACCAAACGAAGGAAATTCTGCTGCCTTTAATGCTGTTACATATGTTAATACTGGGCATCGACTATAAGTGCTCTATCAGCAGGAACGATGTTGGTCTCTTAGCAACGGGCATAGGCGCACCCGCAGCTTTACCTCTAGGAGGTTTGTCTTTAGCTCTCGGCCTGTGTTCATTAGCTGTAAGTGCGGCTGGCAAAAAATTAAAAACTAAACCCCAAAAAGAAACACAGCTATGGTTCAACTAATAACAGCTAAACTTAGCTCGTTTAAACTGACAATAAATAAAGCGCTAGTTGACTCAAACATCACGGATGAAGAATTTAATCGTTACAGGCCGATTTTAAATGACAAACAAAAGACAAAAGTTTGATCTTCAAAGAAAGGCGAGGGCAAGTTTTTCTCAACAGCCAGACCCCGACAGATAAAAGGAATGCTTAAAAAAAGTAAACGAGACATTAAACTCTGTTCTAAACAGCTCACAGTAAACAACACGAAGGGTGTTTATACTTTAGTTTTTTGAGTCCAAGCGCAAAAAGACCGTTGATATTGATTCTGATAAGCGTTGTTTTTTTTTTAATTTTAAATAAATATGTTGGCTTAGAAAGAAAGACAGCATGGCTAAGATATATGAAGGACAAGACGAATTTTTTAAAGGAATGCTTGAGAGAGAGCGTTTATCAAGAGCACTGAATGATATTATTTAGAAGTCATTGATCCAAAAACGTACAGGCAAGCGTTGTTCATGCTATTTCTCAAGTTCCAGGCAAACTAAAAATTTAGACCCGCCAGTTAAAGTAATGTTAGCTGTTTTAATCGACTATATAACAATAAATGAAGAAAAATCTAGAAGTCTGGGTCTCAACTAAACAACAGATTTATTCTTTCTCATAACGACTTAACACCTGGTTGGGCAACGAACTGCTTAAAACAGTTTGACGCTGCTGCTGAAGAAGCTAAATGAGAGGCTCTGGTTGGTCAGAGGGCGAAGCCCTTAGAGTTTTAGATTAAAAACAGGCAAAGTATGCACCGATTGTAGCAAGGCTTACATTCCGTACCTCGGGATTTTGGTTTTAAAGAGAGCAGTTTTAAACAAAAAAAAATTCAGACAACAAATGTTTCATGTGGTGCGTTCTTGCAAGGCTGCATCATGTCCGCGAACACGCAGAGAGAGTGACTAACTATCGGCAATACGCCAAAGATCTTAACTTCAATGGAATATCCTTTCCTGTAGTGTAGACCAAATTGATCAGTTTGAAGAACAAAACAACCCTTTAACTGTTAATGAAATACACATGGGATGAGGAAACAAATTTGGTGCCAATTAAAGTGCCCAAGAACAGTCCAACAATAGGCGAACCAACAAAATCTGTTGACTTACTACTAATGTTTTCACCAGGGGGCTACCCCATTACACATTGATACGCACAATGAGTAGTTTATTGAGTTATACTACAAACAACATAGCAAACAAGAATTCTGCGGGAAAAATGTTTAACAAGAATTCCATCTGTGCAAGCTGCGAGTGAACATATAAAACATTGTAAAAGTTCTGTAGACTGTAATACAGAACTAATTACGCCCCACCCTGATCTAAAGTTAGTTTTAAGAACTGGAAAAAACTGCAACATTCTCCATATGTTGTTTACGCAGACTTGAATCACTCATTGTTCCTTATGAAGGCCAGCGCCACAAAAACTTCGAAAAAAATCTTAATGAGTAATCATCAGATCTGTTCATTTGCTTTCATCATTGTCAGGTCGGAGGGCTTTTATTCAGAACCAAATTATATAGGGACCAGATGCTGCAGAAACATTTTTAAAAACGCATGCAGCAAGTGCGTAACGCCTGTTCTAATAATCTAAACTTATCTGAAATCATAATGGCGCCTGAAGACCAACAACAGTATGATTTCACCCACGCATTTTTGGGATTTGCGGTTTAGAGCTAACGCCAAGAGTGTAAACCCCACAGTAAGAGACCATGATCACATTAGCGAAGTTTAGAGGGGCGGCGCATAACAAATGGGAATCTTCAACTAAAGTTTGATCCAAAGACATGGAAGCTGCCTGTATTCTTTCACAACCCTTTCGAGGTTATGACTCTCACCTTATATTGCAAGCAGTAAACCCGCGCCTTCAGGGTAGCATGCATTTCACAGTCATCAGAAAAGTACATGTGCTTTAACTAAATAATATGTCTTTCTACGACTCTATGCAACACATGAGGGCTCATTAGAGGCACTGGGTGTCCCTTTAAAATCCTGGCCCAATACGGAAGAAATATTTGACCCAACGGTTGTTAGAAAGGTGTTTACCCTTATGAGTACATGAACAGTTTGGGAAAGGTTTTTACGAAGAGACGCTTCCTCCTAAAGGCGCGTTCTTTTTTTATCTTAGAGGAAAGGGCACAGCGACTCCCATTACCAGCATGCTCAAGATGCTTGGCAAAAGTTAGATTGTAAAACGATGGGAGACTATCATGATCCTATTTAAAAGGCAGATGTATGTTTTTTGGCGGGTATTTTTGAAAATTTAAAAGAAAGACCCGCATGAAACATTACAGTTTGGATCCTGCGCATTACATTTCTGCGCCCGGGATGATTGGGATGCTTTCTTAAAGTTTACTGGAGTACAAATTGTTATTGTCAGATTTACCAATGATTCAGATGATTGAAAACGGGTTGCGTGGGGAATTAGTATGGCGTCGCATCATTACTGTAAAGCAAACAACAAATACTTGGATCATTATGATCCGAGTAAAAGGTCTAACTATCTCATGTATTTAGATGCAAACAATCTGTATGGTTGGGCAATGGCGCAATCGCTTCCATTACGCAACTTTAAAATGTACACAGAAGACAATCCGAATAATATTCAAAAGGCATTAAAGTGGTTGGGCAGTTTAACGCCCTGACCAACAGCGTGGTTTCATTCTAGAAGTTGACTTAGAATATCCTCATGAATCCATGACCTCATAATGACTATCCCCTTGCAGCAGAAAGTCTAAAGATGGATCCAAGAGAACCGCCTAAACTTGTGCCTAATCTTCGAGGGAAAAAAAATTATGTCTGTCATTACAGACTTCTGCAATTTATTTAAGACATGGATTGAAGTTGACAGCAGTTCATCGCATTTAAATTTCTTTTGATCAAGAACAGTTCATGAAACCATACATCATGAAAACACTGATCTCAGAACTAAATCCACAGAGCTTCAGAAAAAGACTTTTTCAAGCTGATGAAAAACAGCTGTTTCGGAAAAAATATGGAGAATCCGCACAAGCGCAAAGAAGTCAGATTAGTCACCAGAGAGAACGAGCAATTAAGCTGACTTCAAAACCAAATTACCAGGACTTTAGAAGATTTCATGATCAAACTTTTTGGCATAAGATGAAAAAAAGAAAGTCAAATTAGACAAGCCCTATTTATTGGTTTACTGTTTTAGAAATTATCAAAGCTTTTGATGTTAGAGTTTCTTTATGACTACTTTAAAACCCTCGTATCCTGAGTCCAGAGTACTTTACACAGATACAGATAGTTTTGTTATAGATATCCCTACTGAAGACATCTATAAAGACATGGAAATGGAAAATAAACTAAAGGACAGCGGGATGGTATGACACGTCCGATTATCCTAAAGATTCGCCTTTGGCATTCATCCGTTAATAAGAAGGTTTTAGGAAAGATGAAGGAGAATTATTCTGGAAAGGTGATCAAGGAGTAAGTGGGGTTTAAGGGCGAAAATGTACAGTATTTCGACCAGGAGAAAATCATTAAGAAAGCAAAGGGAAAATCTCGCAGTGTTGTGCAGTCAAACATATCACATGACAACTACAAAGAACATTGTTTGGCAATAAGCTTTTCAATGACAACGTAAAACTGCGATCTAATCTACATGAGATCAACACAACAGTTGTAACAAAGAAGTCATTAGATAGAACAAACACAAAACGATATTTGTTAATCCAGAGTTTTCATATGCAATCGGGCACTGGAGAACCGTAAATTAAATTAAAGCGGACTGGGGTTTTGGTGGGATTATTGCAGTTCTTCCTTCACCAAAAAATCTTGAGGAGCTGGTTTTTTTGTTGTGCCAGTTCTCGTAAATAATACACGGCGGATTCATTTTTACAATTCTTTTTATTTTATATGGATCAACACTCCAAACTGGATTGTTGCCCTGATGCGAGTGTCCCTTCTGCTTCCCCCGGTAAATAAAGGGGCCTTACTTTCAAACCAAATGGTATAGTTTGCTGGATGAAGACTCTCCTTCAGCAACATTTATTGTTTTTCTTTTGATTGCTTTTACTGGCTTTGCCCTTTAAATTCTTCATTATTCATTGCGCGCAAAAAATGAGGGCAGTCTTCTAACCCATTCTGTGTTGCGAGAATTGGGCAATAAGCTCTCTGTGATATGGTAGGGGAAAAAATCTTTTTGGCTAACTGTTTGTTAAAGTTTTCAACTAAAGCCTGTGATCTGTGAACTCCTGGAATGCCTCTTTAATGGTAACTCTATGTTTCAACAATAATTGATTCACTTGGCCTTTAAATTCTTTCCATCATCAACTTGAATCATGCGAGGATAAGTTAGTTTGGCCCTCGTTGGTATATCAGTTGTATAGCGACAGCAAAAGCAGAAGCACTTTTTGTGTTAATGGCTCCGCATCTTTGTATCTTGAAGCCATGTCAATGGGCTGTAAATGGTACTTAAATCTTTTTGTCTAATCCTATCAGAGGGTAAATATAGAAGATCCATTTGATGGGGGTCGTTTGGAGTTGTGTTTACAAAGTGTGGTTCTGTATTCGTTTGGGCGCAGGGAAATAAATTTGCCAAATTGCTTGTTTAGATAACCATTCCCTTTTCGTTTGTTCACTGACTCCTGCCGCTTGGCTTAGCTTTTTAATTGCTGTGATGCCCTTCCAATATCCTTTGGGGGGAATAAAAGATTTTGTTCATTTTTATTCAGCCCAAAATTATGTGCACAAAATACACAACGGTCATACAACGACATAAACCCGATTTCTTGCATCTTTTGTTTTTTGATGGTTTATAAAAGTCACTGAATTTTGGTGGGGCAATGTCTGGACCGGTTTGCCTGTTACTAGATAATATTGTTTTATTGCTTGATCAACTCTTTAAATATGTAAGCTGCATGCCCTGTCTTTTCAGTGTGTCATTAATAAAATCTAACTGCTCAAGTCTCTGCCTTTCATAGGCGTCTTTGTGCAGCTGCTAGTTCCTCCATAGTTGTTATGTCTTTTTTTTCTCGCCGTCATTTCCCCAGTTTACTAAATGCGAAATTACTTCCGCTAAAAGCAAGCGCATTCACCACAGCGCCGCCTATCATTATTGCGAGTGAAGCCATTTTTTTAAAATGTATTTTTTTCTTACATATTTATATTCTCTGGAATTATTCCTTGCTTAACTAAAAATCTTTCGTAGCAAAAGAAGCTGCAAAAATAGCAATCAGTTTTGCTGAATCCTCAAAGTCTAGTTTGCCAAGATCTGCGGTTTTTTTTTTAACAAGCTTTTACCAAGCATTGAGTATCCTACACTTAGACCTCCAATAACAGCAGAATGGTATACAAGGTTAGCAATATTTTTTCGGTGCTCATTTTATAAAATAAAATAATTATAATTATTAAAAAACATGAACAGTGATGATCTACTACAGCTACAAGGCAGCCTAAACCTTCCTGAACTTATGAAAGACCAGTTGATGACCAAGCTATTTTGCCCAAAAAGGAGAGGCTGTATTCTTTGGCAGCATGTTGGAAAAACAAAACATTCCTCGGAACTGATTCAGCATAGAACAGATTCAACAGATGTCCCCCGCAGACATTTAAAGTATCATAACAGTATGAACGCAGCTGGGGTCTAGAATGGTGAAAAGTGTGGGGCAAACGGTTCTTAGTTTGTACACTAAAATAGTCGTAGATTTGTCCCATTGATTCTGAACAAGATCTTACGTATGATTTAACGCAAGATCCTTTTTAACAAAGTCATTAGAGTCTCTAGGGTGTGATCTTAATTACAATTTGGAACATTGTTATCGCCATTAATCATGGGATTAATAACTTTTAATCATATAGATTTTATTTCCCTTCAAAATGAACGACTGGAAAATCATCAGAACCAGAAAACACTGAATCAGGGGGAGAAAGTAAACCCAAACTAGAAAATCACCAGAAAACGCTGAATCAGGGGAGACCATTAAAAATCCTGGGCGTGTTGAAGCAGGAAGAAAATTAGCAGAGTGGAACAGACAAAAAAAATTTAATGTTACAGAATATGACTCATCATTTAAAACATAACCCGCCAACGCCAGAACAAGTTGATTCAATGCCAGCTATAAAAAATCCATGTGATTCAAGGCCCCAAAGTCTTTTGGAATATTGAACTTAAACTGTTGCCATTTTTGGCGCCCTTGTGCTGTTGGGGCAGTTATTATGGCTATAAAATATATACACAAGGCAACAGAACGAAAGAAGTTAAACAACTGAACCGTTAATTATACAGAAAAAGACAACTGCACGCCAAAACCGCCAATAACAAAGACATCATTTTGAATCCATTTATAATGGGAATAATATTTTTTAAAAACTTAATTTTAAATTTTTTTATAAAAATAGATCATGGCGTAAATTTTAAAATGATGAAGTCAATAAATAAAGACATGGAGTCTATAAAAGACATTTCCATAGACCCGAATTGTAAACAATGCGGTTGCTTCGGATGTAAAACCTTCCTTAAGATCTATGCTGAGAACGCTGAGCAAGACATCCTCAACGATGACGCGTTTTTTGAGGCGTGTGTGTACTATATCAGACATTTACTATTTAAGATAAAAACATAGCTTGTATTTTTTTGATAATTATAGATACTTAAATAAAGAACTTGGTTTGTACTTAGAGGATGACTTAGCTATGATCTTAGGGTTTAAATTGGGTAAGAATTGAGGATGACTTGGGGGGACTTAAAGATGAAATTAAGTAAGAACTTGTAAATGACTTAGGATGACTTGTGAATAACTTGAGGATGACTTGTGAATGACTTGAGGGTGACTAAGTAAGAACTTGTGAATAACTTAAGGATGAATTGTGAATGACTTGAGGATAACTTGTAAATGACTTGAGGATGACTTGTGAAGATTGGGATGACTTGTGAATGACTTTAGGATGACTTAAGTGTGCGTGCGTGGGGTGGGGGTGGGGAGACGTGCGTGCGTGGGGGGGGGGTGGGGAGACGTGCGTGCGTGGGGTGGGGGTGGGGAGACGTGCGTGCGTGGGGTGGGGGTGCGCAGGAGTTACCTCCCCTTTGTGTCCGCACATAGCAAGTACAGGCAGTACCGTAGCCCTCTTGCTAAATATAAATAGGCGTTCCACCGCATGAACGGTTATTTATAGCAAGGCGGATTTTACCGCAGGGCCCCCTTGCTGCTAAAATTTAAGGCGTTCACAGCATGAACGGCTATTTATAGCAAGGCGGATTTTACCGTAGCCCTCTTGATACGAAAATAAGGCGTTCACAGCATGAACGGCTATTTATAGCAAAACGGATTTTAACCCCAGCCCTCTTGCTACAAAAATAGGCGTTCACCGCATGAACGGTTATTTATAGCAAAACGGATTTTACCCGCAGCCCCCTTGCTACTATAAATAGGCGTTCACCGCATGAACGTTATTTATAGTAGCAGTCACAAGGGTAATTTACTGCAGTCCTCTTGCCACGAAAATAAGGCGTTCACAGCATGAACGGCTATTTATAGTAGCGTCAGCAAGGCAACTTCACCCCAGATTGCCCCCCACAACAAAGAGTTTCATTATACTTTCCTTCTTGCACAAAAAAAATTATCACTTTTCTCATCCAGGCTTGGGAAACGCCAGTAGTTGTACACCCCCATTGTTTTTTTGAAGCATTTTATAATGAAGATAGTGCTGGCTACCGCACTACTCCTCTCCATTACTATAGATGTACTAAGGTCTGCCTAGCCCTATCTAGTTTTGCCAAAAACATTCGAAAATCGCCATTCAGTTGCATAAGGGCACACTTAAAAGGGAGATAAACTGGTTAGAA
>CM031599.1:29219426-29231926 GCA_018398815.1 Conus ventricosus | reverse complement strand
CTGTCGGTGCGAAATAAAGGAACAGTTTTTTTTCTTCTAAAGTCCGTGGGGTTCTGTTGATGCATTTAAAAGAATATGTATAGCTAACCTTTTCTGTTTGTATGAAAAAGAAGAAAGAATTTGTATGCAAATAGCGTAAAATTTGATGTTAAGGAAAAGGGGTTACTCTCTTTTGTTTGTCTGACTGGTTGTTTAGATGACTTTGCGTGAGAGGAGTCTGCTACACATACATCATGTTTGGTAGTTATGTAGTCATTCAACATATCTTTTTATATTATCTGCATTTTTCAGCTTCCTGATCGCATCCTGCATGTTATTTAGTTCTTAACATCTCTCTCTCTCTCTCTCTCTCTCTCTCTCTCTCTCTCTCCTCTCTCTCTCACACACACACACACACACACACACACACACACACACACACACACACACACACACACCACCACCACCACCACCACCACCACCACCACCACCTCTCCCCATCTCCTCCTCCCTACCACCTATCTAACCCGAGAACCACTATCGCATTTCCACCATCCCTTCCCCCATTGTCGTGAATTTCACATGATAAACGTACTTGAACATCGTTTCAGTAACGTATGAAAGTGTTGCCTTCATCAACTGGAATTGAAATAATACAGAAAGAACTTAACCTGATAAGGAATCTGTTTCCAAATTATGTGAGATACAATAAGCCTCTGTGTCTGTTTAAGAGATTCACTAACGACTGGTATTGTGCCCAGTCCGTTTTAAGCTTTGATTCCGTCAATCGAAGTTTTTGATGATGCAGTTTTGTTCCTAAACTGTATTTAACTTCTTTTTTGTCGGAAAGCTACCAACCAAGGTCTTTTTGCAACGACTTTGGTAGATACAAAATTTTGCAGAGGATATAGTGAAATAAAAAACATGATCACTTTCGAAGTCTGAATCAGTACCTAAAATATTAATTCTATCGCATAATTGTATACTTTTAGTTTTGTAGTAGTGAGTGCCTTGGCAATTCATTCCAGAATGACATAATGACTTAAAAAAAACATGATCACTCTCAAAGTTTGAAACAGTACCTAACATATTGATTCCACCGTTTAATTGTATAGTTTGTGTGCTGCACAAGTTCATGTCAAAGAAATTCATTCCAGAAGGATTGAGCATGCCGACGATCCCTAAAGCCACGAGTTACAGTCAACTTCTTTGTAAACCATAGTCGACATAAATCATTTTGTGCCAAACTCATTCTTTAAAAACTATACTTGTATTTAGAAACCGATCAAGAATCATCCTCTGGAACTATTTAATATTAACTTCCTGTGTTTCATTTAGCTTAGAGAAAATCTGTTTTTATTAAGTCTCACTGTTAAAAGTGTGCTTATATTTTCCACAGCAATTTGGGAGCTTCAAATCGTCTGTAAGAACATCAGAGTACACTTTTAGTCCTCTGACAGTGGTAATCATTAAGCAACAGATTTTGGCATGAGAATCATTTAGGATTCATTAATAATACACTGAATGTCTTTGTATATTTCTAGATGATGCTTATACACGTTCAATATTTTTTGAAGACTAACAATGTTTTATTTTTGTGGTAAATTAATCACATAAATAAAAATTTCCCGTGTCATCAATGAAATTACCAATGATTGATTTAATTTATTTCCAGTACCCTGATAGAAATGTATTTGTTTCCTATACGCATGTTGTTGCTGTCGTGACATTTCATGACAAATTTCTGACATTTTTGGTTGCGTTTTATGACAAAAAGTGTTCATCAGCTAATAAGGCATATTACTAAGAAAGACTTGCTTTATTAACTACACTTTGTTTCCTTTTCTTGTTCCTAGAACTCATTAATTAACCCTTTTCTTGTTTTTACGAGTTCATCAACGATCATTTCTGTCATTTACTTATCTTTTGAATACATCAATTGTAATGTATTTCTGCTTCCTGTCTTTTGAGTTTATCAACTAAGATTCGTTTCCATCGATTGTCTCTGGAGTTCAAAGAAAATGTTTCCTCTTCGTGTCATTAAAATTTGTTCCCTTTTGTTGCCGTCGCAGTTCATCAACTTAGAGTTCATCAATCAAAGTTTGAGTCCTTTCTTGTCCATGCACTTCTTCAGCTAAGGTTCATGCACTTCTTCAGCTAAGGTTCATGCACTTCTTCAGCTAAGGTTCGCTCCTGTTTCTTGTCCTCAGGGGTCATCAACCCGGTTTGCTCTCCTTCTTGCCTTAAAAAGTTCATCAACTAGAATTTGGTTGCATAGCTTATCCTTAGAGTCCAACAACAAATGTTTTCTTTTTTGTCCCTTGAGTTCATTCACTAAAATTTGCACCCTTTCTTTGGAATCCTTCATCAAATAACGTTTGCCTCCCTTTCTTATCCTTAGAGTTCATCAACTGCAGTTTGCTCTCTTTTGTTGTCCTCAGAGTCCATGAATTCTAGTTCGGTTTCTTTTCTCGTTTTCAGAGTTCATTAACTAAGGGTTGCTGTCTTTTCTTCTCATCAGAGTTTATCGACTACGGAGTTTTCTTTTCTTGTCCTGTTGTTTCATACACTAAAGTTTGTTTTCCTGTCTTGCCCTTAGATGTCATCGACGAAAGTGTGTATTCTTTTCTTGTTCCTATCTATCATCAAATTAAGTTTATGTCCTTTTCTTGTCCATACCGTCGTCAACTATAGCTTGTTTCCTTTTCTTGTTCGTCAAATTCATCAACGAAGGTTTGTATGCGGTTCATGTTCTTGAGATTCATTGACTGAACCGTGTTTCCTTTATCTGTTCCTGCAATGGATTGCAAAAGCCAGAACGTCAATCCAGTTTACTGTGAAATAAACATGAACAAGATCTTACTGTTTCTATCGTGTCAGAGAATCAAGACAAAATCACTCAGCCCATCAGCCACGATGGTTAGCGCTGTCGACTCGCGGTCAGGAAGGGCACAGCTTCCGTTCCAGTCAGAGGCATTTGCTTGTTGTGTTTGTCACCACTGGCCGGCTGCTTCCCAGAGAAGAGTGAGCTGTGGGCTGAAGCGGGACCACTGGGACCACACCGTGGGCTTTGATTGACTGAAGTTTGTTTCCAGTTCTTGTTGTTAGAGTTCGTCACACAGCCTCAGTTTTCATCACGACCATAATGGATCACTGTTAAAAAGGTCTTCAGTTCTATGGTCCTCCATGCCCTGCATCACGCAATGTCATTTTCAAGGGTTCATACCCACCCTCACTGACCTCTATCATCGTTTTACATCGTGCCCATCCTCATCGGTCACTATGGAAACTATCTCCAGTTCTCTGGCACTTCATGCCCTGCATCACACAGCGTCATTGTTCATCATGCCCCTCATCATTGTTCATCATGCCCCTCATCTTTGTTCATCATGCCCCTCATCTTTGTTCATTATGCCCCTCATCATTGATCACTATTTAAAATTCTTCAAATTCCATGGTCTGTCATGCCCTGCTTTTGTGATGATTTCACTTTCTAACTTTTCTCCAAGTCCATTGTTCTTGATGAGTTCGAGGCAGTGTCGTTGGTATTGGCAGCTGCGTGGGGACTATCGTTGGTATTGGCAGGTGCGTGGGGACTGTGGTTGTGGTAGCGCCCCCCGAAGGGGTACACTCACGAATACTGGGTCTGCGACTGAGCAGTTACTGTCATCTGTAGGAAGCTTGGTAGGTGGTGTCGTGCAAATGTTGGATCAAAACAGGCAACGCTTCATAACAGCGACCGAACTGACTCGACAGTAGTGCCGTATCTCCTTCGGTGGGTTGTCTCATGACGACCTGACGTTATTGCTCCCTGTGAACTGCCTATGGTCGTGCTGAAGCAGAAGAAACATGACAGGTATCAGGAGCTGGAATGAGCGTCGTGAGAGCAAACGTAACTGGAGCCACATGAAGCACAAACAAACAGTTGGCACCATTGTGCATTGCAAATGTAAATTACACAGAGATAATGCTTTCAAATGAACAATGATAATGATGATTTTAAATGGTTATAACATTTCCGTTTTCACCATTGGTGTCCAAATCGAAAGAAATAGCACTGTTTTAAATCTGTGATCAACAATGATTACTAGAAGTCGATTCTTTCCTTAGTCTCCTCTTTGTCGCAAAAAAGTCACCTGTGTTTCATTGAAGTATTTGTATCTAAGGATATATCACATTCTTCAGTGAAATGTAACAAGATTTTATGCTGAAAACGTCCAGCACATTCTTTAGCTGCTAAGAATTTCACCTTGGAATTCCAGCCATTTCAGCAGCTGAACTTCATTGCTTTCCTGTGTTTCTCCAACAAAGTGTTGAACGTATATATGAAAGGATTAATGGCTGAGTTTCAACGGTAAATGAATATAGCCAAAGCCACGTTTACTTCCACAGGGATGGAGTACCAACCAATGATAAAATTCCACACACACCAATGGGGAACCAGCACATGAAATCTGTCACTGCAATGCTGATCAACCGTCGAGCTATTGTCATATCCTTTGATACTTTTGTAGTGTTGGCTTTTAAGGAGTTGTTCTGTATGGACCAGTATATGGAGATCTGACCTAACGAAATAAGAACAAACAAAACGAAATTGAGGACGATTATTATGCTAAAAGAATAACGCCCGTCCTTTGAAATCTTGTTTCGAAACTGGAAGGGAATACAGATACCTGTCTGACTGTAAAACTCCCAGTGTGATGCCACAGGAAGTAAAGGGAACAGAGCCAGAAACCAACCAATCAGCCATGTAAGGATGCACGCGATGCCTGCTGATATTCTCTCAAAGCGGAAGTTACTGAATGAAAGCGAAGAACGACAAAACGGTCCAGTGTGATTAAAAAGATGATCAGAGCTGACACCTCATTGGACAACAGAGACAAAAAGCCTGCCATTTTACAGGGCACACTGTTTTTTCCAAGTGTCGTCATAATGAAGGTACCTGCCACTGAATCGTTCGTCAGCTACTCCTATGATGACAATGTAGACGCCCATCAGAAAGTCGGCCATGGTAAGGCTAGTGACAAAGACAGTGAAACCAGTGGAAGACGTCATGCCCTTCGCAAACAAACGCGCAGAGAAACAGACGACATTACCAGTCAGAGACAGACCACCAATCAACCAAAGAAAGACACGGTATGCCCCTGACTGCAGTAAATCTTCGCATGATGATATTTCATCTTCTGGAGCATAGCAGGATGAGCTGTCAAAGCTGTGGGCAGTATTTCAGAACAACATAACTTGTGATTTTGTGAAGATAAAACATGTAAATGACGAAGATCTTGGATTACGTTGGCTGGAAATATTTTCACTGGGCTGTGGTCCATGTACAGTTCTTTTAATTCGGGTGTGAACTGAAAACCTCTAGAGCCAATAGTGTGTATGGAAGTAAATGTTAAATTGATTTTCTGCACACAACAAAACTGTGCCAACATCGTCGTGTCAAACAGTGTCAATGTGACATTTGACAAATCAATCATCGTAAGAGCAGTGTGCTGGGTAACGAACGATGAGTCACTGTACAGTGTGGGAAAGAGGATTGCTAGATAGAGTCAATGCGAATAAATTCTTTAAACCAAAAAAAGAAGCCATGTTGACATGCTGCAGTTTATTGTTACTGAGGTCGAGGAATCTCAGATTCAACAAAGTCATGTTGGGCACGATTGTCAAGCACAATGGACGAGAAGAAGATGGATAAGGTAGTGATTGTCATGCACATCAGATGGAGTCATACCTGACCCTGTGGCGTCCAAGGAGCGAAGCAGAGGAAAGAATCTGGCAGAGAAGCCTGAAAACATCGAAAGGTGTGGCCCTGACAAAGACAAGCGACGGGACATGCCGAATCACAGAACAATTCATCATCCAACTTTAGGCAGTGAGGCCAGCCGTCACACAGATGATCGCTATGTACGCAGGTAACAGAGTGCCTACACCTGAAGAATCCTGGGCACGTCATTTTCTTCACACCCCTCTTCGTCCTGACGGTCCGTGCAGTCCAAAACGTCATTGCATCGTGTGTAGACAGGCAGGCAGTCATTGTCGTCACCAGGACAACGATAATGGCTGTCAGGACAGGATTCGTTGGAACTCATGGGGTGGAGGTGAACTGACTGTCGCCATCAAAAGTGACGAGAACTGGGGAGGGAAGAAACTGTGGCCTGATTAATTTAAGCCTCATTTGAAAGCATCTCCCTTCGTCCCTCTGATTCTGGCAATGGAATGTTTGATCACATATCTTAGCAAAGGGTATACACTGGCCATTACCACACGAAAAAATGATTCACACAGCGAGGATATTCACAAAAAGATTCATCACTTTATCCTGACAGTCCTGTGTGGAGTCACATAACAGCGTGTATGACAATGAGAAGGATTCGTCGTCACATGAAAATCCATGCACCTGGGCGACATCATTGTCCGTTAAGTCAAGCTTGTACGACGATTCATACGTACAACTGTAACGGTTTTCATCCCCTCGATCACATACACTATAGCGACTGGAACCACACAAAAGAAATTCGTGTGTCAGCTGGCCTGCATGACACACTGCTGTAGACGGGTACTCTGTGGCCAACAAAGTGTGAGTGATATTGAGGGAAACGGTCTGGGATGAGTCGAGTATTTGTTGCTCTGACGGGTCCATTTTTCGCAAATGACTCCAAACGAATCGGTGCTTCTAGACAGTACACACGGAGCAAATGAAAGCTTAAAAGTTTTAGAGCTTCTAGTGATTAAACACTGTGGCACACCTCCATGCTTTAACATACCGATGTCAATAGAATGGTGGTATGCAATTTTCCCTCTGAAGATCACGTGTCTGTACATATTAGGCGACGTCCACTCATTAGAATGCAAACCGATCAAGAGACGGTTCAATCTTCCTGGATGTATCTTTGATAGGTTGTATAACATGCCATACCAGTCCTCGGCACACAGGGGCCAAGTCAAAATGCTTCGCCGATTATCACATAACGTGTTGCCCCAAAAAAGGGCATCTGTGTCCCATTACTATCCATCCAATTCTGATAGCCCAAATTATTCTATCCAAAACAGCGTAGCAGCGGTTGCATACTGCTAACAAGCCCTGGCACTCGGGGCTACTGAAGGGACAGTGTTCTGTTTCATCCCGCCCATCTTCGCACTCTGTCCTCAGGTTACACATCAAGTGATGCTGGAAGCTGGAATAACTCTCCACAGAGCAGTTCCAGAAACCTCTGCGAGTTGGACGAGGTGCGTTTTGGACAGGAAAAAAAGAAAAGAACAGCTGAAAGCAGGTACTGTTGGGGCAGTCCTCACCATTCACTTCCAATTTGAATCCCAAGATTTTATAAACATGCGCGAAGTCAGATGTAATATCTTCTCGTGTCCAGATATACTTCGTGGTAAACCTTATGCGACCAGTTTGAGGATCATAAACTTCATAATGACCAATTAACGTGATATGTGGAATAGGGGGCCACGGCTCTGTTTCCTTCAGACTGATCATGACAACGTTTTGGGGTGGTACTTGTACAGACCTTCCCAAATACTGGTCATACTTGATGCTATGATTTCTTTGCAAGGTTACATACCCGTTGAAGGTGACGTCATCATAATGATAACGGATTCAGATTCTTTGATATACGGGACAGAAACAGAAAAGTAAAAGTTCTCATAAATCGAATCAAAACATTTCACACACACGCGCGCGCGCGCGCACACACACACACTTCATTAAACTGACTCCAAGGACTTTTTCTGGCTCACGTGATGCCAGGTTACTCCATGTTATCACCCTGTTTCCATTGCTGATGTATGTTAGCGTGTAATATGTGTGGACTCCATTCAATAATTGAATCAACTAATGTATAAGAAGCATTTCACGAGTCCCACATTCAGAAGAGTTGCCAGTGGCCAGTGAAAATGTTGTTTTCTGCCCGTAGTGTTGAGAATGCTCCGGAATGAGTGGTGGTCCTAGTCTGATTTATTCCATGAGTGGGCTCACACAACCAGGGTCAGTTCTGCTGACAGGTCTCCATCAGAGGACGTCCGTCGGCTCCAGGCAGTCGTACCAAAGGATTCTGTGTGCAGGACAGAACTCACTGGTTCCCATGCCTGTGCTGCCGGTGAACGGTTAATATTTAAAACTTTAACATCCTCTTCTTCGCCCCCTTCACTTCAGTTCCTTCAGTCTTTTTGCCTTCTCTCACACTGTTTTTCTTCCTCCTTTCAAATTTTGTCAAGTCCTTGTCATGATGTTTGATGAATTGTTTGCCTGTGCTTGTTTATCACTGTAGACATTTTTGTTGAGATAAATCCCCAGAGGATGTGTTCTATGGGGAGGCAGTAGACGCTAGTGTGACTCATTCGGGCAGATTCTTCTGTGTGACGAGTTCCGAGTTCAACTCATGACTAACCCACACGTCTACAGACTGACAGAAATTAATCAAATTACTCATTTTCTCCTGCACGTTTTATTGTGTGTTTTTTCTCCCACTAATCAGCACATCGTTTTTGTTGTTCTTTACACTGGAAATACGCACAAAAAGGTGAGTACTTTTTATCCCATTCATGATTTCGCAATGAAAACACCTAGGAAAACATCTTCTACTAGCGGAAAGGGGGGGGGGGGGGGGGGGGGGGACAGGGCCAGGGTCAGTGTGGCAATTCAAAAACTAAACGGTTGATCAGAGGAGTCCCTGGTTTGTTTGAAATGCGAGAATGCAATAGAAGAAGGTAATGATGAAGTGACAGAGTGTCATGGGTGCAAAGAATGGTGCCACAAGACATGCACTGAGTTGACAGGAGCACAGTATAACTGTCTGAAACATGGGGGTAACTTCATTCAATGGTTTAGTGAGGACTGTGGAGAGGATGACAACGGAGAGAAAGGGCACAAATCAAGGCTTGAGGCAAAAATGGACAGTATTTTGAAAGTGTTGACCTCTGTTCATGATAGACTGGACAGATTAGAGGGTACACAGAAAGAAAGTCTGAAAGAAGTTGAAAGCAAAATAGAGGAGGTGGTAGAGAGAAAGGTCAAAGATTACATGGTTGAAAGTGAGGAAGGGAAAAGAGGAAGCTCAACATAATAATATGCAACTTACCAGAGAGCTCAGCAGAGTCTCCAGAAGAAAGGAAGAATGAAGACCAGGAAAGAGTCAGAGATTTGGTGGGCAAAATCACTGATGTTCAGAGAAATGAGGTCAATAACCCAGTCAGGTCAGGCAGAATCCAGGTAGGCAGAAATGCTAAACCAAGACTCCTGAGGATGGAAGTCAGAACTGAGGAAGCCAAAAAGAAAATAATAAAAAATGTCCAAGGATTAAACAAGCATGTCAAGGAAGGAGAAAACAAGATTTACATAACAATGACACCCCCCCCCCCCCCCAAAAAAAAAGTAAGAGAACAGATCAAATCGTTGAAAGCTGAACTGTACCAAAGAAAGACAAATGGGGAGACAAACTTGAAGATTGACTACAAGGCTGGTAAGATAGTGACATTCACACCCAAACAGAACCAAGCTGGTGCTGCTGTCTCAGATCAGTGTCCGACGAGGTCCAGACCCCTGAGGTGAAACATTGACTGTCGAGCAAACCACAATGTAAATAGCTGCACAAAGCAAACACTTCTTCCCTGAAGCTATTAATGACAATTTCACTAATGTTACATCCCACACTGTTCTAGGGAAAAGTAATTGTAAATCTAAATGTAATGATTCAATGAGAGTTTTGTATAGTAATGTAGATAGTCTTCTGAATAAAAAGGGTGAGTTTTTAATTCGCATAAATGAGGAGAAGTCAGATATTATTGGCTTAACGGAAGTAAGAGCAAAAAATGTTTTATATGCAGCAAAAGATGTTGAATTTGAAATTCCTGGCTTTGATATGTTTCTAAATAAGGAACCTAAAAGGGGTATAGCCATGTACTTTGCTAAGGAGCTAAATGCACAACTTTGCGTAGAGTTTGATAATAGCAAATTTCAAGAGCAATTATGGTGTGTTGTTAGGGGCGGTAATGATGAGACAGTATTAGTAGGGTGTATATACAGAAGCCCAAATTCAAATGATGAAAACAATAATGAGCTATTTAACTTGCTAAAAGCAGAAAAAATGAGCAAATATAATAAAATATGTATATTTGGTGACTTTAATTTTCTTGATGTAAAATGGGATGGAACTTGGAATGGTGATAAAAGTAATGATGTAATTGAAAACTTTAGAGATGCCTTTTTTAATACAGAAAGTGACTAGCCCAACTCGTGTTCGGGAAGGACAGAAGCCAACAACTGATGACTTAGTTTTAGTTAATGAAAAATCCTTGATCTCTGATATTGAATATAGTGACCCTTTGGGTAAAAGTGATCACTTGATTTTAACATTTGAACTGTATGTTCCCAAAGAGAAGACTAAAGAAAACCCTAAGTACAAATTTTATTTACAGAAAGGAGACTGTAATAAAATGATAAAATGCTTTCAGAGAGTGTAAACTCCTTGCTTACAAATGATCAGGATGTAGAGGGAATGTGAATGTTTTAAAATGCAAGTTGTAAAATGTATGGACGAATGTATTCCAAAGACTAAATGTAGCCAAAATAAAATGCGTAAGCCACTTTGGATAATGACAAAGTACTTGAAAAAATAATAACTTTTTCAAAGCTATTTACTGATGAAAGATGGGAAAGATTATAGTAAACATGCAGAAATGCAAAATAAAAGCAAAAATGAAATCAAATCAACAAGAAAAGCTTATGAACGTAAAATAGCAGAACAATGTAAACAAAAATCCTAAATGCTTTTGGAAATACGTGCAAGAACGTACAAAAGTAAACACAGGGTTAATGCTCTAAATGATGGTAAAGGAGGGTTGGCCTAGTCAATATGGAGAAAGCTGAAGTTTTGAATGAGTTTTTCGCAAGTGTCTTTGCTAATGAAGATACAAACAACATACCTGATTTCATTGAATGTAGTAAATCTAATGGAATTTCAGTTCCAGATATAATAATCACTCCAGCTGCAGTAGAGAAGACGTTGTTTAAATTGAGTCAGTCTAAAGCGCAGGGACCTGATTTAATACCACTTAAAGTCCTAAAAGAATTAAGTAAGGAGTTAGCTGTACCGCTCAGTAAGATTTATAAATAAATCATTAGAGACAGGAAAATTACCCCTCGATTAGAAATCGGCAGAGGTTACTGCTATTTTTTAAAAAGGGTCAAAATCTGAGCCAGGCAACTATCGTCCGGTAAGCTTAACCTGTATTGCATGCAAAGTGCTAGAATCCATCATAAGAGATGTCATAGTATCTCACTTCACTGATAATAAATGGTTTACAGTATGCCAACAGGCTTTCGAAAAAAAAGTCTTGCATATCACAACTACTTGAAGTTATGGAAGATTTAGTTACCATGCTAGAGAATAAGTACCCTGTTGATATAATTTACCTTGATTTCCGTAAAGCTTTTGATACGGTTCAGCATGAGAGATTTTGAAAAAAAATGAAAGCATATGTATAGTAGGCAAGTTGCTAAACTGGACTAGAGATTTTTTGTCAAATAGAAAACAAAGAGTAAGAGTGGGTAATTGTGTGTCGACCGAGAAAGATGTTATGAGTGTATTCCCCAAGGGAGCATTTTAGGACCTGTACTGTTTACTATTTTTATACTGACTTTCCAGATGAGGTAAATATTTTTTGTAAAAATTTTGCTGACGATACAAAAATATATGACAAATCAGATAACTATAACAGTTTGCAAGAAAATTTAACTTGCCTCCAAAACTGGTCAGACAAGTGGAATCGATATTTTAATGTAGAAAAATGTAAAGTTTTGCATGTTGGCAAAAACAATCCAGAACATGAATACAACATGAAAATGGATGGTGGAAATAGGCTGGTCTGTACCAGCCTATTTCTACCATCCATTTTCATGTTGTGAGGAAGAAAGGATCTGGGTGTAATCTTTGATAAAGATTTACTTTTTGATACTCACATTCAAAAGTGTTAAATAAAGCAAACCAAATGATTGGATTAATAAAAAGAACTTTTATTTACCTAAACAAAGAAACCGTTTTAAAAATTATATAAAGCTATGGTTAGACCGCATCTTGAATATGGCAATATAATCTGATACCCACACTTGAAAAGACAATCAATAAGCAATCGAAAGAGTACAGAGAAGAGCTACTAAAATCTTGCAAGAATGTACAAACATGTCTTATACAGATAGATTAAATTACTTAAATTTGCACTCTTTAAAAGGTAGACGTATTAGAGGGGATTTGATTGAAGTGTTCAAAATATTTCACCAGCAAACGGACATACAGTGGGACTATTTTTTTTTTGAAGCTGCTAAAACAGAACAAGAAATTCGGAAGGCAAGATATTTGTTAAGCAGTTTCATACTAATATGGGGAGATTCACATTCAGTAACAGAGTTATTGCTAACTGGAACAATTTGCCAATGCACTTAAATTTGCTTATAATACTAATGTTTTTAAAAATTTGCTGGACGAAGACTTGAAATTAAAAGTACAGTTTAGAAGCTT
>CM031599.1:29171926-29214426 GCA_018398815.1 Conus ventricosus | reverse complement strand
CACACACACACACACACACACACACACACACACACACACACACACACACACACTACAAAGACATACGAACAATTAGGTTCTGGTTTCACTCAAGATCAAGTGAACGCTAGTTTTCCCATCTCAAAAGGAATGAGGTTGTAAGAGTAGTTTAGTCTGAATATTGCCATCAAATCAAATGTATAGTATACATACGAGTAAAAATGTTGGTGTTTACAGTTCTGTCCTTTTTGTTATCGATGTGGAGAAGCCCAGAAATAGAGGGCAACATTTTGAGGCAACAGCTTGGCGAGAAACTATGGCAAAATAGTGGAGGCGTCTGTAACAGTGTTATCATGTTCTTTGTTAACCGCGCCGTGCTGTGCTTTGCATTCCGGAGGCCTTAAGACACTGGATAGTAGGCCCTACTGAGTGCATTCACAGGTTGTGGTGACAGTCTCTGAAAAATACTAATGCTCACAATCAAAAAGTAGTATGAAGAGCTGATTTTACTGGGAAACCACATAAGTCCCAGTGACCTCAAACTCTTCACTTCAAAAGAGACAGACCTGGAAATACTGTGAAGCTGGTCGTTTGATCGGCTCTGGGACTGAGGTCAGGGGTTCACACAGAGGGATTGGAAATTCAAAACTCAAGTCTGCCAAGGACAGTGAGAAAGACAAGAGACAAATATAGCAGACTGACAATGTGAACACACGGACATGATTTGTGTACATTCATGTCCCAGAGTTAACCCCTGCCCGAAGCAGTTAACATTGGAACATACGAGGCCTGGCTGCATTACCAGGAAAAGCAAGTGCTCGCATGTAACACATGTTCTTCTTCTTCTTCTTCTTCTTCCTAAAATACTGGTTCACTCAAAAACGAGTAGGTCACCAGCGCGCATGTTAAAAAGTAAAATAAAATAACATAAAACAGTGCGACTCAGACTGTTGGCCCCTGGAGCAAATTTGGCAACAAGGGTCGCACTCGATATTCAAGAAGTTAAAAGCAATGGCCAAATTCAGGCCCAGGTAATAGTAAAATATCTGGGGAAGTAAAAATAGAAAATTGTCAATATGTAGATCTCAAAACTGTCGAATCAACCTGTACCCTAAATGAGATTGCATTTGTGGCAATCTTGATGGCACCCGGCAGTGAGTTCCACAGCCGTACAGAACTGGGATAAAAAGAATGTAAGTGGCTGTCAATATTTGATGCAGGTATGGTATAACATTGACCGCCACTCCTGGTGCTACTTTTATTCAATACTAGTTGTTCCATTGGAATATCAATTACTTTAGCTCTGCCTTTGAAGAAGATGTTAAGTTTGATAAAAGCTCTTCTCTCTTCTAAGGGTTTCCATTCTAATTTCCTCATGTTCTTCCTAGTATTCCCCTTTTCTCTGATGTGGTTCCCTGTTACGAACCGTGCTGCTCTCTTCTGAATCTTTTCGAGGTTATCATTGTCCTTTAGATGGTAAGGATCCCAAACTGAGCAACCATATTCCAGTACTGGTCTAACCAGTGTTTTGTAGCAGTCGTCTTTAACCTTTTGGGGGCAGTCATTGATATTCCTGTATAAGAAAGCTAAGATGTTATTTAAGATGTTAGGAGACATGACACTTGCTGGTGTACGCCGAAAGACGAAGCGCCTCAAGGCCGGGGCACAGGTCAGGAGACACAGAAGACTTTGCTTTTTCCTCCCCTGGGGAGCGTCATGTCGCCTGTTGTTGTGTTACACGAGGCAGACCACGTGACACACTCAGGAAGGGAAATAGTCCAGTCAAGGAACGGTTTTCATAAGGAAAAAATTGCAACAGTTTTGAAACCTCTTGCATTCGGTTCTATAAATCATCAGTAACATCATATCCAAAATCGAGAAAATCGAGCCCGGGAAAATTTGTAAAAATTAAATAAACATTTATTCTTTTGAAAAAGACGAGAGTTTTAGCGCCAGTAGTAAGCCGTACAATTTCAGCGCGCTGATCTCCCGCCGTGGTACACATTCTCGAGTGCGGCTAACGCAACAACTGCACTTGCTTTGGCACGTACAATGGAGGAAGAGTCGTCTGCTACTCACGCTTTAGGTATGTAAAAGTGGTATTTTGGTTAATATACCCCAAAAAACAAGTGCATGTGATTGAATTTGATGCAAAGTTAAGCAGTGACAAAAAGTAACATGAAGGAAAAAGAGGAAGCATTAGTACTGGGTATTTTTTGTGCTGAGGCAATAATTTTGTATGGTGAACTCTTCTAGTCAATAATTGATAATGTGTTATGAGCGACTTTTATTTGGCAGCGTGTGTGTGTGTATGTGTGTGTGTGTGTGTGTGTGTGTGTGTGTGTGTGTGTGTGTGTGTGTGTGTGTGTGCGCGCGCGCGCGCGTGCGTGCGTCCGTGCATGCTTACGTGCGCGCGCATTTGTCTGGGACAGAGAGAGAGAGAGAGATGAATGTGGCCTTGGTGCAAAAGATGATCCAACTGTAACTGGTTCTTTTTTTTTTTTAATCTTTGTTATCATAAATAATCGGGATTTGATTGTGTGTGTGTGTGTGTGTGTGTGTGTGTGTGTGTGTGTGTGTGTGTGTGAAATATTGTCCTCTAATTTTTATTCCGTCTGTCTCTTTTTCATTTGTAGACGAGATGAATCCTGCACTTTATGTGGAAAACTTCTGCATGATGGTTGTAACACAGTACAATGTATCCAATCAGAAAAGGGGCTACAGGGCTTCGGAAGGCATGTGCCAAGAGACAAGATCCCTACACATTTTATGTCGGACAAAAACTTCACCAGAAATGTCGACGTGACTATACAAACGAAAATGCAATCAAACGTGACCTAAAGCGAAAAGGATGTTCTGCAGAACAATCAGCCATGTGTTCGCCCACCAAATTGCGCAGCACTTTTGACAAGCCATTTGACTATCAGACAGATTGCTTTCTTTGTGGCAACCAGCAAAATATGACAAACATAGGAACAGCAATCCAGAAGTTTTTGCAATTCGTTCTTTTGGCTGTGAAAAAAGCTTTCAGATCAACTGCTGAGAAAATTCTCAAGGACTTTTCCAAAGAAATAGAGAAAGATAGTGAAAGAGAAAAACTTCGTATAATCAAAACAGCTGCACTACTCCTTCTCTCGGACATCAAGGCTATGGATACATCAAAAGAGGACTATCCAGCAAATTTTGATGTCGCTAACCTGGACAAAAACTTAGAATTCCTTCCCTCGTCCGTCACATTGCTCCTAAGTACTTTGTTTCATGACAAAAAAAGTCACAAACTTAAGATTGCTTCAATTGGTCAGGCTCTGGTCCAAGCAGTAAGACCAAAAGTCTTGATGGCACCACTGCAGTTGGGTCTTGGAGTTGAGATTCATCACCTCTCTGGCTCAAAGTATCTAGTTGACCATTTAAGCAAAATGGGATTTTCTTCATCTTATTCTGAGGTCAAGAAATATGAACAGTCTGCTGCACTGACCCAAGGTATTGGCATACAAGGTGTGACTCCAGCAAGCTGTGTGCAATTTGTAGCTGATAATGTAGATCACAACATCCAAACTCTAGATGGAACTGGAACATTCCATGGCATGGGAATGATTGCTGCTGTCACCCCTGCCCTTAGAAGTGGCAGGTCCATCAAACGAGATGTAACTGCAACAGCTGAGCTGGTGAAAAACATCGGAAGGATTCCAGTCAAACTATTAAGTTCGTCAAACTCTTTGTTGAAATTGGATTATGGTATTCTTCAAAGCAACCACAACTCTGCCAATGCCTTTATTGATCTTCTGTGGAAAATTTCGTGGTCTCTTCGCTCTCCACGACCAGGCTGGTCAGGAACCATGCAAGCTGTCTGTGATGGCCACTATCCAGGGCAAAGCTGCTTCACATTCCTGCCCATGATTGACATGGACCCCACCGACATGAGCTGCGTGTTTACAACTCTGCACTTCTTGTCAGCATTGGCAAAGGAATACCATGTAACTCCTGTGGTCACATTTGATCAGCCACTCTGGTGGAAGGCCAGGATCATTGTCTCCAATGAAACAGATGACAGCCCACTTCGCTCCATTGTCCTTCGACTGGGCGGCTTTCACACAGAGATGAGCTTCCTGGTTCCATAGGACGTCTGATGGCAGGATCTGGCCTTCAGCAACTACTGGAAGTGGCATTTGCACCAAATGCCATCATTCATATGCTGACAGGAAAGTCAGTGGCCAGAGCTGTTCGAGGGCATTTCATCGTGGATGCTGTTTTGAATGCCATTATTGCGTCCATGACTTTCAACTATTCCCTGGAGAACATCGTAGAACTGTACAATGAGGAAGCAGAAGTTGATATTGGAGACAATGAAGATCTGAAGTTAGCTCTCCTATTGTATGATCAGGTCATGGACAAAACCATTGAAGCTGAAAACTTAGAAACCTACTCTGAACTACAGAGACTACAAGAAGAAATGGTTCAGACAAAAAATGAACTGAAAAAGAGTCGCACTTCTGGCCTTTGGCTACAATACATGGACATGGTTGACGTCCTTCGGCGTTTTTTGAGAGCTGAAAGAACAGGTAACTGGCTGCATCATCTTCAAGCACTGCAGGAAATGCTACCTTACCTTGCAGCTACTGGCCATAACCTGTACACCAAGTCAGTGTACATCTACTTACAAGACATGCAACAGCTCCAGCAACAACACCCTGACGTTTTACAGGACTTCTTGAAAGGACATCATGTCATCAGAAGAAGTGACCGTTATTGGGCTGGTTTATCTACTGACCTGGCGATTGAACAGCTCCTCATGAGGAGTGTCAAGTCTGTTGGTGGGCTGACTCGAGGGAGAGGCATGGATGAGTCACAGCGTGCACAGTGGCTTTTGTCAATGCCAGCATGTGCAGATATGAACAGTGCCATGCAGGAAGTCACAGGGATGGAGTTCTTCACCAGTGATCAGCATACAGACTCAACTGAGTCACGGAAGAAGAAAGACGACAAAGACATGAGGGCTGTTCTTGGTTTCCTTCTTCTACACAATCCGTTTTCTAGCTCTGATCCATCGTTGCGGAATATCTGCACAGGCGTGGTAGCTGATCCTTCAGTGAATGCTGATTCTGCAAAAGAAACAGGAGAGGCCATCATCCAAGACATGGTAGGAAAAAAGGTGACTGATTTCAAATTCAAGAAGAAAGAACAAGTGATTTCGATGGATCTCAAACGTTGTGTCAGAATTGACGATGACTCCATCCAGGTAGATCCTCAGCTGCTGTTCCAGCGATTAGTAACAGCAGCAATGAACAGTCAGACTGAGGACTTCGAGATCAGTTCTATCTTTGAATTTGAACTAAACACACCACCTGCCTCTCTGTTTGATTCAACAGGACTTATGCGAGAAGCCACCAAATCCAAACTTTTGGACTGTTTCCATCACTGGAAGAAGACAGTTCAAAACAACACGAGAAAGACGGCACGGAATATGTGCTAGATGGTGGTTCACTGCTGCATAGACTGTCCTGGAAGAAGGGTGACACGTTCGGACGCATTTGTCAAGTCTATGCAGAGTACGTCGTCAGGCAGTACAGAAGGCCCATCGTAGTATTTGACAGCTACAGTTGTGAGCCATCTACAAAGACACTGCTCACCTTCGGCGATCTGGAGGTACAGGCCAGAAGTGCGTGGACTTACACAATCCACGCAGTTATGTACGAAGAAACACATTTTTCTCTCAAACCAGAATAACAAACAGGCTTTTGTATCCATGCTAGGTGAGATACTGGAAAGCTATGGATGTCGCATCGTACATGCCCAAGGAGATGCAGACACTTTGATAGTGAAGACAGCACTGAAGTGTTCAGCCATCAAAAACACATGTGTTATTGGAGAGGACACAGACCTTCTTGTACTTCTGTGTTTTCATGTCAAACCTTCAGATAAGGCTGTGTTCTTCAGGTCTGACAAGCGAAGTGGAACCAAGCAGCGAATGTGGCATATCCAACAAGTGCAACAGTGCTTGAAGCCACAGATAGTGAAAGCCTTACCATTCCTGCATGCTATCAACGGCTGTGATACAACATCCCGTCTGTATGGAATTGGTAAGACAATTCCTGTCAAGAAAATGGATGACCCCATCTTTATGGCTGCAAGCAGTATCTTCTGTACTAAGGATCAAAATCCTGACACAGTCATTTCTGAAGGTGAGAAAGCACTGGTCTCTTTGTACAATGGCCAGCCTGGTGTCACTCTAGACACCCTTAGCTACCATCGCTTCTGTGAGAAGGCAGCAACCTGTGTCACAGCAATCCAGGTCCAAAGCCTTCCGCCCACCTCAGCTGCTGCAAAATACCACAGCCTACGTGTCTATCTGCAAGTACAGGTAAAGTTAGACATTTTTAAGTTAAAACATATTCATTTATTATTGATGTTGTTACATTATGCCCCTTTTAAATAATTTGTCAGTGCATTATTCCAGCCGAGTTTTACAGAGTGTTTATGATTACTATGAATTTCATATTACAGCCCAGGTCAAAGCCCAGGCTTTGTTTGTTGATTAACTGACAACATCAAATGACAACGAAGACAGCCTGCTTGTCTGTCTGCAAGAATATTTACACGTCATCATTCTTCAAAAAAAAAAACACTATATAAATGTTATTATAAATCATCCAATATCATGTGTGTTGATTTTTTTCAAAGCTCTTTGTCAGCAGTTAAACAGAGCATTTGTAGTTAACATGCGTTTCTATATTTGTACAGCTCATGAGGCACAGTTTTCAACCTTGATTGTATGCAATACTCAAAAGAATAATGCTTTATTTTCGAATTTACTAAATGGAACAACTCTCAGAGTTAATATACAACTTGCATCATTTTGAAACGAAAGTCATGATGCTATGTAAAATCTACTTCCAGGAATGGATCCAGCTACACCAAGACCTTGATCCTCAGCTTTGGGGATGGCAGATCAGCTCTGGACGATTCGAAGCAAGGACAACAGACCTTCCACCAGCACCAGATTTCCTCCTTCGATTTGTGCGATGTAACTGCAAAACAGACTGCAGGTCAAAGTTGTGTACATGCAGAAAGCATGGCCTGGAGTGCTCTCTGGCATGTGGTGAATGCAAAGGCTTGAGTTGTTATAACTCGCCGAACTTTGAAGACGCAGAGAGTCATTGGATGATATTGGTGCTAATTTGCCTGATCTTGGTGACCTTTCAAACTTCCTGAAGTAAACCGGTTCATGGATGTGGTTCGGGGGATGGAAAATTCTGATAGGTGAGTCGTGCATGTGCATGACAAAACCTAACATGTAACTGTTAAATGTTGACTGTGCATGAAGTGTAAATGAAATATTGACTGTGTTTATACTCACATATTCTAAAGCAAAATGAGAAAAGATTTGGCTAGATGTGTTCCGGGTTTTTGTTTTCCTCTTTTTGTTTTATTTTGGTTTTTCTTGTTGTTTTTTTTTGATGATTTTATTCGGGGGGGATGAGGGGATTGGGGGGGGGGGGGGGGGGGAAGGGGAGGTAATCCTTTGCGTACGAATACCCGTCCCCTCTCTCCACACACACACACACACACACACACACACACACACACACACACACACACACACACACAGAGAGAGAGAGAGAGAGAGAGAGAGAGAGGTAAAGAAGAGAAAGTGATGACTGCGAGCGAAATACCATCAACACGGAAAAAAAATCTGTTTCTGACCAAAAGTGGGAACCATACACAAGCGACCGCCGACCGCAGCTGGTGACAGAAATATCCACACGCGCAGACCACAGACAACGCGCTTCCTTTGCTTTTCGCCTCGTAGCTCGTTTCGATTGTGTGCCTAGTATGGCTAACAGGCGTCGCTGAAATGCTGATCTTAACAAAATTATATATCTTTTAATTGTTTTTAATGCACTTCCCGCAACTCTTTTTTTCTCGATTTTGGATATGTTGTTACTAAACAATTTTAGAATCGAACGCAGTTGTTTTTCAAACTGTTGCAATTAGTTCCTAACTTCGTTATTTACTCGTTCCGTGACCGGACTAAAAGCAGTGTGCGAACTGCGCTACAGTCTACCGGTGCTGTAACAGCCTATGGTTGGTGGCAGGGGAGGAGGCCGTGTGTGCTCCATTAAGCAGTCTCTCTCTCTCTCTCTCTCCTTCTCTCTCTCTCTCTCTCTCTCTCTCTCTCTCTCTCTCTCTCTCTCTCTCCTCTCTCTCTCTCTCTCTCTCTCTCTCTCTCTCTCTCTCTCTCTCTCTCTCTCTCTCTCCTAGGGGCCTTTTCCCCTCTGCCTCTCGCAGCTAACCAGTAGACAGCAACCGATGACCATGTCAAGCGAATCAGTGAGAGCTGCAGTGGGGAGGGAAGCCGTTGCATTCCAGTGATTCAGCACGCAGTCTTGGGTGGGTCATCCCTCTTGACAAAACGTTATTGCGCACAGCAGAACTGTCATGTGTACGGGAGGAAAAATTACAGCAGTCACAGAAACAATAAAAAAAAAAGAAGAGAATACTGATTGTGGACGTATGCAGCACCAAAATTAGGATGGAAGAGAACATGACAAAAAGAAGTGGAAGCTATAACTAACTGCACAACCTGTACATATGTCAAATAAAGGGAAGAGCACAAGGAAATAAAGGAATACATACTGAACAGATTAGATCGCTGCATGTCAGAAACAATGGACTAATTTTGGCATCTGCCTTACTTCTAACATCTGATATACAGAATTTCAGTTTTCTGTCAAAGGGCTGAAGAAACAGAACTAAAATCTCAAGGTTTCAAGACAGGCCGGTGATTCTGAAAGTTTTATAACGGCTTCCTCATAAAAAAAAAAACAAAAAAAAAACAGCAGGGTAAATATTAGTGAGAAACAACCCAGTTAATCACTTTGTTTCGGACTATGACAGTTCGAAAACATCAACTCAAAATGGGAAAAGGCCAACATTTGGATAAACCATATTATCTACCATGCAACTAGAGAAAAAAAGAAGGAAAAAAGAGAAAAAGAAAACAAAATGGTATAATGTAAAGAATCCATGAAGTCGAAAAAGAATATCTCAACAAAATGAAATCATTTTAGAAAGAGAAGTGATACAGTTAAAGAGTAAAGACACATTTTCTTTCTTTTTTTAAAAGTTACTAACAAAGGTACAAAGAACAAGATCACGAATGAATATATTTAAGAGAGGAATAAAAGCACTACATACTTATTTTTTAATCTCAAGAGATAAAGACAAACAATAGAACTATCGCTAACATTGTTACGAAAAATCGAAAAAAAAAACAATGAAACCAAGCAAACATAAAAGCAGAAGAAGAGTGGTAAAGAAGAGCAGTGGACAAACAAGACACCTCTCTTGGTAAAATGGAACGCTCATCAGAATTTTAAGGTCTAAAATGCATACACTGTAATCTGGACATAGATAAAGAAAGAGACTTTGACCGACTTTGCACATGAAGATGAAGTATCAAAAACTCACGTGATATGAAAAACGGATCTGCATCAGAAAGCGATGGTGTGACTACAAATTTAACAAAATCTTTTTGTTCACACTGAAAACAATGCTAAGGGAATCATGTAATCATAACAGATGATGGGTCAACTGGAAAAAAAATGGAAAGCATATATTTTCAAAGTAACAAAAGAGCCTGGCACAGAAAATATAACTGGCATGAGCTTAAAATACAATACTATTTAGAACTATACACTAACGTGTCCAAAACAACTTAAGTATATAAATATAATTGATAGTAACAGTTTCGCAAAAACGCAGTTTATACAGATGACGCAGTCTGTAGATGTTCCAGAACATGTTTCGAAAAACATCAGTCACGAAACATTTAAGTTTATTTGGAGAAAGAAAACCAGTAACCTAAAGTATTTGAGAAAATCAACATGCAAAACGTCATAAACTAACGTAAGACCACAGCAAACGAGGATTAAAGTGATCGACAGGTTTGCACGAGGCTCTCTACCGAAGCAGATTCTAAAACCTACTGAGCATATCGATACTAAATGAAAAATGCTTTCCAGAATTTAGTTCGCTGAAACTGGTGTGGAACTGAGTTTTAAATTCTAATTGGCAAAAATAAACTCGCTGTGGAATTCTGAAAGAAAGATGCTGGGCATTTCCTGAATACAGGGACTAAAATTCACAAACTTCCTGAACTTCAAAAAAGCAGTATTGTGGAACTAATTCAAACTTTAACCTAAAAATGTGAATATCTTTATACGAGAGAAGATACATTCTGTACTGTTAACCCTGAAAACGTCCTATTCGATGAGAAAGAAGTGATTTACGACAAGATATAGAAATTTAAATGTGGCGATCTGAAATGCTGATTTTCGAACAGAATGCAGTTTTAAAAAAAAGAAAGCCTTGAACCAAGTGCGAAGACTAAGGGCCATAAATGTCAATAACAAAAACCAAAAAACAAAAACCCCTCAAGACATTACCTACTCACCCCTACGAGAATGATCTCTCCGAACACATTCAGTTAAAATTTCAAAATCATGTGTCTATTCTAGACAAACGTGTTTTTATTAGACAGCAAAGAAATGTATCCATTATTTTACCATTAGCGTTTCTGGTGTACTACAATACAAAAAAATTGTATCATCAAATGTAGGTGTAGGCCAAGCTCTAAAACCAATATACTAAGAGAAAAGAGTATCAGATTAGGAAAATAAGAGAGAAGTGTCTGACAAAAAAAGGTGTGTTACATAAATTCTTAATATTTTGTTTATTTCCTTGCTTTTTTGTTGTTGCTTTTTTTTTTTTTGAGAGAGAGAGAGAGAGAGAGAGAGAGAGAGAGAGAGAGACAGAGAGACAGAGAGAGACAGAGAGAGAGAGAGAGTAAAATCTTGTTGTGATGCATGAAATATGATTCAAACATTTGAATGTGCCTGGAATTAGTTAGGCAGACTGTCGTGAACAGATAAGGAAATAGATTGAAAGAACGGTGCAGAGAAATGATGAGAATGGGGATTCACCCGAAAAAAAAAACGAATGTAAGGAAAGTGAGGATGAAGAATGAAGGGAGAAACATTCCCAAGAAAGCCAGAGAAACGTCCTCAACAGAGACCTGACTACAACAACCAAGATACCAGAAGCGACTTCAACCACGGATAGCATACATTCTGCCATATAGCAGTCCATACTGCTGCAGTTGCCACTGCAGCCACAAGTACACTAATCCTACTTGGAAAAAATGAAAGAGAAGAGGAAAGGAAAAAAGACACAGAAGCAACAAAGAAGAAAGAAGAAGAAGAGAGAGAGAGAGAGAGAGAGAGAGAGAGAGAGAGAGAGAGAGAGAGAGAGAGAGAGAGAGAGAGGTGCATGTGCAAACGCTGTCTGTTACATTTAAGGAGTGTATGCAAACCTATGATTGACGTCATATGCTTTCCTTGTTTTGGGGAAGCAGCTGAAACTCCGGTTTAAAAAAAGGGGATGGGATGGGTGGGTGGGTGGTGGGAGAGAACAGTGTGAACAGAATTTGGATATCTTTCTATATGGCTTCTGTAGGCACGCGCATGCGCGCGCGCGCACGCACGCACACACACACACACACACACACACACACACAGAGAGAGAGAGAGAGAGAGAGAGAGAGAGAGAGAGAGAGAGGAGAGAGAGAGAGAGAGAGAGAGAGATGGTACGACTCAAGGACTGGCGAAGTTAACTATAAGAAGTAATGTGTCTTTACCGTAGATTTAAATTAAACGAAGAGTGTTTCTGGGTGACAAACAGAGCGTGACCAGTTGTTCCAGGCAGCAGGGCCAAGACAAGACAAGGCACGCTCTCCCTGGAACTTCTGAACGCGGCTCAGTGGAGGAAAGAGTCGTGAATCCAAAGGAGAACGAAGACATTTAGAGCAATTGTCCAATTCGAGGAATTCACAGATACAAGCTGGAACAGTGTAGAAAGTGAGTTTGGAGCAGATGGTTGCGATCTAGAATCAGCCCTACAAGATACAGGTAACCAGAACAATTTAGAGGACAAAAGTAGTGTGTGTGTGTGTGTGTGTGTGTGTGTGTGTGTGTGTGTGTGTGTGTGTGTGTGTGTGTGTGTGTTGGGTGGGGGGGTAGGTTGGGGCGAGTTTCAAATTATGCTTGGTTGATTTGCTGAGCAGACAAGCAGTACAATAGATGATGTTTAGAAATAAGCAAGGAGGGAAATTGTTTTAAGCCCGATTGTTTTCATAGGACAAATAACATTGAAAGGCACGCTCAAACAGTCAATCTCATCAGTTAGCTTAACAGTTCAACCAGGAAGAGAAAATGCGAAATTATGGATGTGAAGTGGTGCGCTGTTAATGCGGTCAATATTTCGATCGTTGTCCTGGCGTGTTCTTCAGATCAAATATCTGACTCTTGATCTATTTGCTTCGCCCATAAACCGAGAAAGGGTAACTCTGTTTGCAATGGAAAGACATGAGTTATCTTCCCTCGAGTTTTTCCAGAAAAGGTATGTCTTGTCTATCAGTCTTTCTGCTTTATTACAGTTACACTGGTTTAATTCGCCATGAGTGGTAGATCTGTATAGTTTTTGTTAGTTATGCTTAACAAGATCTATTTATATTGGGCCTCTATCAGATCTATATTTACTATGTAATTTATTGGTAGATGCTCTTCTGCTTGGTGTAATCATGTTAAAAGGCCTAAGCTTGATACTGTATTATCCTTGTAATCATAGCATTTATATAACGGCTGTGCTTGGCTAAAGACTAAGCTCTACGTGCTTTACAATCCAGACGCCTACAGTCGTCTCACTTGGCAACTAATGCTTCGTTTACACAATGGGCTGTCTACCTGGGTACAGCCACCTGAAGAGCTTCCTGCTGACGGCTGTGCTTGGCTAAAGACTAAGCTCTACGTGCTTTACAATCCAGACGCCTACAGTCGTCTCACTTGGCAACTAATGCTTCGTTTACACAATGGGCTGTCTACCTGGGTACAGCCACCTGAAGAGCTTCCTGCTGACGGCTGTGCTTGGCTAAAGACTAAGCTCTACGTGCTTTACAATCCAGACGCCTACAGTCGTCTCACTTGGCAACTAATGCTTCGTTTACACAATGGGCTGTCTACCTGGGTACAGCCACCTGAAGAGCTTCCTGCTGACGGCTGTGCTTGGCTAAAGACTAAGCTCTACGTGCTTTACAATCCAGACGCCTACAGTCGTCTCACTTGGCAACTAATGCTTCGTTTACACAATGGGCTGTCTACCTGGGTACAGCCACCTGAAGAGCTTGTCTCCCATTTTATTCTGTTTGAAATTAGTTGCTCAGTCATTCTTTCTTTTTTTTCATCCATTGAAGAGGCATGCTATGTGTATACGTGTCATCTATACCAAAGGCCAAACTGGCCTTCTCTACTGAAAGTTGGTGATGGGATTTTATGAGTGTGCAAGACGTTATGCATGTGTTCACGTATGAAACTTTGTTTACCATCTCATTCGAAAGACTTTTCGTGACATGGAGTCAGAACCCATGTTAACTCCAAGGGGAAAATCCCCCTGTACTGAAATCGTCTGGTGGAAATTCAAACATGTAATCCCAGGGTCACGGAATCACGAGTCAGGCGCTTTATCAGCTGAGCTATTCTGGCCTGTATATTACGATGTAACTTCATATTCATTACAATGTTTGCATCTGATATTATGTAATATGTCTTTCATCTGTGCATAAAGGATTAAATATAAGCGACCAGAATTTAAAAGAAAACGTCAGTATTGTAATATCGAAGATATGCCTGAAAATGTTCAGCAGTACTCTACGGCCTCTACTAGTCGTTGACATCTTTATGCATCAATAGATAGCTGGAAAGGTCTTAATACGATTTAATATTCCACAAAATGAGGTTTTACTGGTGTGTGTAATGCAACTGCCGAGAAAAAAACTAATCTTTAAGTTTACCCCCTCCACCCCTCCCCCTCCCCCATTCTCCCACAGAGAGAGAGAGAGAGAGAGAGAGAGAGAGAGAGAGAGAGAGAGAGAGAGAGAGAGAGAGAGAGAAGAGAGAGAGAGAAGTGAAGCAGTATGATTACACAGACTTACATGTTTACATGTGTGAATCAAAAAATCTGTTTCCCACATGCTTCAGCTTAAACTCATCTGTATCCAGCACCTGTCCATTCCATTTTCTGATTTTCGGAGGGAAGAAAAAAATCTGTCTGGAAGTATACGGCTCTGACAGCCATATTGCCTTGATATTGGTCCCTCTGCCGTCAAACCCGCAATGGCTGCTATCTGAACTGGTTTAGGAGACGTGTAGCATTCCTGATAGTGTGTTGTATTGAAAGTCTGGCCAGCCGACAGCGACACGACGGCGCGATTCCCGACTGCCGCACGTCGCGCACAGCGCTCATTTCCCTGCTGACGCACAGATTTGGCCACTTTCTAATTTATTTTTACGGTAGCTCTACAACATCTGACAGTCTTGTTTTAGGTGTCACAGGAAAGAACAAACACTCAACTCCCCTCATCACCAGATCCACTTTGTAATACGATTTCAAGCGCTTCATTCAGCGAGAAATTGCTAACACCTCTTTGCCTGACCGACATTTTTCTGGCACAGGAAATACTTGCCGCGCACCACGTGGTGGTGCCGTCAGTCTCTTTGTTTGAAAGCTCGTGGGGTCAGCCAAGTTCACAATAGGCCACTGAAAGTATGGTCGACAACTCGTTCCAACATCCCCAAGACTAGTTACAGCGCTTATTTCCCTTGGACCATTTCATGGAAAGTGTAGGAATTTTTTATGTTCCCGTCGTCTGATCGTGGGCGACACGGCAGGTGTACTGCTGTCTGTCCGTCACCTGGACTTGGACGACTCGCCTCAAGGGAGAGAAATCCTGTTACCCACTTTTGAACGACTCGGCTGGTAAAGGTTAATTAAAAGAGGGATACCCATTTAAGGCATTTTTTTTTGCTGTCCCATCTTATATGCCACATTGCACCCATACCGCTCGCTCCAACACCCCTGGCCACACCTCATGGCCCCGGCAATCCACAGGGAACAAGTCCATGTCAAATCGTCGATAGGCAACTCACGGAGGAGACACTGCACTGCTACCGAGTCACTTCGGTGGTGTTCAGTGATGCCTGCTCTGATCTGGTGCGCATGGGGTACCACCTACTGACCCCTCCACCTACTGACCCCTCCACCTACTGACCCCTCCACCTACTGACCCCTCCACCTACTGACCCCTCCACCTACTGACCCTCCACCTACTGACCCCTCCACTGATGACAATAATTGCTTAGTCGCAGAGGACTTTGAAACTGAGGTCAGTATGAGAGCGGGACATGAAGGGCCATGGAATTTGAGACATTTTCTTAAATGCTGATCGATGAGAATGAGAATGACGAATGTGATGCTACAGATTTCCATTCCGGCCTGAGACTGCATGACAGGGTTGGCTACTTTCTTTCATGATATGTCCCTGCGTCAACCAGACCCGAGAAATACAGAAACGTGCGGTGGTGGTCGGAAAATTTTAGGAACTCAACTATGTGCTCCCAGTCTTCCCAACTGAGCCCTCAGTAAAGTCAACTCTGGGCAGGAGCCGGTAGGGGCAGAAAAATCCCTCGTGAGTCTGATGGGAATCGAACCCAAGACCTTCCCAGGTGGGACTCCGCGACGCTGACTACTTCGCCACAGCGGCTGGTCCATTTAAGTAGGTTGATCATAACATCTTCAGCTGAAGCACTAGGGCAATGGTTGATAACGAAGAAAACGTTGCTCTATGCAGGAAGAGGCAAGACGGTAGAACGAAGCACTTTAACTGAAAGTGATGTAGCAGGCTTTTTGAGTTTGTTTTGGTTGGTAAGTGGACTGACGTCCTGCTCTCTTCCTGTCTGTGCCGATGGGAGCACGCTTCAGAAGAACGTTAGCAGATCTGACACAGATTCCGAGGTTGGATCACTGGAGATCAGTGACGTCTGTCCTGGTGTGGAGTACCGCATCAAATGGAACATCACAGGTACTTCCTTCCTGCAGGCCAATGCGTCCAGTTGTCACAGAAGACTGCCACATTATACAGCACATCAGGGTGTAGTGTACGGGTGGTGCGGTGACTCCACTGCTTTCTGTCGGCTGCATGTGGAAGTACCACAGAAGATATATATGCGAGCTCATTTTCAGCGTGTATCATATTGGTGCGATTCCATTCACTCAAGCCCCAAAATAGACTCGTTTACAGTCGAGTGTAACCGCCATTCCCTAACTGAAATATTTGTCGAATCTTCAAATAACCACATGACTCTTACAACCACCAACAATCCGTGTGCTAAAATTAATCTAACTACAATACAAAATCGTGATTTTATCGGGACGTATCACTCAGAATATTCTGGATACATCTCAGCTGCTTATATGAGGTTACGTAAACAGGAAGTTTATTTAGGTCACAGTTTGAAAACACAGTGTGTAAGTGTCATTATAATCAGTGTTCAACAATTGTTTAGATGTGATCCTTGGTACGGAGCACTCATACAGTTAATTTACAGGCAACCACGTACAAATCAACAGGTTTTGGAACATGCACGCTTTGGTTATTCCACACCATTTAAGGCTTTTGTGACATCACACCTTCACATTCGGTGTAGGTATCATTTTTTGACTCATGCGGGTCTCCAACTGTATTTCTCTGCACTTGCTGTGAAAGCAGACTCCCTGATCCTGGCCACTAACGTCTTCAACTGTTCTGTGAAGTATTACCGTCAGTTTCAGCGCCATGTGGACTGTAATTTTAAAGCAGAGTGTGAAGATGGACGGGATGAATCAGAACACTGTCCTTTCAGCACAGGAAACTGCAACGGCCTGGTGGCTTCATATAACAAATGTTTTAAACTGGTCGTTGTTAACAAACGATTTGTCAACAGGTGGTTCGTTTCTCTGGAATGCAGTGTCATTGGAGGAACGCTGGCTTCAGTGAAAACCAGGAAAGAGCAGAATGACATTTTACACCTGTTTAAACATTGTCATCAGTTTGTAGTGGCCGTAGGCTGTTGGTCAGGATGGACAAGTGTGCATTTTGAATACAGCAAGATCCGGAGGTGGTTAGACCACACAGTGATCTATAACGTAAACCATTATGGGGAAAGTGACCAATTCCGTCCTTCAAGACATGTCGAGTATTTTGATCTTCAGTCAATGTATCTTCATCAATATGCAAAGGGGAGTACAATACGTTTCGGCTTGATTTTGTGTGAAATAAAAACAGATTCAGACATTGCTCCCCACCAAAACGTTCATTCCTATGAGCATTCTACGCCGTTCATGAGCAGCAGTACACGACTCCTTTTATTTCTCTGCCCAGATAATCACGTGACACAAACATATCTTAGATGTGACCCTGATACCCATTGCGGGGAAACGACCCATTCCAAGTTTTGCATGTTTCTCAATGCGACTAGTGTGCAGACAAACAAGGTGGCTTCCGCTGAGAGGGTAGTAAGAATGGTGACCATGTTTATATGTGACGATGGCGTGACAAAACTCCATCACAGCCTGGTGTGTGACTTCAAACCAGATTGTCCAGAACACAGTGATGAGTCGTTCTGTCAGCATCCTCCTTGTACTGGTTTTCAGTGCTCCAACGGCCAGTGCTTGCAGACATACCAACACTGCAACCAGTATTCTGATTGCTGGGACAGTTCCGAAGAGCTGTCGGTTCAATGTACCTTCAAAGGTCCCTATCATCAAGTGGATTACGTTGTTAACAAACGGAAGACCAGTCTCAGCCCATCCCTTCTTATCCATCTAGACGGCACTGGTTATTTCACCCAGCAGGGGATGAAGACTGGCCAGTCGTGTCCGAACACTCATTACCGTTGCACATCTGAGTGGCTGTACTGCCTGCCTGTCTACACACGATGCAATGGACTTTCTGACTGTGTTCATGGAGAGGACGAGCAGAACTGCATGAGAGTCACATGTCCTGGTTTGTACCGATGCAGAGCTTCTACAGTGTGTGTGCATGGAGATCATCTGTGTGATGGATGGGGTCAGTGCCCACAGCGGGACGATGAAGTGATGTGTGATATGACCTGTCCCACAGGTTGTCAGTGTCAGGGCCACTCGTTTCAGTGTCAAATCCGTTTTCCCGCTGACAAATTTCACCAGCTTCGATACGTGGATGGTACAGGTTCAGGAATGGGGCTCGCTGAATTCACTCAGAACATGTACCTGATTCACCTGATTCTGGCCTATTGTTCTTTAGCGAATATTTCAGCTGATAATTATACCAACCTGCAGTTCTTAGACCTTTCCAGTAATCATCTGGAATCTCTGCAAATAGCTATTTTTCATGTGTCACTAAATCTAAAATGTTTGCGAATAGCTGACAACCCTCTCAGCCGAACAATAAATGCACGGATTAAACACGTTCTCTATACATTACAAGGACTCGACTTTTCGAAAACGTTTCTTAATATTCTTAAAGGCGATCTGACTATGTATCTTCCAAATGTGGTCAATTTGAATTTATCCTATTCTCTGATTAAAACAATTGGATTTAAAGGTTTCAAACATACACCAAGGATAAACACGTTAGACCTGAGAGGAAACGTATTGCAAGTCTTTCCTTCTGATTTACTGGCTGGATCAAATTATCTTGAAGCGTTGTTTTCATCAAACTACAGATTGTGCTGTGAAAACGTCCTTCCGTCGCTTGCTAAACATCAGAACAGAATCAAATGCACTGCACCCCAGGCTGTGCTTCCTTCCTGCAAAACGCTGATACCGTCCACATTATATCAGACTCTCTTTTGTGTCCTCAGTGTCTGTGCAATGCTGGGGAACGTGGCTTGCTTCCCAGCTTTAGTTGCCGTCAGGGAAATGCTGAGCAGAAATTTTCTGATCGCTGTACCTCATCTACAGTGTGCCAACATATGTATGGGTATTCACGTCAGCATCGTTCTGGCAGCAGACAAGCTACTTGGCGAAATGTACGTTCAGATTGAAAAGTTGTGGGTCAGCAGCATGACGTGTAAAGTGAGTGGTTTCCTGTCCTTGGTGTCCAGCGAAGTGTCCGTGTTCATCATCTGGCTCATCACCCTGGATCACGTCATCGTTCTGTGTTGTCCCAAACAGTCATGCACCTTCAGAACGCGTACCACAGCGGCCTCCTGCACCGTGACATGGTTCGTTGGAATCTTGCTGTCGTTGGTTCCCTTCCTTCCCAGCCTGTCTCACTGGGGTCTTCAGGAGCAGTCGGGTCTGTGCCGACTGGCTTTGTTCGATCACTACACCTCACGCGAACGGTTTAGATGGTTCACGGTGACTGTGGCAGTCAACTGCATTGTGTGCTGTATGACTGCGGCTGGTCTAGTGCTCATGTACCGACGAACGCCAAGATACAGGATGGAACTGGACCCCACAAAGAGATCTGTGTATTCTTCAGTGCACGTGATGGGGAAAGTGGCCCTTTCAGATTCTCTCAGCTGGTTCCTGTTGGGGCTGGCGAAGATGCTGGCTTCAGGGGGTCTGGGTGTTGCAGACACGATGCACGGCATCCTAGTGGTGCACGTGCTGCCGCTCAACTCGGCCCTCAATCCGCTTCTGTGTTTGTGGACTCTGGCCACACAGAATCAAAGGCAGACGAGGGAAGGTAAATTACTGGATGTGTTGAAATTACGGTTCGCTGCTTCGGACAAACGCTGTGTCATAAAGAAATGAACGAATAAATACATTATTTTATCGGATGACATGATAGACAGATGGATTGATTACTGATTGATGGGTAGATCAATCGACAAGTAGATATAGTTAGAAAGACAGATAGATAGAAAGAGACGCAGCGATGTGGATAGGTAGACAGATTACAAAAAGTAAGTAGATGAATAAAGAAATGAAGTAATATAGTAAGAAGAAAAGCAAACAAATAGGCCAACGGATAACGAAGAAGCAGTAGATAATACAGTCACCTGCAGACCAGAACCACAACCTTTCTGAGCGGAATGTTCCAAATGAAAGAAAATAACTTTTTTGGTATTTGCATTACAATTGGATGTTTGTTTTTTTTTCTTTCCAAACATAGAAAATCGTTTTTTAATGTGACCACAAGAAGCCCACATTGTAACACATTCCAGGTACTTTTCTTTCCTTTTTCATTCTAGTAAGAGCTATACAAGCATATAACTAGGTCAGCCACTAGTTTATGTCAATGAGGTACTGTGGGTCACATATTGTCTAATGGCTGACATTGCGCTGCAGCAGCGTGGACCAACTCGGCATTAGGCAACATGTCTGTATATTGTTCATGTTTATTTTTTCCGCCTCATCTGCCACTTAACGTTGCTCTTCCTCTCAATAGCATCATTCCACCCTGCTGATTCCAGTTTTATATCACCAGCGCCCTTGGTGCCCAAGGAGATACCAATTCATGTTGTCAGGGGGAAACCCTCTTCATGAGACGCACGACTACTGCTGAATTACTTGGCGGGTGGTCTGTGGTGTGTGTTGTGACTTAACTCACGAAGGACGCTGTCTCTGAGCCCTATGCACACAACAATACTTGATCAAGTTGCCAAGGGAGGCGACTGCAGGCGGAAATATAAACAAATTTTGAATGTAATGAATAGCGAACCGCCAAGAAAACGTCGACAAACAAATCACAAGACAAAACACGACGCGTTTCGACCTCTTAGGTCTTCTCCAGGCAAGACACAAAGCACTCAGGGCAACGAAAACGAACGAACAGTCACCTGTCTGCATGGACGTCACCGCAAGATTGGCGTTGAATGAAAACGAGGCTGTCAAGAAGGAGACAATGTGTGAGTCGAGGAAGAAAAGATGATAGTTATATTATAGATAGGAATAATGATAATGGTAATGATGATGATTAAAATATGAAAATAATGAAGAAAGACAGGATTATTACCATTTTTGGTGATAATATGGCAATAGCAGTTGTAGTATGGGAGAAAGGAGAGTGGGTTAGAGGATTCTTTAAACAGCAAATATGGTTGCCGCGGCAACGGTCTTAGTGGTGATAGCGATGGTTATGTTAATGGTAGTGATGGTAATATCAATAATAACAGTCGTATTAATATTATTGATGATAATGCTAACAACTATAGCAACAGTAAGGCAAAACAGTAGTACTGATAATAAAAGCAGAAATACTGTTAAAAAATTACATTAATGATAGTAGTAAATCTAACATTTGTAGTAGTTATGAAGTTGTAACAAAAGGTATTCTGATTAAAGAAAAAAAAATGTGTGTGTGTGTGTGTGTGTGTGTGTGTGTGTGTGTGTGTGTGTAATTGGTAATAATAATAGTGATCATAATAGTGATGAAGATGATGATGTTAACACTAATAGAGATAATCTGAATAACAAAGATTGTTGGTAGTATGTGTGTGTGTGTGTGTGTGTGTGTGTGTGTGTGTGTGTGTGTGTGTGTGTGTGTGTGTGTGTGTGTGTGTAATTGGCAATAATAATAGTGATCATAATAGTGATGAAGATGATGATGTTAACACTAATAGAGATAATATGAAAATGAAGTTAGTTGTTTTTGTTGGTAGTGTGTGTGTGTGTGTGTGTGTGTGTGTGTGTGTGTGTGTGTGTGTGTGTGTGTGTGTGTGTGTGTGTGTGTGTGTTCATTTACTTATTCTAAGAGGTCAAGAGTGCTGAATTACGATCACGCGTACATAACTAAAAACGGACATGAAACGAAATGCCGATCAAAGAAATACAGCATCACAAGTGCACACACTGATGACTTCAACAGAAATACAGCATCACAAGTGCACACACTGATGACTTCAACAAAAATACAGCATCACAAGTGCACACACTGATGACTTCAAAAGAAATACAGCATTACAAGTGCACACACTGATGACTTCAACAGAAATACAGCATCACAAGTGCACACACTGATGACTTCAACAGAAATACAGCATCACAAGTGCACACACTGATGACTTCAACAGAAATACAGCATCACAAGTGCACACACTGATGACTTCAACAGAAATACAGCATCACAAGTGCACACACTGATGACTTCAACAGAAATACAGCATCACAAGTGCACACACTGATGACTTCAACAGAAATACAAAACAACGAAGGGTAGCAGTCAGTATGAATCAAAGTTAGATCTAGTTGCAATGTGAGGCATTTCGACCTCATAGGTCTTCTTCAGCCAAGACACAAAACACTCAGGACAACGAAAATGAACGAGCAATCACTTATCTTCATTCACTTCATGAATGAAAACGAGGCTGTTTAGAAGGAGACAATGTGTGAGTCGAGATAGTAATTATGATAGTTATGTTACTGATAGGAATAATGATAGTGGTAATATTTGTTATTTTGACTCACACCTGAATGGATACACAATATAACATTTTTAGAAGGAGTGAGTTTGAGCAAAGAGTAGGTGGAGCAGACGTGGAAGTGGGGATGAGGCACACTGAGTTTGTGAAATACCAAATTCATTCAAGCAGCCACAGAATCAGAACATAATGATTCTGATGGGCAGGAGAGTAGCAGTTTGTTGTTGTTGTTGTTGTTGTTGTTGTTGTTGTTGTTGTTGTTGTTGTTGTTGTTGCCTTTTAGGTGGGATGGGGTAGGTGGGGGTAAGTGCGAGATGGGATGGGGATGGGGAGAGGGGGGACGGGGTGGGGAGGAGTAAGGTAGGATGGTATATGGTGGTGATTGGGTACGAAGGAGGTGGGGGTCTCATTCTTGTACTGTTAATGCATCAACTTTGACTCGGGTTTCGAGTAAAACAAGAGAGAGAGAGAGAGAGAGAGAGAGAGAGAGAGAGAGAGAGGAGAGAGAGAGAGAGAGAGAGAGAGAGAGAGAAGAGAGAGAGAGAGAGAGAGAGAGAAATCATACTGCTTAAAGAAGTGCAGGCAAACAATTTACCAAACATCATGACAAAATGAGAGGAACAACATGAGTGTGAAAGAGGCCAGAAGAGAAAGGGAACGGGGAAAGAAGGGGGGAAGCAAACAAAGAAGAGGATGTTAAAGTGTAAATATTAACCGTTCACCGGCAGCACAGGCATGGGAACCAGTGAGTTCTGTCCTGCACACAGAATCCTTTGGTACGACTGCCTGGAGCCGACGATCGTCCTCTGATGACCTGTCAGCAGAACTGACCCTGGTTGTGTGAGCCCACTCATGGAATAAATCAGACTAGGACCACCAATCATTCCTGAGCATTCTCAACACTACGGGCAGAAAATACCAGTTCACTGGCCACTGTGGACTCAAACCAATATTTGGCAACTCTTCTGAATGTGGGACTCGTGAAATGCTTCAACACTGTATCTTATACATTAGTTGATTCAATTATTGAATGGAGTCCGCACATATTACACGCTAACATACATCAGCAATGGAAACAGGGTGATAACATGGAGTAACCTGGCATCACGTGAGCCAGAAAAAGTCCTTGGAGTCAGTTTAATGAAGCGTGTGTGTGTGTGTGTGTGTGTGTGTGTGTGTGTGTGTGTGTGTGTGTGTGTGTGTATGTGTGTGTGTGTGTGTGTGTGTGTGTGTGCGTGCGTGTCTGTGTGTGTCTGTGTGTCTGTGTGTTGGGTGACCGGTTCATTCGTTGCTGGATGATGTTTTGATTCTGATTTATGAGATCTTTTACTTTCCTGTTTCTGTCCCATATATGGAAGATTCGCAGAATCTGAATTCGTTATCATTGTAATGACGTCAGCATCCTCGGGTATGTAACCTTGCAAAGAAATCATAGCAACAACAAGTATAACCAGTTTTTGGAAAGGTCTGTACAAGTACCACCCCAAAATGTTGTCATGATCAGTCTGAAGGAAACAGAGCCGTGGCCCCCTATTCCACAGATCGCGTTGACTGGTCATTATGAAGTTTATGATCCTCACACTGGTAGCTTAAGGTTCACCAAAAAGTGCAGCTGGACACGAAAAGATATCAGATCTGATTTTGCGCATGTTCATAAATTCCTTGAATTTGGAGTGGAAGTGAAGAGCGAAGACTGCCCCAGCAGCAACCGCTTTCGGCTGTTCTTTTCTTTTTTTCCTGTCCACGACGCACCTCGCCTGACTCGCAGAGGTTTCTGGAACTGCTCTGTGGAGAGTTATTCCAGCTTCCAGCATCACTTGATGTGTAACCTGAGGACAGAGTGCGAAGATGGGCGGGATGAAACAGAACACTGTCCCTTCAGTAGCCCCGAGTGCCAGGGCTTGTTAGCAGTATGCAACCGCTGCTACGCTGTTTGGGATGGAATAGTTAAGGCTCTGACAACTGGGTTGATATTAGAGAACAAAGACGCCCTTTCTTGGGTCATTAATTGTTGTGGTGCGCAGGGGGCACTTTAACTGAGCCTGCTGTGTGAAGAGGATTGGTATGGCATACTATACAACCTATCAACGATTCATCCACAGAGACTGAGCCGTCTTTTTGGTCGGTTTGCATTCTAATGAATGGACGTCGCCTAATATGTACAGACACGTGATCTTCAGAGGGAAAATTGCGTACCACCATTCTATTGACATCGGTATGTTAAAGCATGGAGGTGTGCCACAGTGTTTAATCACTGGAAGCTCTAAAACTTTTGAGCTTTCATTTGCTCCGTGTGTATTGTCTAGAAGCACCGATTCGTTTGGAGTCATTTGCGAAAAATGGACCCGTCAGAGCAACAAATACTCGACTCATCCCCAGACCGTTTCCCTCAATATCACTCACACTTTGTTGGCCACAGAGTACCCGTCTAAAACAGTGTGTCATGCAGGCCAGCTGACACACGAATTTCTTTTGTGTGGTTCCAGTCGCTATAGTGTATGTGATCGAGGGGATGAAAACCGCTACAGTTGTACGTATGAATCGTCGTACAAGCTTGACTTAACGGACAATGATGTCGCCCAGGTGCATGGATTTTCATGTGACGACGAATCATTCTCATCGTCATACACGCTGTTATGTGACCCCACACAGGACTGTCAGGATAAAAGTGATGAATCTTTTTGTGAATATCCTCGCTGTGTGAATCATTTTTCGTGTGGTAATGGCCAGTGTATACCCTTTGCTAAGATATGTGATCAAACATTCCATTGCCAGAATCAGAGGGACGAAGGGAGATGCTTTCAAATGAGGCTTAAAGTAATCAGGCCACAGTTTCTTCCCTCCCCAGTTCTCATCACTTTTGATGGCGACAGTCAGTTCACCTCCACCCCCATGAGTTCCAACGAATCCTGTCCTGACAGCCACTATCGTTGTCCTGGTGACGACAATGACTGCCTCCCTGTCTACACACGATGCAATTACGTTTTGGACTGCACGGACCGTCAGGACGAAGAGGGGTGTGAAGAAATGACGTCCCCAGGATTCTTCAGGTGTAGGCACTCTGTTACCTGCGTACATAGCGATCATCTGTGTGACGGCTGGCCTCACTGCCAAAAGTTGGATGATGAATTGTTCTGTGATTCGGCTTGTCCCGTCGCTTGTCTTTGTCAGGGCCACACCTTTCGATGTTTCAGGCTTTCTCTGCCAGATTCTTTCCTCTGCTTCGCTCCTTGGACGCCACAGGGTCAGGTATGACTCCATCTGATGTGCATGACAATCACTACCTTATCCATCTTCTTCTCGTCCATTGTGCCTTGACAATCGTGCCCAACATGACTTTGTTGAATCTGAGATTCCTCGACCTCAGTAACAATAAACTGCAGCATGTCAGCACAGCTTCTTTTTTTGTTTAAAGAATTTATTCGCATTGACTCTATCTAGCAATCCTCTTTCCACACTGTACAGTGACTCATCGTTCGTTACCCAGCACACTGCTCTTACGATGACTGATTTGTCAAATGTCACAGTGACACTGTTTGACACGACGATGTTGGCACAGTTTTGTTGTGTGCAGAAAATCAATTTAACATTTACTTCCATACACACTATTGGCCCTAGAGGTTTTCAGTTCACACCCGAATTAAAAGAACTGTACATGGACCACAGCCCAGTGAAAATATTTCCAGCCAACGTAATCCAAGATCTTCGTCATTTATATGTTTTATTTTCACAAAATCACAAGTTATGCTGTTCTGAAATACTGCCCCACAGCTTCGACAGCTCATCCTGCTATGCTCCAGAAGATGAAATATCATCATGCGAAGATTTACTGCAGTCAGGGGCATACCGTGTCTTTCTTTGGTTGATTGGTGGTCTGTCTCTGACTGGTAATGTCGTCTGTTTCTCTGCGCGTTTGTTTGCGAAGGGCATGACGTCTTCCACTGGTTTCACTGTCTTTGTCACTAGCCTTACCATGGCCGACTTTCTGATGGGCGTCTACATTGTCATCATAGGAGTAGCCGACGAACGATTCAGTGGCAGGTACCTTCATTATGACGACACTTGGAAAAACAGTGTGCCCTGTAAAATGGCAGGCTTTTTGTCTCTGTTGTCCAATGAGGTGTCAGCTCTGGTCATCTTTTTAATCACACTGGACCGTTTTGTCGTTCTTCGCTTTCCATTCAGTAACTTCCGCTTTGAGAGAATATCAGCAGGCATCGCGTGCATCCTGACAGGGCTGGTTGGTTGGTTCTGGCTCTGTTCCCTTTACTTCCTGTGGCATCACACTGGGAGTTTTACAGTCATACAGGTATCTGTATTCCCCTTCCAGTTACGAAACAAGATTTCAAAGGACGGCTTTATTCTTTTAGCATAATAATCGTCCTCAATTTCGTTTTGTTTGTTCTTATTTCGTTAGGTCAGATCTTCATATACTGGCCCATACAGAACAACTCCTTAAAGTCCAACACTGCAAAAATGTCAAAGGATATGACAATAGCTCGACGGCTGATCAGCATTACGGTGACAGATTTCATGTGCTGGTTCCCCATTGGTGTGTGTGGAATTTTATCATTGGTTGGTACTCCCATCCCTGTGGAAGTAAACGTGGCTTTGGCTATATTCATATTACCGTTGAACTCGGCCATTAATCTTTTCATGTACACGTTCAACACTTTGATGGAGAAACACAGAAAAGCAAATGAAGCTCAGCTCCTGAAGTGGCTGGAATCCCAAGGTGAAATTCTTAGCAGCTAAAGAATGTGTTGGAATTTTCAGTGTAAAAGCTTGTTACATCACCTGGATGTCCGGTCACATTTCATAGTACTGAAGAATGTGAAATTTTAAAGACACAAATAACAAAATGGACATCAAGGGTTTTTTTTGCGACAAGGTGAATAGGGAATGAGTCGACTTCTGGTGATCATTGTTGATTCCAGACTGAAAACAGTGCTAGTTCTTTGATTTGGACACCAATTTGAAAACGAAAGCAAGGAGCATCATCATTAACATCGTTCATGTGAAAGCACAATCTCTGTGTAATTTTACTTGCAACGCACTTTTATGTCCTGCTTCATCTTCTGTGACTCCAGTTACGTTCGCTCTCACGACGCTACATTCCACCTCCCTGACACACTGTCATGTTTCTTCTGCTTCAGCACCACCATAGGCAGTTCACAGGGAGCAATAACGTCAGGTCGTCATGAGACAACCCACCGAAGAGATACTGCACTACTGTCGAGTCAGTTCGGTCGCTGTCATTCAGTGGTGCCTGTTTAGATCCAACATTCGCAGGACACCAGCTCCTTTCAGATCACAGTAACTGCTCAGTCGCAGACCCAGAATTCGCGGGCGTACCCCTTCGGAGGGCGCTACCACAACGACAGTCCCCACGCACCTGCCAATACCACAACGACAGTCCACACGCACATGCCACACACCGCAACGACAATCCCCACGCAACCTGCCAATACCACAACGACAGTTCCCACGCACCTGCCAATACCACAACGACAGTCCACACGCACATGGCCAACACCGCAACGACAGTCCCCACGCACCTGCCAATACCACAACGACAGTCCCCACGCACCTGCCAATACCACAACGACAGTCCACACGCACATGCCAACACCGCAACGACAGTCCCCACGCACATGCCAATACCACATCGATAGTCCCCACGCACCTGCCAATACCACAACGACAGTCTACACGCACATGCCAACACCGCAACGACAGTCCCCACGCACATGCCAATACCACAACGATAGTCCCCACGCACCAGCCAATACCACATCGATAGTCCCCACGCACCTGCCAATACCACAACGATAGTTTTGTCATCACATAGCGATCACTTTTGTCTTTTCCCTTTTTTTCATACTCTATGCGTTTGTCAAACCTCACCACTTTTATCAACTGTTGTCGCCGCCTTTGTCAAACCTCACCACTTTTATCAACTGTTGTCGCCGCCTTTGTCAAACCTCACCACTTTTATCAACTGTTGTCGCCGCCTTTGTCAAACCTCACCACTTTTATCAACTGTTGTCGCCGCCTTTGTCAAACCTCACCACTTTTATCAACTGTTGTCGCCGCCTTTGTCAAACCTCACCACTTTTATCAACTGTTGTCGCCGCCTTTGTCAAACCTCACCACTTTTATCAACTGTTGTCGCCGCCTTTGTCAAACCTCACCACTTTTATCAACTGTTGTCGCCGCCTTTGTCAAACCTCACCACTTTTATCAACTGTTGTCGCCGCCTTTGTCAAACCTCACCACTTTTATCAACTGTTGTCGCCGCCTTTGTCAAACCTCACCACTTTTATCAACTGTTGTCGCCGCCTTTGTCACACCTCACCACTTTTATCAACTGTTGTCGCCGCCTTTGTCACACCTCACCAATTTTATCAACTGTTGTCGCCGCCGTGGTTAGTATCCAAAACAAGCTGAATGCTTTTGTCACCCAAATCAAACACACTTGTCACTGGCGTCATTATGGTGTAGGTTCAGCCACAGAACGATACACCAAGAGTTTTGATGATGTACAAAATCCTTTTTTAGCAGAGTATCTGGGGTAAGAAGGGTGACTTAAATTAAGCAGAAGCTAGAAAAAAATATCAATATGGAAATGATGGTAAGAAAAGATTTCTTTTTTAATCTGAATAGATGTTGGACTTGTTTTGATGGTAGAGGTGTTTGTTGGCATGCCATCAGCGACCTTCATAAGAAATGACATGCTATGACACAGGCTGTACAGCTAGAAATGGCATTAATCTCAAACCACATTATTCTCGGTTTTATACCTGCAAAAAAGCGCTTGCCTTCTTTTATTTACAGTCCATTAGCAAAAAAAGAACGAAAAAAGAGAGTAACTAAAATAAAATTAAAAGATAAGAAATATTGCTTAACTAAAAGTTTAAGATTTTATTCATCAGTAGTTTTAGGATCTCATATGAAAAGCACAATTCAACCGCGCGTGCTCGCAAACACACACACACACACACACACACACACACACACACACACACACACACACACACACACAACACTACACACACACACACACACACACACACACACACACACACACACACACACACACACACGCACGCACGCACGCATGCGCGCGCGCGCACACACACACACACACACACACACACACACACACACACACACACACACACACACCACACACACACACACACACACACGCACGCACGCACGCACGCACGCGCGCGCGCGCGCACACATCACACACACACACACACACACACACACACACACACACACACACACACACACACAACACACACACACACACACACACACACACACACGCACACACACAACCGAACTCAAAACCTCGTTCTGCATATCTAGGTCGGTGGTGAATTGATGTGGTCTTCCAAAATTGTTTCTGGACACCCGATGAACTTTGTTTTGTGGTCCTCTTTTCAGCGCTTTTCCTTGTTAGAGTTGTAATCTCCACCAAAAACACGGAAAAGTTTCGAATAGCTTCAGCTTCTCTTAAACTTAGAACACACACACACACACACACACACACACACACACACACTTCAACGCGGTGACAGCCCTGATATGGCCCTTTGCGACGGCTGAACTATAAGCAACATGACGTTTCCTTACACACACACACACGCACGTAAACACACACACACCCACACACACACGCACGTAAACACACACACCCACACCACACACGCACGCACGCACGCACGCACGCACGCACGCACGCACGCACGCACGCACGCACGCACGCACGCACGCACACACACACACACACACACACACACACACACACACAACTAGTCCTTTAGACTACGGAAATGAGTAATTGAAATGGCTGGATGGAGATGGAGTTGCTGAAGGAATGTAGGGTGGGTTGAAAGGCTTAAAGGGGGGCGGGGGGCGGGGGGCGGGGAGGCAATTGAGATGGGAAAACCTGCCGCTTAAAGAACATCTTTCAATTGTTATTATATATCCTGGTTCACAAAACGATGTCTAAAGAACAAAGACAGTTATGAGAAAGAAAGAGAGGAAGTTTTGTTATTTAGCTGCTGTGCGTTCATAATCCACTTAATCTGTGATGTTGATATGATAAGTGGTATTTCAGAGGGCCACGGGACAGAAAGGAATTGATACTGCAATCTAACTATACTACCGAGAAAAGAAGGACAGCAAAACACATTATTCCAGTTGTCTTCTTGAAGGATGTTCTGTTTCAGCCTTAATTACCGGGTCGTCTGTCCAGCATCATGATGAACAGGAGTTACTCAGTGTTTACACAGTGGTTACACAGTGTTTACACTGGACAATCCATTGCACGTGCAACACGTCTTGTCACTGAGGCTGGTTCGGAAATGAGTGACAAGATTCTGTGATTTTCCTGGATTTTGTCTTCAGGTCTCAGCAGCGATTAATTAATAAGCAGTCAGGAGGAAGAGGAGGATTCACGTGCACAGAACTAGGTCCGAAGGGTTGGTCATTTGCAATCAATCAACTGTCCATTCTGAAATGGTCACTCCTTTTTTTTGCGTAGTTTGATTTACAGATGCTGAAAACCGAAACTGGCCCTTTACTCATTTATCTGTAGAGATGATGTTCATGGAAGAAAAGAAAACTTGTAACACTGGGACAAACGAACTTCTTTTCAGTGCCATATGAATCATTGAAGCGTACGCTGCTGTTGTTTTATTGGACTTCCTTCACACACACACACACACACGCACGCACGCACGCACGCACGCGCGCACGCACGCACGCACGCACACGCGCGTGCGCACGTAGGACACACACACACACACACACACACACACACACACACACACACACACACACACACACACACACACGAGCACGCGCATAAGCAACATTTCTTTCATCAAAGATCAAAAACAGCTCTGTCCTGTCCTCAAGGTTTCCAGAACACGACTGTCACGCACTTTTCCCCCAGTACTCATATATTATAGAAACTTCTGGATTCCGCATTTTGCTTTGAATCGTTCGAGCAGTCCGCTTCTGTGCACTATATATATTTCCAACGCTAGCCGCTAACTTGAACTGAAGATGCAAGTAGCAAGTCCCCTATTACTCTGGCAGAAGTACATAGAAAATGAATTACTTCCAGTGGGTTCTCTTTTCATGGGGAACACGTGCATCTCTCGTGGATGGAAATCTGTTTATGCTTGAGACTAGAGAAACCCTCTACAAAGCTATGGATAGTCTGCATCTGTGTTAAAAAAGATGGATACATACATACATACATACATACATACATACATACATGCATACATGTTGTTGTTCGTCGAGACGACGAAGACCATCTAGTCATCCTGTGGTCGGGGGTCAGTGCGTAGATGGCTGGTCAGGCCGATCTGCCCCCGGAAAGATCTATCACAGTACGAACAGGGATGGTGGCAGCAGTTGGAGATCTGTTGACACTGGTCTTCCTGATCATCCTACGCTGCTCAGCTGCAGCAATTCTGTTCCCTTCACAGGTCTCTGCACCTTTGCGGACAACTGATCGCCACCCATCTCTGTCCTGGGCAGTCTGCTCCCATGTTGTGTGGCTGATGTTGAAGGCCTTCAGGGAAGATTTGAGGCTGTCTTTGGAACGCTTCTTCTGGCCTCCATGAGAGCGTTTGCCCTGTTGTAGTTCGTCAAACAGTTGTTTCTTTGGCAGCCGATGATCTGCCATGCGAACTGCGTGACCTGCCCAGCGAAGCTGTGACTGCATCAGGGTGGTGAAGATGCATACATAAATACATACATACATACATACATACATACATACATACATACATACATACAGATAGATAAAACTCCCAAACGAGCAAAGTTCGCAAAGACACTGACTGAATGACTTGACATTGACACGTGCATCAGGTGCTGTGCAAGTGCACATAATCTGTACAAAACGTAATTAAAAGGGTACTGCGTAAACACTATACCATTCGAACAACAATGGCCGTATTAGGACCGACTGGTTGTTTCGAAAGTGTTGATCATGCTCGTTTTCGAAAAAAAAAAAAACCACTCGATTGTGACTCTAAACTCATCCTCTGATTGTCGTTTCCATGGAAACGATATGCAAATCAAACAAAGCGAAGAGTAAAGGGAAAAGTCAGGGCGCATTAGCGAACAAAAAAACAATACCAAAAAGATCACAGAGAGAAAAGAGGGAGGGGAAGGGGGGAGGGAGCACTGATATAGGCGATCACGTCCATCACATAATTATAATGCAAAGCGTGGGATATCAATTCCCATCAGCTGCCTTTTCTCTCTACAGCACTATGATCTAACTGAAAGAAAGATTTTTTTTTTTAAAGCAACAAGGTGGGGAAATTGTAGAGAAAAGAATGAAATGAAACCTAAGGATGACCAGAAAAAAAAAGATGGTGAAAACGGGAGGAAAGGAATGGGAAAAGGTAAGGAAAAGTAGACAGATCACATAAAGGATAAAAGTCAAGAAAAATTGAGCAAAAATGTAGGAATAGATTAAAACACGGGAAAAGGTGTACGTCGTAAAGGTAGACAATGGCAGGGAACACGGGGACAAGCTACAGGGGTGGGGTGGGGGGGGGGGGGGAGTTAGCAAAGGAACGTAGAAGATGAAACAACGTTGTTTCAGGCAGGTAACGTGATAACGAAGGACACTCGGTTCCGATTTCGTAGCAGAGACCCCTCCTTCTCCAATTCTCTTCCTCTTGTCTCTGCCCCCTCCCCCCCACCCTTCACACATCCCACGCTTTCATCCTCGCCCCCCCCCCCCCCCACTCTCTCTCCCTCCCCCTATCTCTCTCTCTCCCCTCCTCTCTCTCTCTCTCTCTCTTTCCTTCAACTTGAAGCCAAAGGGATCAAAGCGCTGGGAGATCATAAACATGTATTTCATGTGACGAGCAAGTGTCAGTCACGATGACGGTGTTTCGTAACCCATACTTCGCCCCCCCCCCCCCCCCCCCCGGCCCCCGCCCCGTCCCATCCTCACTCCACTCCACCCCCTTTCCTCCACTCTTTCCTTCCATTTCCTCCTTCCTTGGCAAATTAAATGCCCTTCCTTCCCCCCCCCCTCCACCCACACACACACACACACACAACACACACACACACACACACACACCACAAACACACACACACACACCCCACACAACACACACACACAAACCACACACACACACCACACACACACACACACACATTCTCTCATACACACACACACGCGCGCACAAACACACACACACACACACACACACACCACCAAACACACACACACACACACACACACACACACACACACACACACACGCAACACACACACACCAACACACACACACAAAACGCGCGCACAAAACACACACACACACACACACACCCCCACACACACACACACACGCAACACACACACACACACACACACACACACACACACACGCGCGCGCGCGCGAGTAGTATATTATGTTGGAAACGACCCCCATGCGGATGCGGAGGGAAAATGTCTGGAATGTATGACGTCACCGGAAGTGACATCATCCCGGAAGTGGAAGTGACATCATTCCGGAAGTGGCATCATCACAGGAAATGACATCAGGGGGAAATGACCCGAAGGGGTCGTGACCTTTTTGACAAAGTGTCGGACGTGGTAAAGGGCGTCCCCCCCCGATTAGCCCGAGGGCGGGTGACCAAAAGAAAGAAAAGAGGGATTGAAAGAAAACCGGAGCGTAAAGGGTTACAGAGGACAGTCATTGGGTGCTGAGGAAAGGGGGTCACCCCGGGTACGAAAGTATTTAAATAATTAACGCAAAAGGGGAAGTAATGAATAAAAATAAAAATTGTTTATTGCCCCCTTGTTTTTGTCTGGGCTTGGGACCAGCCTGTATCAACAATCTACGACTAGCTGATACAGGGCAACATTAGGCAATACTTTTTGGTTATCCTAACACAAATCATTACAAAAAAAAAAAGAAAAATTAAATCAAAAGGGTTCAGTGCTGATTCCATCCTCTTGAACTCGTCTCTTGATGTAGAAGAAAGAAAAGGGCATCTCTACGCTGATGATAAGTGTAGACTCTTCCATCCGTCCTGAAGCCTTGTTGATTCGCCTCCGTTGGTCTGAGTTTTTAGCACGTCGAGATAGTGAGTCTTGGTGAGCTCGTTCTGTTTTTTGTTTATCCTTTCAGCGATTTTGTCACTCGAGTCTCCGAAGCAGAAATAGGTTTTGGAGCACAGTGCCACGTTTCCGTCACCCTCATATTCCGTCTTGAAGAGACCCGGGTTGCGTTTGTCAAACTTTTGACGAGTCTTACAACGGGGAGGAGGGGAGTCCCAAGGCGCGTGTCCGCGGACACTGGTATCCACAAACTCACAATGGTGCGTGTCGCAGGCCGGGAAGGAAAAACCACCGGGGATATCTTGATAGAATTCTCGACGGAGTTCAGGCCGGACAGCCTTTTCCCAAGGTAGGGTGCTGAGGACCATATACAGAGAGTCTGTGTCCATTTCGCAGAGTGGTAATTTGTGCGGGATACAAATTTGGGCCCCAAACAATCGTAGTAGAACTGGACATTCTCAACTTGGCGTACTGGTAGACAAAATAACCAATTGGTTTGGTAAATTCCACACAAGTTTTGATTTGGCCAGTTCCACCTCGTACATGTTTTCTGTCAAAGGAGTCAGTATTCGAAAGAAGGGTTCTTTGAATGAGCTTTTGCGCTTTTCTCCCCCTCAACATAGGACACGTTGGTGTGCTTTGCGATGTTGGTGATGGTTTTTCCGTACGCAGAGTTTCCCAGCAACTTAAAAGTTTCAGCCAGAATGGATTTGGAAGGATCCTGATCTCCTTGACGACGAGCGTTGGATACAGTTTTCACCAAACTGTTGAAAGCAGGCTTGGGCTTGTATTCACAACTTTTTTGGATGTCAGTCACTACGAGTCCGTGCGAGAGGTACCACGGAGCAAAGGGGGGGTCAGGAAAAAACCTTTGGCCAAAGAACTCCCGATGAGGGTCTTCCTGGGTTGACTCAATAACGACGGCGTTCCGCGAGCTTTTCATAAACGACCCAATGCGTCTCGACCACTTCCGCGTTTTTGAATATGGAGGCATCTCAGCAAAGTGTTCACGAAGATGTGTGGGGGCCCTCGATGTCACACTGCACAAGTCCAAAGAGCGTACCTTGTCCACGGCTTGACAATGCCCATCAGCTCCGATCATCCTCAATCCTCGAAACGGGTTGGGGTGTTTTGGGCAGTGCTCGTGCAGAATCGTTGTTTTGCCCATGGTCTTGTTTGTCTAGCTCCCATTTCGCACTCCCACTTTTCAATGACATTGACCTTGACAGTGTTTCTCAAATAGTCTCCGATGCCCTTCGGTGTTTTGTTTCAGCTCTTCCAACGTTTTTCCATTGACAGGGTTGATGGTCAAGTTCTTTGTTTTGGGACAGTCGTGCCCCGTGAAACAAACAACCGTGAAACTGATATACTGTGTGTTTTCCGCATCCCATCCATCTACACGAATGCGGCGTTGTCCGAAAGCGTGTTCTTTACTATTGAACTTATGCTGCCAAATGAATACCCTCGCTTTTCATCACCCCACTCCAACCACTCTCTCGACAGCTGTCCGTATTTGTTTGTTTTTTTCGGCTCAAAGCGATTTTCCTTTTCTGATGACTGGATATTCTGTGGGCATGTCTTGCATCAGTGCCCAGAGATACAAAGCATTGGCATCGTTTTCCTTTCAACGTTGGGTACCGGTTTTTCGGGAAATTGCCTCGAACGAACGTTTTTTTTCTCATGATAGCGATGAAAAATGATCGAGGGGGCCACCCACCATCTGTTCACGAAGCAACTGTGCAAGTCCTTACGATCTTCATTGAGAAAGGGAAAAATAAACTCTCGGGGCAGTGTTTTGAAAAGATATCGCAGTGTGAGACCCGGAACGCCGATGGCGTCTTTCAGCAGTCCAGCCCTAAAGTTTGATAAAACAGGGTCTGCCTTTCCAGAGCTTGTAGGAAGGGTGCGACGTCTTTGTTTTTTAAAACCACGTTAGAAAGTCTTTCATGGTGGTCATGTTTGATCTTCCAGACAGGGTTGACAATAGGCATAGTCCTCCTTATTTATCGACGCATTTTTAATGAACTGAAGAAGGCCTCCGGGGTGGAAGATGATCCTTTTCCCAACGTGTCCAGTGACGTGATAAACTCGTAGGGAAAGAACCCTTTTTCTTTTCCTCTACATCAAAAGCCGCGAGGTACTTGGCATAAAAAATCCAGGGCAAGATAATTGTGGATGTCCAAAAATTTTAGCTTCGATGTGCTGATACATTTGTACTCGTTTGTTTTTTGACAAGAAATTTAAAAAGGGTTTCGAGTCTTCCTGGGGGTCTTCATCCTCGTCAACACTGTTTTCCATCTCACGATCCTTTGTATGTTGTGTCGAATGATTGACAATACGCTCAAAGAAGTAAGGCTTCATGACATTCGTGTCAAATTGGCGCTTTTAAAAACCCCACCACGTGGAAGTTCCTGAGATAATCATCCAGTTTCGTTCTTAGTTCAGCGGCAGAGAGACTGGTCTTTTGATGCTTGTTTTCCTTCCTCTTCCGCTTCCCTTTTGGGTCCAGTTGTTCAAATACAGGGGCAAATTCTTCTCTGAGAAGGCCATAAGCGTGGTCGGATAATTCTTCCAGATAATCCACCATTTTGTTCACGAGAACTTGAGAATCCCCTTCAGAAACGAAACAGACTGGTTCTTCAGCAGAGGGAATATTGGAACACACACTGACTGACAAAGGAACGTGTTTTTTCAGTAAAACGGTCTTAGGGTCCATCGTTTTGGGCTGAGGAAGATCGTGGGCATCAAAAATGACTTCCCAAAATCGAACGTGGCCCGATAAGGAAAAATAAAATCAGTGTCCACCAGAAAGGGCCATTTTCCTTCAATATTTCCAGAGGGTTGGTGATGGTGATAAACTTCCTCCGGGATAGACGTGTTTGATGTTTCTCCTTTGCAAGTCAGTTCGTGACGACGAAGCATCCATTCTTTCCCCAGCTTTCCGCATTTAGGACAGCCGAACGCGTGAGCCGCTTTATGACGTTGGTGATGTAACCAAAAATGATTTTCGTAGTTGAGGACGGACAAGTGTCGGGGTATTTTCTGGCACCGCGACGACGAGGGATGAGGCAAGGAGGCGGGCTCGCTTTCGTCGTATTCGAAGACATCCACGTTGACTCCGAACGTTCTTCCAATCTTCCAAGTCGGTAAAAGGGAACGCCGGAAAAATCGGGCGCGTGGCGGGGGCCCTTCCACTGCCGGAACAGCTCCTGAGTCGGGGACTGGGGTTCGTGACGACTGGCGCCTCTATGCAAGGGCCCGGCACCTGAAGAAGCCAAGTTATCCTCGAAAAGGAAAATGGTGGTGCCGTCGCTCACCAGGGTGTAAATGGCCTTGTGTTCGTGATGAAGTTAGGGATGGCGGAGTCGCAGCAGCCCATGGGAAAGTCAGACAATGGTTGACATAAAACGGTAGATGTCACTGCGCGGACGGTCCACTTGGAGCTGGTCGTTGTTGTCTTGCAAGCTCCAACATGTCCGTGTTGTTGGTTCTTTTAGAAAACGATCAAAATCTTTTTGGTTGTTGATAGGCGAGGCGCCCGAACACCCTGGCATTATTTTGAGAGGGGTGAAAAAATCGATAGTCATCATTTTCTCGATGATGGAGAAAAGAAAGAATGGCTGAGGTTGATTTTAAATCGTTTTGTCTGCCTTTCAAAAATTTTTCCGATTCAAACGTTCCAGTCAGGCGCTCCTCTACTACTCCAACGGATGTTATACATGGACTGTCGCGTTCCTTCGTAATGATGGGTGCGAATGGCGTCCCAGTTGTTTATCGTAGAGTTGACTCGTCTCGGGGTCGACTTCCGTGGGGGCAAAATCGACGGAATCCGTAACGAGATCCTGTCGTTGTCTTTTCACGGGTGTATTTGAGTCTTCCTTGTGCGGTATTTTCCTTTACGTACCGTAGGACGATCGTGATGAGCAGGTGCCTCTGAAGATCTCCTTTCTTTTAAATTCTTTACCACAGACATGGCATCGGAGTAAAACGACAATCTGATGTTTTTCTTTGACATGTCGTTTGAGATTATATTTGTTAGTAAAGACCACTCCGCAATCTGGGCAGGACAACGAAGAACACCACCCGTTGAAGGAGTTGGTGGTCCATTTCTGAAAGAAAAAAAAATGTAAGTACTGAAATATTGTAACAAAAAAATGTTTTAAACGATTGAACTCAAATAAACCCCCTTTTATTGTCATTTATAAAAAAAAATAATCCTACCAACCCACGTTTCTGGACGTGAAAAGAAATTTAAAACAAAAGCGCTGGTAAAGTTTGGGCAAAAAGTTAGTTTGTTTAAAATGAGGGGACAAGAAAAGTTGATCATAGTAGTAAACCAGAAAGAAGAAAAAAGCTTGTACCTCTACGAAAAACCTCCGGTCATCAACCACTAAAAAGAACAGGAGGAGGATCTTCCCCTTTTCCCCGCGGATATGTAATCTTTCCCGCGTCTCGAAAATTCCTCGGTTGACTAAATCAAGAAGATCGGGTCGGTTGTTATATGCACTCGAGCGGACCTTCTACGTTATTCGGTCGAGCGAAAGTCAGCCCCGTCTTTCTTTGTGTGGTTTTTCGCTGGCTTACGCATGCGTTTAAAACTACAAAGAACTAAACCCTACTCGTTTGGGACGATGTGTAAAATTTTTTTTTTTCACCCTCCAAAGGTTTTTTTTTCTTTCAAACATGTAACACCCACACAGATCCGTGGTCGCCCCAAAACGTAAATTTTTAAAATAGACTGGGACGAATAAAACAACAACCATGTCTTTCGGCCTTAAAGTTGCTTAGAATTGGTATTTGATGGACAAACCGGTTGTTATGGCCAGGTTACGCGTATGGAAGTAAGTTTTAAAAAAAAAATTTTTTTTATATTAAGATTGGTTCCAAAAAAAAAAAAGTCATGTTTGAACCTTCAAATCAGCTTAGATGAGGAACACAAATAAATCGATAGGGGTGGGAAAGAAAAATCAAACCCACGTAGTATCTGTTGTGAGTATGCCTTGAATTGAGATTACAACGCCTACTCAGTCAACAAAACATTTATGTTAAAGACGAGCATCTAGTTCGATTAGTTTAATAAAATAATTTTTTTTATATGTTTCTTAAGCGTTTTAGCTAAGAATATTCAAACACTACGAGTAAATTTCTAGACCAATATTTGTTCTTAAAAAGGAATAATGAAATACAAAACTAAAAAGAAAAGTTGTTTTTATCGTAAATTCTTTCCAAATCTGAACGACCTTCGCCCATTTTAGCTAATTCGATCACGTGACGTAGTGGCCTTTTGCGCCTTAGTAACCACGGTCTTTTCCCGGTCAAAGACGTGTCGCGTTAATCTTAAGCGCCTTTTTTGGTTTGGTGTTTTGGAGTTTTTTTTGTTTTAAATGTGTAAAGAGAACGCTATAGGCGTATGAATGCTTTTTTTCTAGTTAAAAACACACACTCAAAATAATATACATAACAAACATCTCTCATTCTCTGACGCCCTGAAAAGGAAATAAGAGACGAGGTAGAAAAACAACACACTCTCGCGTGACCGCGCAAACGAACGAAAACAAGATAAACAAAACTTCGTTTTCTTTGTTTATTACAAGCGTCATATTTCTTCAAAAAAACGAGTTGTAAACGGTTAATCCACGTAAAAGGAAAAAATAGTACGGGTCTCTCTCTCCCCTCTCTCCTCTCTCTCTCTCTCTCCCTCCTCTCTCTCTCTCTCTCTCCTCTCTTTCACGCACATCATTAACAAAGCGAGCATTTAACACATTTCGGTATATAACAAATTGTAAATAGTTAGCCCCCAACCCTAGGTACACTACGTACATCATTAACGAAACAAACAAAACAATTATCGTTATTTATCAAAAAAAAAACTATAATCATTTTACAGATTCATTCAATCATCCAAAAATGAAAACCTATATACAAAATTAATACTTGAATCACGCACATAAATACGCACTAAAAAGTCATCAATTTTTTTTTTAAACAAACAAACAAAATATCACTCAAATCAAGAACTGACTGACACGCTCCCAAAAATTTGTGCCAAAACAAAGGGCGTTTTAGTATAGTCCCAGGCGACGCCCTCATCAACCACCAAGAAAGATGCTGGGGTATGTTTTCGCTCGATGATAAAAGCTCCCAACCACCAAATCTATGCACATTGTTCTTTGTTGACACGATTAAACGCATCTTTTAAAAAACAGAAAAGTTCGTTCTACTTCGTCCATCATCACACAAAGTGTCCCTCCTTTATTCCCCATGTCCATTTGACAGCCCTCGCATCTCTCTACAAATTATCTCCCCTATTGCGTCGCTTATTTTGTCCAGATACTTTTTCATAAAAGTTTCCATGATTTTTCTCTTACCTCAGAGTAAAAAGAAACGTTTTAAGTCCACGATACGATGATAATCACGTTTGTGAGTGTCACGATGTCGTTTGTGAGTGTCACAATGCCGAAACCAAGTTTGTAGCCTAACTTATATAGAAAAAAATTACGCGCTTCAGCGATGATTCGGTATTTCCGGTTCAGCGACGAGCTGGTATGTCCGGTGTTTTTACATCCGGTTCAGTGATGATTCCGTGTTTCTGCTTCAGTGACGAGCTGGTATGTCCGGTGTTTTTACATCCGGTTCAGTGATGATTAGGTGTTTCCGCTTCAGCGACGAGCTGGTATGTCCGGTGTTTTTACATCCGGTTCAGTGATACACACCCACGAATCTGTGTGGGTCAAAAGGAACGTACACACTCGGTTTAACACAGACACTGCGTGAGTGGGTCAGCACGAAAAAACGGACCATGGTGCTGAGCCGAGCTGACCCACTCACGCAGTGTCTGTGTTAAACCGAGTGTGTACGTTCCTTTTGACCCACACAGATTCGTGGGTGTGTATCACTGAACCGGATGTAAAAACACCGGACATACCAGCTCGTCGCTGAAGCGGAAACACCTAATCATCACTGAACGGATGTAAAAACACCGGACATACCAGCTCGTCACTGAAGCAGAAACACGAATCATCACTGAACCGGATGTAAAAACACCGGACATACCAGCTCGTCGCTGAACCGGAAATACCGAATCATCGCTGAAGCGCGTAATTTTTTTCTATATAAGTTAGGCTACAAACTTGGTTTCGGCATTGTGACACTCACAAACGACATCGTGACACTCACAAACGTGATTATCATCGTATCGTGGACTTACAACGTTTCTTTATACTCTGAGGTAAGAGAAAAATCATGGAAACTTTTATGAAAAAGTATCTGGACAAAATAAGCGACGCAATATGGGAGATAACTGTAGAGAGATGCGAGGGCTGTCAAATGGACATGGGGAATCAGGAGGGACACTCTTGTGTGATGATGGACGAAGTAGAACGAACTTTTCTGTATTTTAAAGATGCGTTTAATCGTGTCAACAAAGAACAATTGTGCATAGACTTGGTGGTTGGGAGCGTTATCATCGAGCGAAAACATACCCCAGCATCTTTCTTGGTGGTTGATGAGGGCGTCAGCCTGGGACTATACTAAAACGCCCGTGTTTTGGCACAAAGTTTTGAGCGTGTCATGTCAGTTCATGATTGAGTGATATTTTGTTTGTTTGTTTAAAAAAAAAAATTGATGACTTTTTAACGTGCGTATATATGTGCGTGAATCAAGTATTAATTTTGTATATACGTTTTCATTTTTGGATGATTGAATGAATCTGTAAAATGATTATAGTTTTTGTTTTGATAAATAACGATAATTGTTTTGTTTGTTTCGTTAATGATGTACGTAGTGTACCTAGGGTGTGGGCTAACTATTTACAATTTGTTATATACCGAAATGTGTTAAATGCTCGCTTTGTTAATGATGTGCGTGAAGAGAAGAGAGAGAGAGAGAGAGAGAGAGAGAGAGAGAGAGAGAGAGAGAGAGAGAGAGGGAGAGAGAGAGAGACCCGTACTATTTTTCCTTTTACGTGGATTAACCGTTTACAACTCGTTTTTTGTGAAGTAATATGACGCTTGTAATAAACAAAGAAAACGAAGTTTTGTTTATCTTGTTTTCGTTCGTTTGCGCGGTCACGCGAGAGTGTGTTGTTTTCTACCTCGTCTCTTATTTCCTTTTCACGC
>CM031599.1:29169271-29171826 GCA_018398815.1 Conus ventricosus | reverse complement strand
GGGTCTTGGTCTCTTTTTCTTTTCTCCCCTCTCTCTCTCTCTCTCTCTCTCTTCCTCTCTCTCTCTCTCTCTCTCCTTGTGGTGAGTCTGTCTGTCTCTCTCTGCCAGCGCTGTGACTGTCAGTATGTCGTCCGACCGTCTGTCTGTCTGTCTCTGTTTCTATCTCTGTCCCTGTCTCAGTATGTCTCTGTCTGTCTGTCTGTCTGTCTGTCTGTCTGTCTGTCTGTTTGTCTCTCTCTCTCTCTCTCTCTCTCTCTCTCTCTCCTCTCTCTCTCTCTCTCTCTCTCTCTCTCTCTCTCTCTCTCTCTCTCTCTCTCTCTCTGGATGGGAAAGTTTCTGTATTGTTCTGGTCAACATGGAATTGTTGCTTATGAGAGTTTGCCACAGGCTGTTGCTGGTTGTTTAGAGGTGAACAGTCCACACTTATGACAGTTTGCGACAGGCTGTTGCTGGTTGTTTAGAGGTGAACAGTCCACACTTATGACAGTTTGCCACAGGCTGTTGCTGGTTGTTTAGAGGTGAACAGTTCACACTTATGACAGTTTGCGACAGGCTGTTGCTGGTTGTTTAGAGGTGAACAGTTCACATCTATGACAGTTTGCGACAGGCTGTTTCTGCGTGTTTAGAGGTGAACAGTTCACACTTATGACAGTTTGCCACAGGCTGTTGCTGGTTGTTTAGAGGTGAACAGTTCACACTTATGACAGTTTGCCACAGGCTGTTGCTGGTTGTTTAGAGGTGAACAGTTCACACTTATGACAGTTTGCCACAGGCTGTGCTGGTTGTTTAGAGGTTAACAGTTCACACTTATGACAGTTTGCCACAGGCTGTTGCTGGTTGTTTAGAGGTTAACAGTTCACACTTATGACAGTTTTCGACAGGCTGTTGCTGATTGTTTAGAGGTGAACAAATCACACTTCGGGTTAGTTCAAAGTGAACCGTTCTCTTTCCTTCTGGTTTAGAGGTCATCTGTTTACACTGCTGTGTAGGTGATCCGTTCCTACTGCCGCTGTTTAGAGGTCATCTGTTTACACTGCTGTGTAGGTGATCCGTTCCTACTGCCGCTGTTTAGAGGTCATCTGTTTACACTGCTGTGTAGGTGATCCGTCCTACTGCCGCTGTTTAGAGGTCATCTGTTTACACTGCTGTGTAGGTGATCCGTTCCTACTGCCGCTGTTTAGAGGTCATCTGTTTACACTGCTGTGTAGGTGATCCGTTCCTACTGCCGCTGTTTAGGGGTCATCTGTTTACACTGCTGTGTAGGTGATCCGTTCCTACTGCCGCTGTTTAGGGGTCATCTGTTTACATGCTGTGTAGGTGATCCGTTCCTACTGCCGCTGTTTAGAGGTCATCTGTTTACACTGCTGTGTAGGTGATCCGTTCTTACTGCCGCTGTTTAGAGGTCATCTGTTTACACTGCTGTGTAGGTGATCCGTTCCTACTGCCGCTGTTTAGGGGTCATCTGTTTACACTGCTGTGTAGGTGATCCGTTCCTTACTGCCGCTGTTTAGAGGTCATCTGTTTACACTGCTGTGTAGGTGATCCGTTCCTACTGCCGCTGTTTAGAGGTCAACTGTTTACACTGCTGTGTAGGTGATCCGTTCCTACTGCCGCTGTTTAGAGGTCATCTGTTTACACTGCTGTGTAGGTGATCCGTTCCTACTGCCGCTGTTTAGAGGTCATCTGTTTACACTGCTGTGTAGGTGATCCGTTCCTACTGCCGCTGTTTAGAGGTCATCTGTTTACACTGCTGTGTAGGTGATCCGTTCCTACTGCCGCTGTTTAGAGGTCATCTGTTTACACTGCTGTGTAGGTGATCCGTTCCTACTGCCGCTGTTTAGAGGTCATCTGTTTACACTGCTGTGTAGGTGATCCGTTCCTACTGCCGCTTGTCTGGAAATAAACAGGTTAGACATAGGTATGAGAATTGTCCAGAAATAGTCACTTCGGACAACTTCTCATCGAAAAGAGGTCAGTTCAGAGGAGTTGTTGTTTTTGTTGTCTAGAAGTGAACAGTTCGGACAGCTGCTCCTTGTCTAGAAGTAAAGAGTTCAGGCACTTTCTTGCTGTCTAGAAGTAAAGAGTTCAGGCACTTTCTTGCTGTCTAGAAGTAAAGAGTTCAGGCACTTTCTTGCTGTCTAGAAGTAAAGAGTTCAGGCACTTTCTTGCTGTCTTGAAGTAAAGAGTTCAGGCACTTTCATGCTGTCTAGAAGTAAAGAGTTCAGGCACTTTCTTGTTGTCTAGAAGTAAGTGCTTCAGACGAATCCTCGTTGTTTTGAAGTGGCAAGTTTGGACGAATTCTGATCGAATAGAAGTGAACAGTTCTGATAATAAATTCTCGTTGTCTAGAAGTGAAAAGCTCCCGCGAATTCTTGTTTCTCTTAGAATTTAAAAGTTCAGAAGAATTCTGGTCGTCTTAGAGTAAGCTCTTCAGACAAGTTCTTGTTGTCTAGATGTGAACAGTTCACACGAATTGTTGTTGTCTAGATGTGAACAGTTCAGACGAGTTCTTGTTGTCCAGATGTGAACAGTTCAGACGAGTTCTTGTTGTCCAG
>CM031599.1:29151771-29154271 GCA_018398815.1 Conus ventricosus | reverse complement strand
CACCCTTTGAAAATATACTTCAGTTTTTTACTCAAACCTTTAAACTTGAAACGTAGCAGTCACTTAGTGTCGACTCTTCTACATGTTGCTGTGTGCCTATCCGCAGCAGATCACAATTCTTAGCAAGTGACGCTTATTTCTTGACACAGCCAAGTACAGATCACCCTGCGCGCAGCGTATCGTCCACAAGGCAAGCTTAAAATGGAATGCACGAACAAAGCGATGCGCCAGACTAACAAAGGCAAAATGGCGACGTTTGATACAATGGGTAATTCATTGAAATGATTCAGATGCTCAGTTTCCATCCCCCCCAAAATCAACTCTGGGTGAAAGGCTACTACTTTGGGGAAAAGTAAGTAGGCAGCAGGAGTACTTATTAGCACAAAAAAAACCCTACGAGTAAATGCTTTTTCGCATGAAAACGTGCTCCTTTCGACAGGCGAATTACGCGCTTTTCGGGTGGGTGCTTTTGAGCGGTGCGCTCTTTTCGACTGCTCTGACAGTGACAGAGGGGTATCGGTGCCGATGGCAGAGGATTTACAGGGATAACCCTCATTTCTCATTGGCTGACGGAGGGTTTTGACTGTGTCTGAAGGAATGTCGTCCTGTCGGGTCGCCTGCCGATAGGGTGTTTGCGGAGGGTTTACACGATGGTATAAAGGGTGCAGAACGTGTTTACTCATCGCGTAGATTCCTCCAACCATCCATTCTTTACTGCCCTTCTCTGCCACACACACACACACACACACACACACACACACACACACACACACACACACACACACACACACGAACGCACGCACGCATGTACACACACACACACACACACACACACACACACACACACACACACGCACACACACACACACACACACACACACACACACACACGCAATAATTACATCTTAAGCTCTTGTACACACCCATGCAAGTAGCGACACACACACACACGTACGTTCATATCAAACTTAACATGCAGTCAACTCCTTCCCACTCTTCCACCCCTTCCCTTTCCCCCCATCCTTTCCCATCGTCTAATATCACTTTTAGTGAACAGACGTTAAACAGAATAACAATAATAACAACAACAACACACACACACACACACACACACACACACACACACTGGCAAAGGGGGAAGGTTGGGGGGGGGGGGGGGCAAGTTCAGGCAAAAAACGTCCTCCCTGTCAGTATGAGCAGGGCTTAGCAAAGATTAGGCAGGGTTTTTTTTTTTCTTCAGATGTTGGGCTGAGGGGTGCTTGGACGAGAGAGAGACAGGGGGGGGGGGGGGGGGGGGGGGGGGGGGGGAGGGGGGGGGGGAGGAGAGAGAGAGAGAGAAGAGAGAGAGAACACAGAACTCATATACTAGGATGGGTTTGACTTATCCATTATGCAAAAATGGGAAAGAAGACGAACTACATTTTGTTTTATGCTGCTGTAAATTGTCTTGTCTAAGAGCGCAATACATACCGACAAAGTTTTCCAAGGATCCCTGTCGGTTTCGGTTAAGCCTGCTCATGGCATCTCAGAATGAAAGCATAGTAAGAAACTTCTCAATTTACTTATTCAAGGCATTTCAGTTTAGATCAGTTATGACTTCGTGAGAGAGTTGTCCATCCAGTCTTCCTAGTGTTCTGTATGATTTATATATTGTTGTTTTTGTTCTCCATACCCCCCTTCAGAAGGAGCAATGGTCTTTATATGAATAACGATCTGAGGAGAGAGAGAGAGAGAAGAGAGGAGAGAGAGAGAGAGAGAGAGAGAGAGAGAAGTCTCTGCTTCAGCCTCTTCCAGTTCACCCATATCTTGATATCTTCAATGACAACAAAACGGACGCTGTCTTTCAGGCACAAAGGTCACAAACGAAATATCTTAAAAGTCATGCAAGACTCTACTTTCCTCAATTTTTTTTTTCTTTTTTAAACAGTAGTGCTCCGGTTTTGTCACGATTTACTTCAATGCATTAGAAATAGCCCTGCACTGCTTTGAATGTCTACTTCGCTTCGTTTTAGATTGTGCTCTGCTCTAAACGTTTACTTCAGCGCGTTTTAATATTGATAGAGTGTTGTGATTACTGCTTCAGTGCATTAGAAATGTTTGTATGCATTGCGGGGTTTTGTGTTTATCAACCTCAATGCTTTTGAAGAGAAAGCTAAGCATCACTCTGATTATTGACTTCAGTGTGTGTTGTAAATAAACAATCAAGAAAAAGAACCCATCTGTATGGCTCTGGCTCCTTACACTGTCAACCGCTGTCTGAAGGGTAGATATTCTCTGTGGTGGTGTTTTCAGGGAGCAGGGAGATTCAAAGAGTAAACAATAAACAAGCAAGGCAACTGTTGCCCCCCCCCCCCCCCCCCCCCCTCCTCTCCTGAAACCGGCATATGTCATGACACCAAGTAAAGAGCAAATCTCAAACTTCTTTTCTTATTTTCAGAGAAATGTCCTTGCTTCTTTTCTGAGTGCCTCGAGTCTCCGTCCGTGCTGTGTGAATGGGTGT
>CM031599.1:29141771-29146771 GCA_018398815.1 Conus ventricosus | reverse complement strand
ACCAGAATGGTTGACACCAGAGTATATTGTAACAAGAAGTGTAGACTGTAACCCTGTAATGTAGTCTCTGACCAGAATGGTTGACACCAGAGTATATTGTAACAAGAAGTGTAGACTGTAACCCTGTAATGTAGTCTCTGACCAGAATGGTTGACACCAGAGTATATTGTAACAAGAAGTGTAGACTGTAACCCTGTAATGTAGTCTCTGACCAGAATGGTTGACACCAGAGTATATTGTAACAAGAAGTGTAGACTGTAACCCTGTAATGTAGTCTCTGACCAGAATGGTTGACACCAGAGTATATTGTAACAAGAAGTGTAGACTGTAACCCCGTAATGTAGTCTCTGACCAGAATGGTTGACACCAGAGTATATTGTAACAAGAAGTGTAGACTGTAACCCTGTAATGTAGTCTCTGACCAGAATGGTTGACACCAGAGAATATTGTAACAAGAAGTGTAGACTGTAACCCTGTAATGTAGTCTCTGACCAGAATGGTTGACACCAGAGTATATTGTAACAAGAAGTGTAGACTGTAACCTGTAATGTAGTCTCTGACCAGAATGGTTGACACCAGAGTATATTGTAACAAGAAGTGTAGACTGTAACCCTGTAATGTAGTCTCTGACCAGAATGGTTGACACCAGAGTATATTGTAACAAGAAGTGTAGACTGTAACCCTGTAATGTAGTCTCTGACCAGAATGGTTGACACCAGAGTATATTGTAACAAGAAGTGTAGACTGTAACCCTGTAATGTAGTCTCTGACCAGAATGGTTGACACCAGAGTATATTGTAACAAGAAGTGTAGACTGTAACCCTGTAATGTAGTCTCTGACCAGAATGGTTGACACCAGAGTATATTGTAACAAGAAGTGTAGACTGTAACCCTGTAATGTAGTCTCTGACCAGAATGGTTGACACCAGAGTATATTGTAACAAGAAGTGTAGACTGTAACCCTGTAATGTAGTCTCTGACCAGAATGGTTGACACCAGAGTATATTGTAACAAGAAGTGTAGACTGTAACCCTGTAATGTAGTCTCTGACCAGAATGGTTGACACCAGAGTATATTGTAACAAGAAGTGTAGACTGTAACCCTGTAATGTAGTCTCTGACCAGAATGGTTGACACCAGAGTATATTGTAACAAGAAGTGTAGACTGTAACCCCGTAATGTAGTCTCTGACCAGAATGGTTGACACCAGAGTATATTGTAACAAGAAGTGTAGACTATAACCCTGTAATGTAGTCTCTGACCAGAATGGTTGACACCGGAGAATATTGTAACAAGAAGTGTAGACTGTAACCCTGTAATGTAGTCTCTGACCAGAATGGTTGACACCAGAGAATATGTAACAAGAAGTGTAGACTGTAACCCTGTAATGTAGTCTCTGACCAGAATGGTTGACACCAGAGTATATTGTAACAAGAAGTGTAGACTGTAACCTGTAATGTAGTCTCTGACCAGAATGGTTGACACCAGAGTATATTGTAACAAGAAGTGTAGACTGTAACCCTGTAATGTAGTCTCTGACCAGAATGGTTGACACCAGAGTATATTGTAACAAGAAGTGTAGACTGTAACCCTGTAATGTAGTCTCTGACCAGAATGGTTGACACCAGAGTATATTGTAACAAGAAGTGTAGACTGTAACCCTGTAATGTAGTCTCTGACCAGAATGGTTGACACCAGAGTATATTGTAACAAGAAGTGTAGACTGTAACCCTGTAATGTAGTCTCTGACCAGAATGGTTGACACCAGAGTATATTGTAACAAGAAGTATAGACTGTAACCTTGTAATGTAGTCTCTGACCAGAATGGTTGACACCAGAGTATATTGTAACAAGAAGTGTAGACTGTAACCCTGTAATGTAGTCTCTGACCAGAATGGTTGACACCAGAGTATATTGTAACAAGAAGTGTAGACTGTAACCCTGTAATGTAGTCTCTGACCAGAATGGTTGACACCAGAGTATATTGTAACAAGAAGTGTAGACTGTAACCCTGTAATGTAGTCTCTGACCAGAATGGAATTCTATAGCATCTTATTTATTCTTCTCATCCTCGTTGATCATCGTTTTTAAAAAGTCTCAAAGTGCATGGGCCGCAGAAGATGAGACACATATAGTAATCCCTAGAACCCAAGATCAAAGGCACTATGGCCAAGTTTCGATGTATGTATATATGTGTGTCTTTATGTCTGTCGGTTTGTCTGTTTGCCTGTCTCTCTGCATATAGGAGAGAAGAGAGAGGAGAGAGAGAGAGAGGAGAGAGAGAGAAGAGAGAAGAGAGAGAGAGAGAGAGAGAGAGAGCGAGAGAGAGAGAGGGGGGGGGGGATTTCGGGGAACGTCGCGCGAAAAGATTTCGTAAACCGAGCATTTAACCAAGTCATCACGTCCTTCGTGCTTCCAGATAATTAAACTAGTGACCACAGAAAACGCAGTCACGATCAAAATGAATTATAAAAAAAAATGTTCACCTGAATGATTGAATAACTGAGTAAAGAAAGAAAGAAAAAAGAACGAACGAAAGAGAGACAGAAAAAAAAGGAAATAAAGAAATAAATAAATAGATGTAAACAGGGTAGATGTACACCCTAATGTCACGCTTCCTATGTTTCCCTTCCAGACGTCCTGAGCAACCTGGTGGCCACTGCCGCGCAGTCCCAGCAGTTCTTTGAGGGCCTGGGCAAGATGAGGGAACGGGTGGCGGAGGAGAACAAGGACAAGGAGCTCGTGCCCATCTTCAACAAACGACTCTTCGCCACCCATGGGTCCGTGGTCATCACTGCTGAAGGTGGGACTGAGAGTGACAACGACGACGACGACGATAGTGAAGATTATTACAACGATGATGAGAACAGTTATGACGATGAAAGATTATGACGGTGTTGACGACGATGACGTTGAAGACAAGGCTGTGAAAGCGATGGCTGTAATGGTAATGATGAAGATTATGACGATAACGTGAGTAAATGTGATGATGGTGATAGTGGTGGTGTTTATGAGATGATGTGGCAGTGATGATAACAAATTTGAGATGATATAATGGGTAGATGATATGATGATGGAGAGGAAATTTGAGAAATATTTAAAGTGCTTCTTCATTCTCGTTTTTCATCTTCTTTCTTTCTTACTTCCGCAGTTTCTTTGATCTCATTCTCCTCCTCCTTCTTCCTCGTCTTCTTTTTCCACTTCTTTCTTTTTCTTCTATGTCATCGTTGTCGTCATCTTCTTCTTTTTCTTCGTCTTCTTCATCTTCTTCTTCTTCCTCTTCTTCTTCTTCTTCTTCTTCTTCTTCTTCTTCTCTTCTTCTTCTCAGCCCTGATGTGGCCCTTTGCGGTCGGCTGGGCTATAAGCAACATTATCTTATCTACTTCTTCTTCTTCTTCTTCTTCGTCGTCGTCGTCGTCGTCGTCGTCGTCGTCGTCTTCTTCCTCTTCTTCTTCTTCTTCTTCTTCTTCTTCGTCATCGTCTTCTTCTTCTTCTTCTTCTTCTTCTTCTTCTTCTTCTTCTTCTTCTGCTTCTTCTCCTCACCCCCCCCCCCCCCTTCTTCTTCCTTCTTCTGATTTGTATTCGTCTTCCTCTGATTTATGTTCTTCTAGTCATGTTCTAAGTCATTCTTCTTCTTCTAATACATCTTCAGCTAATCCATCAAATCTTCAGATGCACCTTCTGCGTCTTTTTTTTTCCCCTTCGTCTCAATGTTTTTCTCTTTGTTTAGTAAATCTTTAACAACGACTGATTCGTCATGCAATAGACCAGATTGTCTTCAGCTTCTTTTATCGTCACCACTACCACAATAAGCACCGCAAGTAGCACCATCAACACCACCCACCACCCACCTATAGTCAGTCATACCACCTTAAGATGATAGCAATGCAACTCATGTCCCCCAGTACCTTCTAACGATCTTCTAACATGCGGAAAACGATCGTAGAGCATGGTTTAACTCTGTTCTTGATCTTCCCCGGTCACCTCCAGCGAGGAGGCTGATGGCGCACAACGCCCGCACTCGGCCGGGGCAGGATTTTCCCCTGATGAGCAAAGCGGAGCTGCTGAGCCTCCGGTGTGTGGTGGAGGGCCTTCGCCTCATCCACAGAGGTCAAGACCATGTCAAGGACGCTCTCAGTCACGTGGTCACCTTCGAGATCTACTCCCCTTACCAGACATGTGAAGCGGCCGTACGAGGCGAGCTGTCTGCTACTACATTCTGAAAGGGCGCTGTAAGGTAGGGAGAAGAGAGAGAGGAGAGAGAGGAGAGAGAGAGAGAGAGAGAGAGAGAGAGAGAGAGAGAGAGAGAGAGAGAGATCCTTTCCACAGAGAGAGAGAAGTCCCTTTCCAGAGAGAGAGAGAGAGAGAGGGGAGAGAGGAGGGGCTCCCTTTCCACAAAGAGAGCGAGAAAGGTCCCTTTCCAGAGAGAGAGAGAGAAGAGAGAGAGAGGGAGAGAGAGAGAGAGAGAGGGGAGAGAGAGAGAGAAAGTCCCTTTCCAGAGAGAGAGAGAAAGGTCCCTTTCCACAGAGGAGAGAGAAGGTCCCTTTCCAAAAGAGAGAGAGAGAGAAAGGTCCCTTTTCCAGAGAGAGGAGACTCAGAGAAAGGTCCCTTTCCAGAGAGAGAGAGAGAGAGAAGTCCCTTTCCAGAGAGAGAGAGAGAGAGAGAAAGGTCCCTTTCCAGAGAGAGAGAAAGGTCCCTTTCCAGAGAGAGAGGAGAGAGAGAGGGGAAAGGTCCCTTTTCCAGAGAGAGAGAGACTCAGAGAAAGGTCCCTTTCCAGAGGAGAGAGAGAGAAAAGAGAGAGAGAGAGGAGAGTAGAGAGAGAGAGAGAAAGGTCCCTTTCCAGAGAGAGAGAGAGAGAGAGGAAAGGTCCCTTTCCAGAGAGAGAGAGAGAAAGGTCCCTTTCAACAGAGAGAGAGAGAGAAAGGTCCCTTTCCAGAGAGAGAGAAAGGTCCCTTTCCAGAGAGAGAGAGAGAGAAAGGTCCCTTTCCAGAGAGAGAGAGA
>CM031599.1:29101771-29131771 GCA_018398815.1 Conus ventricosus | reverse complement strand
GCTGCGGACTCTGCGCTTTCCCCAAAACACCGGCCTTGCCGTCTCAGAGAACCGAGCACACAGTAGATGACTGGGCACACAGAAGAAAACCGGGCACATAGAAGAAGACCGGGCACACAGAAGACCGGGTACACAGAAGAAGACCGGGCACAGAGAAGAAGGCCGGAGACACAGAAGAAGACCGGACACACAGAAGAAGGCCGGGCACACAGAAGAAGGCCGGGCACACAGAAGAAGACCGGGCACACAGAAGAAGGCCGGAGACACAGAAGACCGGGCACACAGAAGAAGGCCGGGCACACAGAAGAAGGCCGGGCACACAGAAGAAGACCGGGCACACAGAAGAAGGCCGGGCACACAGTAGACCGGACACACAGGAGAAGACCGGGCACAGAGAAGAAGGCCAGGTACGCAGAAGAAGACCGGACACACAGAAGATGAGACTAGACACAGAGAAGAAGACCGGGCACACAGAAGAAGACCAGGCACATAGAAGGAAACCGGACACACAGAAGAAGACCAGGCACACAGACCGGACACACAGAAGAAGACCGGGCACACAGAAGAAGACCGGGCACGGGTAAGGCGCTGCTTAGGGAGCGGCTGCGCCAGCTGTTCACAGTCCGGCGGCTGAGGCGACGGTTCAAACCTCGCGTGGGTCAGACCTGTCCCTGTCAGATGGGCTGTCCGCTACATGGACACACGTGAAACGGGGATGGCAAGATGATTGTGTGTGTGTGTGTGTGTGTGTGTGTGTGTGTGTGTGTGTGTGTGTGTGTGTGTGTGTCGCGCGCCGCGCGCGTGTGTGTGTGTGTGAAAAATTTCTAAGCTGTTAAATATTGTAACTATGCCCTTCGACAAAGTGTGACGGTCGAGGAAGGAAAGGGCACGGGGAGAGAACAGCAACAACCGAGCCGTGTAGAGTGCAATGTAAATTTTTCAACGGGAATTTGGAATTAGTGGAGGTGGGGTGGGGGTGGGGGGTGAGTGAGGGGCGTTTGTAGACCCAGTTACAGCTTTCCGTGGACGCTATGAAGTCTCTCTCTCGCTCTCTGTGTGTGTGTGTGTGTGTGTGTGTGTGTGTGTGTGTGTGTGTGTGTGTGTGTGTCTGTGTGTGTGTGTCTGTGTGTGTGTGTCTGTCTGTGTGTGCATGTGTCTGTGTCTTTGTGAGTATTGTGTTTTGTTGTTGTATGGCTAAGCAGGGTTGGGGTGGGGGGTGGGTGGGGAAGGGTATGGATGGAATGGACAGGGAAACCCTTTAATCCTTCCCCTTCTCCCTTAATCTCTTCCTGTAATAAATATTGGGAACATATATGGATCCGTATCAGATTCACGTGACTGTGTTTTTAATTTTCATAATAACTTTTAAACTGCTTAATTCTGATCTGTTCGTTTATGATTTATAGTTTCAAATGGAACGGAACGGTAAATGATCAAACAGTCAAAATTAATTGACTAAGAAACGGTATAACAGAAGGCATCCCACTTTGAGTATTACATTTCTGTTCAGGGGATGACGTCAGAGAGAATACGAATGACGTCATGACAGCTTCAGATGACGCTTTGGGAGGCGTAGCCGTCACCACAAGCTTTGTACACATGCTGGAGAAGAATGTATGTAAAGAATGGATATTTATTCGTCGTGTTAAAACGTTTGCAGTGTCAGTTAAAAGGGGAAGAAGAGGAAAAAGAAAACAATAATGTCTGTTAAACATTTAAAATCACACACACACACACACACACACACACACACACACACACACACACACACACATACACACACACACACACACACACACACACACACATACACATACACATACACAACACACACACACACACGCACGCGCGCACGCTCGCACGCACGCACGCACGCACACCAAGACTAAATAACAACAGGACAAAGCAAAAGCAAGACGTGCAAAAAGTTATCACAAGAAAATTTGTTGTCACGTGATCAGACGTATTCAGGACAGAGAGAGAGAACAGGAAAATGTTCATTCTAGCTTTTACTGCCCTCAATAAATTTCGGGCAGTAAAAGCTAGAATAAACATTTTCCTGTTCTCTGACAAGTAAGACTTCAACAATGAATTAAAAATGGTAATCCATCACACATTTTTTCAATAAACCAAAAAATAACGATTTTTTTACAAACATACATACTGTGTAGGATTATCCGTTTTCAATACTAATTTACTAAACTTTTCAGATTTTAGTTTTTGTTTAATCCTGCGTTTTTCCTGATCATTTTCAATAACATCATTTTCACGCATACATTCATCAAATGAGTCTCTGTCTTTCATGTAAAATAAAACTACAGTCTTTAACTGTTCTCTAAAGTCTTTTAAAACTGAGTTATATTTTTGACATAAAATCCACACACTTATTCCAGCATGTCTTCCACTGAAAGCCAGTTTTGACAAAGTGTTTCTCTTTTTAACTATGTCTCTTTCTGCCGAACAGTCATCTATAATAAATAGTGTTTGCGTTCCTTTAAACGCTCTATAAAAGTATTCTAAACACTCACTCAGTTTATTGCTAGGATCAACTAAATATATGTCATCATCTGTCCATATAAACCTTCTATCATGATATGCTTTGTTCCATTCAAGCGTTGGACAGAAAATTACAATATAATCAAAATTATAGCGATAAACTGTTTGTAATAGGTCGAGGACAAATATTGTTTTTCCACAACCAGTTTGTCCACAAATCAATGAACAATGAGGAGTTTTTGTCATAAAGTTTAACTGCTCCATAGTTTTTATAACAGAATTTAATTTAATCTAATCCAGTTATTATGTTTATCATACTCTCTGTCAAAACTTGTTCAGTATAATAAATCCTATGAGGCCTAAATGTGTAAGATTAATCCAATTCAGTTCTGTAAGATTATTTCTATTTAAGTCAACATTGATTTTGTTGCTTGTTGTTATGACCTTAATATCCTCACCATTGTGAAGAACGACGATGGTAACTTTAAGACGTTTAACGTCCAAGTTTTGCCAGCTAATATTAATTCCTTTTATAAGGACGTCACTAACGCCCACAACCCCATCCCTCTCCTCATCTTTTAAGACAGAAATTTCAAATATCATTGTGAACGTGTCTCCTAATTTCCTATGTGGAAAGAACTGTAATTTTGTAGAAGCTTTCTTTAAAACCGTTTCTCTTCTGTGGAGGATGTACTGTTTTTTCCCATACGGCGTTATTTCAATCTCTTTCCGACTATTGTCGTCCGGCATAAGACTTACATGTAAAGGGCCAGAGTTGAATGCTTTTCTGAACTTTTTTGACGGCTAAAAAATGTAAATGGGCTTATGAATTCAAATTTTATTTCCCATTCTAAATATGGTTCTAAGTGCCATTTGAGGTCAGGTTTTCGAACTATTTTATATTCATACTGGCCAGCATTATTTGCTTCTACATTGCGTAGTTGTTCTAGTTTAGGAAACGTTTTGTTGTCGCTAACCTCTTTGCGTTTATAATCACCATCTTTAGTGTACTCAAAACCATACAAAGCGCCTATCTCACGTTCTGTTCAAAGTCCGCAACGTCTGCAAGGTCTTTTAATTCTAAGGTTATAGACCTTACAGGTGCTAATGTAACTGCCGGTTCTTCTGGTCCACGCGACATGTTTTAGAACAGATAATTATTTTACTTCCAAAACAATGTGCAGGTTATCACATTTCACGACTTTCCCTGTTTTGTCTGCAATTTTTATATTAAATGATCCGACCCTCCCACAAACTAATCTTTTAAACTGTAAATTAGGGAATTGTATAATTTCATAATCGCAATATGCGGTTTTCCCCAGATGGAAGAGCTCTTAAAACAGTTGAGGGCCTTCCATCATATAAGTTTTCATCAGTGCTTAGCTCATCCAAATGAACATAGAGTAATGAATGTAATGCAAGATCGAGCGGATTTTCCCCCTCATAAGTAGTTTTGTTTGGTGTAACTCTAAATCTATGATTGTCAGCTGCAAAGCCTAACATTTTAGCTAGCTCTTTATCAAAATAGTAACCTACTTCTTCTTCAGGCTTGAATGTTAACATTGTTTTCAGATTCGCATTGTTAAGTTTGAGAGTAATGTCGAAGTTACTCATTGCTTCTGTTAGTGAGCAAAACCCGTAATAACCATCAGGTATTGTTAACTGGCTAATTTTGGTCCCTGTTTTGTCAATTTTTTTAATCTTATTATTCTTCTTTGATTCACTTATATTAAACCATACAACTTTGTAAAATATTTCATGAAGTGCAACCATTCTGCTTCCGCAATTGTTATCAATAGCATGTTCTAAAACGAAGGACGGTCTTGAGTTGTTATTGTTACAAACATTTTTTAAACGAAATAAAAATGAGTGCATTCAAATATACTGATGCAAAATATTCTGTTGGGCCGCACTACAATCTTAAAAATATAACAACTGATACTCTTGTCATTTCTGTGACCCAGACTGACACCTTTCAAGTAAAGGTGAGTACGCCATTAAACAGATATCTTTACCCTCCTATTAAAAACGACCGCATCCCGAAAGTGTGGTTTAGTCATCGGTGCAGTTTTATCAGAACCAGTTAAACTTTGCTGTGTTTTGTGCATCAACTGGGTGTGGAGTATCGTATGCTGATCATTTAAATCATCCTGATCCTTTGGTGAGGTCAGTGTATAGATTTCATTTATATTACACCTTCAGACGTATTTTGACTGAACTGCAAGCACCATTACCAAACGACAAACCGTTTAATCCATTCAGCAACAGAATAGACATGAAGGCTTTTGAAAGGATCTGTAACGAATTCAATATTAAGGCTAAGACAGACTTTAGACAAAAGTCGGATCTTAATCATGGTCTAGGCACCCTTATTTTTGGGGCGTGCACAGAAAGTATAAGTATGACTGGAATCCTCCTTACACATCTTTCTCTTCAGGCACAACTGTTCACCTAGGGTCCATAGAGCAAGAGCATAAAACAGCATGGACAACATTTATCTTAGACACTTCTAAGGGCCTAACTAAAGCAGGAATAGAACGAAATAAACGACTCTGTTCGTACTTACGTCTGGTGTTTGCTAGGCTCGCAAGCACAAACGAGATCGAGCATAACTGATCCTTCTACTGGTTTTGATGCACAAAAACAATACTTAGCAAATTTAGAGGACGCCATTAATTCTACAGTTGATTTGCCTTCAAGTATTAAAAGATATCAAAATGTTTTACAATACGCAAGATCGAAAGTAGACTTTGCTGTTGGCACTGGTTTATACATGCTGCCTTCTGACCTCAGACTCCAGATAGGAACAATAATAAACTACAACAATGAAATCCTTGTGGCAGGCAATGAGCAGAAAGTTGGAAAAAAACGAAATAAATTCTGATCCAGTAATATTGCAAGCAGTAAACAAACAAGATGACCCCCCAAGAATAAGTCATCCAATCCCATAGCCCAAAGCCCGAAGGTCGTTGAAGAACACGAAAAAAATAATGACCATGAATATGAAAAGACAGCACTTGTTTTTGGATTGACTGGCATAGGATTACTCGGTCTTTATCTTACTAAATATTAACCCAACTATTAAGAGAACTAATGCCATAAGTGCTCAGCCATAAAGCCAACTACTTTGCTTGCAGTAGACAAAAGCCAGCTAACAATACCCCCTAATATACCTGGTAAAGCGTCCATGGCTTTACTGGCTAATTTTTTTTAATAAACCCGCAAGATGGTCAAGTTGTTTTTTTACCATGATTTATCAGGTGGTGATGGAGGGGATGGCGATGGAGGCGCTAGGCTTTGACCTCCACCGCGCCTGTAATAGCCATCACCAGTGTACTTATTGCAAATCCTAAGGCCGTTATAACGCTCGCTAATGTGACTCCTTGCTCTCTAAACAGTGTTCGTATTCGTTCTGCTAGCGTTGTGTCTTCATATAAAATTCTTTGGATAGTTTCTCTTATTCTGCTCACTTGAGTTCGTAATTGTTCTCGGTTAGTAGACGCCGCTTCTATTCTTATTAATCTCAGTTCTTCAAGATTATTTAGTCTTTGCGTTATTCTTTCTATAACATCAGGTCCTAAGTTGGCGGCCTTAGCCTCAACGAGTTTTTCTTTTTCTCTTTTTATATGCTCATTTAGTTCACTAGTTTTGCTAAATTGTTTATTAATTCTCCTCGAAAGGTTCTTAAAGTGCGATCAAGGGCTTCTAATTCTCTTATAGACGCCTTTATTTCTTGCATGGGCAGCGGCGGATCATATATAGTTTTTAATGCTGTTTCTTCTTCTGAAGTGGTTTTGCTTCTATTGTATTTTATTATTTTGTCTGCTGTTTGACTTAAATCTTGAAGTTCCATGTTTTGTATTTGGTTATCTGTTGGGAGTTCCTGCAGTGTGTTTTGAAGTTTAGAAACTGCTTCCCTATCTAATTTTGGTGGTTTAGGAATGCCAAGGCGATTTCGATCTTTTGCCTTTGGTTAATTGTACTCAAACCTACAAACTTTGATGGGTCTGTTTATCTGTAAGCTGAAAACGTTTTCCTCGATCGTCTTTAAAATACAAATGGCCATCATCATCTTTTACAAAATCATCAGGGTATATAGTTTCGGGAGGTTCTAGTCCTAAACTTTGGTATAATGATCTGACCTTACTTTCTGTTAATTCACGCCTTTGCCGCCCTTCTACTAATTCATCATGCAATGAGAGCCCGAGTGATGCTGTACCAAAGGAGTCATTTCACTCATGTCGTCTCCAGGATCAAGAATATCAATATCTTCATCTTCAATGCCTGCCATGTTTTTAAATAATTAACTTTTTATTTTGTTTTATAAAAAAAATGTCACAAGCATATGGCTCGATTCTTGACCCACATAGAAGACTGAAAGAACCCTTTGGTGTGAAGGGAAATAAGCGGAATATTACTGTTCCAAATAATCCATCTACTATTGATGCAGATCAAATTCTTACTGTCAAATTTCCAGACCTAGGAGCGGATGAAGTGATTGTGCCAGGCTCTGCGCGTCTTACTTTCAAAATAGAACTCGCATCAGAAACAGACCCAAACAGGACAGTTGTACAGAATCTGGGGCGGGCAATCGTTAGAAAATTTCTATAAAACTTGAGGGGCAAGAAATATTTTCTTTACATAATGCAGACATATTTTTAACCTATTCTGATCTATGGCTAACCGGGGACGAAAGGGTTGAGTCTTGCGTTTCAAGGAATTGAAAATGATGATGGACTAAAACACAGACTAGGCGCTGAAGATGCTAAAGACGGCAAAAAGTATGTAGCTGTAAGTTATGCATATGGTAATCGCTTTTTCATACCCCTAGATTTTGAGTTGTTAAAAGCGCATGCCCCATACTTTCAAGAGCATTAAAAGACAGATTGTCATATGAACTAACTTTAATGACTACAAATGTTATTATATCTGAAGACACCGAAGCAAAGTACAGCATTTCTGACATCGCGTTAGAGTTTGACGTTGTTAGTAACCCTAATTTAGCAAGGCTGATCGAGCAACAATATCAGTCAAATTAGCAATATATTACGAAAGAGTAATTTTTCATTCTAAATATCCTAAAAGCAGGGCAGACTACCTATATGGAATTTTAGTTTTGTGCCGCAGCAAGATCGCCTTAAAGGTATTTTATTGCTGTGTGAAAATGAAGAACCATTCAAAAGACAAACTGAAAATTTTGTTAATCCCAAAATAACGAAAGTGCAATGTACAATTGAGGGTAGTCCTAACCAAATCTACGCTAGCGGGCTTAAACCTTATCAGCATTTGATGAAATAAGAAAACTGTTTGGAGGCGGGAGGTGTAGAAATCGACTGTTGACCTTGTGTCTAAAGATCTACATCTTCACAGTGTTAGACTTGATCATTATTTAACAACGAAATACGGTTTTTGGATTGCCCAAAGGTCAACGGGGGATAATCATTACATGGAACCCGGGAAAAACTTTTTAGAGACAAAAAAAACATTCAAATTGTAAAAAAAAAGAGGCCGATAAACCATTAATGTGTATTTGTTTTTAATATAATTGCAGCAAATTTTCAAGATAACAGATTAAAAAACCCAATACTAAATTATTTTTTTTTTTTTTAAAAAAGCATGTCTGTTCAGTTTTAAACCCAAAACCCCGCCTACAACGCCAGAGTCGCCAAAGAAAGGATGTAGAAAGCCTAACATAAAAATTTCGATTAAACCAACATTCACAAATGCAACAAGAACTAAGCGGACCTTTAAAAATACAGCAAAACCCAAAAACGGGGTTTCTGCGCCTTTAAGCTTTTACATAGTTAATCTGGAACATAAACTATAAGGCTCATCACAAACAAGCGGGGTCTCTTACAAAGGCGTGGGCGCCCCCAGCTTACCCTAGGGTTGTCTTTAACCTTGGCCTGTGTTCATTACGTAAATCCGCTAGAAAAAAATTAAAAACTAAACTCCAAAAGCACCGGCTAGGTTAAATTAATAACACAAACTTAGTTCTTAAAAAGGAAAATAAAAAAAGCACTGCTGACTCAAACATCAGGAGAAAAATTTTCGTTTACGGGGCTGTTTTTAATGACTAAAAAAGACAAAATTTTGATCTTCAAAGAAAGGCAAGGACAATTTTTTCTCAACAGCCAGACCTGAGCAAAAAAAAAAGGAATTTTAAAAAAAAAGAAAACAAACATTAAACTCTGTTAAAAACGTCACTTTAAACAACATAAAAGGGGGTGTTTTTTTTGTTTAGAGTCAAGCCAAAAAACCGTTGATATTGATTTGATTAATTATTTTTTTTAATTTAAATAAATTTTTTTGATTTAGAAAGACAACTTAAGGGGCTAAAATATATAAGGACCGGAACGAATTGTTTAAGGGAATGCTCGAGGGAAGGTTTGTCAAATTTTTAAAATTATTTTGATTTGAATTCAGATCCAGCAAACGGCGGGAAAGTGTTTTTTCAGCATTTCTCAATTTTCCAAGTAAACAAAAATAGCCCCCGCCATTTAAAAGTAATTTATTTTTTTAAATCGATAAAAAACAATAAATGAAGAAAATCTAGAATTTGGGGGCTAACAAACAACAGACTATTTTTTCTCAAAATACTTAACCCCCTTTGGGCAGACCAACTGCTTACACAGTTTGATGGGCCCGTAAAGAACCCAAAATGAAGGCTCTGGTTGGTAGGGGGCGAAGCTTTAGAGATCAGATTAAAACGGCAAAGTATGAGCCGATTTTTGGCAAGTCTTATTTCCCTCTCCAGCATTGGGCAAAACGGCATTTAAACATAAGTTTTCAGACAAAAAAATTTTTTTGGGGTGTGTTCTTGCAAGGCTTCATTACGTCCCAAAACGCAGAGAAAGTATCAAACTATCACCTTTCATCAATGATCTTAATTTAGGGGAATACCCTTTTCCTTTTTAGCGTGGACAAAATTGATCATTTTGAAAACAAAAAAACCCAAATAACTTTAAGTTACACATGGTCTAGAAAAAAATTTTTGCCTATTAGATGTCTAAAGACAGCCCAAAATAGTGATCCAGACAAAAAGCCATGTTGATTTCTCCTAAGTTTTCACCAGCAGGGCTCCCACATTACACTTTAAAAAAGAAAAATATAAAACTAAGCCTCTTCAAAAAAAAGGCAAACAAAATTCTGAAAAAATGTTTAACAAGAACCCACCTTTCCACCCGCGCTTGAACTAAAAACCATTGAAAAATTCTGTAATGTAATACAAAAACTAATTACGCCGAGAAAGGCATAAAGTTAGTTTTAATAACGGGAAAAAAAAAGCAAAATGCCCATACTTTTTTACGCAGATTTTGAACACTTTTTGTTCTTAAAAAGGGGCCGCGCCACAGAAATTTCAAAAAACACCCTTTTGTGAGTAACATCAGATTTTTTCATTTTTTTTCTCATTGTCAGGTCGGATGGCGCCCTTTCAGCACCAAATTATAAGGGGCCCAGTGCTGCAGAATATCAAAGCATGCAGAAATCTAATACTTTTCTAAAACAAATTTATCTGAAACATAATGACGCCCAAACCCAAATGTATAAATCAGCCCACATTTTGGATTTGGGGTTTTAGAACTAATGTCTAACAGTATGAAACCAACCCGACATAAGAGCCCATGATACATTATGGAAATTTCAGAACAACAGAAAAAGCAATCTTCAACTAAAGTTTGAACCAAAGCAGGGAAGCTGCCTATTTTCTTTCCAACGCGGGGTTCGACTCTCACTTTAATGCAAGCATAACCGACGCCTTCAGGGTAACATGCTTTGCACAGCTCAGAAAAGTACATTTTTTCACTTTAAATAAATGTCTTTTTATGACTCATCAGCACATAGGGGATCATTAGATCATAGTTTGCCCCCCAAAAAAGTCCTGCCCAATAACGGAAGAATATTTTGACCCAAACTTGTTAGAAAGGGCGTTTACCCTTAAAAACAGAACAGTTGGGAAAAGGTTTGATGGACACATTTCCCCAAAAGGCCGTTTTTTTCTATCTTGGGGAAAGGAATCAGGTTCTGTTTACCCTAAAGATGCGGGGCAGAAGTTAAGTGTAAAACGTGGGGACTTTCATATTCAATTTTATGGCTTTTTATGTTTGTTGGCAGACGTCTTTGAAAATTTAGGAAACCTCATGAAACATTATAGCCTGGATCCCCCGCTTTAAATTTTCTGCCCCCGGGATGGCTGGGCGCTTTTAAATTTTACTGAGTACGTTGTTTATTGTCTGACCTCCATTTCAGATGATCAAAAAGGGAATGCGGGGGGAATTTTTGGCTTCGCTATTACGTAAAGCAAACAAAAAATATTGGACGACTATGACCCAAAGAAAAAGGTCTAACTATCTCTGTATTTAGATGCAAACAATCTGGGTTTGGGCTTGGCAAAAACCCCTTACTAATTTTAAAAATTTAAACCGGGCGGCGACCCAAAAAATTTCAAAAGGCATTAAAGGGTTGGGTTTGACCCCAATCAACACGCGGATACTTTCAGAAGTTGATTTTAGAAATCCCATAACTCCATACCTCATAATGCTCCCATTAGCAGCAGAAAGTCTAAAGTGGAAAAAACGACCCGCCTAAACTTGTGCTAATTTTGGGGAAAAAAAAAAATTATATTTTCTTTCAGATTTCACAATTTTTTTTAAACGGGTTTTAAAATTTGACAGCAGTTCATCGTTTTGCTTTTTGACAAGAACAGTTCAAAAACCTACATCTGAAAAACACTAATTTTAGAACAAATCCCAGATGCTTCAAAAAAGTTTTTAAAAGCGATGAACAACAGTGTTTGGAAAACTATGGAAACCCGCACAAGGTAAAGATTTAGATTGGTCCCCAAGAGAACGAAGAAATTAAGCTAACTTCAAAACCAAATTTTAAATCGGACTTCAAAGTTTCATGATCAGCTTTTTGGAAAATTGTGAAAAAAAAAGAAGCAAATTGGACAAACCCCTTTTTTAAAAGGTTTTGTTTTAGAATTTTAAACTTTGATTTTAAATTTCTTTAGACTATTTTAAAGCCTTGACCTGAGTCCAGAGTCTTTACACAGTAAAGCATTTTTTGTTAAGAATCCCACTAAAGACTTTAATAAAACATGGAATTAAAAAGTACAAAAGGGGATGGGGGTGGTACACAATCGATTATCCTCAAGATTTGCCTTTGCATTAAAAACCGTTAACAAAAAAAGGTTTTGGGAAAAGATGAAGGACGAATTATCTGGAGGGGTATCAAAGAGTTTTTGGGGTTTAAAGGTCAAAAAGACAGTTTTTCGACCCAGAAAAAACATCAAAAAAGAAAAGGGGCCCCTTCATGTTGGCGTCAAAACAATCACACCGAAAACTACAAAGAAGCATTGTTCTAAACATACTTTTCATCAGACAACAAAAAAAGCGATCTAATCTACATGGACAACACAACTGTTGTAAAAAGAATCATTAGATAAACAAACCCAAAACAGTTTTTTGTTTCCAAGTTTTCAATGAAATGGGGCATTGGAACAGCATAATTATATACTTTTTCTTTTATACGGGTTCTATTTTTCCCAATTTTAAATTAAAAGCTCAACGCATCATTATCCAATTCAAAAAAAAATTTTTTTCATGTTTGCTTGAGTCTCGAATTTTTTTTTATTTTTCAAGAATTCTTTTCCCATTTTTGATAGAAAAATTTTGGGGTTTTGGGTTGTAGGTGATCGGATGCATTGCCCGAACCGGAACCCTCGCAAATGTTTTTTAATAGCAAACACATACAAATGATTCCGTATTAATTCCAAGGGTCTTTCCTTTTATCTTTCTTGCTTTTTCTGATTCCTTCCCCTTTTTTGATTAAAATATTTACTAAATCAGTTTAAAGGGGGAACTGGTTTTGGGTGGGATTATTTGCAGTTCTTCCTTCACAAAATCTTTGGACGGGTTTTTTTTTTGTGTCTTTCTCGAAAATAATACCGGGCGGATTCATTTTTACAATTCTTTTTATTTCATAGGACAACACCCCAAACTGGATCGGTTGCCCTGATGGAGGCCCCTTTCGCTTTTCCCGGTAAAAAAAGGTACCTTACTTTAAAAACCCAAAGGGTAATTTTTGCTGGTTGTACTGGAGTCTTAAACAGCATTATTGTTTTTTTTTTGATTGCTTGTACTTTTTTACCCCTTTAAAATTTCTTCTTTATCATTGCACGAAGAACGAGGGTAGTTTTCTAACCCATTCTGTTTTGCAGAATTGTCAATACTCTCGGTACGGGGGAAAAAAGGTCTTTCAGATAACTGTTTGTTAAATTTTTCAACAAACCCTGTGATCTGTGAACTCCTGAATCCTTTTTTTGTAAACCCAGTTTTAAAAAAATAATTTAATTTTTTTGGGGCCTTTTTAAACTTTTCAACACGACTTAATCATCGAGGATAAGTTAAGGGGGCCCGTTTTAATATATTAGTTGTATAGCAACAGAACACAGAAGCACTCTTTTTTGTTTTTGGGTTTCCCCTTTGTATCTTTACTTTTCAAACTTTTGGCGCTTTAAAACTTTTTGCTAACGCATGGGGTAAATATAGAAAATCCTTTTAGGGTGTTTCGGGATTGTATTCCAAAGGTGGTCTCTGTATTCGCCTAGGTCAGGTAAATAAATTTGCCAAATTGCTTGTTTTGATAACCATTCCTTTTTCTGTTTTTCACTGCTCCCCTGCTTGGCTTAGCTTTTTGATTGCCCTGATTCCCCTTCCCTATCCTTTTGGGGAATAATAATTTTGTTCATTTTTTTCAGCCCTATTAGCAAACAAAATAACAACGGGAAACAAAAACAAAAAAAAACCATTTCTTGCTCTTTTTTTTTCTGATGGATGAAAAAAAGTCAATGAATTTTGGTGGGGCAATGTCTCGTTGGGGTTGCCCGTTTCAAGATAATTTCTTTTACGCTTGATCAACATCTTTAAATGTGTACGGCATGACCCCTTTTTTTCAGTTTGTTTTAATAAAAACTAACGCTCAATTCTCGTTTTCATGTTTATTGGCTGCGGCTATTTTCCTATAGCTTTTTTTATTCTTTTTCTTCGTCTCAACCCCCAGTTCTAAATGGTAAAACTTTTCCCCAAAAGCAAGGCTTCCCACGCCCGCCATCTCATTTTGGTGAAGCCATTTTTATAATTATTTTTTTTTTTTCATATTAAAAATTCAGGAAATTTTTCCTTGCTTCTAAAAATTTTCTAGCAAACAAGCTGCAAAAAACCAATTAGCTTGCTAAATCCTCAAAGTCTAGCTTGCCAAGATCCCGGTTTTATTTTAACGGCTTTTTCCAAGCATTTTTATCCTCCTTAGGCCTCCAATAACACAGAATGGGATACAAGGTTTAACATTTTTTTTTTGGTGCTCATTTTTAAAAAAAAAAAAAATTATAATTAAAAAAAACATGAAAGGAATGATCACTACAGCAAGGGCAGCCCAAACTTCCTGAACTTTTTGATTACAAATGACAAGTTGAGACCAAAATATTTTTGCCCAAAAAGGAGGGCGATTCTTTTGGGAGCATGTGGAAAACAAAACGTTCCTCGGAAAAGAATTCACTAGAACGATTAACAAAGTCGCCACAAGACTTTTTAAAGTATCTAAAAAAGGTATAACCCAAATAGGATCAAGAATTGGGAAAAAGTGTAGGACAAAATGTTCTTTGTTTGTACATAAACAGTAAGTAAATTTGCCCTATGATTCTGAACAAGACTTTTTGTATATTTAACGCAGATCCAGTTTTAAAAAAGTCATTAGGTCCAAAGGGGTTTACGTATTCAATTTTTTGGGAAAATTATTGTCCCGCTAATCATGGGGTTAAATTTCTTTAAACATATAGATTTTGTTTCCCCTTTAAAAAGACCAAGCAGAAAATCGCAGAATCAAAAACATTTAATCCCCTGGGGAAAAACAACCAGTAAAAAAACCTGGGCCGTTGCAGCAGGAAAAAAAATTACAGAGTGGAACAAACAAAAAAAAAAAAGGCACAAGACGAATGAAAAAGTGCCAAGCCCCCAGCCAGTTGTTTCAATGCCAACTAAAAAACCAAAAAGTTGATTCAAGGCCTACAACAAAAGGGGTTTCCACCCACCAAAGTCTTCATGGATTTTTCTTAAAAAAATTTTTTTTTTTTTGGCGGGATTGCTGTTGGGGGGGGTTTTTTACGGGGTTTTAAAAATATAAACAAAGACAACAAAAACGAAGCGTCCAAACAATCTCAACCCCTAAAACAAAAGCCAAAAAAGCGCCCAAACCGCCCAAAAACAAAAACATTTTTTATCCATTTTAGATCAATAAAACTTTTAAAAATAATAAATAATTATGTTGACTTGAAAAAACTTGGTTGCCTTAGGGGTGACTTTAATTTAAATCGAGATACTTAATTTTAAAAACTTGGGTTGACTTGATCAAGAACTTTATTAAAAACTTGAGGGGACAAAGTAAAACTTAAGAAAATTAATTAAGAACTTGGGGGGGACTTTATTAAGAACTTAATTAAAAAATTAATTTAAAAAATTGGGGTATTTAATAAGAACTTAATTAAGGACTTTGGGGTGACTTTAATTTAAAGGGTTGGGGTAACTCATGGATGATCTGGATCACACACACCACATACACACAGAAATCATTCACACAATAGACAGGGGGGTGCTGACACTCACAGGGGGGTTTTATGTAGATCGAGTTTCTAATTACCAACAAGGCTTGCCAAACATGACGTTGTCCAAATGTTTATCCCGCCCGCCTGGGGCGCTTGGGTTAATGCCAAAGTTGGGCCCTTTAAGCCCGGTTTTGGAGTGGGCCACAGCACAGGTGTTCTTGTCGAGTGGGGGGAAAAGGTTAATTTTGTGTCTACAAAAAATTTTTAAGAAAATGTCAATTAGATGGAAACCCAGAATTTCCCCGGATCGACTTCTTGAGAAATAAAATCAGGCAATCAACGGACTTTGCCAAAAATAGAAACAATTGGATCGTGATGATGAAGAAGACTTAACATTGATTGGAAAGATAAACCCTGGGAAATATGACGAAACGGGAGCCTTCGTGCCCGGCGGTTACCGTAACCCTTACTTTTTTTTGAAGCCCCACAGTGTTCAGAAAACTTACAGACGGGGGTTATTTACGTTTCTTTTTTTAACCGCCCCTCATTCCAATCGTCGTAGTTCACAAAATTTCAGCATTAACCCTTACTTTAATTTGGGAAGCTTGGGGTGATCTTTTTTGGCAGGGAAAGGGGGTGACCAATACCCTTAAATTCGGGACTTGCAACATGGAAGTAACTGTTTTAACTTTCAAAATATACCCATGGAAAAACCCATGAAAAACGTGGAACAAAAAAAGGATCTTTGCAATAGCACGCAATTTTTCGCCAAAGACATCAGAATAATCACTTTCTCTTGAGCCATTTCCCATTTTGGCAATCCTACCTTCTTTTTCCTTTTTCCATCAAACCATTTTTTGCCCGGATTAAAAGTTTCCCCAAACTGGGTAAACATCATCGTTTGGGCATCCTGTTTCTTTACATTTTAAATCCCCTTTTGAAAACCTTCCCCCAATTTTGTTTTTTAAAAATTTTTCTGCAAAAAGGTTGTCAGAAAAACGTTCTCTTGAAATCGTTGAGTTTTATCTGTTGATTTATGCAAAATAGTTCCGCTCATGAATGGTCATCTCTTTCCTGCTTTCTTTTTTCCTTCCTTTTCTTTAAACAATTGAAAAGAATTTTTTGGGCTGTTTTGGCAGTTTTTTGGACCTTCCTCTCTGCTTTAGGGCCTTCAACATTTTTTCAAAGTATCTTATTTTTTCATGTAAAACATTTTTTTCTTTTCCCTGCCCCAAATTTCCCTGGGTGGTTGGCGGGGGGTAAGGGAGATTTTTTAGCTTTTTAAAAGTAAAGCTTGTCCTGTCAGGTGAATTAAAGTTATGGCTTTTTAGAAATCTAAAAGATTTTGTGGCAACTTGCGAATTTCCCGAAGTTCCCCTAAATTTTGAAAAATGGTTTGAGAATAAAATTTCGGAAAATCACTTCCCCCACGCTAAACAGTGCATCATCAAAACACGTCCGTACCACAAACTTCCAATTGAAATGGCGAAGTACCGCTAGGGCAAACAACCCTATGGATTACTTGGCCTGTTTATTGAGGGCGCGTGGGACCAAGCGTATTATCTCCTCCCTTTTTTACTTCTTACTGTGAGCACCAGCAAGGGGTAGCCCCGCATTTCCTTCTCATATTCATGACAGAGACACAGCTAAACAAGACATGTTAGAATAAGGTGTGGATTTTAAGTCAAAATATAACTCGGTTTTTAAAAACTTTTGAGAAAATAGCAAAAACTAAAACTGAAAAAAATTTAGTAAATTAATTTAAAACGAAATCCTACACAGTATGATGTTTGTAAAAAAATCGTTTTTTTTTGGTTTTTTTGAAAAAATGTGTGATGGATTTTCTTTTTAAATTTAGTTGAAGTTTACTGTCAGAGAAAAGGAAAAGTTTATTCCCAGCTTTCCTGCCCGAAATTTATTGGGCAGTAAAAGGTTTTTTTTTTTTGAAGAAATTTTCCTTTCTCTGAGAGAGAGAGAGAGAGAGAAAGAGAGGGAAAAGGGAAGAGAGAGAAGAGAGAGGAGAGAAAAGAGAGAGAGAGAGAGAGAGAGAGAGAGGAGAGAGACACGACAAAAATGTTTAAGCCATTGACTATACAAAACCTATTGGGATGGGGGGGGTAAAAACATTTTCCCCTATTTCAGCGAAAAGGGAAGAAATATACAAATTTTGGGAGAAACATTTTGATTCATTAGGGTTTTGCATTCAACATTTTAAAATTTAGCAATTTTTGAAAGCAATCCATGTTTAGAAAACCAAATTTCAAAATTTTATATACAAAATTATAAACTCACACATATAAACGTTTTCCCCTCGCAGGGGGTACCCACCCCCTCTTTCAACACCCCTTGCACATGCGTACACTCCAAAAAGGCCGCGTGCGCACATGACTGCCACATTTAGCATACTCACAAGTAAATGGAATGATTAGGGAAAAACGATCATTTAACGAAAATCAAAGAAATCATAATAATTTTTGTTTTACCGGTTTTAACAAAAAGAATAACTGTGGTTTTTTAAGTCTATTTTTCTGGATTAAGTTTTATTCCGACGGTCCCAAGCAAGGGAAACAAACCTAGCGAGTGATCGTATGTTGTTTTTGGTCATTTGTTGAGAGTATGCTGACGATGTCCAAATTCTTGGAGAGTCCATATTGAGAACCGAACATTTCTTCCTGATGTCTTCGAAAATTTACAATGGAATAGAAAATGTGTCTCATCTTCAGTTGATGCACCACACATGGGACAAGGAAAAATCAGATGTACCAGCTAAGAACCAATCTTACATTGGCATGTAAACCTAATGTTTGTCACCCGGGTATGTCAGTGGAGGAAGGACTAGCGCACAGCCCAAAACACACTCACAGCTTGCTTACAATCTCATTCATATATCATGCATTCGTCACATCAAACCACAAAGTAAAGTCTATAACTTTACTACACATGATCATAGAAAGAAACATCAATGCATATGGAATCAAACAAAATAAAACATCCTCTCTTTCCTTGAACTTCACAAAACCATTTTATCTAAATCATCATTAACTAACCCGGGTAAAAAATAGATTTCTACTTTACCTGGCCAGGTGATCTTAAACTACACACGAATCACTGTCTTTTCTTTTCTTCTCTTTTTTTTCTTTGTTTCTTTCCACTGTCACTTTCACAAGCACAACACGACTGCTGGCACTGGTCAGGTTGGACCGCCGGCACTGGTCAGTTAACTGCTGGCACTGGTCAGGTAGACTGCTGCACTGGCGTTGGCCTGTGGTTCTGCTTGACGAAGTGACGCTGCCAGGTATGAGGTCAAACCCCCCGGGTTTCAGATGGAACAGTGACTATTAGACATCGATCTGTTCTCCTTCTTTCTTCCTGCATTAACGCATTGCAACCCTCTCTCTCTTCTGGTCTGCTCTATCAAATGGACATGGTTGCTTTTCTTTCTTTCTTTTTTTCTTTTTCTTTTTTTTTTTCTCTTCATTAGTTAGCAACTCTCACTCTCCACATCTCTCCTTAGTCCTTCCTCTGCAGACTATATCTCGTGCTAATGCCTCAACTTGGTTCTCTCCTCTTCCCCTCATCTCTCTGCTCTCCTCTCCTGCGGAGCTTACACCCAGAACCTCTTCCTCTCTGTCTGTCTGTTCGTTCTTCCCTCTTTCACTCACGCATTCCTACTTATCCTAAAAAACCCAATCCGTCAAAGGCGAGTACCATTGGTCAGTATTTTTCGCGCCTTCCACTGAGGTTGCCTCCCCTCTCATTTCATTGGATATGTAAATCATGACAGTCACACCTACACGCCTACTCTCTGTGGGGTCAATGGTCATTTAAATTAATTAGCTTGATTTTACCCCCACCACACACTACCTTCCCCTTCCTACTTTAGCTGGCGGTGTCTGGCTTTGACTGTGGACACTGGTCTAAATTGGCTAGATCAGTCTGGTCCAGACGTGCGATCCGTCTGGCCAGACCTATTGAGACGTTGGTCAGCCACTCCTACTGTCCACGGAGACGGTGCTGTCTCTGTGGAGGATTAGGATTAGCCTCCTCGCTGTGCCCAAATTGGCTGAGGCGATGCTTGAAGGCGTCGGCCCGACACATGAGGCCGTCTACCTAGCGCCCAGATATTTGACTTTGACTTATGCCCAGTTGAGCTAGCTGGCGACCGACCACGAATTCGGTCTTCTATTTTTTTGTCCGTGACAATTTCCCCCTTGCAAAAGACTATGCTCCGCATTGTCTCAAAACAACGGTACAAAAAAAACAACAACCGAATTTGCTGACACACAGCTACACGTGCAAAGTTTTGCAAAATAATTTACAACAAACGGTTTGCAAATTATAAGATATATGATTAGTGATATCACCCCAATGAGTTATCATTGACGTGCGCTCTTGCGTTATTTCAACTCATTTTATAACAACCTCTGTGCGCACCTACGCAATTCCCCTACCTGGGGATTTGCCATCTCCCCTCTTCACAACACTTTTGAAGAGCACAATATAATATGATCATGATCCATGACAGTCTTCACTGAGGAATCTCCATCCTCACTTATTGCAAATAATGCATCACTACACAAGCGACTGTATGCTCCAAGCATAACTACATTCACATGAACAAGTCTCACAAAGAAATATGAACCATAGCCAACTGGGAATGAACCCATATCCACTCAACATAACTGTAATCAACACATATTATCAACAAAGCACCCCGGATATGACTGACTTCCTCTGAGTTGCAGCTTGCTAGACTACAACGGCTTAAATAGTCAGCTCCGACATTCTGTCGACCTGGGATGTACTGGACTCGATACCTGTAGGGCTGCAATGCCATTGCCCACCGCAGCACCCTGCTGTTTTTCAGCTGTGCCTCCTGTAGGAATTTGAGTGTTGATGATCTGCCCTCTATCACGAACTCTTTCCCATACAAGTATTTGTGAATTTCTGCACGGCCCACACGACAGCAAAAACACTCCTTCTCTACAGTGCGTACCCTTCTTCACACTTTGTCAACTTCCTGCTAGCATACCTCACAGGAAACTCGACCCCTTCATGCTCCTGCAACAATACTGCACCTATCCCACCACCTGATGCATCTGTACGCAACAGAAATGGTTTTAGACATATCAGGTAGCTTCAAGATGGGACGGAGCCTAGTCGTTCTAGCACTGTCTGCAGTGCTTGCTCTGCAGCGTCTGACCACTCGACCACTGCCGGTTTCCCTGCCTTGACCAGATCACTGAGAGGACTCGTGATTGCTGCGAAATTTGGAACAAACTCCCTGTAGAAGCCAAAAAACCTAGCAGACTCCTGACTTCTGTTTTGGTCTTTGTCTCTCTGAATTCATCATCTCTCTCCACCTTTCCCTTTTTCTGGCTGCTTTGTGTCGCCTCCGACAACAAAACCTAGGAAACTCCAGGCTTGGAAAACCAACCTGGCACTTTGTTGGTCTGGCTGTGAGATTGGCTTGTCTCAGCCTCTCCAAAACTGCTCCTAGCTGCTTCATATGCTCCTCCCATGTCTCAGATGCTATCAAATGTCATCCATGAAATTCACAACGCCTTCCAAACCCGTCAATAACTTCCTCATCATCCGAGAGAAAACTGCAGGTGCGTTGACCATGCCAAAAGGAAGTACTCGCCACTGGTATAAACCCCATGGGAGGGGAGAATGCTGTGACTTCCTTTGAGTCCTCACTCAAGGCTATCTGCCAATAACCTTGCTCAGATCTATTTGGTGAAATATTTGCTCTTGCTTGTGGCGACCTGAGCGAAGAGGTCCTCCACGTTCGGTAGACTTCTGCATCGACCTTGGTGACACTGTTCAGAACGCCTATAGTCAACACAGAATCAAATGCTCACCTGACTTTTTTCCTCACTAGGACGACGGGTGCACTATACAAATGATTTGGCCGGCTCAATCACCCCAAGGTCCAACATCTTTTCCACCTCCTCCTCGATCACTTGCCTGGGGGCCCATACGGGACCGGGTAGGCTTTCACATGTACGGGTTTTTGCGATGTTAACTCCACCGAACATGTCTCTAGAGTTGTCCTGCCTGTTTTATCAGTCGGGGACGCACTATACTGCTTTAGGAGCCCCCTAACTTCCCCTGTCTCCTACCGTCTAGCCCTTCATACAGTGACACATCCCTGTATGACTCCTCTCCTGGAAACTCAGCAACAAAATCTCCCCTTCTTCTGCTGGGTCTCCTTCACCCCATCAATGATTGCTGCTGCGCCTATGTGCTGAGCCCAAACGCTGAATATATTTGCGGAGCAAATTCGCATGGAAAAGTTTTGATTTCCCATTCACATCAATTCGGTAGTCCTGATCTACCTTTTCAATGATGGTGAATGGTCCTTTCCAATGCATCAGCAGCTTGTTGTGATCCGTGGGAAGCAGTAACAGGACTTGATCTCTCACCTTGAGGGATTGCTTCCTCACCTTCCTGTCATATTGCTTCTTCTGAACGACCCTAGCCTCCTGCAAACTTTCCCTTGCAGCCTTACATGTCTCCTCTAGCCTATTGCGATAAGTCCACCACATACTGATAAGTGGTTTTGACCTCTCTGACTCCTGTTCTCCGGACCACAGCTCTTTGAGAATACAACACTGGTCCCCTGACTGTCCGCCCATACAGCAGCTCAAATGGGAAAAGCCTGTGCTCTCCTGAGGGGCTTCCCTGTAGGCGAACAGTGCCGCTGGAATGTAGCGGTCCCAATCTGCTGGCCTTTCCTCACAGAGCTTCTTTAAGATGCCCTTCAGCACACCCATTGAATCTTTCCACCAAGCCATTGCATTGTGGATGGTATGGGGTAGTGAGAAGCTGTGTGATCCCTACAGCCTTTTGACCTCCCTCATCACGCCTGAGGTGAACTGTGACCCTCTGTAAACTGAGAATTTGTGACGGCACACCCACGCGAGAAAAGAAGTCTACCAGCCCTTCAGCGACCTGTTGCGTATCTGCGCCTTTCAATGCAACTGCTTCTGGGTATCGGGTCGCGTAGTCCACGAGCGTCAACACATACCTGTGCCCACCTTTGGAACAGGGCGCGATTGGGCCAATCAGATCAACAGCCACCCTCCTGAATGGTGTGTCAATTAAAGGAGGCTGTTTAAGAGGCGCCTTCCTCTTCACCCCTCTTGTGGCTGACCTTTGACACACGTCACATGACATGCAGAAACGCTTGATGTCTGCCATTGCCCCTGGCCAATGAAAATCATCAAAGATTCGGTCAGCTGTTTTGCTGGTGCCGAGATGACCCGCCATGAGCGACTCGTGACTCACTGACATGACAGTGTCACGATAACATGCTGGTACCTCTAACTGAGTTGTCACTACCTGTCTTCCCCCTTGGTGAACACTCGGTACAGCAACCCGCCTTTCACAAGAAATTCTGTCTCACCTCCTCTAACCACCTGTTTCTCTCCACCTCTTGCCAACTCCAAGACATCACGAGCGAAGGGTCTTGTTCCTGTGCTGCCCTAAACTCATCAGGCGACACATCTATGCCTGACTTTCTTGCTGGAACACTAACGGTTTATCAACCTTTTCCTCCTTCTTGCTCCGTGTTTGAACTGCTGCCCCTGTAGCAGTCAACAACTCAGGATCCCCTGGATCCCTTGCACCTGGAATATTTCCAATGATCAAATCATAAAGGGGTTTCTCCATCACCAGCGCAGACAACTCGCCTGAGAAGTAAGGGGTACGTACTTCTATCTTAGCAACTGGAAACTCCCTCACAGTGCCATCGATTAGAGTACAGGTCTGGATTTGCCCTGTCAAATCCCTTTCTCGACCAGCGTTGTTCGTACTACACCACATGAACAACCATGTCTCGTAACACTTTCACCCTCTGCTGGCCAATCCACCCTTCTTCCACTGGTAACGAACCACTCAGCCTAGTGCCCTCCATCCCTGACACTGACTGCTGTCCAGTGCTAGCCATAGGCCGCACTCCCACCCTCTTCAGATTGGATCCCTTTTGGTTCCACTGCAGGTCGTCTCCCCTGGCGACCCTTATCCACCTCTTGCAAGGCTGCTGCCTTCTGGAACCTCATGCGACAATCCCTCGCCACATGTCCCTTCTTGTGACAAATGAAACACCTATTGTCCCTTGTCCTCCTTTCTGCCCCACCACTGGGTTTGCAGACTTTGCAGAAAACTCCCCTAGTCTTCTTGCACTCTTCTCACCTGTGCCTGGCACCTGTTTCTCCTGCACCTTAGTGCCCAAACGTGCCTCTCTATACACCTCTGCTAACTTCAGCAACTCCCCTGCTGTCTCTGGCTGTCTCTCTTTCAAATGTATAGTTAACTCAGGGCCGCAACCCGACAAAATCTGTTCCCTTCATAACCAGCTCTTTCAATTCAGCGAACTCCTTTCTCGTACCGCTCAACTCTAACCACTTCTCAAATAGTGATCTAGACGTGCACCAAACTGAGTGTACGTTTCACCTGCTTGTAATTTAGCTGATCGAAATTTCTTCCTGAACCCCTCCTCTGTGAGGTCAAATCCCTTCATCAACGATTCCTTCACAGCACCAAAATCAGATTGTTGGTCTGCTGGTAACGCAGTGAAAATCTGTAGTGCCTTACCCGTCAGTAGCGCTGACAAAATGACTGCCCACTCTTCTGAAGGCCAACCCTGACTGGTAGCAAACGTTTCGAAACGACTGAATGTATGCATCAATCGAATCTGTTTCCTTCAGAGAATTTTGGCAACTTTGGTCGGGAGCATAACTGCGCACAGGGTCACTGGAAACTGAGCTGCCATCATCGGTGGTCCCCTTTGTATTCTCATTCTCTCTAACTCTAATGAATCCTTAATCTTTCTGTTTCCTGCGTTTCCCTTAGTCTTTCTGTTTCTTGGCTCGCTAGCCTGATTAGCCTGAATCCTTAATCTTTTTGTTCCTCTGCGCTAATCTTTCTGTTTCCCTCTTTTTCTACTGCGACACGGCGTCTTTCGCTCGCTCATCCCTTTCCATCTTTTGTTGGTTTTCCACGAATGCTCGCAACTCTTCTCCCGAGTAGCCTAAATCACGAGCGACGCTCACAAGTTGTTCAATAGGGTGTTCTTTTCTTCCGCCATTATATCTCTTCTTTTTTTTTTTTTTTGAACAAGATTTTACTACTACGACAGCCCAAAATGGTGGTTACCGACACAAGTGACGTAATAGCACAATCCTATGAATGATAATATTAGCTTGGACAACGTAATTAGTTTTTATAAGACGCCTAGCGCCTGACCCAACTATGAGAGCGAATTATAGGCAATCTGTGCGAAATAAGTACTCTGGGCTGAAATGCCAAGCCTAGTGTTAACTAAACTTGGAAGCAATGCCAAGCCTAGTATTTAACTATCTTGGGAACATACAGTAAGACACTACCTTGTCTTAGGATTACAATACTTGAATCCCACCCAGCTTCCTCTCTGAGAAGTTGAACAATTATAATAAATGGGCCAGAATATCCTCGCAGGCTCGCCACTAAATTGGGCAACCTCGGGGTAGTCAGTGGAGGAAGGACTAGCGCACAGCCCAAACACACTCACAGCTTGCTTACAATCTCATTCATATATCATGCATTCGTCACATCAAACCACTAGTAAAGTCTATAACTTTACTACACATGATCATAGAAAGAAACATCAATGCATATGGAATCAAACAAAATAAAACATCCGTCTTCCTTTATGTATCCTACTTGGTCATCACATATTAAAGAATCAATGACACTACCCAGTCGCGCCGCTAACTTTTAGCTAGGAGTTTATAATCAACATTTTTAAAGATATGGTCGCCAATTGTTGAGATCATTTCTTGCTAAACCTTTTCCCTTATATAAGAGTTTATTACGGCCTTTCGTTGAGTTGAAGACATGCTCCCCGAAGTAAATGCGGTCTTAAAAGATTCCATTACGTATTTACCTAACCGACTCCAAAATACTTTATAGAATTCAACGGTTAATCCATCAATGCCAGGACTAGAGCCATTTTTCATTCCTTTTAATGCACTCGTAAATTTCTTGCTCTGAAAGATTACCATCGCAGTAAGCTTTATCATTAGCAGATAGAGAAGGTAAATAACACCACGCAGGAAGGCCTGTGTTCTTTGTAGCAATTATCACTATTTATCTTTTTCTTGTATAAATTCTTAAAATAGTCTCTTTGTGTGGTTAAAATGTTTTTTTGTCCCTTGATCTCAACCCCGTTTGCTTTTTTAATATTTTCTATGATCTTAGAGTTTGCTCTGGATTTTCTAAACTAAGAAAGAACTTAGTTTTTTCCCCCTGTTCAATCCACTGAACTCGAGCCCTAACCTGAGCTGCACGGCTTTGCTAGTTTCTTCTAATTCTAATTTTAGTTTTACGAGCTCTCTTTTACGCAGAGTTTCCTGGGAGTCTGGATAAGTGCTGAGGGGACTATCGAGTGTATTCAAATCTGCATTTAGTCGTGCTAATTTATTTCTGTTTAACAATGCTTTTTCTTTTGAAAATTTGATTGTACATTCTTTGATTTCGATTTTTAATAGCTCCCAAGTTATCTGATTATCATCTTCCCGGATCTTTTTCAAAAGTGTCTAAAAAATGATTTATGTAATTAACATAGTATATATCCAAAGAAGGGATCCATTAAATTTCCAATACCCTTTACCATGTACAACATCAACGAACTTCACCAAAACACAACAACCTCTGTGATCTGAGAAAGACACACTCTGCATAGTACTCTGCACTACATTTTCAAAAAAAAGGTGAACTGGTCAGTAATAATCCAGTCTTCTTGCAATGAATGGATTAATTCTAGACCAGCTAAATTCTTTCTCTTCGTTGTGAAACATTCGCCATGTGTTCATACAGGTCACAATCACTCACCAATCTGTTAAATCTCTGTACAGTATGCTGGTCGTGATAATCACCACTTATCACATCATTCTCGTTACTCAAGACCGTGTTGAAATCTCCACACACAATAAGGTTATTGATATTTAAATTTTATAACATCTTCTAATTTATCGAAGAAATTATGGGTTTTCCTGTAAACTATAGGGGCATAGATATTTTCCACAATCATCTGTTTCTCTCCTGTAGTGATTTTCAAGATTACAATTCTTTCAGATGCATACACTATTCCGTTTCAGCTGACAAATTTTTCTTTAAATTTAAAATTACTAACCACCGCTATGTGTACTTTTCTCAGTGAACATGAGCTTACCTCCCCATTCTTTTTGCCACTGTTCACTTACAGCTGTATTAATATAAGTTTCCTGCAGACAGATCACATCGTTCTCGTTGTTTTTTAAAAACCTAAAGACGCGTTTTCTTTTATTATTGGATCTTATCCCTCTGACATTTACAGAAAAAACATTTAAAGAAGATAAAGCCATGTTGCAGGGTTCAACGAACAAATGACCATGAGACGCGCAGAAAATCGTACAACCGTGTCATCAGTCGTGTCCGGCCCTGTCACTGTTTTTCAGTCGCTGTATGAGGGGCGGAAATTTTTGGCAGCTTTTCTGTCACGTGGGTCGGTCAAAGTGGGGGAATCCCCTTCTGTTGACCACGGCCCCTTTTGGAGTCTCAGAACGCGATCGGGCTTTAAAATCCAGTTTCGACTGACGTGTCAAAAGCCCTTCCTTTGCTTTCGACAGATCATTTTCCTTCTTTTTCATTTCTTCTCTCTTTTTGGGTCTGCCGCTTCTTTTGTATTTTCCCTTTTCAACGAATTGGGCAGAGCTCAAGTTAGAATGACAGTCCCTTTCATTATCACTCTCACCTTTTTTTCTCCCTTTTCCCGACTAAGTTCTCTCTCAGTGTCACTCACGTTAGGTTCTTTCGCAGTGTCAGTGGCGTCAGAGGCCGTGTCACTGTCGTCATCAGTGAGGAATGGCAGGGTTTACAGATTGTTTCTGCGTTGAAACAACTGGAAGAGGATCCCACACTGACCCAACTTCATCATTGTGAGTCGGAATTTGGCAAACAGGATCCCCTTGCCGATGACCGGGTTGGGGACACGCTCTGCACGTGATAACAGACTCCGGACACTGCCTGGCCCAAAGCCCCACTTTTAAGCAACGATTGCACTTCGTTACCCTGGCCTCTTTTTTCGGTTGTTCCTTGTGATAAAGGGTGGCAGTAAAATCCCCTACCTTTACAAACCTTTCCAATGGTTTTTCTGGGACGTTGATAAAAATGAAACGTCTACCAGAGTAAAACCGGGTCAGCTTTCCATCTCTGTACCTTACTTTTTCCATTAAACAAAGGGGAGCGAAGGGAAAAACTCCAAGTTTCACAAGAGCTGACTCAATATCCGCTCCATCGCAAGACAAGGGATATCCGATATCCAGACTTTAGTGGCTGGTCTTTCAGAGTCACCCTGTCCCTGTGAGTAAAGAAAGGGTTCTTGTTGTACAAACGCAGTTCAACACCGCTAAGAGACAAACCTTCTATCAACAACTTACTTCGTGCTGTTCGAGTCGCTGGGGAGAGTCGCTATAATCCCCGTATTTCCTGCGCGCCCACCATAGTTTCTCTGCCGCATATCTTTCGGCTGCAACACAGATGTCCAGGGCCTGAAAGGAACGATTCTGATCAGAGCCAAAAGAATAAGGCAGGTCTCTTTTCAGCAAAAACACTGGTTCCACACCTGAGTCCGCCATTTTGAAGACACGCACTGAACAGATTAATGTAAAGAGAAGAAAAAAAACACAAGAAAATGACAACTACACAGAATAACAAAAATCCGACCAGCCAAAATACACAAAAGATATCAAACTTCTATTCAGTGAAGGGATATCACACCCAAACTAGCGGAATTGAAGAAATTCACAAAATATGAGCTGAACGGTGACACAGAAGAAAAAAGCAGCTGTCGACCTCGAAGCCTCGCTTTTCGAATCCGTCAACTTGATGTAGTTTTGTTTTCGGCAGGAAAATCGTTCTCGTATGTCACCTTCGTTACATCGTTAATTGTCGTGTTTTTTTGTTGTTGTTATTTTTGTTTTTGCTTTTTTTTGTTTGTTTGGCAGAAGTGATGCATATCTGTCACCTAATTATCGCAATAGTTTCAAAACTTTTGGAATGCTGAATCTGGTGTATTATTATGATGTTGTTGATCTCTCTCTCTCTCTCTCTCTCTCTCTTTTCTCCTCTCTCCTCTCTCTTTTCTCTCACTCCTCTCTCTCTCTCTCCTCTCTCTCTCCTCTCCTCTCTCTCTCCCCCCAGCCTATGTACATATCTATTTAAACCTACCTACCCACCTACCTACAGACACACACACACACACACACACACACACACACACACACACACACACACACACACACACACATAGATTGATTATGTCTTGGATAACACGTCACGTGATACATTCGTTTTGGAATAAAATGACATTCAAAAACACGTTACTTTCGGACGTGTGTGTGTGTGTGTGTGTGTGTGTGTGTGTGTGTGTGTGTGTGTGTGTGTGTGTGTGTGTGTGTGTGCGTGTACGCGCGCGCGCGCTTGCTTGTGTGTACCTTTTGTGTGTAACATTTTATTGATCACTGTTTCAGCTGCCAAAGAGTGTGATACAGAAGATCGTGGGCAGCAGAGGGTGAGTAGACTGTGGCGCGGTGTGGCTGGGACTTGCTGCCTGGCTTTCAGCCTTCAATTACCTGTATTTTACCTGTGCAGTCAGCCGCTGCTGGCAGTCATCAACCTTCTCTCAAACTGTTGTTCTAAAAGTTAAAATGATCTCGTGTCTGTCAATATATATATATATATATATATATATAATATATATATATATATATATATATATATATATATATATATATATATATTTTTTTTTTTTTTTTTTTTTTTTTTTCCCTCCGCGTCTCGTTTATCTTCAATATTCTTCAGGTGATGGTACATGCTTGTTCATATTGTGTGTGTGCTTTCTTTTTTTTCTTTTCTTTTTTTTTTTTTTTTTTACTTCCTGACTGAACTTTTCATTGTGTGCCGAGTCATTCAACTAAAAATAAAATAAAAGTTAAATGAGATGAATCGGAGAAAAAAATCTTGGCGACCCATGAACAAAAATTAATAAATGTTTGGTTCCAACAGGGAGGGTAGGTTACATGTATGAAAAAAAATACCTTCCTATGCGGAACTGGGGTTGGGGGTTAAGTAGTGTTTTCGAGTAGGAGTGGAGTAGGTGAGGTAGTAGGAGTGGAGGAGGTGAGGTGGGGAGAGGGGGGGGGGGGGGGGCAGAAGTCCTCTTGTCGCGAAAAATGTGGTCTCGAATCACATTTGTTTCCGGGGTGAGCCCAAACAGATGCCGACTAGTTCTCAAGTCGATTTAAAGCTTCAAACTATCTCAACCAGGAAAGGGAGGGGAAATTACACAAACCTAAGAGAAGAAAAAACTATTGCGACGAAGAAAGAGGTCAGTGGAAATATCAGTGAAAATTGACAAAGATGGTCTGGTGTGCTGCGAGGTGTATGCTCACATGCGTGTGTACGTGGTTAAGTACACGAATGTGTGTGTCTATGAGAGACAGAGAGTGCAACGTTTTTATAAAGATGGGACAATACTCGTTGCACAACACATTTGGTGATAATCTTAGTTACTTCCCCTGTCACATTTCGCACATCACACTGGAAAGCGAGACGACGAATTTGCGCCGCACACATCGAAGTGTTAGTCAAAGGACATTTCTTTTTTATGGTACACGGGTAAGATCATGGCAGTATATGATCTAAAAAGATCTGTGATCAGCTTTTAAGACAAAAGTTGTCTTATTTGTATTGGCCATTAGAGGATGATACACGGAAAGAAGCTACTCAGAGAGTACGTTGGTGAAACTTTCCTTTGTTGTTTGACCGCCGTCTCCTTTTTCTGTACACGTGTGTGTGTGTGTGTGTGTGTGTGTGTG
>CM031599.1:29084271-29089271 GCA_018398815.1 Conus ventricosus | reverse complement strand
GACAAGGAGATTCTGTGCATGTTTCACATTCAAACCATCTTTTGTTTGCATTGAAACCAAAAGTTCTCAACCTAAATCTTGTGTAATTTATTCTGTGCCATTTATCTGTTATGACATTGAAAAACTTTTCAGAACGAAACACATTTTTAAATGAGAAAAACCAGTGATATTTTTCTATACTTTCCATATCTGAGTGCCAGTTCTGTTTAAAAGAACAAATAAACCTGTCTTTAAATTCCGCAATGAACTGTTGCTCATTTTCTACTTCTTGGGTCATCCACACTATTCCAAAATCCTGTTCTGAAAGGACTTTCTTTACTTTATGAACCCAGTTTTCTTTACTTTTTTCCATTTCTAAAAGCATCATGTCATAGGCCTGCCTGCTCAAACGGGACTGGGGTAGTTTCAAGATTTTCAACCAGTACTTAATACATTTCACAAATGTACTTATATACAAAGGGTATCTGCCCATCTCTCCATATAAAACGGTGTTGGATGAATGAATAGGTGCTTGAAGGAAACGCTTCATAGCATACGTATGTACTTTTTCCATCTGCGAATGTTCATGTAAGCCCCAAATTTCAGCTGCATATGTAAGAAGAGGTTTTATCTGTGTATCAAACATTTTCCACACGCACAGAGAGAGAGAGAGAGAGAGAGAGAGAGAGAGAGAGAGAGAGAGAGAGAGAGAAGTCTACGCAATCGTACATGGAGAAATCAAACAATGAAAGAAATATTTTGACAAAAAGTATTTGCGTGGAGAAAGAACACCACAACCTATCATTACACTCATTAACGGTTCCTGTCAGCCTTTAAACAGTCACCATACCCGTGTTCAACAGATGAACGCCGAAGTCGCTTGCATCCAATCGGAGGGAAGGTAACAGAAGTGGAGGAACCACATGGCCCGACATATACAATCATACTTAAGAATAAAACGGATGCAGATGAAAAAACAAAGACGAAAACTAATCAATCTAACCGAACTCCATCTGCTGTGGTTCTCTACCAGCCTGCCAAGGACAGACCTGTCCTCTCTCTGATGTCCTCCCAGTTCTTCTTCTTCTGTCAGCCTCTTGTTCGTCCTCCCGACACTGTGTCCTGCACAATCTTTGTCGGGTCCGCAGTCCCACCGGTCCCACACATATAACGCATACAACAACCGACGTCTCTGTTCATTAAGGTGCTACGATGGTAGCCAAACATTCTTTTTATTCCATGTCTTACTGTTCCATGTGCTGTGAGTCCAGGTTCTGTTTACCGGGTCGTTTGTCCCAGAACATACATGGGTATGGCCCTGGTCAAATGTGTCTTTGGTGTCCCGGGATGTGTATGTCGTGCATCTCAGGTCCTAAATGTGCCATGTGTCCTATATGTGACCAAGGTCAAATGTTTCCAGTATGTCCTAGGTCAAATGAGTCGTGCGCGTCCTGTATGTCCTGTGTCCTATGAGTCCCAAGCCAATATTTGTCCAATGTCCTATAATGTCTCGCGTAATGTATGTCCTCCATGTCCCATATCCTGAAGTCCCAGGTCCTGTATGTTCCAGACCCTGAGTGTCTTATGTGTCCAGGCCCTATATGTTCCAGATCCTGTGCGTCTTTTGTGTCCAGGCCCTATATGTTCCAGATCCTGTGCGTCTTATGTGTCCATGTCCTACATGTTCCAGATCGTGAGTGTCTTATGTGTCCAGGTCCTACATGTTCCAGATCCTGAGTGTCTTATGTGTCCATGTCCTACATGTTCCAGATCGTGAGTGTCTTCTGTGTCCAGGTCCTACATGTTCCAGATCCTGTGCGTCTTTTGTGTCCAGTCCCTATATGTTCCAGATCCTGTGCGTCTTATGTGTCCAGGTCCTACATGTTCCAGATCCTGTGCGTCTTTTGTGCCCAGGTTCTATATGTTCCAGATCCTGAGTGTCTTATGTGTCCAGGCCCTATATGTTCCAGATCCTGTGCGTCTTATGTGTCCAGGTTCTACATGTTCCAGATCCTGAGTGTCTTTTGTCTCCAGGTCCTATATGTTCCAGATCCTGTGCGTCTTTTGTGTCCAGGTCCTATATGTTCCAGATCCTGTGCGTCTTTTGTGTCCAGGTCCTATATGTTCCAGATCCTGTGCATCTTTTGTGTCCAGGTCCTATATGTTCCAGATCCTGTGCGTCTTTTGTGTCCAGGTCCTATATGTTCCAGATCGTGAGTGTCTTATGTGTCCAGGTCCTATATGTTCCAGATCCTGTGCGTCTTTTGTGTCCAGGTCCTATATGTTCCAGATCGTGAGTGTCTTATGTGTCCAGGTCCTATATGTTCCAGATCGTGAGTGTCTTATGTGTCCAGGCCCTATATGTTCCAGATCGTGAGTGTCTTATGTGTCCAGGCCCTATATGTTCCAGATCGTGAGTGTCTTATGTGTCCAGGCCCTATATGTTCCAGATCATGTGCGTCTTTTGTGTCCAGGTCCTGTATGTTCCAGATCCTGTGCGTCTTTTGTGTCCAGGTCCTGTATGCCTCAAGTCCCTTGAGTCATAAGCCCTACATGTCCCAGTACCTATGTGTCCTATATGTCGTATTTCCTGTATGCCCATGGTCCTGTGTCCTAAATGTTCCAATTCCTAGAAGTCCCATGTTCGGTGTGTCCTATATATTACAGATCCTATATGTCCCAAATACTGTCTCCTATACGTCCATTATGCAATATGTCCCATGTTCTGTGTGTCCTACGTTTTCAGTGTCCTGTATAGTCTAAGTCCTGTGTGACCTACGTTTTACAGGTCCTTCATGTCCCAGATCCTGTGCCCTGTATGTCCCAGGTCCTGTGTATGCTATGTGTTCCATGTCCTTATGTTCTAAGTCCTGAGTGTCCTATATTTCAGGGGTCGTCTATGTCCCAGATATGTCCCAGTTCCTTTTTGTCCTGTGTGTTCCATGTTCCAGATCCTATGTGTCATCATATATGTTTTACATGTCCAAAGTCCAGTGTGTCCGATGCGTTCAAGACCTATTGGTTCATGATCCTATGGTCCTCTATGCCTCAGGCCGTGCATGTTCAAGGTTATACGTTTCCCATATCCAATATATCCCAGGTCCTATGTGTTCGGGGCCCAACATGTTCCGCGTGCTCATTGGTACTTCGATCCACTTGAGCAAATGCGTGCATCACTTTTCAATGAATGCGTACCTGTCTCGCAATGTCCACCTTTCTTTTGGTCAGTCAGTACATATTTTTCTATCCACTGCCAGTAGTTTTGCTTCAACGAAAACATAACTGTCTTTACATCAGAGTGATGTGTTTCAGGGAAATGTATGCCGTTCATGGGCCCAAGTTGTATCCCCACCTTCTGGAGGTTCTGTGCTGGTATCTTCACCTTTTCCTACTACTCCGATTGACTCTGTCTTTTTTCCTGCGTTATTGTTCAGTCTGCCTTTGAGACCCATACACTTTTCTTTGACGGAAAATCAATTATACATAGCGTGCCGGAGTTTCTGTGGCAATCTGGGGTTAGATAACGAAATTATACACGCTTTCCTGGGCAAAAAATACACGTGCATTCTGCTGTGTATATTTGTCTACAATGCCTTCATATGGTTTTGTTGTTGTCGCATTCAGGAGTTTTTCATTACTCATTTGGGGGGGGGGGGGGGGGGGGGGGGTTGTTTTTGTTTTTTTTGTTTTTTTTGTTTTGTAAACCAGAGGTGAAAAATGAAAAGAAATGTTTAGCGCCCTGGCACAGCCTAGTCTTTTAGCGTTAACGATGTCCACAGATAAATTATCTTACTGCGAATTTCTCAGGGTTATCATGTCTATTGTTGTCGTTTTGTTTGTTTCTTTGTTTCGCGCGAGAGGATCTCTGTTCCCTGAGAAGTGACAGCCTGAAAAGGCCCTGTATGGTCCGCTAGGTAAGAAGAAGTGACAGCCTGAAAAGGCCCTGTATGGTCCGCTAGGTAAGAAGAAGTGACAGCCTGAAAAGGCCCTGTATGGTCCGCTAGGTAAGAAGAAGTGACAGCCTGAAAAGGCCCTGTATGGTCCGCTAGGTAAGAAGAAGTGACAGCCTGAAAAGGCCCTGTATGGTCCGCTAGGTAAGAAGAAGTGACAGCCTGAAAAGGCCCTGTATGGTCCGCTAGGTAAGAAGAAGTGACAGCCTGAAAAGGCCCTGTATGGTCCGCTAGGTAAGAAGAAGTGACAGCCTGAAAAGGCCCTGTATGGTCCGCTAGGTAAGAAGAAGTGACAGCCTGAAAAGGCCCTGTATGGTCCGCTAGGTAAGAAGAAGTGACAGCCTGAAAAGGCCCTGTATGGTCCGCTAGGTAAGAAGAAGTGACAGCCTGAAAAGGCCCTGTATGGTCCGCTAGGTAAGAAGAAGTGACAGCCTGAAAAGGCCCTGTATGGTCCGCTAGGTAAGAAGAAGTGACAGCCTGAAAAGGCCCTGTATGGTCCGCTAGGTAAGAAGAAGTGACAGCCTGAAAAGGCCCTGTATGGTCCGCTAGGTAAGAAGAAGTGACAGCCTGAAAAGGCCCTGTATGGTCCGCTAGGTAAGAAGAAGTGACAGCCTGAAAAGGCCCTGTATGGTCCGCTAGGTAAGAAGAAGTGACAGCCTGAAAAGGCCCGTGCCGCTAGGTAAAAAGAAGAAGAGACAAGAGAACAACTCTACCTTCACGGAAGAACCATCCTACTCCCCTCTACCCTTCCTCACCGTCCCCTTCCCCCATCCTCTCCTCTATGCTGACTTGCTTCACCTCTGTCCTCCTCACCCTGAGCCAGGTCCGTTCTAATGGAATGATAGGCGGTACGGCCGTGCTGGTCGTGGTCCTCTTCGCTGCTTTCCGTCCCTTCCTAGCAGATGGATGAGAACCACACACATAGACACGTTTATAAGTCGATGACAAAAACAGTGACCCGAGGTCAGGCACGTGGGGATGATCCTGTTCAGACCGGGCTAACAGCTTTGGCTAGACGCAATAGACACTCTGTGAAGTCGGGCGAGCAGACGTCCCTGTGCTTGTCTGGTT
>CM031599.1:29070902-29084171 GCA_018398815.1 Conus ventricosus | reverse complement strand
AATAATATATAAGAAAATGGCTGCCAGGCAAATTCGACAACGAAGAACGAAAGGAGAACATGAAAAAGACAGAGAACAAATAGAAAAGAAAGTGGGAGGAAGAGGAAGAGGAGAAGACGAAGATGATGATGATGATGAAGATGAAGAAGTAGCAGAAGAAGAAGAAGAAGAAGAAGAGAAGAAGAGAACAAGTGAAAAAGACGAAAGTTTTGAGGAACAAAATGATGATGAAAGTGAAGGAGAAAATTGAAGTGATGACGAAGAAGAAATGATGAAGGTGGTGTGCTGCTGCTGGTGAAGAAGACGATGATGCAGATAAAGGATGAAACGAGAAAGAAGAAGAGGAAGGAAGAATACAGGCCTGATAATGACGATGAATTAGAGAAAATAAAGAAGAGGAAATCTCAGGCACTACAAAGAGAGGAAACACACGCACGCTCGCACGCACACACACACACACACACAAACACACCACACACACACACACACACACACACACACACACACACACACACACACACACACACACACACACGCGCGCGCGCGCGCGCGCGCGCACACACTTTTCTTTCTAATATGTTTGCCATACTTCTGTGTACTTATGCGTGTGTGTGTGTGTGTGTATTGTGTGTGTGTGAGTGTGTGTGTGTGTGTGTGTGTGTGTGTGTGTGTGTGTGTGTGTGCGTGCGCGTGCGACTGTTTGTGTGTGTGCGTGAGTGTGTGTGTGTGCGCGTGTGCTTGTAAACGTGTGTATGTGTGTGTGTGCTTGCGCTTGTATACATATACGCATGCGCGCACGTGTTTGTATGTGCGCAAGTGTGTGTGTGTGGTGTGTGTGTGTGTGTGTGTGTGTGTGTGTGTGTGTGTGTGTGTGTGTGTGTGCAGGTGCGCGCACTCGCTCGGTCACTTGGCTACGTGTCTGAGTGTGTATGTTCATGGTCGTTGATCTTGGATTATTTCTTTCTTCTTGTTTGTTCAGTAAAGCTTACTTCTTTATTTCTCTTTGAAATGCTGGTATAATGCATGGACTTTTTCTGTAATATATGGACTTTTTTTTTGGGGGGGGGGGGGGGGGGGGGGGCTTCTGGTTATACTGATCACATTGCTTTTTTGTTTGCTTCTTTCATTTTCATTCTCTTCGTATTTTCGTGTTTGTTCGAACGTGTAATTTACTTTTGGTGTTGTTTTTGTCTGTCTCTTTCAAAACACCTGCTCGAAAGTTTCCTTGAATGTTACGTTTTCTTTCATATCGCTTCCACAGACATCCCCCACCCCCCACCCCAATTTCCCTCCACACTTCCGCCTCTTGTGTCACCCCCCCCCCCCCTCGTCCGTACTGTCCCCTCTTCTCGTAGTCTATAATGTGAGATGCTTTTTTTTCCCTTTTTTTTTCTTCTTAACTTACCTCTTTTTTTTTGGCGTCTTTTAGGAAAGATGAGATTTTCCCGTTGGGTCATCTGTTCATTACTTTGCTTTTTGTTTCCTTCCACTACTCAGAATGTTGGTATATGGACTAGACTAGCAAACACCACCAGAATAGAAAGGTTGAAGTTAAGGAATAAACACGGAGAGAGAGAGAGAGAGAGAGAGAGAGAGGAGAGAGAGAGAGAGAGAGAGAGAGAGAGAGAGAGAGTTCACGAAAAAAAAAAACAAAAAAAAACTCGACGATAGAAAGATTCATCCAACATTCTGAATGTCATTGCCGCTCTTTTTTAAGTTGACGGTGGTCATTTGAAAAAGTTAAGGCTGCTCTTCTCGCGGGAAATGTGAAAATTAGTTTCTGAACCCCTGCCCGTGTACCCAACGTTGCACCAACAAAACGGTTGTGAGAGGACCTGATCTGCATGACAGATCTCGCCACCGATTGTGCGTCATTGTCGCCGTCATTTCCTGTGATCGACATTGGACTTCCGCTCCATTTTGTTTTTAAAAAAAGAAGAAGAAAAGGTCGGTCAGTACATTTACAAGGCTGAAGTCATTACGGATATTAGCCGTTTATGCTTTGGGAAAGCTGAGAAATAACTGCTTTTAAGCAGGACACAGCAGGCCTACGCACACACACATAAAGCACGTACGTGGTGATAACTTGCCTTTATCAGTTTATGAGCTTCATCTTAATACCCTTTTTCACGTGGAGGAGAACTACGTAATGCGGAGGCGACCACGTGCATCGATTTGTTGGAAACATTAAACAACACGGGAGGCGATGACGACTGAAATGGTTTCGCTTCCTACGACGGCAAGGAGGGCAACCATAGAAACGAACGACTAAAATGAACGGCAAACAAGAAACACACCTTTGCTGAATTCCCTTTTTTTTTCCAGTCCCTATGGTGGAGCCACAGGTTGGTTTAATGTCGATTTAAACGTAGTTTATTTCTAACGCTACAGCAACAAGCTAAGGTTTAGGGTAGTGTCGGTTCATAACAAGTAGGAAAAAAAAATCAATGTCACCCTTTAAAGGAGACACAGTTGCAAGACACTGTCCTCCCCCCCCCCCCCCCGAAAAAAAAGTTAAAATACACTCAAACAAAACCATAGTATGAAAAAAAAGTGGACAAGGTCATGTTGTGGATGTATCGGTCTTAATCTTTGCTCTCATTTAAACCCGTCCCACTTGTCCTCGCACCCACAAGAGAGAGAGAGAGAGAGGCTTCAGATACATTAATTTAAGAAAATAGACATTGATTTGCGCAGTGTTTGTGTCATGGAGGAATAAGATCATATTTGCAGCGCCAAGAAAAGAAATATTGACTTAAAACAGATGAAGTGGAGAGCCAAGTAAGTAAATGTGGCGAACAATCAAAGCGTTTCAAAATAAAGAAACCGAAAAAAAAAGTTCTGATGACAAATCAAATTTATGAAAGATGGGAATTGAAAGAATATTTGATATCACACACAGACAGTCACACACACACACACACACACACACACACACACACACACACACACACACACACACACACACACACACGGATATACGCTCAGTCAAACACATACGCACGCGCGCCCACACACACACGCACGCACGTACGCACTCTTGCGTACATTCACAAAAAAAGAAGAGAAAAGAAGAGAGAGAGAGAGAGAGAGAGAAGAGAGAGAGAGAGAGAGAGAGAGAGAGATGCATATATGTATGTATGTATACATATATAAGTATATGCACACACACACACACACACACACACACACACACACACACACACACACACACACACACACACACACACATACTTGTGTATGTATGTATGTATGCATGCATGTATATATGTATGTATGCATGCATGTATGTAAGTATGTTTCTGTCTTTCTATCTATCTATCTGACCGTTTGTCTGTCTATCTTTGTATCTATCTGTCATTTTAGATGTTTACTTTGAGCAAAAAACAACAACAACAACAACTGGCATACAGTTGATCTGACTGTTCCATTTTCTTCTCGACATTTTGCTTTATAATCATAAAGGAGTGTAGTCGTATTATGAAGTTGGAAGAAAGGGCTTAAGTTGTGTTTACTCTCATCTGATAATGATTTTGACGGTTTACATAAGCTATGCTAATGGTTACCAGTTAACCGAAAATGGTTTTTTTGGTCAGTGCTATTGACGTGATAACAGAAGGGAGCAGTTGAATCTAGCCTGAATACAAGTGACCTCTAAACTGGCCGGCTTAATGTTGTTCAGGAGGCAATTCTGAAAGGTAACCTTGTTCAGCAGATACGAAGTTTAGTTTAAAAGGGCCAGAATAAAATCAGTTCTGCTTTGTCTAATCAATGAGGATCAAACAGGATCAATGCGTGGGAGATGTATTAGAGACAACATTAGACTTACATGCGAGTTAATCTACCATTTTTAGAGTTAATCTACCATTTTTAATAAGGGAAATGTTCCAATGTTGCTGGGGTTTTTTTATTTAGAAAAAATCTTAGACACCATTGATTGGAATTTTATGTTCGAAGTTCTTAAGGCCTTTGGTTTTAGAGATAAATTTTATGATTGAATAGAAACTTTATAAAGAAACACTGAGGCAACTATAATCATAAATGGACAACCATTAGGTTAGTTTGAAATCCATAGAGGTTGTCGATAGTGCAGTCCGACCTCGCCGTACTTGTTCGTTTTGTGTGTTGGAATTCTAGCTAATATGATCAGAGAAAACAAAATATCGAGGGAATATTTTGTAGATCATTTCGAACATAAAAGTGCACAATTTTTCATGCCACAGTATCTTTACAAAACGGAGATCGACTATCTTCTAAAGAAACTATGAAATTCTTTTAGATAGATTTGGAATGAAATAAGGTCTAAATATGAAGTGTGGGAAGACACCTGCTGTTTGGCTAGGACGAGAAAGAAAATCAACAAAGAGGTATATGCCGAAAGTGTCTGTACCTCTTGGGCCTGGTTGACGCCGGGATATATTATGAAAGGAAGCGTAGAGTATAACCCTGTCATGCAGTCTCAGACCGAAATGGAAATCTTTTGCATCTTCTTCGTCATCCTCATCCTCAGTGATCAGCATAAAAGATGTCTCAAATTTTGTGGCATTTCATGCCCTGCTTCCATGGTAACCTCGGTGTTGATTGCCTCTCCACGTCTATAACCTTGATTTGGTTCTGTCGGGGTCACCTGTATCTGCAAATTCATAGGGGCTGACGAATGTGGTGGCACCCTCCGAAGAGAGAGAGAGAGAGAGAGAGAGAGAGAGAGAGAGAGAGAGAGAGAGAGAGAGAGAGAGCTCTCGCCGTCTCCGTGGCTAAGCAATGGTAGGGGCTTAGTAGGTGGAGTCCTGCGTACATTTGACCAGAACAGGCACCACTGAACACCACCGAAGTGGTAGCAGAGCAGTGTCTCCTCTGGTGGGGTGTCTCATGACGACTTGATATTGACTGCTCCCTGACTGCCGGTGCTGGGACTGTGGACGAGGGGTGGGAATGAGTTAAGTGGGTGTAACGCCACTGAGGTGGCACAGAAGATGGAACAGAAAAAGGTAAACCCTGTAACCCGCCTGAAACTGTGGCAGAGCTATTACTTTTCAATGATAGAATAACCTAAATAGCGTTCACTGGATAAGAATGAGTGGATTAACAAAATGCTCGTAATGTTATAGACTTGCGCAGGGAAGATGGTTGTTACTTTACATATGTTGTATTTATTGACACGTACAACATACGAACAGAATTTCTAAGCTATGCAGCACTTATAAACAAGATGATTTAAGTCCTTGTGAATATACTGAACATTCGTGTGGGGAATAATGAAAAAATCTAAAGATTCCAAAACTGTACAAATCTTATGGTCAGTGAAAAAGCGAGCACAAGTACATTATCATATCCTGTGGATGATACCTCAAAACCAAATTTTTGTTATAAACTGAGTTCAGAAATCAAGTGGCAAAAAACAACAAGATTTGAAGTGGTTGCAGATCCGATTAATACATAGAATTCCACACAAAAAAATGTTGTGTTGTTATGCATTGGTGTCAAGTCTGATAACCAAAGTACATTTTGACTAGAACGTAAAGGTCAGTTTACAACATTTCTTCTGGAAATGTATACGTGTGAAAACGTTTTGGAAAAGGTTTGAACAAATACTTGAAGATAGTTGTATGCATGTTACATTTCGTTTTGAATAAAAATATAATACTTTTTGGAAACGACACAGATTTTAGTTCTGACAGTGTTAGACTTTATCCTTCTGCTGGTAAATTCTACATTTACATATGTAAACTGAAAAATTACATTTCCTTCATTTAGATGTATTAGAAAAGTTATCGAAAGGTGAAGTAGAAAATCAATTCATTTTGTTAATTTGAAAACTGTAAATTTCATACTGAATGGCATAAGTAGAAAGAATTGAAAGTGAATTAATATTAAAAAAACGAAGAATAATTCTTCATTGAACAAACTAACAAGGAAAACCTCCGAGCCAATTAAAAGCATGTTATGATTACGTATGCGTATACTCAGAAATTAATTCTAGTTTTCTAAGATATTGTCACCGTGCAATGATATGTATTTTTGTGGGAATGGCTGGCAACTGTTTATATTCTTGTGTTGTGTGTATATGCGTTTACGGTTTGTTGTTATTGCATTCTTCTGTTCTTTCCTTCTTCTGTCCCGAGTTTTGTAATGGTTTACTTTATTTTTCGACTGGTAAAATGTTGAAATTATATAGGAGAGAGAGAGAGAGAGAGAGAGAGAGAGGAGAGAGAGAGAGAGAGAGAGAGAGAGAGAGGACGTTACTGGAACATGCAGTATTGACCGGCCATAAAAAATAAAGTTTTCATTAGTTCTTGCACGTGGTCAGACATACTGGATGGGATTTGTTTCAGAAACATGGGAAGAGAGTAGGTCATTGAATAGAAATTGGGTATTATATCATAATCACACAGTGAACTGTAACAGTTTGCATCTTCTCCATCATTCTTTTAGTATGCAAAAAATAATGTAGACTGTTCATGTAGCTTCTAATCGCGTTTTCCTTTGAACCACGTATGATTACATGAATCGCTTCGAAACATTATGTTCGATTACATTTGTTTGGTTTTGCTTTACAGTTATCCCATAGAACGTCAGGATAGTCAAAGAGAGAGCTTAATTAGATACCTACGATGCGGTGTGTGGTGGTGTGTGTGTGGTGTGTGTGTGTGTGCGTGTGCGTGCGTGCGTGCGTGCGTGCGTGCGTTGCATGCGTGCGTGCGTGTGATTACATCTGTCTATGTCTATGTTTCTATATGTGTCTGTAATCTTTTTAATTGGTCTGTCAGATGACTGTCTACCCGTATGTATGTATGTATCTATTCCGTCTATGTACGTATGTATGCATGTATGTATGCATGCTATATATATATATATATATTATATATATGTGTGTGTGTGTGGTGTGTGTGTGTGTGTGTGTGTGTGTGTGTCTGTCTGTCTATCTGTAATCCATCTCTCTGTCGGTCTAACGGTCTGCCTGTCTACCTACCTCTCTCTCTATCTGTCTATCTGTCTCTCTATCTATCTGTCTATCTGTCTATCTATCTATCTGTCCATACTTTCTTATGGAAGAGTCTTCGGCATTTCTCATACAACCTCAATATTTCGCCGAGGTCAGCGTCGTTTGATACACTAGCTTCAAAGGAGGCAACCTTTCCCGAATGACCCGTGCGGTGTTTGTGAAACCGGACACAGCATGCCACTTTCCATTAAACAGCCATCACGCCCACGTCCTGGCTTTGTGCGTTGTTTGATTGCCGCCTAACTAAATTGGCACCAACAGAGAGGGAAGGGGTGAGAGGTGTAGGATGAGTCGGGGGAGGGGGTGGGTGAGACGTGATACTTCTTCTTCTGCCCACGCAGGCTGCTACTCCTGTGGCCACTCCATGTATAGACAGGCAAGTATTAAACCCATCTGTCCAACAAAGGGAGTGGAGTTTTGTGTGTATGACCGTATTTTTAATCCCGCCATTAAGGCAGCCATTCTCCAACTTCGAGGAAGGTGCATGCTATGTGTAACGTGTCATCCATACCAACGGCCACACTGGCCTTCTCTTCCGAAAGTTGGTGATGGGATTTACGTGTGTGCAAGATGTTATGCATGCCTTCACACACGGAACCTCGGTTTATAGTCTCATTCGAAAACTGTATGGGAAGTGGAGTCAGAACCAATGTTAACTCCGAGGGAAAAATCCCCCTGTACCGAAACGGCTCGGCGGAGATTCGAACCCGCAACCCCAGGATTACGAGTCCGGTGCTCTAGCACGAGCTATTCCGTGATATTACCCTCCACATCCAACGCTTTAACTTTATTATTCATATTCTTTTGTCTCCATCACGAAGACATTTCATGATTTTTTTTTTAATCCCCTATATCATGGCAGGTAGATTGAATCAAGGGCGGTCACCCTTGATACTCTCCAGTCGCTCCTTCCATTTTAATCCGCTCCTAAATGACATTTCATATTACACTCATCATACAGTGATGATTTTGTGACTGAATTCCCAGGCGCCAGATTGGTTTAACGTAGGCAGAAAATGGTCCACGTTGAATCAGTGTAACACTTTGTGACTCATATGTGTCATACGTCAAGTCCAGTTACCTTCGGGTGAGTGTGCGCGCGCGCGCGCGCGCACGTGTGTGTGTGTGTGTGTGTGTGTGTGGGTGTGTGTGTGTGTGTGTGTGTGTGTGTGTGTGTAAACAGAGAGAGAGAGAGAATGAGGGAGAGAGAAACTCTTAACATGGATATTGCTCAGCAGTTACAAAGGCTGGCACAGCCAAGCGTAGTAGAATGACAAATTTTCATGACCTTTGAAGCTGTTCCTCACATGAAGACTTTTTTCACACACAGCAAAAGCCGCAGATCTGCGATTTATATTTGCGGCAACTTTTTCAATATTAACAAGATTGAAGTTTCATGAAAATAGTTTTCAGTGCAATTGTTCCCATTGCTAAAAGATACGTAAAAATGATGTTCTCCCGCAATCACTGCAACAAATGTAACCTTTCTTCTAGACCATTTAATGCAACGTCGACGGTGAAGAATAGAAGTCCATAAATATGTTGTTAAATATAGAACAAAGATGTGAAACATTTAAACATAAATTGACAAAGTCAATGCAATACAAAAACGACGAGTGTATCATAAATGGGGTATCAAGCAATTGAAGCCACAAGTCGCCATGTCTGTCGTAAATCGTAATAAGAGAAAGAAGGTAAAAATTGTCTGGGAAAAATGAAATGGGCTACAAAGGCAGAAAAACACTGGAAGAGAGTTAAGAATTTTTTTAAAGTGTGTGTATGTGTGGTGGTGGTGGTTGGTGGTGTGTGTGTGTGTGTGTGTGTGTGGGGGGGGGGGGGGGGGGGTATGTGAGGGCGGCGTTGGGGTGGATGGGGTGTCTGAAAAGTGAAAGCTAGTGAAAAGGGAAATTGCCACCATGCAATTTATGAGAAGCGAGGAAATCATACCAACACCCCCCCCACCACCCCCCCCGCAACTTAGCTATGGAGAACTAGGTTATTTCGACCTACTTGCAGTGCACATACCTTGTTACCTCGAAGAGAAACAGAAATAAGGTTTCGGACAATCTTTCTTTCCCCTTCTTTCCACTTTCTCTCGCCTCCTCCCTTCATCACAATTGATTGAAATAGACCAGACTGCCTCTTTCGGTATTCAAGCCCTTCAAGAGAAAAAAAGAAGGCCTGGCCCATCTCTAGTTAAGCGTAACATATGGCTAGATTGGATTGTGACCAAATTTAACGGGGTTATTGGTAATGTATGGCTACGTTGCATTGTTAACAAAATTTAACGTGAGGGGTTTAGAATGGTCCCAGTATAAATGGGTAGATACGTCATTAGGGGAGAAGCTGAACTCGCATATACCCAGACACGATTTTTCTGTCTTAACACTACGTCAGTGTTTTCAGGTCAGTCAGGCTGTAATAATTGTTTGCATTCCGATGGGGGGTGGGGGGGGGTGGGGGGGGGGGGGGGGGGGGAGGGGAGGAAGAGGGGTGGGTGCTGTTGCAATAAGTGCGATCCTCGTACATCGGCAAACAAGACTGGTCGTGGATATCCGCCGCATGGACTTCTGCCCCATGGACTTCCACTCCATGGACTTCCGCTCCATGGACTTCCACTCCATGGACTTCCGCTCCATAGACTTCCACTCCATGGACTTCCGCTGCATGGACTTTCGCTCCATGGTCTTCCGCTCCATGGACTTCCGCTCCATGGACTTCCACCCCATGGACTTCCGCTCCATGGACTTCCACCCCACGGACTTCCACTCCATGGGCTTCCGCTCCATGGACTTCCACCCCATGGTCTTTCCGCTCCATGGACTTCCACCCCATGGTCCTTCCGCTCCATGGACTTCTGCCCCATGGTCTTCCGCTCAATGGTCTTCCACCCCATTGTCTTCCACTCCAATTGACTTCCGCTCCATGGACTTCCGCCCCATGGTCTTCCACCCCATGGTCTTCCGCCGCATTGACTTTCACCCCATGGTCTTCCGCTCCATGGGCTTCCACCCCATGGTCTTCCGCTCCATGGACTTCCACCCATGGTCTTCCACCCCCTGGTCTTCCACCACATGGTCTTCCGCTCCATGGTCTTCCGCCCCCTGGTCTTTTTCCCTCCCATGGACTTCCACCCCATGGTCTTCCACCCCATGGTCTTCCACCCCATGGTCTTCCACCCCATGGTCTTCCGCTTCAGGACTTCCACCCCATGGTCTTCCACCCCATGGTCTTCCGCTTCAGGGGCTTCCACCACATGGTCTTCCACCCATGGTCTTCCGCCCCCATGGTCTTCCACTCCATGGTCTTCCACCCCATGGTCTTCCACCCCATGGTCTTCCACCCCATGGTCTTCCACCCCATGTCCCTTTCCCCTCCCATGGACTTCCACCCCATGGTCTTCCGCTTCATGGACTTCCACCCCCTGGAATTCGGCCCCATGGTTTTTTTGTACCTTTAATCATCATATCTGTTTACACCATTTTCATCACACACACACACACGCACACACACAAAACACACACACACACACACCCCACACACACACACACACTCACTCACTCACTCACTCACTCATTTACACACATACACACACACGCACGCACGCATGCACACACACACACACACACACACACACGCAAGCACGAACGCACGCACACACACGCACGCACACACGCGCGCGCACCCCCCTCTCTCCCCACATAAATCACAAACTTGATTAATTCCGCCCTTTATCGCCAAGCCAGGGTTGATACAGAGGCCGAAAACCGGGCACACATCTCACTGATCCCAATTAAACAACGACAACAACACATGAACGATCGATGTGCATTGCTGACTCCGAGACTTGCTGTCTCCGACCTGAGCCAGTTGAAAAGGAGCTGAGAAGCTTGAGTGAGTTGTGTGAGAATGTTTGTCATAGACTGTCACGTGGCAGGCTAAATGGGAACTTGCTGAAGATTAATTTAAAAAAAAAATTAAAATAAAAACGCGTTTGAAAGAAGGAAAGCCACTTGCAGAAACGGTTTCTTTCGTTTGTGTCTTTGTCGCTTCCGTTCATTCTCTTCGCTTCTTTCCATCCGTTTTCTTTTTAGGCGACGAAAAGCTGCAACGCACTGCAATCTTGGGTGTTGAAAACGTAACGTCTAGAGAGAGAGAGAGAGAGAGAGAGAGAGAGAGAGAGAGAGAGAGAGAGAGAGAGAGATGGGAATGTAACTGGTTTATTCATTCCACCTGGCCCGTAATGGAGAGATGTGTGAACATATCATATCAATTTCAAAACAGTAAAGAACAAGTTAGGTTTTGGCCAGTTAACACAGATACTAAAGTTTCATGAGGCAATAAATTCTTAAAAATTGTATCGCTTCATACAAGAAAAGGGACAAAGTACACATCTAGTGTATAGTCGATGACATCAAGTACAAGGCTTACATAGATAACGATAGTTTCTTGGTATGTCCTGACCTTCTCTCGAATTGTTACAAGATCTGGACAACATGAAATGAAATGTAGTTCGTCTTGTTTAGACCTTTTACACAATTTACAAATCAGGTTTGCTTCATTACTTTCTTTACATCTACAGCGATGTATAACTGAAGTGTTCGTCTTTTTATTGTAGACTTAACCCGGCTTCATCCAATCAATACCCCCCCCCCCCCCCCGTCCTTTATTGCAGCCCCACTTATACACTCCCATTCTGTCTCGTTCTATCTGTCATCGTTCTTCAAACTTGAACTTCAGCTGTGTTTCTCTGTCACACAGCACGTGCTTTCGCTGGCAGAATAAAATCCCTGCACCAACAGGGCCTGGCTGGTTGAAGATCCAGTGGGTAGGCTACATCACTGAATGTCTTTGTGGTCTCCACTCGCCTTGTGTCGCGAGCTGCCCCATCGTCATCTGTGGTAGTTTTGGCTCAATGGTTCCTCCCCAGTTAACCGAGGGTGAACACTGTAAGTTTTAGGGTGTGCGCGCTTGAAAAGTTTGAGATTAGCGTACCTTGAGTAACCAAGATCACGCGTACTTTTTTTTTTTCATTTTCTTTCTTTCTTTCTTTTTTTTTTTTTTTTTGCTGTCCCAACTTCTGTGCCACCTCAGTGACAGTGCACCCACGCCGCTCATCCCGACACCCCGTCCACAGCCACCGCCCGGTCGGTCCCGCCGCAGCCCCAGCACCGGCAATCCATGGGGAGCAATGTCAAGCCGTCAAGAGGCAACCCACCGGAGAAGACACTGCACTGCTGCCGAGTTACTTCGGTGGTATTCAGTGGCGCCTGTTCTGATCCAACATGCGCAGGACACCACCTACTAAGCCTCCTACTGACGACAATAATTGCTTGGTCGCGGAGCCGGCGTGAGTGAGCTCTCCCTCCGGAGGGCGCCACCACGTCCGTCCAACGACAGCCCCCATGGACCCGCCGATACCGGTGACCCCGACGGAACCAAACCAAGGCTACAGACGCGGAGAGGACATCGAAACTGAGGTGACCATGAGAGTAGGGCATAAAGGGCCACAGAACTTGAGACTTTTTTTTATGCTGATCGATGAGAATGAGGATGATAAAGATGATGCTACGGATTTCCATTTCCGTCTGAGACAGCATGACAGGGCTGTACTCTACGCTTCCTTTCATAACATATCCCGGCATCAACCAGGCCAGAGAGATACAGACACCTGTAGTGTTAGTCAGAAAATTTGAGCAACTCACTCAGAGACGCATCCATTAAGTGGATGAAACTCGACTGTGTGGTCCCAGTCTTCCCAGCTGAGCCCGTAGCAAACTCAGCTCTGGGTAGGAGCCGGTCGGGGCAGAAAAATCCCACATGACTCTGATGGGAATCGAACCCACGACCTCCAAGCCGGGAGTCCGCCACGCTAACCACTTCGCCACGGCGGCTGGTAGATCACGTGTACTTGATTGGATGCCAATGTGCGCGGCCGTCTTGACATGATATGACAACTGCCCCTCTCGCCCCTTATATGAACACGACTAAAAACATCGGATCTGTTTAAAGGATCAAATGTGTTTCTGTTTGGAATGTATTACAGACAGTTTTCTGTAACTTATTTTTTTCACTATTTTCAACATGTTCATAGCATTTTGCTATCTACCATCTATAGACATTGAAGAAAAAACACACTTCCGAAGAGAGAGAGAGAGAGAGAGAGAGAGAGGAGAGAGAGAGAGAGAGAGGAGGGTGGGTGCGACAGAAACAGAGACAGAGTATTGAACAATTTATTACACACACACACACACACACACACACAC
>CM031599.1:29055902-29058402 GCA_018398815.1 Conus ventricosus | reverse complement strand
GCGCGGCTGTTCACTGCATGTGTGCTAGCACACTCATTCCCCACACACGCATACACATGCATGCAGACGCGTGCATACACACACACACACACACACACACACACACACACACACACACACACACACACACACACGCGCGCGCGCGCGCATACAACACACACACACACACACACACACACACACACACACACACACACACACACACACACACACACACACACGCAACATACTCCACACACACACACACACACACACACACACACACACACACACACACACACACACACCATACACACACACACACACACACACACACACACACACACACACACACACACACACACACACACACACACATACATACACACCCACGCACACACACGAATACAGACGCACGCACACATATACACACACACGCGCCCGCGCGCACGCACGCACACACACACACACACACACACACACACACACACACACACACACACACACACACACACACACACACATAAAGAATATGTTAAAGACAAGCCGAAAAACAACGTTACTATGAAACGGGCCAAGAATATGAGCAGCAGAGTCATTGAAAAAGCTAAACGGGACCACTGGTCGTCCTTTTGTCTCACCGAAGTCTCTGATCATCACGACGTTAAAAAAGTTTGGACAAAGGTCCATGAAATGAAACAGGGAGTGAATCTTCCAACTTATCCAGTTACTTTAGAAAATGAGCAATTTCCAACTGCTGCTCAAAAAGCCGAAGCGTTCGCAGATATATTTGCAAAGAATAGCTCCACAAATAGTCTTTCTGATAAATGCAAAGCTATGAGGGAAAACTCAAAGAATAACGATATGTATTGTGATCCAGAAGAAAAAAAATGACCATTATCTAAACGCGGACATCACTCTACAGGAATTAAGAAATGCAATAATATCATTACCAAGAAAAAAAACATCAGTTGGTCTGGATGCGCTTTCGAATGAGATGTTAAAACACCTGCCAGAAAATTTTGTATCGTTTCTTCATAACATCATAACAAAATGCTGGCAAGATGGAAGTATCCCTTCTGTTTGGAAAGAATCTGTAGTCGTACCGATCTTAAAGCAGGGCAAACCTAGATCCAACATAAATAGTTACCGTCCGATTTCCCTCACCTCTCACACGTGTAAGTTAATGGAAAGAATTGTTTTAAGTAGGCTTGTATATCACTGTGAGAAACGTGGTATAATTCCGGCTACACAAGCAGGCTTTAGAAAAGGCAGATCAACAATAGACCATCTGGTAAAATTAACGACTCAGGGTAAAACAACAATTTGCAAGAAGAAAAAATATCCTCGCTACTTTCTTTGATGTCAGAAAAGCGTATGATCATGTTTGGCATGAGAGACTTTTATATAAACTGAAGACCATTGGTCTTTCTGGTCATATATATAACTATATCAAAGCATTTCTGACCAGTAGAAGTATGGAAACAAAGATACAAAATGTTTATTCCAGCAAGAGATATTTACAAATGGGCATTCCTCAGGGATCGGTCATTGCTCCGCTACTATTTAATATTCTGATATGCGATCTCCCAAAGCATGTATCTAAAAACTGTTCCTTGGTGCAATATGCTGACGATATTTGCATGTGGATGAACGTAACTTTAAAGAAGAAAACTCCAGTCAGATCTTTCAATTTTATTAAAAAAACATATCAGCGTGACCTAGATAATATAGCAATATTTATATTTGAAAACGGCCTTAGTTTATCGGCAGAAAAAACCCACATGATGTTATTTGACGCTGGTGGAAGTACTTGCAATATTCCTACTTTTAAGGTAGATAACAATGTATTGAGTTATGTCACCGAGATAAAATTTTTAGGAGTAAATATTACCTCTAAATTAACTTGGAACAACCATATTGAACATATTATCAACGAAGCCAGCAAATCTCTAAATCTTCTTAAAGTAATCAGTAAACAAAATTGGGGTGCAGATACACAAACTTTAGTACACCTTTCGACATCTCTCGTAAGATCAAAATTATCATACGCACAGGAAGTGTTCTTCAGCCACCAAACCACTTACTTAAAAAGTTGCAAAGCATAGACTGCAAGGCATTTAGACTCGCACTAGGTGTTCCATTTCATGCCAGTGCATCAGGAACGTATTACGAAGCCGGAGTTCTGCCCCTTGACGACTATAGAAACTTGGCCTGTGCTAAATTCATCCTACGTAGCTCATCTGTTCAGAACTCAAGCAAAGATGAATTAGCTTTACGATCAGATATCCATTTCCCGAAGCGAGCTAGATCTATTAAATCTAATACAACCATAATGACATATTCCTCAAACTTATTGAAAGACGCTGAGATTGATCCCAAGAATATTGCTGATCGTTTTCCTGTATCCCCGATTCCAAATTGGGAATTGCACACCGCATGTTTTGATTATAAATATACTGATCTACAAAAAATGTTAACAATAATATATTGTCCTCTCTTGCCAAATCTCATATTGATA
>CM031599.1:29045902-29050902 GCA_018398815.1 Conus ventricosus | reverse complement strand
GACCCAAGAGGTCGAAATGCGTTGTGTTTTGTCCTGTAATCTGTTTGTCTGTATCTGTGGCGGTAACTAATACCTTTCGTTTTAAATTTTGCTTCATTTTCCGCCCTCAGTCACCTCGTTTTGAAACTAGTAATCACTTGGTAGTGGAGCCAGCGAGCATCACCGTGCGGAAGGTGCTACCACGTCCACTTAACAGCAGTCCCAATGGATTTGCTCACACAGCAGGCTTTGAAGCGGACTCACCATACGCAAGGATGTGGAGAGAAAAAAAAAGAGATCACTACGAAAGCAAGGCATGAAGGTCATAGAATCGGACAATTTGATTACAAACATCGACAAGCTACGATCGTAAGCAGGTGTGTGTGTGTGTGTGTGTGTGTGTGTGTGTGTGTGTGTGTGTGTGTGTGTGTAGGAGGAGGAATTCTGTTTTACGTCTCGTCACACATATAGGTGATTGCAGACGTCTAAATCACATAGTCTAAATAACATAGTGTTTACAATTTTAGACTATTATCATAAAAGAAGAGAAGAGGACGATTTGGTTACATAGAACAAAAATATAGGATAGATGGATTATAGGACAGTAACTATAACAAATTAGAGAAAAAGAACTCAAGTAATCTAACTTACGATTATGATTATAAAATGTTCCTTAATGGACTTTCCAAAAGGTTACTCGTTAATTTAACAAGAGAAACAACTGGCAACGAATCTAAAAAGTCAAACACATTAACATGCCCAGTGTCAGCACTTGGTATAACACCATTCAAAAAGGGTTTCGTTAGTTCACAATCAAAAATCACATGCTGAACTGAAAGATCCCCACGACATACACACTTAACAGTCTGGCAATACTTGGTTCGTAGGGAATTACATAAAAGTCTAAAAGTCAGGCTTGAAACCGGTCGGCTAATCGACACAAAGTTTGACAGACTTTGCTGACGAGGTTTTGATGAGGAACTGTATTGATTCAAGAAATCCCTCTCGATTATATGACTAATTTCCTTGTATGACAAAGGACAATCAACCTTAATACTACCAAATATATTGTTTGCTCCCCTTTTTGCTGCTCTATCTGCTTGATCGTTAAAAACGAAGGAGGTGTGCGATGGAACCCAAGAAAATACAACAATTGTACCTTTCATGTAAAGACAGTGCAACATGTACTTAATCTCAAATAATAATTCCATTCTCTGTGTATTTTCAAAACAATGCAAACTTTTTAATACTGACTGTGAATCGACACAAAACAGGATATCAAATATTGAGACTGGCAAGGAGATTAAATAATTTAATGCCATCAGGACAGCAACTAGTTCAGCTGTAATAGTAAATATGGAATGACCCTTGCCTAAATAATATGATTTTTCAGCTTTGAAATCTGGAATTAAAAAGCCAGATCCTGCACTACCATCATGAAGAACTCTGTGTGTGTGTGTGTGTGTGTGTGTGTGTGTGTGTGTGTGTGTGTGTATGTGTGTGTGTTCGTGTGTGTGTGTGTGTGTGTGTGTGTGTGTGTGTGTGTGTGTTTGTGTGTGTGTGTGTGTGTGTGTGTGTGTGTGTGTGTGTGTGTGTGTGTCTGTTCGTGTGTGTGTGTGTGTGTGTGTGTGTGTGTGTGTGTGAGAGGTGTGTGTGTTGCTATGAGATTTCATTACAAGTATACCCGGCCTTACTTTCACAATATATCCCAGTGTTTTCTGTAGTCGCTGCTGTGTGCCCACATGATGGGGGCGTACATGGTCGAGCTCATTTCAGCACTCAGGACGCCTGATTTGTCCGCATTGTGTCAGATGACATTTGACAGGGTCACGTAGATAACTAAACGCAGAAGATCGCCATTTGTTAAAACAACCCTGCTTCATGGAAAAAACAACATGATGATCATCGACAATATAACTGGATCAATGGAAATGCACATTTTTCCACCCTTTTGTCCATCTCCATTTCACTGAAGAGAGAGAGAGAGATAGAGAGAGAGAGAGAGAGAGAGAGAGAGAGAGATATGTATATATATCAGTATATTTAAAGTGCCTAAAACATTTTTTTAAGTGCTCAACCCCTTGGGGAGCAACATTAGTTAAAACAAGGGAAAAGAGGAATCTTAAAACTATCTACAAATTTGTTTCGAGCGCGTTGCGCTGTCATCAGGATGGTTTTTGGTTTGCCCACCGCCGATGTTATATAGCGTGTGGGCTCCCGTTTGCGGTTGTTTGCACGTGCGGGTTGGCTGCACGTGTTTTTTGGGGGCTTTCAGGTTTTGTTTTGGGTGTATTTACTAACAACGATTTCCATTTATGCCTGCAGTTGTTTACTATTTCTGTTTTGGTGTTTAAAGTTGCTAAGTGTGGTTTGCATAGTATTAACCATTTTTCAGTTAAACATAGGTTGCACCTTTTTGAAACATTGCTGTATGGTGATGCTCTTTTTATGATTTTTTGGCAAACCAAAAACCATCCTGATGACAGCGCAACGCGCTCGAAACAAATTTGTAGATAGTTTTAAGATTCCTCTTTTTACTTGTTTTAACTATATATATATATATATATATATATATATATATATATATATATATATATATACGTGTCTTCAGCGTTATTAGACGAACAAAACGCGCAAAAGGAAATAAAGAAAGACACAATGCGTGGGGGTGAATGCAGGGAAGATTCGGCGAGAATAGGGGTTGGTAATTGTAGATTGAAGCTGCCGTCAAGCACGTTATCAATAATGGTGAAGAGAAAAATAGCTGCTTTCGGGCTTTACCACAGGCGAATGTCTCTACTCTTCCCTTCCCCCTTTATCCCGGAATCTGCTATTACTATTTTCTTCATTTTTTTTCTTTCCAATTTTGGTGTTTTAAAAATAGAGCAGGCAGAAGGAGGACTGGGTGGTGGCAGACGAGGAAGAGGTAGACCTCTGTAGCCGGACATCCCCTCCCCCCCCCCTCCCCGCCCTTCCCCTGAAGTAGTCATGCGGTGTAATGAAACGCTGTGCCCTCTCTCTCTGTAAACGCAGGCTGATACTCCTTCGGACAGTCCCTGTATAGACAGGCAAGATGAATCCCATCTACTCAACAAAGGGAGTGGAGTTTTGTGTGCATGACCGGTTTTTTTTTAATCCCGCCATTAAGGCAGCCATACTCCAACTTTGGAGAAGATACAAGCCATGTGTAACCTGTCATCCATACCAACGGCCAAACTGGCCTTCTCTTCCGAAAGTTGGTGACTGGGTTTTTACGTGTGTGCAAGATTTTGTGCGTGCGTTCACACACGAAACCTCGGTTTATAGTCTCATTCGAAGGACTGTATGGGAAATGGAGTCAGAACCGATGTTAACTCCGATGGAAAAAAATCCCCCTGTACCGAAACGGCCCGGCGGAGATTCCCGCAACCACAGGATCACCAAGATTACGTGTCCGGCGCTCTACCACTAAGCTATTCTGGCCCCCTGCGATAAACTTGAAATTGCAACAATGGAATACAACGTAGGTAATACAACGCAGTGGAAGAGAATGCAGTGCAATGCAGTTTTTAAACAGGGTAACACAGTGCAGTATGATACAGTACAACACAACACAACACGATACAACACCGTACGATGCGATACGATACAATACAGTGCAATACAATACACTTCGCATATTGTTCGTAATAGAATAGCTTCGTCAGTAAGAAATTGAAAATGAGATAGTAAGTGTTTTTATGCTGACCACGTACGAAGAAACTCGAACGAGATAATCAGAATTGCAAAACTGGGTGCTGCAAAAATAATGTCTGGCCGAAAAAGAAAAAACAACAACAAACAAACAAAACAAAAACTCTCTCTCTCTCTCTCTCTCTCTCTCTCTCTCTCTCTCTCTCTCTCTCTCTCTCTCTCTCTCTCTTTGTGTGTGTGTGTGTGTGTGTGTGTGTGTGTGTGTGTGTGTGTGTGTGTAGTGTAGCGTAGTGTGTGTGTATGTGTGTGTTTGTGTGTGTGTGTGTGTGTGTGTGTGTGTGTGTGTGTGTGTGTGAGAGAGAGAGAGAGAGAGAGAGAGAGAGGAAGAGAGAGAGAGAGAGAGAGGAGAGAGAGAGAGAGTGGTGTGTGTGTATGTGCGTGTGTGTGTGTGTGTGTGTATGTGTGTGTGTTTGTGTGTGTGTGTGTGTGTGTGTGTGTGTGTGTGTGTGTGTCTGTGTGTGTGTGTGGCTTTTGTGTGTGTGTGTGTGTGTGTGTGTGTGTGTGTGTGTGTGTGTGTGTGTGTGTGCGTGCGTGCGTGCGTGCGTGCGTGCGTGCGTGCGTGCGTGCGTGTGTGTGTGTGTGTGTGTGTGTGTGTGTGTTCGAGTGCATGTGTGCGTATCTATGTGTATGAGTGAGTGTGTATGTGTGTGTGTGTGCGTGCGCGCGCGCGTGCGTGCGACCACCCGCTCTTATCCTCAGGATAGAATTTGGATCGGCGCGGTTCATTAAATTGTTGTGTTATTGATTATTGTTTAGTTGACGAACGGGTTGGAGAGAGTCGGCGGATGTCTGCCTAATGACGCTGATTTAGGTAGGGCGATGAACGGAGGGGCTTAGTTTGCCTGGTGGTGTGACCGTCTCCAAGGAAATTGAACTCGTGTTATCCGCCTTTGTTCATCTGCTCGCTTTGCCGTGATTGTCCAGTCAGATGGCAAGGGGGGGGTTGGAGGAGGGGGGGGGGGGGGGGGGGGGGAGGGGGTGGAGGGGGAGCGACTTAACGTAATTTGGTAGAAAGGTGAAATGTTGCCGAATAACAAATCCCGTTTTATTTCGGTGTAGATTAAGACCAAAGGGCGGATTAACAAATACTGGGTCAGTTTTTTTTTTTTTTCATTTTTTTTCAAGCATTGCGAAATAAGCATTTTATGACATTTTCGTAAATTTCTCATCATCTCCATCAAGCCACACCCTCACTCCACATCCCCCCCCCAAAAAAAAAAAAAAAAAAAAAAAAAATCAACGGCTCACTGGGTGTATCAGTGTCTACGTATTTGTAAGATTTGGTTTTG
>CM031599.1:29035902-29040902 GCA_018398815.1 Conus ventricosus | reverse complement strand
GTTCAAAATGACTCTGTTGAAAACCTTTCCTGGCACTGACAGCAGTGTGATTCCTCTGTAGTTCGTGCAGTTGCTAAGGTCGCCTTTCTCGAGAATCTTGATAAGGTATCCCTCCTTCCAGTCTGCTGGCACTTGCTCCTCTTCCCATGATCTTCTTGAAGAGAGGCCAAAGCATCTCTACTGAGGTCCCTATGTCTGTCTTCAGCGCCTCTGCAGGGATGTTGTCAGGTCCTGCCGCCTTTCCGTCCTTCAACTGTTTTGATGGCCTTCCCAATTTCTTCTTTGGTTGGTGCCCGTAGTCTATGGGCAGGTCTGAGTCAGCCTCTTCGATGTCTGGAGGGTTCTCCGGCAATGGTCTGTTCACGAGCTCCTCGAAGTGCTCAACCCTTCTGTTCTTCTGCTGCTCTTCTCCTGTGAGTTGTCTTCCCTCTCTGTCTTTTATGGTCATTCTGGCCTCCTGTACTTTCCTGCCAGGTTCTTGGTGGTGTCATACAGTCCTTTCATATTCCCTGTTTTGTTGCTTGTTCGGCTTCTGTTGCTAGGTCGTCTGCATATTTCCTATTATATATTTGTCTGTTCTGATGCTCTTCTTTGCTTGTTTGTTTGCTTCAGTGCGTTCTGTGTGTGCTTTGGCCTTCTCTGCTCTTGTTCGGCTGTTGATGATTGCCGCTTTCTTCTCTTTCCTCTGTTGGATCTTGCATTGGCTGTCTGCCGAGATCCATTCTTTGTGTTGGTGCTTATTGTGGCCAAGCACTTCCTGGCATGTTGATGTTACTACCTCCTTGATCTCCTTCCACTTGTCCTCTAGTGTACCGTCTTCCTCTTCAGTAGTTCTTGCAGTACTTGAAACTTGTTGCCTAGAGTTGTTCTATATTCTTGGATCTTGTTAGTATCTCTCAGGAGAGCTGTGTTGTACTTGTGTCGTACTGCATGTGCCGTCATCCAATTCTTCTTTAACTTCAATTTGAACCTGGCCACAACGAGGTGGTGGTCTGAAGCCACGTCTGTTCCTCTCTCTGCCCTCACATCCTGCATGGATATTTTGAATTTCTTATTGCTGCAGATGTGGTCAGTCAGGTTGTCTGTTGTGTGGTCTGGTGAAACCCAGGTGGCCTTGTGGATGTTTTTGTGGGGGAAAACGCTGCACCGACGACAAAGTTGTTGAGTGCACATAGGTCTGCCAGTCGTTCACCGTTCTCGTTCATGTCCCCCAGTCCATGGCTTCCCATGATGGTCTCGTACCCAGTGTCGTCCTTTCCAATCTTGGCGTTTAAGTCCCCCATCAGGATGGTGATATCTCTCTCTGGGTGCTATTCTATGATGGACTGCTGTCTATCGTAGAACTGGTTCTTGTCAGTTTCCTCACTGTCATTTGTAGGAGCATAGCACTGTATTACGTTCATGTTGATCTTCTTCTTGGCTCTGAAGGATGCCGTGATGAATCTTGGGCCATGAGCTTCCCACCCAATAAGCGCTCTCTGACCTGTTTTAAATAACATCGATGCGACTCCTTGAGTATGGGGGGCATTGTCCTCTTAATGTCCTGAGTACAGCAGCATCTCTCCCGAGGTCAATCGTTTCTGTCCGGACTGTGTCCAGGGGGTTTCGACGACTCCAAGCAGGGTTAGGTTGTAGTTCATCTCTGACGCTACTTGGAATGTCTCTCCTGTCTCATACATGGTCCTGAAGTTCCATGTTCCGACGTTGGCTTCCCTGGTTGAAAGAAAGGCGGTCGGCCTTGTGGCTTCCCGAGATTTCAGGCTTTCACCACATGGCGTCATACATCTTCTTGTCGAAGACCCATCCCTTCCCAGGGCTGAGGTGTCGAATTGATCCTTGGTTGGCGTTTTTTTTTTTTGTAGCTGTGGTTTGTTTTACGGGGTGGGGTAGCTGGCCCCACGCCCAACCCTCCTCCTTTATCCGGGCTTGGGACCGGCATGATTCCCAAAAAAGGTGTCCTGGCGATGTTGATAGCTTACTCTTATTTGTGAATGAAAGTGTCTTTTTAATCAAAATGTACCGACTGGTTGAAGATCTCAATTACTTGGTGACTGTGATTATACATGAGAAACGGGGTCCGACTGGCAAATGGGGTACGGGAGTGATTGGAATGTTCTGTTTGAAATTCAAAGGGGATATGCGAGTGACGGGAATGTTCTGTTTGAAATTCAAAAGGGAAGCGAGTGATTGGAATGTTCTATTTGAAATTCAAACAGAATGTTCTGTTTAACATTCAAAAGGGGAACCGAGTGACGGGAATATTATGTTCTATTTGAAATTCAAAAGGTGAAGCGATTGACGGGAATGTTCTGTTTGAAATTCAAAAGGGGAAGCGATTGTCGGAATGTTCTGTTTGAAATTCAAAAGGGGCAGCGAGTTATTGGAATGTCCAGTTTGAAATTCAAACGGAATGTTCTGTTTGAAATTCAAAGGGGATAAGCGGGTGACAGAAACGCTCTATTTGAAATTCGAGGCTGTACGGCAACAAGTCGTCATTGTATTGTGGTCAGCGTCACAGACTTCTGGAGCGGGAGGTTTGGGGTTCAGTTCCCACCAGAGGCATTTGTTTGGGGGATTCTACGGCCCCATCCGGCTCTTTTCCAGAGCTGAGCGTGCCAGGGGCCCAAAGGGGAAGACTGGAACCACACAGCCCAGTTTTATTCATCCACCGAAGTAAATGCGTCTCTGAGAGAGCTGCTCAAATTTCTTGACCAACGCTGCAGGTGTTTGTATCTCTCGCTCCCGGCTAGTAGAAGAGTAAAAGTACAGCCCAATCATTTAGTATAGAGACCAGCGCGGAGCTAGCTCCATAGCATCGTCTTCATCGCCCTCATTCTCATTCATAGGCGTAGAAAAGTCTCAGAGCTCTGTGATCTTTCAAGCCATGTTCTCGGCTCGTGGTGACGTCAGTTTTGAACTCCTCCCCACGTACATGCCCATGAATAGACCGTGTCAGAGCTGTCACTGTAGGAAAGTTAACGGGGGGACTGTTGTTGCGAGGGCGTGGCTATGCTCTCAGGAGGGGTATTGACGTCAGTACGTGTCTTAGTAGGTGGTGTCCTGTGTATGGTTGATCAGAAAAGGCATCATTGAACACTAACGAAGCGACCCGGAAGCGCTGTAGTGTCCTCTCTGATGGGTTACCTCAGGACAACTGGGTACTGACCGTCCGCTATGGATTGCCGGTGTAGGGGCTGCGACATGACAAACCTAGGTGTGCCGTGGTCGGGGAGCCGAACTGGGCGGCGTGCGAGTGGAGAGTTAGTGGGTAGGGGGCGGGATAGAAGACGACACACACACACACACACACACACACACACACAATAACAAAATAAAACGAAAGAAAAAACAAGTGTGTTCGGGCTTTGGTGTCGCAGGGAGTAAAGAGAGCCAAGATCCGGTGGAAGAAATGCGTCAAGTACGTTAATGATCAGATGGGCCTCGCCGTGGGCGCCTTGTTTGTACGTGACCACTTCCGCCGGAAGAGCAAAGAAACGGTGAGAGAGTTTTTCCCTTTGATCTTTTTTTGTTTGTTTGTTCCCGTCTTTCTCTTTGTAACTGATAGTGGAGAGTAAGCGAGGCCTTTTGAAGTGTGTGTGTGTGTGTGTGTGTGTGTGTGTGTGTGTGTGTGTGTGTGTTGGGTTCTTTCTTCCATCCTTTGTTTTTAGCCGTCCTCCCTTCATTCCATCTTTCATCGTTTCCTTTGTTTTCTTTCTTGCCGCCACCTTTCGTTCGTTTTTTTTGTTTCGGTTCTGTATGTTTGTGATCGAAACGATTGATCGTGGCTGATCTTGTTTATCTGTTTACTGACTCGCTTTTAATACACAATGTTTGTTCCTTCTGAAAAGGGCATTAGCAGCTTTCTTTCTTTATACAAAGGTAACTGAAAATTACCCGAAGATAAATCAATAACGAATGAAACGGGGTCGGTGGCCCGTAAATCAAGACTTGAGTTCCTCTTCGAACTGACTGGAGAGAGACAGATCAACCCTAAAAGCTATGCTTTTTGTGGTTAGATCAGATTTTCCACCTTGTGCTGTTTATTTGAGACGTTTAGTGTTTGCCGTACAGATTTCGCAACGAACAGTATACAGTCACCGGGCGTTAAAATATGTTTACAATTTACATTTTCTGCTGTATGTATGACGTGTGACAGAACGTCAGTTTGGGTTCAGAATTGACTCAATGCAATAAAACTTCCGTGTGTATCGGGGAGGACAGTCTACATATTTCATGACTGTACACAGGTTTTGCTAAATGCTGTGCTTGTACACAGGTTTTGCTAAATGCTGTGCTTGTTCATTCTCCAACATCCTTCTGATGATTTTCATTGTTGTGCAATAAGTGTTTGACAGATATTCCGACGTTTCCTATTTGTACTCCCAATTGTTATAGAACAGGGTCAAAATGTGTTCCACTCGCTCCAGACAAAACTACTGGGCCGATCTTTCTGAAAATTTGTAGGTATGTTTATTATGGATCACGGATGATTCCCGATGTTTTAGTTTACCGTTATAGCCGTTACTAACGGCTGTAACGGCCAGTAACGGTTTTTCTTCTTTATGGAATATCTCAGAAAGTACTTGGCCGATCTTTCTGAAAAGTTGTAGGTATGTTCATTATGGGTCACGGATGATTCCCGATGTTTTATTTATCCGTTATAGCCGTTTAACGGCTATAACGGCCCTTAACGGTTTTTCTTCTTTATGGAATATCTCAGAAAGTACTTGCCTGATCTTTCTGCAGATTTGTAGGTATATTCATTATGGGTCACGGATGATGCCCGATGTTTTAGTTTACCGTTATAGCCGTTACTAACGGTTTTTCCTTTTTATGGAATATCTCGGAAAGTACTGGGCCGATCTTTTTGAAAAATTGTAGGTATGTTTATTATGGGTCACGGATGATGCCTGATATTTTATTTTACCGTTATTGTCGTTATCAACTGCTATAACGGCCCATGACGGTTTTCTTCTATATGGAAAATCTCAGAAATTACT
>CM031599.1:29013402-29030902 GCA_018398815.1 Conus ventricosus | reverse complement strand
CTAAAATGGACAACACCATTGTTAGTTTGGTCAAACAAAACCACTCCTTAAAAACACAGGTTGGAACTCTCCAGTCCCACATCCAAGTGATCAAAACCGACCTATGGCTATCAGTGTTTCCGCCCAATGTGACCTTACTGTTGCTGACGTCAGTGTAAATGCTGTTGACGTACAACAGAGTGCATTGTCTCTCTCTGAAGATGCGGTGTCTTCCCATCCCCCGTTCATGGCATTTTAGATTATAGTACCCCCACAGACCTGACACCCCCTGAAGATGAGGCGAGTGAGGAGTGTCCGGCAAACAAATGTCAGTCTGATCCTCAGGATCAGCATGCCGACATAGTCAACATGGACGTGCCTGTCCAAAACCGTTTTGATCCTTTATCCAGTCTCCATGAGAAACAGCAGGGACCTGACAACACTGCACTTTTTAAACACTCCCCCAATGCTCAGAGTTCTACAGAAAACTACCTCCAGCACCTGGACTCTACACATAGGGTTAACCCAACACACCAAAAGAAGCCCCCGAAAGAGATATTGAGTGAAATCACCATCCCCAATCATACTCCATCACTGCTCATAGGTGACTCGGTCATTAGGAACTTAAATCCCCAAAGGCTTCAGACGTATAATGACCCTCTCTTTAAAATATGCATTCCCGGTCTAACTGCAGTCGACATCATTCCATGGTTAAATGGCTTAGAAAAACAAGAACAGATACAAACTGTTATTATACACGTAGGTGTCAATGACTGCCCAGCTGGTCCTATCCCAACCCAGGTCTGGTGTGAACTGATTGGATTATGCCAGACCTGTTACCCCTCAGCTTATATAGCCTTTAGTTCCATCGTCCCAGTTCGTGGCCGGAGTAACTTAAACAACAGCATTGCACCATCTAATAGGAACCTTTATTCAGCCTGTACCAGTATGAAAGTAGACTTAATTGACAACCACAGTGCCTTTGTCACCCCACGTGGTACACCACGTCTCGCTCTGTATAGAGATGTTACCCATCCTAGCGCGAGAGGCACTGCATGTCTGGCAGTAAATTTCAAAAAAGTTCTTCCCCAGATTGTGCAACCTAGAGTCCAAGACTCCTTCCGTGGACCTGTCTTCTCTCGTTGCCCATCCCAACGTCCCTCAGTTTCTTCCTTAGACCACAGTAGGGGGAGAGTCCCATTTTACAACAATACCCAGTACCGCTCACTACCCTACCCTTCGGTGAATGAGCGAGTTCCCCCACTAGCTTCCTCTTCCCACTTTCCCCAGTTGCCCTCCCATAATGGCAAGGTTAACTGTGGCAGGACCTATCCAATACAGACTGGATATCCACGTGATCAGGTCCCTTTAGAGAGGTTGGAATATGACACTGATGAAATGACTTTTCCCTCCTTAGTTAATCAGTGTAAAGATAGTAGACCTATTAATGCTTCTAACGATGCTTCTTCAGTATTCCCCCATTCCCACCACTCCTTCCCCAGACAAAATTACACAGCTCCCTACTCCGCCTATCCCAGAACCCCAGCTCCATACCCATACTTGCCCTATGTGCCTGGAGGAGACCCCTTGCAAAGACAGTATATTGGTTCGGGTGGTTCTAATTCCTTATCCACACAACAGGGTGTATACTATGACACCCGAAATAGGTCACCACCCAGGAATCCCCAATACCAGTATGCCAACCATTTAAACATGGCACCACTGATGGCCTACCAGCATGGTCTTCAGCGATCTATGCCAGCCTGGTAGACAAATACCCCATTTATCAAACCTAATGCCCTTATGATCTACCCCATGGAATTTGCTGGTAATGTGTGAATTAAAGTTGTTTTTTTTTTCATATTCGTATGACCATTTGTTCTTTATGTATTCATTATTGTTATGCAGTCTCCGAACGTTACAGGGACTCAAGTCGTCAGTAGATTTGAAGTTGTTTGTATGAACGGTCCTGCTTACACGGGTGGGGCAATGATGATGTTGGATCGTGGTGCTTCTCCTTAGAAATTGTGTGGCCTTGTTGGTGTGAAAGCTTTCTTTATAAATATTTGCATTATATTGATTATTGAACTTAGATTACTTTTCTTCGTAGTTAAGTTCACTATTTTTTGCTATGAGATTTCTAGTGCATGTTGTTGTGCGTCATTTTGATTCCCACTCGTTGATTTATAATTGCTATTGTCCTGCTGTTAATTATGGACAATATCAATGCCACCAAATGGCTAAGTAAACCTGGATTTAAGATAGGATATCTTAATGCTTGCCATTTTATAAACAAAATATCAGAGTTACCTTCTATTTTGTCTAATTCTAATGATTGTTTTCATGTTTTTGGGTTTTCTGAATCGCGACTAAGTAATGTAATATCTGACAGTGTACTCTCGATTCCTGGTTACAATATAATCCGAAGAGATGCTGCCGTGAAATTCGAAACTGGTTTGGTAACGTATGTTCATCAATCTGTAAATTATAGGGTCTTAAATATGTTTAATAGATTCAATATTGAAAGTAGTTGGATTGAAATTCGCCTAAAAGGGACCAAACCGTTTTTAGCCGGCTTCATATACAGAAACCCAGAAGAGAGGGTAGAGTGGTCGCAGCGTTTCGAACTCATGATGGAAGATGTTTTGAGTTATTCTACGGAAGTTGTCCTGCTAGGCGATTTTAATATTGACTTACTGAAGCCCCACGAAACATGGAAAAGATGTTATGGATTATTTAACCTGAAGCAATTAATAAACACCCCTACTAGGAAAACGCCACAGTCTGAAACAATAATAGACCACATTTACGTCACTTGCCCCAGTAACATAATAGAAACGTCAGTTCCAGTCCTTGGCCTAAGCGACCATTTCCCAGTATGCTTAACCTGGTCAAAGAAAGGCATAAAAATTCCCAGATGTGGTCATAAATGTATATCTTTTCGCTCCTATAGAAACTTTACTGAGGAAGAGTTCTTGTCTGACTTAAGTATGGCTAACTATACAGAGGTTTACCAACATACAAACCCGGATAAAGCATTATCAATATGGTTTACAATTTTCATGTCCATTTTTGATAAACATGCCCCCCTAAGAACCAAGCGGGTCAAATACATAGAAAAACCACCATGGTTGAATGCAGAAATTAATGTCGAAATCCAGACTCGTGAGAAACTATTGCAAGACACTGGCAAAGACGATAACTTCAAGAAACAACGAAACAAAGTAACCGCAATGAAACGACGCGCTCGAAAAAAGTATTTTAATGACTTGATTAAATCTAAAAGTGATACGAAATCAATTTGGAAAGCTATAAACCAACTATCAGGGAAAAAATCATTAACAGCCCCTTGTAGTGATAATCTCTCTGCCGAAAAGCTGAACAAACATTTCACAACCGTTGCCCAAAGAGTTGTCACGACAGACAACTCACACTCAAACGATCTGTTGTTGTTAAAACATTTTTGTGATTCAAAAATCATATACACAAAACTTCAGTTCCCATTCATTAGTGTGCACGAAGTTTTCAAAGAACTATCATCGTTAAAACAGTCTCGTTCACGAGGTTTGGATGGACTTGACAGCAAAATCTTGAAGATATCTGCACCCATTATTTCGGAACACATTACATATGTTTACAATCTCTGTATTGAAAATTGTTGTTATCCACAAGTGTTTAAGGATGCCAAAGTGCTGCCGATTCATAAGGCCGGTGATCGTTTGGACCCATCCAATTATAGACCGATTTCTATTTTATCTGCTCTGTCCAAACCTTTGGAAAAACACATTAAATGTAATCTTCAGGCACATTTCACCAAATATGATCTATTTCACCCCAATCAGAGTGGATTTAGAGCCAGTCATTCCTGCCACACCATGCTCACTAACGTAATAGAAGAATGGCATATGAACATAAACAATGATTTATTTACTGCTGCTGTCTTTGTTGATTTTGCAAAAGCATTGATACCATTGATCATGATCTTTTATCTAGAAAATGTATTTTATATTGACTTACCTTAGACTCAGTAAATCTCCTTTCATCTTTTTTGAATAATAGAAGACAAGCAGTATTTAAAAATTCCATTATGTCACCTCTTATGACGGTGAAATATGGTATTCCTCAAGGATCTATTTTAGGTCCTATTTTGTTTTTTATTTATGTTAACGATTTACCACTTCATGTAACGTCGTCTACTGAACTGTTTGCTGATGATACTACCCTTTATAATAAAGATAAAAGTCCGGAAATAGTGTGCTGCAACATGCAGAAAGATTTAGATAAATTAGTTAGCTGGGCAGAAGCAAATCATATGGCTCTTCACCCTCTTAAGTCAAAATTCATGTTAGTTACCACCAGACAGAAAAGACAAAACATTAAAACCAGCTTGCCAAGCCTTAATATTTATGACAAAGCATTGGAAGAAGTCGAATCGCACAAATTGCTAGGTCTTACACTTGATAATAACATATCTTGGTCTAGCCACATATCTTTTCTTTGTAAAAAAACTGTCCAAGAAAGTGTTTCAGCTAAATAGAATTAAACATTTTCTTGATGAGCATACTCGAAAGATATTTTTTCCATGCATACATTCAACCGGACATAGACTATGCTTCAACTTGCTGGGATTTGGCAAGTAAAAACTCCTTAAGACCTCTTGAGAGCTTATACAGACGTTCTCTCAAACTTATTCTGCTCAAATCATCGTCCCTCCTACCCAGTGATTACAAATACTTGGGTATTCTTCCCTTTGGGTTTAAATGCCGCTTTAATAAAGCTAATTTTATGTACAAAATTATAAATAATTTTACGCCGTCTTATCTCCATAGAAAATTCATCGTAAACGATATTCGTAGCGAACGTACTATTTTCACCCCACGACCTAGGACTAATCTCTTCATGACCTCCCTTACTTACTCGGGTGCCAGACTTTGGAATGATTTGTCCGATCATCTTAAGAACAGCTGTAGTTTGATATCTTTCAAAAAGGCTTACCACAATATTTTTATGGGAACATCTTCAAAATGCCGGCATGGTTCGATTTCTAAGGACCTTTTCCCCAGTCCAACTCTAATGGCCATTTTCCGCTCAATAAAACATGGTTTGTAAGTTGTTTTTTTGTTTGTCTGTTTGTTTGTTTTTTTGAGGGCATGGTGTAAAGAAGCTTGTCAGCTTATCTGTTTACCCTCAATAAAATATTCGTATTCGTATTCGTATTCGTATTCTCTCTCTCTCTCTCTCTCTCTCTCTCTCTCTCTCTCTCTCTCTCTCTCTCTCTCTCTCTCTCTCTCTTGTTATTCTTTGACATAAATGGCCTTCGTGGTCGGCTGGGCTATAGCCATATGACATGATTGACTTAGGAAATGTTTATGTATGCCTGTGCGATGTTTACATATGTTTAGTTTTGCATGTGTGTGTGTGTGTAAGTGTGTGTGTGTGTGTGTGTGTGTGTGTGTGTGTGTGTGTGTGTGCGTGTGTGTGTGGTGTGTGTGTGTGTGTGTGTGTGTTGTGTGTGTGTGTGTGTGTGTGCAATATGTTATAATGAGATTGCTTACTATTTTCTTTATATAAAAAAATTTTTTTTTGTTTTGTTTTTCTTATTGCTGTGTTTAACTTTGTCAAATTGATTTAATTGTTCCTTTTCATATATTGTTATTTTGAGGGCATAGTGTAAAAAAGCTTCCAGCTTATCTATTCACCCTCACCCTCATTAAAGATTTCGAGTTTCATTAAAGATTTCGAGTTTCTCTCCGTGTAATCAGAAAATTACCCCGGGGGATAGGTCGTTTTCACTATGGAAGCTGCTAATTATCCCGGAAAAAACAGTGACACCCCTCGCCCCCTCCCCAGCTAATTATCCCGGAGAACAACCGTTATTTATCTTGGGGAAACAGTTTTTTTCTTCTTCTTCTTGTTTTTTCTCCCCTGGGAAATGGCTAAATATTCCGGCAACCCTCCCCCCTCCCCCCTTCGCCTCTCCTCCTTTGAAACAGTCGTTCCGTTCAAAGGAAGCGTCTTATTATTGCAGGAAAACAATTAACCCACTCACCTGCCAGGAGGTATTTTCACATCATGAAACGTGAAATACGCTCATCTTCATGTAAGTCGAGAGCTGTTGTTTTATGTGATAACAGCTGAATATTCTCGAGCGGAAGTGACTTTCCTTGTTATTTTCAAGCGAAAATTGCTAGACATCCTGGGAAAACAAGTATTGTCCCATGGGAACAGTTATCTACCTCGATGAAGAAGCTACTTGTCCGGGGAAAAGCAGTTCATATGTGGTAGCAGTTTATCACTGCGGGAAAGTAACTTGGATTTATGTAGCTAATCGTCACATACACACATCTGTTTTCCTGGGATGATTAGATGTTTTTCACAGAAATTGACTATTTATCTGAGATAATGTTACCTCGAAACTCAAACGAGTTCATGATTATCATTGTGTAATTCACTGTCCAACTCGGTTTTGTCACAGCTGTTTAATTTCTTGCTGGTCATACGTCATCTGTATTTGTTCCCCTCCCCCCTCCATATTCTAAATCTTTCTCTGTTTATTCTCGCCTTTAAAGAAAAACTTTTTTTTCCATCTTTATATATGATAGACTGAATGAATTTCCTTTGTTGTGGTTCAGTGTGTGTGTTGTGTGTGTGTGTGTGTGTGTGTGTGTGTGTGTGTGTGTGTGTGTGTGTGTACGTGCAAGCGTATGTACGTGCGTGCATGCATGCATGTGTGTGTGTGTGTGTGTGTGTGTGTGTGTGTGTGTGTGTGTAATTACTGACTTGACGTAACAGACATTCACTTAGCAATATAAAGAAGTAGGGTAAGTTTTGCTCCCATAAGAAAATCTAACGTAGAGTAACTTTTATTCAAGACTGGTACAGCCTTTTAAACTTGAATAAAGTCAGAAGAATACAAAGACGAACAATCTAATAGTGGGGGGGGGGGGGGGGGGGGACAAGCGCAGGCCAACAACACCTCTGTTATCACGGTAAGGATTTGAACTTAAGGCGGGAGTGTGTGTGTTGAAGATGAAGAAAATGGGAACGTGAAATTAAGAAAATATGTTATAAATATGGGAACATAAAATTAAGAAAGTATGTTATAAATAGAAAACTCTTCTCAAGCTGCATGAGGGAACCATCGTAATCCCTCCTGAAGGCAGATCTATTTGTATTGTCTGCTCCTAGGCCTTTCGTCCGCTGGATCGGACTCATCAGGGAGACACGGTTGATTGTGTCTGTGACTCCTGGCGTCAAAATAGAGACACCCACAGTCCATAATACCGTGGTGTTCTCACCACCAAGGGTTCAAATAAAGAATCCAATAGCACCCCAAAGCAGCCAGTGAAGGGTAGTGGAATGAAACCAAAACAAAAGTGTGTGTGGTGTGTGGGGGGGGGGGGGGGGGGGGGGGGGGGGGGGGGAGGTCGCCCCCAAACTAAAGACATTATGCAAACAGATATAAAATGTAGGGGACAATTTTTGAGCCTACGCCTGAGGATCCATCCAAGGATGCAAGGGAGATTTTAAAAAAACAAACCCAAACAAACACAAAGACGGACAGAAACAAATACAAATAGCCTCGATTTAATTGAAATGAAGTTGAAAATAGAATGAGGCAGGGAACAGTGAACAATATGCAATAAAGAAGTAGGGTAAGTCTTGCTCCCATAAGAAAACCTAACATAGAGTAACTTTTATTCAGACTGGCACAGCCTTTTAAACTTGAATAAAGTCAGAAGAATACAAAGACGAACAATCTAATAGTGGGGGGAAAATAAGCGCAGGCCAACAATCCTTTGTCATCACAGTAATGACTTGCTAAAGATTTGAACTTAGGGCGGGGGGAGGGGTGTGTTGTGTTGAAGATGATAAAAATGGGAACATAAAATTTAAGAAAATATGTTATAAATGTATATGAAAACTCTTCACTAGCTGCATGAGGGAACCATCGTAATCCCTCCTGAAGGCAGATCTATTTGTATTGCCTGCTCCAAGGCCTTTTGTCCGCTGGATCGGACTCATCAGGGAGGCACGGCTGATTGTGTCTGTGCTTCTGGCGTCAAATAGAGACAAACCACAGTCCCTAAAAAGTATAAATGTAGGGGACTTATGGGAGCAAGACTTACTTCTTTATTGCTTATTCTATTTTCAACAACATTTCAATTAAATCTAGGCTATTTGTATTTGTTTCTGTCCGTCTTTATGTTTGTTTTTTGATCTCCTTGGATCCTTGGATGGATCCTCAGGCGTAGGCTCAAAGATTGTCCCTACATTTTATACTGTTTGCATAATGTCTTTAGTTTTTTTTTGGCAACTTTTTTCCTCCCACACTTTTGTTTTGGTTTCATTCACTACCTTCACTGGCTGCTTTGGGGGTGCTATTGGATTCTTTTTTGAGCCCTTGGTGGTGAGGACACCACAGTATTATGGACTGTGGTGTGTCTCTATTTGACGCCAGGAGCACAGACACGATCAGCCGTGTCTCGCTGATGAGTCCGATCCAGCGGACGAAAGGCCTAGGAGCAGGCAATTACAAATAGATCTGCCTTCAGAAGGGATTACGATGGTTCCCTTATGCAGCTAGTGAAGAGTTTTCATATTTATAACATATTTTCTTGATTTTACGTTCCCATTTTCTTCATCTTCAACGCCCCCACCCCCACCCCCCTTAAGTTCAAATCTTTACCAAGTCATTACTTTGACGACAGAGGGGTTGTTGGCTGCGCTTGTTTTTTTCCCCACTATTAGATTGTTCGTCTTTGTTTTCTTCTGACTTTATTCAAGTTTAAAAGGCTGTGCCAGTCTTGAATAAAAGTTGCTCCATGTTAGGTTTTCCTATTTGAGGAAGATTTACCCTACTTCTTGATTGTTTACTGTTCCCTGCCTCATTTTATTTTCAAAAACATTCACTTGTTTTGTGCTACACGATTAAATAGCAGAACTGTCATGTATTTCAATTTCACGCAATTTGTTAAAAAATCCTTCTGTTGTCGTGCTGTGGAGGTGTGTATGTTTTCTCATCGTCTCTGCTTATCACGAGTGTGTGCATAGAGATTACGAGATCCTCATACTTCCAGCATAAATTAGACTAGAGAATGGGGAATGGCGTGAAAGAATGGGGGTTGGGATGGGGAGGAAAGAAGGTGGGTAGGGTATCGAAGGAGGTGGTTTGGAGAGGAGGGTGGGGCGGAAGGGAGGTCGGAAGGAAGAAATGGGAAGCTAATTGATAAAAAAAAAAAAACAAAAAAACAAACAAACCCACACACAATCTTTTCTTTGATTCCTCTGTCTGATCTACGAATGTCGCCATCGGACAAATGTTTTTGTCAGGTCGCCATTTTCAATCCACTGTAAAGGTGGCCATTGTTCGACTTCCGGGACAAATTACAGACATTTTCGCCCATAAATGTCGACGTTGTTCCTGTCTGAACGTGAATTATGTGGGACTAGTAATTGTAGATAATGTATTCCCATTCCGTTTTGTTCATTCATTTTGCTGTTGTTGTTAATTTGTGCGTTGGCAGTTGCTGCTAGACGAAGCTCACTACTTTGCCAACATCCTGGCCTTCGTCAGTTCGCCTCCAAGAAGAAAGCGGCGTTGCTAGGGAAACCTGTGGAAAAGGATGCGTGAGTCCTTGTGTCTGTATGTGTGTATGTTGCGATTTTTTTATATTTTCATATCTTGCTCCTTTTATTATTACTGAAAAAAGGTTTCCTTGTACGTCCGTGTCATTACCTTTTTTCTGCCTTTGCATCTGCCTGCGCCCCCCCCCCCCCCCTCTCTTTCCCTTTCTCTCTCCTTCCTTTTCTTCTTGTTCTTCTCCCCCTCCTTTCTTTTTTCCTTCTTCTTCTTCTTCTTAACGACCATTCCTTTTCTGTTCACCCTTTCCTTTCCATGTTTTTCTTCTTTTTTTGTGTGTGTCCATCGCCATCTTCTCTTTATTTCGTTCATTTTATGAATTAGCCCTTCTTGTTCTCTTTTTCTGTACTTTCTTTTCTTCTTCGATATTCTGCGTGTGTATTCTGTCGTGCTGAATGGTATTGATGAAGGAAGGTTGGAGGTGGCTTGTTGTGGTTGATTATCGTGTTGTATTGCACTGTTTTTATGCACTGTGATGTTTTGTGCGGTATTGTTTCATGCTGTACTGCGCTGCGTCAAACTGCCGCAGAGAAGTTGTTTTGTGCTGTTGGGCGCTGCGTGAGATTATCAAGATGTAGTGCACAAAGTTTTGTTGTTGTTTAAATAGTGAACTGCGTTAGAATAGAATTAAGTTGTTTTGTGCTATGGATTTGTGTATGTGTGCGCGTGCGTGCGTGGGTGCGTGTGTGTATGCGTGTGTGTTGTTGTTGCACACTTTTGTTAGATTTTACAATAGTTTTGATTCTTAACCGTTTTTGTTTGCTATTGCTGTCTTTTTGTCATTTTTTTTGGTAGCCTATTTCTTAAAGAACGTAGCCGGAACTTCTTCACCGTTGCCATGGACTCTGACGTGCGCAGACGAGAACTCGGTTCGTTGCTGCATCCGGAAGACCAGCGATACACCACAACTCAGGGTGTAATGAACCGGGTGGGAAAAAATAATCGCCTCTGTACGAGATTCGACCGCGACCCAGTTTCTCCGGCTTATTAGTGGAGTGGAGCTACCCGCTAGGCCCCTTTCCACTCATTTGTTACCTTATCCGTTAATGCTTACTCTTTTTTTTCTCGCTTTTGTTGATTTTGCGAGTGTTCTCTGTTTCCAGATTTCTAATTATTTGCCTGCAGTAGTATTTGTGACTCAACTGCTGAAGTGGTCAGCTACAAGGAAGTCAGCGTCGGAAGGGATGGGGGGGGGGGGGGGGGGGGGGGTAGGGTTGACCAATGAGGGGGGGGGAGGGAGGACAGGAGGGGACGGGAGGGGAGAGATAATAATGCAGGGTGGGGGGAGTAGGGATGATGATCAGATGCGGTAGAAGTCCGTTCTGGTCTGAGGCTACGTGGCTAGCCCATCATATGATATCCTGGCGCCAAACCAGGCCCGGGCGGTACAGACACCTGCAGTCAGAGACATCGAATGTGAGCCACACTTTCAGGGGCGCGTGCATTAACAATACAGCTGAGTTGAGTATGCCAGCCGAACGATGTTAAGATACACGGCGGTAAAGGAAGTGGGGCAGGGACAGAAGGGTAAGAGGGGCGGGTGTAGAGCGTGCGCGCGTGGGATTTTGTCGTGTAGCCCAAATATTGACTGTTGATGCAGTTCTCTTGTGCTATGCTGTGGCACTTCCAACGTTTCGTATATGTATGTACAATGGCACATGTTTCGTAAACTACTGCTCTTTAAAACCAGTTCCTTGTGAGCGTCATGATCCTTGGCGATTCAGCTTTTTTGTGTCTGCACAGGGGTTGTGGTGTATTTCTGTAAATACCGGCAATGTGGGTTTTGTATGTGACAGGTGGGAGCAACCCCCGCTGAAATCAACGCTTTCTACAACCCGAACTCCAATGACATAGGTAAAGTCTGGTACAGCACGTGTGCAAATCTAGTTATGTTATGTCCCCGTTTCCCACGCTGTGCGTTGTATCTTGTATCTCTCGGTTTTGCTCTCACGCGAGCGTGTGATAATGGTTTTTGACACGCACGCACGCACAAACACTCACACACACACACACACACACACACACACACACACGCATGCACACACGCGCGCACACACACATGTATATACTTATGAATGCAGACACGATCCAAACATCCATTCCCCCTTCACATACTCACAGTCACACACTGTCCGTTTGTCAGTCTATCAATCAGTCTGTCTATCCCTCTTTCACTCTTACTCTCAAATAATCCTATGACGAACACACACACACACACACACACACACACACACACACACACACACACACACACACACGGGCGCGCGCGCGCACATACACACACACACACACATGCGCGCGCATAAACACTCACACACACACACACCACACACACACACACACACACACACACACACACACACACACACACACGCACAGATGTGGTGGTGATGGAGGTATAAAAAATGTTATTTTCTTTTTGTCTGCAGTGTTTCCCGCGGGGATTCTCCAGCCTCTCTTTTACAGCGAACACTTCCCCAAGTGAGTTATTGCCTTGTTCTCACGCCACTCTACTGTTTGTGTGTGTGTGTGTGTGTGTGTGTGTGTGTGTGTGTGTGTGTGTGTGTGTGTGTGCGTGCGTGCGTGCGTGCGTGCGTGCGTGCGTGCGTGCGTGCGTGCGTGCGTGCGTATGTGTGTGTTGTTGTTGTTGTCGTTCCGAAGCTAAAAGACTCCAGGGATCATCCGAACAGCTGAAGTACTTGAACACTTTGGTACAAATGCATCAGCTAGGGATGAGAACATTACGTGTGTGACCGTTTTTGATTACCCTTCCACGTGGGCAGCCACACTCCGACTTCGAGGGATTATGGAGACTGATAATGTTATACTAGGAGCTTGTCACGACTGAAGACAGTCCCCGCATAACTATGCAGAGCATAACGACATTTTGATGCAGCCTTGGTGTTCTAGCCTATGCCAGTTAGTCTGACACAGCCTTAAGCCAAGGCGAGTGTGTGTGTGTGTATATGTGTGTGTGTGCGTGCGTGCGTCGCGCGCGCGCGCGTGCGCGCACGTGTGTGTCAGTGTACGTCTGTCCGCCCATCCGTTTGTCTGTCTGTCCCTCTTTCTGTCTCCGCTGTCCTCTCTACCCCCTCCCAATTCTATCTCTTTTCACCCTGTGCGTTTGTGTAGGCCATACATGGATTTGGGAGTGTGTCTGCGTGCGTGCGAGTGTGTGTGCGTGCATGCATCGCTCCATATCCGATACGTTGATGATGACGATGACGATGAAGATGATAAAGACGACGTTGATGATAAGATCAGGCTTAAGAATTAAAAAAAAGAAAAGAAAATGGCTTGCCAGCCGGCCTGGTGTTTTAAAAATTCCACTAATCCGCCAAAGTTTTCATTAGCTAGAGTTTTCAAAGATATTGCCTTTTTTTGTTTGCCCCAGCAAGTAACAAGCCTCCAAATCGACAGCAAACTGAGTTTGTGATCAACGGGAGAATCAAGCAGCGTCGTTTTGGCAGTGCTATAGAATGATGATGGAATCGTTTTTCAATGCAGACAACAGTGCGCTTGGTCCGCATCTTGCCGTTTAACTCCGCCTCCATTGAACCAATTTGGTTCAGTGTTGTAAAAACACTTTCCTTTTTTTGTTTTGTGTTAGAGACGTTTTGTATAATGACACCGGAGTGAGGACTTCAGGGGAAAGTGAAAAACTATCGCAGGTACTTTGGAAATGTCTCAAACACAAGTAAGAGTCGGCCAACCGACCTCGAATAGAGGCTACTGTGCAGCTTAAAATAAATGCCTGTGGAGCCAACGGCTCTGTTCTGACTCTATCCGCTTCATGCGCCTGCAAATGATAATGATGAAGTCGACAGCCATTTCAGATTTTTAAAAAATGAAACACACATTTTTCGCAATTTAAAAAAAAAGATTTGGCTCAAACAGCAAATTTTTGAGTGTGTCACGGGTCTTTCAGTTTTTTTTTTTTTTTTTTCCCTTGCAATGAAGGTTCTCTTTTCCTTTTGAAACCTTTTACTTTAAACAATGTAAAAACATCATTCAATGAATTCACATGATCAAAAAGTAAAAGACTATACTATCATTTTTAGTACTTCAATAACAAACATTGTCAAATCTATTTGATATAGCCGTCAATTCATTACAGAGAATAACTAAAGGAAACTCCCATGAAATGGGGGTATTTGAGGAGTAGAAATAAAGTGGAAAACAACAAACAAACCAAAAAAATTTAAAATAAATAAAAAAATAAAAATAACTCAATTTGACATAAAACAATAAATGTCCATGGCTAGAGAGGATTTGCAGGAAAGGGGAGGAGTGGTTGAAATAGGTGGGGGAGAGGGGGGTGGGGAGGGAGGGGAAGAGGTAAAGAATGAGGAATAAAGAAAAAAGGAAGGTCACTTCCCGCTTTTGTAAATCCAAACATATTTGATCCACGCTCAACTGCAGGAGCATTAGAATGCTTTTTGTATAATAATGTGTACAGTTTTGTTAGCTACTGTGACTTTAAAACATTTAAATAAGAATGAAAACTTTAGTAGTATTTTACGGCTAATTTTTTTTTGCGACGAACTGTAGTGTCAAATCTGCGACAGTGTGCTATTGGGTAACCAGTTTTTAATAAAATTCATGTTTAGCGCATTTCCATTATATGTGCATGCTTTTCTATTTGATATCTATGTTTAAGTTCGACTTTTAATTTCAGCAGTCTTGGTATTGCGTTAAATTCTACTTTTATAGACGAAAACTTTGCCCATAGTAAATAAGATCAAAAATTTGTTCTGTTTTTGTTTTTTCGTCGGTTCCGAACAAGATCAGCTCGACATTCAGTGACAATTGAACAATGTTCACATTTCTGTTTCAATTATCTTTCCAATTCCTTCCAGATTCTTGTGTTATTGGACAAAACCACAAATAATGATGAATTGTGTCTCTTTCATTTTTACAAATCTGCTTTTTATCGCTGTCGGAGAGACCCAAATTCTTTTCAGAGTAAAATTTGATACCAAAACCCTGTGGCAGAGTTTCATTTTAAAAACCCAATCTAATTTTATTTCTTTGATTTTTCGGACAGGGTTTTTAATTACAGTTTCCCAGTCTACCGCTTTTTGTATCTTTATTTCCCATTTTGCAAAAGACTCTTTTATTGAGTACACTATTTTATCCAGGAGCAAATTGTAGTAAATTTTTGATCCTTTGACAACACTTGTTATAATTTTCAAAACTTTGCTTTTATCATTCTTGAAAATGTTTTCAAATGTTTGTTTCTTTTTCTAGCATATTCTGTTATAGCCTGGACACAGCCTAAATAATGGAGGTAATTCACCTGCACTCCTAACTTTGTTGAAATTTTTTTGTAACTTAAAAAAGTGCCATTTTCATCCATCATATCTCCCAATTGAATTATATCTTTGTCAAACCATAACTTTAAATTAAAAGGCGTTTTATCAATTTTGAATTTACGTTATAAAGATAGGTTCTGCTGCAATCTCCTCAGTATTTCTAATTTCTGTTTGTATGTTCAAAGTTTTCATAAGATTTAAACACATCCTTCCAAAATGGTTACACCTATCTGAAAATACTTCTTTGCCCCAAAATGATTTAGTTGTTACTTTGGACAGAGCGTTATAAAACTGTCTTCCCTTTGAGCTCTTATTTAATAATTTTCAAATCCATGACAGTTTTAAGCTTGCATAAAGGCGTGAATGTCTGGCAAACCTTTATCCTCCGTTTTCAATATTACGAACTGGTACTTTGGGTTTAATTTTGTCAGGTTTTTTGTCCAATACAAATTCAAAACACATCTTTTGCAAATGTTTTTATGTCACTCTCAGGGGGGTTGGGGAGTAACATCCACAGGTATACAAGTTTAGACAAAAAAGAGTTTTTAATACAGCAACCTTACCGAGTGGGTACACATACGTTTTGACCAAATTTTAAAAATTTTTGCACTTCTGTAAACTTTTTCTGACATTTTTATTTCTGTTGTTTTGAAAAATTATTTGAAAACCCAAATTTCCCTAAAATTTTTTGAATTTTAGGGGGTTCCATATCATTGCTTTTCACCCAAATTGCACAGTTTGTGAACCTTTTTTTCCCCTACCCATACGTTGCGGTTTTTTCAAAATTTAATTTAAAACTGAATGCCTTCAATTTTCTATTGATTTGGACAGTTTTTCATGGACTTTTTATCCCCTTTAAGGTAAACGACGTGTCGTCTGCAACTGGCTTATTTTAAATTCTGTGTCAGATATTTTCACTCCCTTAATTTCATCATTTCTTTATTTGCTCGCTAGTACTTAACACATAACACAATGAGATATGGGGATTATAGGGTCCCCTTGGCGACACCCTCTCCTAATGTGAACTTTTGAGATACCTTTCCGTTAACAATTACATGAGCTTTAATTATTTTTGTAAAAAGTGCATATCCATTTAGTCATATCCTTTCCAAAGCCACAGAAAACTGATAACTTTTTCCAGATAGTCCCAATTTATGGAGTCGAAAGCCTTCTCAAAGTCGACTGAGACCAGTAACCCAGGTAGATTTTTGCTTTCTAAGTAATGCATCATGTCATACAATAGTCTTAAATTTTCCCAATTATACCTCCCTGGTTTTGACCCTGTCTGATCTTCGTGAATTAGTTTAGGTAGTACTGTTTTCATTCTATTAGCAATGCAGGTTGATCCTATTTTATAAGTAACATTTAACATGAATTGGTCTCCAGTTTTGTATATATTCCTTGGGTTGTCTCCCTTGGGTAAACATATTTTTATACCTTCTCTTTGAGTCACTGACATTTCCCCTTTAGAAAAGCCTTCATTTAGAGAAACGGATTACAAAATCCCCCAGATGTTTCCAAAAGAATTTAAAGAAATTAACTGTAAATCATCCGTGCCTGGGCTTTTGTCATTTTGCATATTTTTCAATGCTTTTGTTGCTTCTTCTTTTGTTATGAGACCTTCCAAGTTATCAGATTCGTTTTTGCTTAATTTTGGTAATGTTTTTGTAAACTTGCCTATATCTGTATCCCGCAATTTCTGTTTTTTTATATAGTTCTTGAAAAAAGGATTTGGTCTTGTTAACAAGTCGGTTGTTTCCATCAATACACGGCCATCTGCTGTTGTTAGTTTTAACTCTGTTTGCTAATGAAATGTCTCTTTTAAGATTACAAAAATATTTATTTATTTTCTCCCTTGTAGTGCCCACCTAACCTTTGGATCTTAAATTATCCCTTCCATTTTTGTTTTTCTGATCTCTACCAGTGAGCCTTCTTCTCCTTTAGAGTTTATTCTTTCAGCTTGGTTTGGTGCGAATTGCTCTCAAGGGTTTGTATTTCTTGTTCTAAAGTTGTTCCGTCTTTTTAAGATCTTTGTTTTTGTGTATGCTGTACGAAATTGTTTTAGCCTGATTTCCATTAGTAAGGTGTCCAAGAAAGTGGTCTGATATTACAAATTGATCTGATCGTTAGGTATTTGTTTTAAATTTTGTCTCTTATATGGAAGAGCTGCATATTGACACTTAACTTCTTCTTTAGGTTTTTTTATTGATTGAATTATATGTGTATCTTTTAACAGTGACGAGTTGAATTTCCAAAGATTTTTGTTTTTTTTCAACTTTAAAGGTAACTTCATTTTTAAAAAGCGAATGGTCCTGCGGTAAACCAAATGAATGTCAGCGTTACTCCTGAAGTAATTAAGTTTCCGAAATCAAAGAAATGTCAAGGGGCTTGCTGACTTGGATTTGGCCTTCGCCATGTTATCTGAGAACCACGGGGTTTTAAATTCTCGCCAACATTATTAATTCTAACTCAGATATAATTTCAATCACTTTTTCCCTAGCTTTAACATTTTTAAATATTTTTATAATTTTTCTTTAATCTAAGGTTGGTTGAGTACTAGGTT
>CM031599.1:29003402-29008402 GCA_018398815.1 Conus ventricosus | reverse complement strand
TCCAAAACTAACAGCCTGTTTGTCACATCGATCCAAAACCAACAGGCTGTTTGTCACATCGATCCAAAACCAACAGGCTGTTTGTCACATCGATCCAAAACTAACAGCCTGTTTGTCACATCGATCCAAAACTAACAGGCTGTTTGTCACATCGATCCAAAACCAACAGGCTGTTTGTCACATCGATCCAAAACCAACAGGCTGTTTGTCACATCGATCCAAAACCAACGGCCTGTTTGTCACATCGATCCAAAACCAACAGGCTGTTTGTCACATCGATCCAAAACCAACAGTCTGTTTGTCACATCGATCCAAAACCAACAGGCTGTTTTGGTGTAATGGTAGAGACACGAGCAGTAGTGGTAACGCTGTTCCGAGTTATCATGTTCACACACGTCACCGCACTGGAGCCACCGCCGTGTGCCCTGGGGTACAGACCCAGTGACGGAAGAACACGTCCTGCAGACCTGTCCACGCTTCCAGAGTGAAAGAGTGGCAGGATGGCACACAGTCACACCCCTCCGGGAGGACACCTGCAGCAGACTTCATGTGAGAGCCATCGATATCGCAGTGCGGCAGACTTCATCAATCATGTGAGAGCCATCGATATCGCAGTGCGGCAGACTTCATGTGACAGCCACCGATATCGCAGTGCGGCAGACTTCATGTGAGAGCCACCGATATCGCAGTGCGGCAGACTTCATGTGACAGCCACCGATATTGCAGTGCGGCAGACTTCATGTGACAGCCACCGATATCGCAGTGCGGCAGACTTCATGTGACAGCCACCGATATCGCAGTGCGGCAGACTTCATGTGAGAGCCACCGATATCGCAGTGCAGCAGACTTCATGTGAGAGCCACCGATATCGCAGTGCAGCAGACTTCATGTGAGAGCCATCGATATCGCAGTGCAGCAGACTTCATGTGAGAGCCACCGATATTGCAGTGCAGCAGACTTCATGTGAGAGCCATCGATATCGCAGTGCAGCAGACTTCATGTGAGAGCCACCGATATCGCAGTGCAGCAGACTTCATGTGAGAGCCATCGATATCGCAGTGCAGCAGACTTCATGTGAGAGCCACCGATATCGCAGTGCAGCAGACTTCATGTGAGAGCCACCGATATCGCAGTGCAGCAGACTTCATGTGAGAGCCATCGATATCGCACTGCAGCAGACTTCATGTGAGAGCCATCGATATCGCAGTGCAGCAGACTTCATGTGAGAGCCATCGATATCGCACTGCAGCAGACTTCATGTGAGAGCCATCAATATCGCAGTGCAGCAGACTTCATGTGAGAGCCATCGATATCGCAGTGCGGCAGACTTCATGTGAGAGCCACCGATATCGCAGTCTGAGCGTCCGACAGCAAAGAAGAAGTTAGGGTTATCGTGACGGCATTTCAGGGACAGACTCGTGATTAGTGTTGTTGTTTCTGTCCAGGAAGTCATCACAGCATGTCTGTCATAGACACGTGTTCAGCAGTGTTGTTGTTTGTGTCTGGGCGTTTACACGGACATATGCTCAACACTTTTGTTGTTTTTGTCTGGATGTTTATCACATATACGATCTTTCAGTGACGGACACATAATCAGCAGTATTATTGTTTTTGTCCTGGGTGTTCATCATGTTCATATTTCAGTAACAGATATGTTGTCGACAGTGTTTCTGTTTATGTCCGAGCGTTCATCCCATTTACGACATTCCAATGATAATCACTTGAATCAACCCTTTTTTTAACATTCTAGTGATACACACATAAAAACTTTGTTGTTTTTGTCTGATAGACGTATGAACCTTGACATTTACCACATTCCAGTGGCAGACACATAACAGCTTTGTTGTTCTTGTCTGGACGTTCATCTCTTATATGTCGTTTCTGTCATAGACATATGAACGATCACATTTACCACATTTCAGTAACAGACACATAACATACCACATCGGAGAAAAAAATATGCGCATGTTTTTTCCACAGTATATGTTGACCCGCTTTACTGACTAGGCACGGGGACTGGAACCCTCCACTGTCAGAGCGAGTCCGGAGTTATGACCGCTCGGGCAGCCTACACACGAAAATGATGTATACATTATGTGGTGTTGCTGGACTAAATGTTCTGTTTCGTCCAACGAATGTTTACTTATGCTTATGTTCATTATAAGTTGTCGCCTTCTCCTCCTCTTTATCCTCATCGTGGTGTGACCCGATTCGGCGTCCCGACACGTAGTTAGACCCAGACTAGTTTCGCCGCCTCTTCTCCTCAGGGAGTTGTCGATACCGGGTGGTCATCAGGCAACCTACCGGAGGAGACACCGCACCGCAGTCGAGTCACTTCGGTGGTGTTCAGTGGCGCCTGTGCCAGTCTACTGAACCTCCTACATACAGATGACCATATTTGCCTGGTCTGAAAAAGGAGTGACTATGGGAGGAAAATGAAGCAACATTTAGAAAGAGATGGGGTCAGTTACCGCCGAGGACACGGACAAACAAAGCACAGGACAAGACACAATGCATTCCGACCTCTAAGTGGTTTCTCGTTCTTCGTTTTTACTGTCCTACGTGTTATTTGTCTTTTGCCTGAAGAAGACCCCCTCTCTTTCCGTATTTGCCTAGTTACTGAGTCACAGCGTGAGTGAGCTCCCCATCTCCAGAGGGCGCCACCAGGTCCATCCACCGACGGTCGCCATGACCTGGCTGAGGCGGGTCGACGTGGAGGCGAACTCGTCAAGGACACGGACGTGGAGATGAAAGCAATGCGAGAAGTCTTCCGGGAGCGGAACGTGCAAAACAAGAGCCTTCAGGGTAACCAGTGCACGTTGTGAAGATGGTGCTATAACGTGACATTATAGTCTGAGACGACGTAACTCGATGCTTCCTTTCATACATATTACGGCGTTATCTATGCCCGGGAGAGGCAGACACTTGATGAGCTGGTCAGGTAATTTGAGCGACTGTCTGCGAGACGCTTCCATTAAGCCGTGATGGGGGTTGGGGTGTTGCTTTCAGAGCTGTTGTTGTTTTGCTTTCAGATCACTGAACTATGGCGGCATAGGGGTGGTGATTGGCCACGAGATCACCCATGGATTTGATGACAGAGGTGAGACCTTGGATGCAGATTGTGTGTGTGTGTATGTGTGTATACTTGCGCGCGCGCGCGCGCGCGCGCGTGTGTGTGTGTGTTTACACGCGCGCGCGCACGTGTGTTTGTGTGTGAGTGAGTGAATGTGTGTGTGTGTGTGTGTGTGTGTGTGTGTGTGTGTGTGTGTGTGTGTCAGTACAACCTTGAGTTAATCTGACAATAAATTGGTTTCAGTCAGTCAGTGTGTGTGTGTGTGTGTGTGTGTGTGTGTGTGTGTGTGTGTGTGTGTGCTTGCTTGCTTGCTTAAATTCCTGATATTTGTATGTGCATGCGTGCGTGCATGAGTTTCCGATGTGTGTGTGTGTGTGTGTGTGTGTGTGTGTGTGTGTGTGTGTGTGTGTGTGAGAGAGAGAGAGAGAGAGAGAGGGGGGGTGAGTGAGTGTGTGTGTGTGTGTGTGTGTGTGAGAGAGAGAGAGAGAGAGAGAGAGAGAGAGAGAGAGAGAGAGAGATACCCACACAACAACTTGCATTTTCGCCTTACAAAGCGCTACCGATGCTATTTCAAGATTTCAGGAAACCAAATCGGTGAATTTATCCCACAATTTGGAGCAATTCCTGTAATCAAAAGGGGTGTTACGTGCGGTCTGTCCTGAATGATCTTTGAAGGTCAACAGCCATGTGGCAAATCACACTCAAGCTTAAAAAAAAGAAGTAGCATTATCAAGACTTACCATTTGAACCCCCCCCCAGCAAATTCAAACTGTTTTCCCTCGCCTCAGTTGAAGTTTTGACGATCTGATAGCAGGTCATCCAGCCCTTCTGACCCAGAGTAAAAGCTTGTGTGTCGTGGCAGGGAAGAAACAGATTTTGAAGCCCTTTCAAAGGGTACCTCGTTCCACGCCAAGTTCGCGAGAGAGGCAATGCGATACATGCACGTGTTTTATCTTGTTTTCAAAACTGCCCCGAACATTTTCAGTCGGGCTGAGGTCAGGTGAGTGTGCTGGTCCAACAAGATCAGAGTGGACAGCTGCTGTCTGTTCCACTGTGTCTCGGGGCTTGTAAAGGGATTTTTTTTGTGTCTGCTTGGTGGTGGAGGTATCTCCTCGTCGGAAGTAGCTGCTGAAGTAACAGGCAAACGGGCGGAGATGTTTTGCAGCACTCAAATATCAGCTTACTTCTTAAAGAGTTCACCGAGCCTTTCTTACGGGCGAGATCACTCACACTTGATTTTGAAGCACAACCTCCCACCGCGCCGTGAATTGTAGACCACATGCTGGTGGATGACAAACGCAGATTGTGGACTTTTGAATCCCTGTTCATCTGCCGGTAGTGCTCTGGTCGATCATCGTTTCATCACTGAACAAGATGTGTTTCCAGCGATTTTTCACAGTCCCGTGCAGTCTTGTCTGACTCCACTTTCTCTGATCTTTCTGTTCTCTTCACTGCTGATCACGACCTTTTCACGGTTCTTCTTTTTGTCGTCATCAAATGACGTGTTCTGTACACAGCCCTCCATGACTCGGTCTCACCAGCCGCAAGGTTAAATTCACAACGACGAGCGCAAAAGGTGTTCAAGCAGTGCGGTCACCAGTGATGAATCTCGGACTACAGCCATAGCTCTGACACCGGCTGTCCGCTGATCCAGTCCTGCGAACTCGTTTCAGATCTATCGCCAGGGTTCTTTCACTCATCTGAAGCCATCATCTGTCGCCAGGGCTCTTTCACTCATCTGAAGCCATCATCTGTCGCCAGGGCTCTTTCACTCATCTGAAGCCATCATCTGTCGCCAGGGCTCTTTCACTCATCTGAAGCCATCATCTGTCGCCAGGGCTCTTTCCCTCATCTGAAGCCATCATCTGTCGCCAGGGCTCTTTCCCTCATCTGAAGCCATCATCTGTCGCCAGGGCTCTTTCACTCA
>CM031599.1:28990902-28995902 GCA_018398815.1 Conus ventricosus | reverse complement strand
TTGACCACAGTAAAGAGTGTATTCCGACTGATTCATAACATCACATTTATGAACGCCTAAGGCTCCTTATGGTGATGACCCATCGTCCCGATCAGTGCGTCCCTCCACTCCTCATTCCAACCTTTGTTTGGTATTCTATGGAAGGAAAAGTCTTCGTTTGTCGCCTTCCGAGTCGTGCAACTAAGAATAGTGTGGCAAGATACCCTCACCCCACTCTCCCCTCAGGCATGTTGAAATTAAGCACGAGCAGTTTTCGATTTCTCTGGCAGAAAGTCGATGTTTTGACGGCCGGAAGCAAATTTCCCAAACGCACGCCAACCCATAGCTGTCCTGAACATACTTAACGCGTAGAGAAATTAGCATGTCTCTGGCCACGTGAAGCGTGCCTGCCGTTGTTGTGCATCCCCTCTGTTCCGGATCAGGCGAACTTCAATGCCTTTGAACCGTGGATCGTTCGAGCGGTCCATCGCTGCACACTGTGAAATCACAACGGCTAACCGCCGACTTGAATCAAACATGCTTGTTGATTCTGTTGAGCCTGCTTCTTGGTGATCGCAGACAGACAAAACTGCACCAATTTTGTTTTGTTTGTTTTGAAGATTTGTATGCTGCCATGTAGCAACTCTCCAAACCTCCACGTGATTTCAATGGTGACGGCTAACAGGCAGCTCTTACTATTGGCTGGATAATTTTACTGGACAGAGAAGAATTATGGCCCGTTGTGTTCCGTCACATCATGGATGGATGATTGATTGGTTGACAACAGGGTACATGTCGACATACCGGCTGTTCAATTCGGCTTTGGGGTAAAAGCTTCCGACGCTAGCCTGCCACAGGAAAGTGCGCTGCCGAAGGATTTTTTTCTTCGTGGCACCACCAGGAAGCTGTGGCAGATAACAGACCAGTCACTAGTGTCTTCGTACCATCCACCACACGGAAGTCTGACAATTTCGCGCGTTGACTACGGATACCAAAAGATACAGTCCGCCAGTTTCAGGTACCAAGAGCGAATCCCCTAGCATGTCGGTTAAAAGGGATACAGATTTTAAAAAAAGGGGGTGTAAACTGTCTAATGTCTGTTTTTACCTTTTCCGTAAAAAATTTGGTTCAGTTTGTATACAAACAAGATAAACATTGCCACCTGCATCATAATCAGCAACGTCCGTTTTGCTGGTGCTCGTCACAATCCGAGCTCGGGTGCTTGCACACCATGATCGGAACATTGAAGTCAAAGTTACCCAGAGTTATCTGCCTTGCACAACTGCGTTTTGCGTTGACAGACCCTCCCTCTCCCTTTCACCACCTCCCCGCTGGAAGGGAGTAACCCACACGAGACCTTTATGGGTTATCTTATCCTGATCTTTTCCAGGATCAGTAGACAATCCCATTAGGTCATGGTTGTGATCTTGCAACGCCCTGCTTTCAGTACTGCTGATATGTTTGAGGAAGACTGATCTGAAAACATTCTGCTTCCACAGTGACCACGTGTTGGGGGTGCTGTAAGGGTTGTGTCTTCTGTGTTTCAGATCAACGGCAAACACCCCAGGGAGAAAACATAGCGGACAACGGAGGACTGAAACAGGCCTACAGGGTAAGGACTGCACGTGCTGTGTTGTGTTTTGGCGTGTTGTTTTGTGTCCGACTGTTGTCAGGGATGTTGAAGAGCACAGGGGAAACAAGGCTCACAGGGTTTAGGGGTCATGAGAGATGACGTCCCTTGCAGAAGACCAAATACAGCGCGGACAGACTGTCCAAAGCTGACCAACAGACACTAGGTTTTTTCTCTTTTCTTTTTTTTTTCAAGATGCATGTACGGTTTTCCATATACTTTTCACATCCCTGTCTATGTTTATATTCACACACACACACACACACGCACGCACACACACACACACACACACACACACACACACACACACACACACAGAGAGAGAGAGAGAGAGGAGAGAGAGAGAGAGGGGGGGGGGGCTGTATAATGGACAAGGAGGTCGTGAAACGGGCTTAACAGGTGTGCATTGTATTTGACCGAATTCTTTCGTATTGTAGTGCATTACATAGCAATAAGCGACATTCCTTTCCCTGTCCTTGCACTGCATACACAGGACTGAATTACATTTCAGGGCATTCCATGGTAATGCGAAACATTTTGGTGACAATAGGTATCTTTTTTCACCACAGTGAAATCCAGGCTTCTTCTCCCCTTGCGAGAGCGCGTCGCCCCAGTCACGTGCCAGGGTTTTTCCTTTGATATGGGGGGAGTGTGGGGGGGGGGGGGGGGGGGGGGGTGTCCATGTATGCGTTTGGTATGTCTGACAAAACTGAATGTTCGACCTAAGCTTGCCAGAGATCATCACTGCCTTACAGGCTCGGCTTCGTCTCTGTGCATTCAGTGCATGATGTTCACGGGGCATCAGTTTATTGTCTCACTCGAAGGACTAGCGGCCCAGACAACTCCTCCGGGTGCAGCGCAGAGTTAGAAAGGGCAGACAGAGGGAAGCGAGGTGGGCGGGTGGGGGATTCGAACTACGGATCTGTGACCTTCCGCCCTCCCAAGCGAGAGTGTCGAGCATTGTGTTGGAGTACGTGTACGCTGTGTGAGAGTCTGACTGTGAATGTGCGGGCGCACTTGTGTGCAGGGATACGAGTGCACGCACGTGTACGTTTATCATTGTATGCGCTTGTGTGGATGTGTTCATGTCTTGCTGGTTGTTGTTGTTTTTTTTTTTTTTTTTTTTTTTTTTTTAGTCTACCTTTCTGCAAACATGCGTGTGTACCTTGTTTGTAGGCCAATGTGTGCGATAAATCCCGCGCGCGCGAGCGCGAGTTGTTATGATTATGACCTTCCATTTTAAATCTGTTCACGATTGTGTGTGTGTGTGTGTGTGTGTGTGTGTGTGTGTGTGTGTGTTAATCTGACAATAAATTGGTTTCAGTCAGTCAGTGTGTGTAAAGTGGCAATTTTGCAGACTTAAAGCCGAAAAGAACGCTGGCATTTCGTGGCTATCCGTACATCTTTTGAATAGAGAAACATAATAATCGTAGCCAGTCCGAGTACCCGCACATTAACGCTGAGGCCAGCGTTCATATAGGTCAGGTCAAAAAACTGAGGTTCAGCTGACGGGCATTACTGTGTGGCGGGAAAGAGGAAAAAAAACCCACACAGAGAAAACGAATTCACACGCGCGCGCGCACACACACACACACACACACACACACACACACACACACACACACACACACACACACACACGTCACACACACACACACACACACCACACACACACACACACACACACACACACACACAGAGAGGAAACAATGAAAGAAACATTTCAAAAACGAAGATGATAATGATGGGGCTATCGCGTTGCTCCACCATTTTGACAGTTCGTTTGCAGTTGAGGCTTTACCGGAACTCGGCGTGACTGGGAAAATTGGCAGAAATTGGATCTCCATTCCCTCTGGCCAGCTCTGCCCATTTCCAATGGAACTGATATTAGAAAATAATTTTCAAAATATAGAGACGGGTAGAGAAAGAGAGAGAGAGAGAGAGAGAGAGAGAGAGAGAGAGAGAGAGGAGAGAGAGAGAGAGAGAGAGATAGGGGTTGGGGGGGGGGGAGAGAAACGGGGTTGGGGTAGGAAAGGGCTTAAGTAGAGGGACTGAGTGAGAAGAAGCAGAAGAAGAAGAAGAAGAAGAAGAGAGAGAGAGAGAGAGAGAGAGAGGAGAGAGAGAGAGAGAGAGAGAGATTCCGTGTCCTCTGTGTCTGTCTTCTTTGTCTGTCTGTCTGTCTGTCTGTCTGTCTCTCTCTCTCTCTCTCTCTCTCTCTCTCTCTCTCTCTCTCTCTCTCTCTCTCTCTCTGTGTCTCTCTCTCTCTTTCGTTGTTGTCTTTTCTCTGCTCTGCCTGTCTGTAAGTTTTGTTTTCCTCCATCGGTCCTGTAACATGTAACTATATCTTTGGGTTGGAGCTTTAAGCTGTGTTTGTCCTCTCAGCGTCCGCCTCTGACCCCGTCTGTCCGTGTCTTACGGTTTTCTTGATTTTACTGTGTCTGTCTGTCTGTCCTCTTTGTCTGTCTGTCTGTCTCTCTTCTTTAAGGTCGGAGTGTCCTTTTTGTATGAATTCTCATGTTGTTGATGTTGTTGTTGTTGTTGTTGTTGTTGTTGCTGTTGCTGCTGCTGCTGCTGCTGCTGCTGCTGTTGTTGTTGTTGTTGTTCGTCTTCTTCTTCTTCTTCATTTTCTTCTGTCTGTCTGTCTGTCTCTCTTTCTCTCTTTCACGATTTTTTTTCTCACCATTTTAAACGCTTGTTATCAGCAACAGAATCTGTTGCGGACAGTTTCTACGTATCATCTGCTTTCTGCGGAGGAGAGTTAGAATGAGCCGGGAGGGGGGGAGGGGGGGGGGGGGGGGGGGGGGGAACGCTCACTTCTACGAACAATGTGAGTCGGCACTTTTTGTCGTCAGTAGGGTTAAGGGTAGGAGGGCTGGGCGGGGGGAGCTGGAGGGGGGGGGGGGGGGGGGGGGGGGTTGGGGGGGGGGGGGGCTGTCTTAAAAAGTGATGTCTTCAGAAGTTGTATCAGAACGGGCACCACAACACATTACCGACGTGATCCGTCAGCAGAGCAGAGTCTCCATGGTGGATTGCCTCACTGCCACCAGACGCTGTCAGGTCTCTGTGCAGTGCCTGTGTTTGGGCTTCGACGGGATGTGTCCTGGATGTGGCTGTGTGAGTGCGTCGTCGGAAATGAGCCTCGTAGGAGCCGTGCTCAGTGGAGGACAGGGTGGATGAGAGAACCCAGTGCCACAGATTTTAAAAAGCTGTTTACACTGACTCAGCGAACAACGTAGACAAACAAATCACAAGACAAAAGACGACGCGTTTCGACCTCTTAAGTCTTCTTCAGGCAAGATAAACTACACTAGAATTTGACAAAGACTAAGTGATTGCTCGTTCTTCATTTTCGTTGTCTTGAGTGTTATTTATCTTGCCTGAGGAAGACGTA
>CM031599.1:28970902-28985902 GCA_018398815.1 Conus ventricosus | reverse complement strand
GATGGGTTTATTAGTCTACATGTTGGATTGTTATGAAAGTTGGGCTTGTGGTCTTTGAGTGTTATGAAAGCTTCTTTTGTTGCTGTCGCTTCTATCCTGTCACTTAGGTCTATGTGCTCTGCAAGTTCTTTTTCTTTAGTGCGGATACTGTCATGTATATTTTTGTCGGCTTTTTTGTAGTTTTTCTGGATGTTTTTGTCAAGGAGTTGAGAATATTCCTTTGGTTCCATTTTGTAGTAATTTGCTAGTTTTATCGGCCTTCACAAATATGTTTTTGTCATTTTGTACTTGTTTTATTTGGTTTTTTAATGTTGTTTGGAAATCGTTGTTAGATTTTTTTGAATTCAATATTGGTTATCATTCTTTTCATTTGATCTTCAAAGGGTTTCATATCGTCTATGACTGGTGGTGATCGCCATGATTTGAAATCGTAGGTGTTTTTGTCCTCTTTTTTTGCATTCGGGTTCAGGAAAAAGAATGCTTTCCATCTCATATTGCGTACGAACTTTTCGGTTTGTTCTATTAATCTTTTTAAGTAGAATTGTGGGTTAGAAAACGGTATGTTTTTTGTTGACTGCCTAAAATTGATTTCCTCCATTTTAAAATTCTTCAGGCCACAGTGCTCAACGTGAGGAGCAATTAAGATGAATATAATCAAAAAGCCTAAAATGATTTTAAAAGTGCTCGACCCCTTGGGAGCAACATTTGTCATTGATATTAAAAAGGAATGTTAAAACTCTACTCTAACCCACATTCTACTTAAAAAGATTAATAGAACAAACCGAAAAGTTCGTACGCAATATGAGATGGAAAGCATTCTTTTTCCTGAACCCGAATGCAAAAAAAGAGGACAAAAACACCTACGATTTCAAATCATGGCGATCACCACCAGTCATAGACGATATGAAACCCTTTGAAGATCAAATGAAAAGAATGATAACCAATATTGAATTAAAAAAATCTAACAACGATTTCCAAACAACATTAAAAAACCAAATAAAACAAGTACAAAATGACCAAAAAAAAATATTTGTGAAGGCTGATAAAACTAGCAATTACTACAAAATGGAACCAAAGGAATATTCTCAACTCCTTGACAAAAACATCCAGAAAAACTACAAAAAAGCCGACAAAAATATACATGACAGTATCCGCACTAAAGAAAAAGAACTTGCAGAGCACATAGACCTAAGTGACAGGATAGAAGCGACAGCAACAAAAGAAGCTTTCATAACACTCAAAGACCACAAGCCCAACTTTCATAACAATCCAACATGTAGACTAATAAACCCATCCAAATCTGAATTAGGCAAAATAAGCAAGAAAATTCTGGAAAAAATAATAAAGGACATAAAATCAAACTCTGATTACAACCTCTGGAAGAACACATACGAAGTTATCCAATGGTTAAAAAAACTCAATAAACAAAGTAATACAGTATTCATCACATTTGACATAGTAGACTTTTACCCATCCATAGATGAGGAACTACTCACCAAAGCCCTGAAGTTTGCCAGTAACCACACAGACATAACAGGGTCAGAAATGGAAATCATTCTCCACACCAAGAAAACATTACTACACAGCAGAAATGAAACCTGGATCAGGAAAACCAACAGAAACTCAACATTCGACGTAACCATGGGTTCATATGATGGTGCAGAAACATGTGAACTGGTCGGACTATTCATGCTGTCCAACATCAAGAAAAAAACTCGGAAAACAAGTCGGACTATACAGAGACGATGGCCTTGCTGCACTGACCAACAATCCAAGAACCATCGAAAACAAGAAGAAAGAACTATGCAAAATCTTCCAAAACCACAACTTAAAGATTACCATTGAAGCAAACAAAAAGGTAGTGAACTACTTAGACATAACACTGGATCTCAACAATCATATATATAACCATACAAGAAACCCAACGATACACTCTTTATGTACACACCAAAAGTAACCATCCACCATCTGTATTAAAGACCAACCTCATGGCATAAACAAGAGACTATCAAACTGTCATGCAGTGAGAGAGTGTTAAACAATGCAGCAGTAGAATACCAGGAGGCACTACAAACAAGTGGATACAATTACAAATTACAATACAACCCAGACAACAACACAAATAAAAGCAAAAAAATAGGAAAAGAAAAATCATATGGTATAACCCCCCATACGACGGGAAAATCAAAACAAACGTAGGGAAAGAATTCTTCAAAATCCCTAACAACTTCATTTCCAAAAGAACACAAACTGTCCAAAATATTTAACAAAAACACTGTCAAACTGTCGTACTCATGTATGCCCAACCTCAAAAACCTGATTGACGCATCCAACAAAATGAAAATCAACACAGCAAAGAAGGGTGAAGAAAGGAAATCTTGCAATTGCACCAGAAAGGAGCAGTGCCCACTAAACAACAAATGTCTTCACAGCAACATTGTATACCAGGCTACTGTGACATCAGAAAATGAAAAAGAAACATACATAGGGATCACTGAAAACCACTTCAAAACCAGATACGCAAACCACAAACAGTCATTTAATAAAGAAAAATATAAAAACCAAACAGAACTGAGCAAATATATCTGGAAACTTAAAGACGCAAAAACAAGCTACAATATATCCTGGAAAATCATAAAAAGAGCATCACCATACAGCAATGTTTCAAAAAGGTGCAACCTATGTTTAACTGAAAAATGGTTAATACTATGCAAACCACACTTAGCAACTTTAAACACCAAAACAGAAATAGTAAACAACTGCAGGCATAAATGGAAATCGTTGTTAGTGAGCACATCCAAAACAAAAACCTGAAAGCCCCCAAAAAACACGTGCAGCCAACTCGCACGTGCAAACAACCGCAAACGGGAGCCCACACGCTATATAACATCGGCGGTGGGCAAACCAAAAACCATCTGATGACAGCGCAACACGCTCGAAACAAATTTGTAGAGTTTTAACATTCCTTTTTAATATCAATGATATATATATATATATATATATATATATATATATATATATATAAAGAAAAATCATATGGTATAACCCCCATACGACGGGAAACTTAAAACAAACATAGGGAAAGAATTCTTCAAAATCCTAACAACTTCATTTCCAAAAGAACACAAACTGTCCAAAATATTTAACAAAAACACTGTCAAACTATCGTACTCATGTATGCCCAACCTCAAAAACCTAATTGACGCATCCAACAAAATGAAAATCAACACAGCAAAGAAGGGTGAAGAAAGGAAATCTTGCAATTGCACCAGAAAAGAGCAGTGCCCACTAAACAATAAATGTCTTCACAACAACATTGTATACCAGGCGACTGTGACATCAGAAAATGAAAAAGAAACATACATAGGGATCACTGAAAACCACTTCAAAACCAGATATGCAAACCACAGTCATTTAATAAAGAAAAATATAAAAACCAAACGGAACTGAGCAGATATATCTGGAAACTTAAAGACGCAAAAATAAGCTGCAATATATCCTGGAAAATCATAAAAAGAGCATCACCATACAGCAATGTTTTAAAAAGGTGCAACCTATGTTTAACTGAAAAATGGTTAATACTATGCAAACCACACTTAGCAACTTTAAACACCAAAACAGAAATAGTAAACAACTGCAGGCATAAATGGAAATCGTTGTTAGTGAATACACCCAAAACAAAAACCTGAAAGCCCCCAAAAAACACGTGCAGCCAACCCACACGTGCAAACAACCGCAAACGGGAGCACACACGCTATATAACATCGGCGGTGGGCAAACCAAAAACCATCCTGATGACAGCGCAATGCGCTCGAAACAAATTTGTAGATAGTTTTAAGATTCCTCTTTTTACTTGTTTTAACTATATATATATATATATATATAAAACAAACTAATAAATTCCAAGGATAAGTACCGAGCACCGTTCCAGCAACTTACAGAGCAGCTTGGTGTTGCAATGACTGCAAGAAATATTGAATTATAAACAATGCTTGCTCTTATGTCTTAGATTGAAGAAATAGGGGGAGGTACGCATTCATATCTGCAGTGGTAGATGATTCTGCCTAACTAACAGTATGTGCTTGAGTGGGTGAATGGGGAAAAATAAAATAAATGCTTCTCAAAATGAGCCTTCAGCAAGCTTATATTCTCCAAGGGGGAGACATCCTCCAATAGGGAGGGAAACTCACTAACATATAACTCCTGGTCATATACCGATATTTCGAAACTTGGTTGTTTCTCCTCAGTGACCCGGAAAGTGGTAATTTGACTCCTCTGCCTTTTCAGTTTTAAGAAGAATGCAATCCCAGAAAAGGCTGGTGCGCAATACCGTAGTATGTTTGTTGAGTTTTCAAAAAACCAACCAAAGGTGCCATCTAAGAAGCAAAAGAAAATCATGAAAGAGCAAAACAAGCTACATTTTCTTGTGAAAAGTAGAAAATATAAAAAGATATCCTCTAAGACACAAGTGCTGAGGCCCAGTTCTTGGAATGAATAAAAAGGCTAAATAAAAAAAATTTAAAAAACCCCCCCCCAAAAATTACAGAAATTTGTCAAACAAAAATTTTAAAAAATCTTTTTATGTCTTAGATGAAGAAATAGGGGGAGGTACGCATTCATATCTCATGGTAGATGATCTGCCTAACAATAGGTGAGGGTGAATGGGAAAATAAAATAATGCTTCTAAAATATTCGAAACTTGTTTTTCTGACCGGAAGTGGTAGATTCCTCCATAGGGAAATCACTATCATATAACCCTGGTCAATACCGTCGAATTGGTTTCTCCTCATGACCGCTGGAAAGTGGTAATTTGACTCTGCCTTTCAGTTTGAGAAATGCTCCAAAAAGGCTGCGCATACACAATTCTGGGTTGCATTCTTCTTAAAAACGAAAAGGCAAGAGCAAAATTACCACTTTCCGGTCTAGGAAAAAACAATTCGAAATATCCGGTATAGAACAGGGTTATAGGTTGTGAGTTTCCCTCCTATTGGAGGAATCTACAAACTGAATAACTAGCTGAAGGATCAGTTTGAAGCATTATTTATTTTCCCATTCACCACTTCGTATGCAATACTGTTAGTTATAGGCAGAATTCTACCACTCAGATGTTGCTGTACTCCCATTTCTAATTAAGAATAAGAGCAACATATTGTGTTATTAATTTCTTAATCAACCCAAGCTGCTCTGTAGTCTGGGAACGTGAAATACGGTACTTTCAATTATCTTAGTGTTATTTTCCTGCGGAGTTTCATTCCAAGAATGGCCAGCAACTGTTTTAGAGGATCTTTATATTTCATTTTCCAAGAAATGTAGTTGTTTCTCTCAGTTTGTTTTTTTTAGATGGCACCTTGCTTTGGGTTTTTTGAAATGCAACAGAAATAGCTGGTGAATCCACCAATTTCTGGGATTGCATTCTTCTTAAAACTGAAAAGGCAGAGGAGTCAAATTACCACTTTCCGCGGTCACTGAGGAGAAACAACCAAGTTTCGAAATATCGGTATATGACCAGGAGTTATATGTTAGTGAGTTTCCCTCCCTATTGGAGGATGTCTCCCCTTGGAGAATATAAGCTTGCTGAAGGCTCATTTTGAGAAGATTTATTTTATTTTTCCCCATTCACCCACTCAAGCACATACTGTTAGTTAGGCAGAATCATCTACCACTGCAGATATGATGCGTACCTCCCCCTATTTCTTCAATCTAAGACATAAGAGCAAGCATTGTTTATAATTCAATATTTCTTGCAGTCATTGCAACACAAGCTGCTCTGTAAGTTGCTGGAACGGTGCTCGGTACTTATCCTTGGAATTTTTAGTTTGTTGTATTTTAGTCCCTTGCGGATTCATTCCAAGAATGGCCCTCAGCACTTGTGTCTTAGAGGATATCTTTTTATATTTTCTCTTTTCAAAGAAAATGTAGCTTGTTTTGCTTTTATGTTTCTTTTGCTTCTTAGATGGCACCTTTGGTTGGTTTTTTGAAAACTCAACAAACATACTACGGTATTGCGCACCAGCCTTTTCTGGGATTGCATTCTTCTTAAAACTGAAAAGGCAGAGGAGTCAAATTACCACTTTCGCGGTCACTGAGGAGAAACAACCAAGTTCGAAATATCGGTATATGACCAGGAGTTATATGTTAGTGAGTTTCCTCCCTATTGGAGGATGTCTCCCCCTTGGAGAATATAAGCTTATATATATATATATATATATATATATATATATATGTGTGTGTGTATGTATACACGAAGCTGACTTACAAATTAGATTGTTTAAAGCTGTGTCTGTGTATTTCGTCACTGACTCTGTCATTTATCAGGGATAAAAAGTATGTCGGGATATGTTATTCGCACAATTCTGTCTAGTTCATTGCGATTGGTAGAGAGAACAACTGGATTTCATGTGTTGGCCTTCAGTGTGCTCTCTCTCTCCCTCTCTGTCTCTGTCTTTGTCTCTCTCTTCGTCCCTCCTCTCTCTCCCCCTCCCTCTCTGTCTCTGTCTCTCTGTTTCTCCGTCCCTCCCTGCCTCCCTCTCAAACTCAAGGGTCCTCTTTCCCTTAATTGCTGCTCACAAATGAAAATGAACGCCAGTAGATTTTTTTTTTTTTTACAGAATTCAAATATTAAACTTACTACATCTGTGAGCACGAGCGTCTGTTTGTTCATACGGTCACCGTCCGGGGGTGTTCCACTGTATCATTCACCATTTATGTGAACAACACGTCCATGCGGTTCTTCATAGCCTATCACATACACATTGTCGTGCATGCAATGGTACAACCACACACACACACACACGCACGCACGCACGCACGCACGCACGCACGCACACGCACGCACGCACGCACACACGCACGCATGCATGCACGCACGCACGCACGCATGCACGCACGCATACATACGCACACACTCATACTCACAAATAGCAAAAGTTAAGGACTAGTTAAAAAGAAAAAAAATCAGGTATCTTTTACATTCATTTTTGAAAATATATATATATATATATTTTTTTTTTCTCGTTTATTTTTGCGTGTATCTTACATTTCACATTGGGATTATTTTACAAATATTCACTCTTGGATCCATAAGTTCTTCTGCAGTGAGTGCTTGAGTGTTTGTTTATTGATCGATTATTTATTTCTTTTCTTATTTCGTGTCCTCAGATCTGGTGCGGCAATATGCGTGACGAAGAAGCCCTGCATACAATACGGACCTCCGCTCACAGCCCGCCCCAATCCGTGTCCTGGGGCCTCTGTCCAATTCCTTAGACTTCGCCAGGGCTTACAACTGTCCTGTGGGAAGTCGTATGAACCCTCGTCACAAGTGCTCGGTGTGGTGAAGGAAGGATGGAATAACAACACCGATGACTTTTGTTGTGACTGGTTTCCTCTGTTCAGAGGCACGGACACATAGCCTGGTGGAAAAGAATTTGTTTTCATTATTATCTATTTATTCATTGTCTTGATTTTATGTGTGTGTGTGTGTTGACCTGCTTCCTCCTAGCCTTCGGAACAGGGATCGGAGCTGTGTCATCGCACGTTCTTGCTGCAGGACAGGTCTGATTTTGGTTTTGATTTCGTTCAGTTTTTGTGTGTTTTATTTTGAATTTTGTTTTGTTTGAATGAATTTTGTTTCGTTCACTGGGCGGAGCAGGTTTTGTTTTGTTTTGCTCTGTTTCGTTTGTTTTTGTTTTGTTTTCGTTTTCGCGATGGCAGTGAGAAATTTTGGATGATGGAAATGACGACGAGAGGATTGGTGATTATTTGGAAAGCAATGTTTTTACACTGTCTAGTCTGGAATTGTTTGCCCTTCTCTTTTTTTTTTTGCCTGTTTTCTTCTCTGCTAAATAAACCCTCTTTGAATTAAGATTTTGATTGTGAATCGGATGAAATCATGTCCAATGTTTTAATGCCAAAATACTCATGGTAAGGTGGGTACATACCTTAGAGAAAGTGTGTATATTTTTGTATATTTGTATCATCAAATAGTTATGTCTAATGACACTGGTTCCATCTTTTTTTATTTATAAAGTCTCTTACTTACTGTTCCTTCAATCCTGTCTTCTGTATCATCCTACTTTCCTATGGTCTTCTGTTCCTCCCCACCCAGGGTTTCTTCCCCATTCTTTGTTCCTTTCTTCTTTCTTTCTGATCATTCTTTCTTACATTCCCTTTCCCTTTCTTCTTCTGTACCCTACTCCTTTTTCTGTTCCTATTTTTTCTGTTGGCATTTTTTCTTGTTCCCTTCCTTTCATTCTTTCTTCTCTTCTTTTCTGTTTCCCCTTCTTTCTTCTCCTTCTTTCATTCTTTGCTTGGTTTCTGTTCCTTTTTTCTTCTTTTTTTTTTCCCTTTCCATTCGTAATTCCTCTTCATTTTTGCCGTCCTTTGTGCTACTTGTCCATTTCTCGCTTCACTTAATTCCCTTTCTCTTTAGTGTTTTCCCCGTTTTTAGTTGTTTTTATTTATTTATTTTTTTTTTTAATAGTTTTCGTATTTCATACAAGTCTCCTTTTCCCTTCCTTCCTTTCTTTTTTTTTTTCATTCGTATCTTATTTTCCCCCCGTTTTTCAGTCTGTCAGGATGTCTTTTTTTTTTTTTAACCACTTCTTCCTCCTCGTCTTTTTAAGTCTACCTTCCTTTCCTCCTTTTCTCACATCCTTCAATTCATCCCTTTCGTCCATTCTTCTGTCTTCCCGTTTCCTGAACCCCTTTTTTGTTTAACAGCTCCCTTTCCTCCTTCACTTTGCCCACTTCAGTTCGTTCCTCTGCTTTGCAAGGTTCTTCTTCTTCTTTTTCTTCTTCTTTTTCTTCTTCTTCTTCTTCTTCTATCAATTCATTCCCCCCCCCCCCCCTCCCATCTTCCTCCCCTCTTTTTCAAAAATTCAATTAGAAATCTGAGTGTACTCTCGTCGACTTTTTTCTTAATTATTTTTTTTCGTTTTTAAAAACGGAGAGAGAATGCTTTGGAGGGCATGAAAATTAAACAATAAAGGTGTACGGCCAGACGAGCAGGGGGGAATATTGATTCTGGCAACATGAGGTTACTGCGGAATGGGTGCAATTTGTGTATGATGTAAATGATTGGACGCAGCGGAGACGAAATAAATCCCTCCCCCTCCCCCTCCCCCTCCTTTTTTGTCTCTTGCGCCTGTGAGCGTTCTCCCTACTTCACCATCCCCGCCCCACCCTTTGTCTCTCACTTTTTCTCATTCCCTCCCTCCCTTCTTCTCTCTCTGTCCGTCTGTGTGTCTGTCTGTCTCCCTCTCTCTCTCTCTCTGTGCCCCTCCCGCGGTCTCTGTTCCTCCCACTCTCTCTCCATCTCCGTTTTCTCCCATCTCCCTCGCCTCCCCCTTTCCCTCCATATGAATTTCTCATCATCCCCCCCTCCCCTCCACCTGTGATGGCGCTCTCAATTCGTTCTGTCCATGTCTCTGTTCGTGTCTGTCTGCCTGTCTGTCTGTCGTGTCTCTCTGCCGGCCCTGCTGTGACCCTCTCTGAGTTTCTCACCATATCAGTTTCTCTGTTTTGGTCTGTCCATGTCTCTGTTCGTGTCTGTCTGTCTGTCGTGTCTGTCTGCCGGCCCTGTTATGACCCTTTCTTAGTTTCTCTCCATATCAGTTTTCTCTGTTTCGCTCAGTGTCACCTCCTTGAATCAGGACACCTACGGAAATTCTTTTGATATTTGATGCGATTGTGTGTGTGTGTGTGTGCGTGTGCGTGTGCGTGCGTGTGTGTGTGTGATTTGGAAAGAAATTTGTTTTTCTGTCCCACTCTTCTTTTTTTTTCTTTTTTTCTCTCAATCGTCATTATTTGAAAAGAAGATTGTTTCGAGCAGCGTTGAGGAGACGCTCTGTAAGCGTGGTTGGACAAGACCAGGAAGTGAGGCTATTGGGTTTGTGATTGGTGTCCGAAAGGACACGGTGTAATCATCCGCCGTCGTCGTCACCCCAGCGGGAGAGGGAACAAAGCTGCTTTTCTGTCTGTCTGTGTCGCTGGCCCCACCGCCATTCTCACCCCTCCTGCCTCCCTTTCCCATCCCTCCATTTTTCTCTTTCATACACGAAACTGTAATGCGTCTTTTGAATTTCTCTCCTTGTCATCTTCACATTGCCTTGGGCGCTGTGATAGGGGAAGGGGATACACGCGCACGAACACAAGCACACACAAACACACGCGCGCGCGCACACACACACACACACATACACACACACGGGCGCGCGCGCTCTCGCCCATTCTTTCTCACACACTGAAACAGACACACGCAGACACAAGCACACACACACACGCACGCACGCACGCACGCACGCACGCACGCACTTTCTCTCTCCAGAGACATAAGCGCGCTCGCTCGTATGCATTCAGAGACATTCACACTCTTTAGTTTTTAACCTGAGCCCTCCCACCTTGCCACACCCCTCCCTACTATCCCACTACCCTCCATTTCTCTGCATCTCTCCCCTACAGACCTCTTCCTGTCCCCCTCCTTTTCCATACCCCTTAATTTTCCATACCACAAATGTGGAACCTTTGGGGGGGGGGGGGGGGGGGGGGGGGGGGGCGGAGGGGAGTAGTTTTGTGTATTTTGTTCGTGTGGTTGTTACATGTGTAGTTGTATGTCTTGAACGCACATTGTTTTTGTCTCTCTAAGGGCTGTACAGTAGATATGGATATTGTATTATATCAGTAACGACTTACATTTTGTTTTCTTATTGTTAACCTCTTGATGTTTTTAAATGTGTGTCTCTACTGTCTGGCATCCTTTTCCCACATGAAAAAAATACACCCTGGTGTTGTCTGATGTCTCTTGCTTTCATGGACATGGCGTGTGGATTTTTTAAGATCCCAAATTATTGTTAAGAAGCAACGTGTATGTTGTTGAATTCCATGTTACGAAATGTTCAAGTTTTTTTATTACTATTTTTTTTTAAAAACTGGCCATTTTGACAATATTACACACACACACACACACACACACACACACACACACACGTATATGCAGGGTTGTTATCACATTACTCCAGCTCTGTCTTGTCCTTATTTTTGAACTTACGTTTCGTTCGAAGTGATTTTAAGGAAAAAAGACTGAACTGTATTCTACACATTGTCGACCATGTAGTTGACAGTGGAGAGAATCAATGATAACAGCAGGCTGTGTTGTGGGGTGACACGTGTTGCAAGGACACTTATCATTTTTTTTCTTTACCTCAGCAACCAAAGGCCGTCTACCCACTTTGCCTCTGCAAGATTTAAAACAACAAGAAACAAACAAACAAACAAACATGCTTTGGCGATAACGACAGGGAAAAAATACAAAAAAAGCAAAACAAAACACGCCAATAGTGCTGGTGGTTATCAAAACGCGATTTCGTCTCTTTCAACAAACAAAACAAAACAAAACACGCCAATAGTGCTGGTGGTTATCAAAACGCGATTTCGTCTCTTTCAACAAACAAAACAAAACAAAACACGCCAATAGTGCTGGTGGTTATCAAAACGCGATTTCGTCTCTTTCAACAAACAAAACAAAAACAAAACACGCCAATAGTGCTGGTGGTTATCAAAACGCGATTTCGTCTCTTTCAACAAACAAAACAAAACAAAACACGCCAATAGTGCTGGTGGTTATCAAAACGCGATTTCGTCTCTTTCAACAAACAAAACAAAACAAAACACGCCAATAGTGCTGGTGGTTATCAAAACGCGATTTCGTCTCTTTCAACAAACAAAACAAAACAAAACACGCCAATAGTGCTGGTGGTTATCAAAACGCGATTTCGTCTCTTTCAACAAACAAAACAAAACAAAACACGCCAATAGTGCTGGTGGTTATCAAAACGCGATTTCGTCTCTTTCAACAAACAAAACAAAACAAAACACGCCAATAGTGCTGGTGGTTATCAAAACGCGATTTCGTCTCTTTCAACAAACAAAACAAAACAAAACACGCCAATAGTGCTGGTGGTTATCAAAACGCGATTTCGTCTCTTTCAACAAACAAAACAAAACAAAACACGCCAATAGTGCTGGTGGTTATCAAAACGCGATTTCGTCTCTTTCAACAAACAAAACAAAACAAAACACGCCAATAGTGCTGGTGGTTATCAAAACGCGATTTCGTCTCTTTCAACAAACAAAACAAAACAAAACAAAACAAAACAAAGCAACGCAAACAAAAATACACAAAAGATAACCGGGGTTTGGTGTGTGGATGGAGGTGGCGGTAAGTGGGTACCCATTGTTAACCGTCATTCAATTCTGACCAGTGGATGAATTTTAGTGCAATTTCTCTATAAACTCAAGCCGTTTAGTACTTCATTTTTTTTGTGGATAGGTGACAAGACGCGTTTTGGTTTTCTGAAATACTTTTTTAATGCCAGGGAGTTTCTGTCCAGTATGGCTTCTCGTGCACGACCTTGAGATCCAGTTATATACATGACCTTTCTTTCATCCCTCTCCATCCCAACAGGACATTGCAGATTTATTACTGTTAATGGTGACATGACTTATCGTTGTCTCATTTGTTTCATAACTGCTATCATTTTAATGTGATTTTTATCATGAGTGCATTAACTGGTTGTTGTTAGTTTTTGTGATAACGTAGTTCGATGATGTGTTGTGGTTAAGTCGGTACAACTGTCGTTAGTTGCTTAGATGTTTGGTTAGAAATGATTTGTGACAGGACGTGCATACGCGCACACATGAATACTAACACAGACTCACCAGCATGCACGCCGGCGCATGCGCGCACGCACGCACGCACACACACATGAACTCGCACACAAAGAGTTACCCAGAAAGGCGACTTTTTCATTCATTCTTATCAATTACCTTTCATTTATGAATACACACATAATGATGTAGGCCTGCATGCATACATAAATACGTCGATGCAAGCACACGTACATACATACATACATTCATGTACGCACATATACATACATATAAACATATATACATACTTACAAACATACATACATAATGCACACATGTATATGTACACGCGCGCACGCACATGTACCAATTCATAATGACAGTTGCCATGTAAATGTCCACCGCTTTAGTGTTGTTGTGCGCGGGTCTTTTTGTGCTGACTGCAATAAAGACGGTGTCCTATCTCAACACTAAGCGCCAGTTCTCGTGATTCGTGACGATGGAACAGGTAACACGTTCCTGTCAGTGTGCCAATCTCGGCCACCACCACCACCACCACCATCCTCATCATTATAATCATCATCGTCATCACCATCATCATCATCACCATTATCATCACCATCATCATTATAATCATCATCACCATTATCATCATCATCATTATCATCATCACCATTATCATCATCACCGTCATCATCATCATCATCATCATCACCATCACTTTTATAATCATCATCACCATTATCATCATCATCATCACCATTATCATCATCATTATCCTCCTCCTCCTCCTCACCACCACCACCATCATCATCATCATCATCATCATCATCACCACCATCATCATCACCGTCATCATCATCATCATCACCATTATCATCATCACTATCATCATTATCATCCTCCTCCTCCCCCTCCTCACCATCATCATCATCATCATCATCATCATCATCATCATCATCATCATCATCATCCTCCTCCTCACCACCACCACCACCATCATCATCATCATCATCATCATCATCGTTATCATCATCACCACCATCATCATCATCATCATCATCATCATCTGCTCATCACTACGTCTGTAGGGCGGTGCAGTGACCACAGCTTCCTGGAGATAAATCTGTACTGCGGTTCAGCAGTGTTGTAATCTGGCGTCAAGGGGTCGTGAGAGCTTTAACCACTGAAACGGGCACTGTCTGTACTGCGGTTCAGCAGTGTTGTAATCTGGCGTCAAGGGGTCGTGAGAGCTTTAACCACTGAAACGGGCACTGCCTGTTCTGCGGTTCAGCAGTGTTGTAATCTGGCGTCAAGGGGTCGTGAGAGCTTTATCCACTGAAACGGGCACTGCCTGTTCTGCGGTTCAACAGTATTGTAATCTGGCGTCAAGCGGTCGTGAACTTTAACTACTGAAACGGGCACTGCCTGTCCATGCAGCAACGCTGTTTGCTCACGCGTTGTATTTCAGCTGTGTTCTTGTTCTTGTTGAAACGAATTCATGACTTGTACTGCTTCCAAAAGAAAGCTGACTGTCAAGAACATTGCTCTCTCAGCACGGCAAACAAGATTTTAAGACGCGTTTCATGGGATAAATGCACAATGTGAAATACAGCCGTGTTCAAGATTCATCTCTACAGTCAGTGGGAAGAATGATTAGCAACAACAGCAGCAACAACACAACACCACACACACAATTTCTCCCATGTCAAAAAACGTTTGTGAAGGTCCACTCGACTCAAGTCCGTGTCGCAGTTATTCCAAGGGGATCCCACATTTCGACGATGTATGGAGAAGAATGGCTGGCACACACAGACACAGACACACACACACACACACGCACACACACACACTAACCGAGTCGATAATGTACTCATCATACACACACGTTCAATCTCATGCTGGCAATGAAACGGACACACCGAAACTATCAAACTGACAAACACATGCAAACCATTCACGTCATATGCGGACACTCGCTCGCTCACACACACACACACACACACACACACCGTCCTCCAGTGTGAGGGAGACAACTCCCAAGTGTCCAGACATGAACTGAAGAACAACAATGCCAGACAACCCTTTCTCCACATTTATATCTTTTATTCACATTAAAAAAATCTTTACAAGCGTAGAAAAAATTCCGTACAACACATATAAAAAAAAAGGTCAGACCAAAGTGTCCTGTACTCAGGGTGGGTTCAACCGACATCCTTCCCGCCTAACTCTCCCCTACTTTCACCTGTCTCACGTGCCTTTCGCCTTTCTCTTCTTGTGCTATCTTACCCAGGATTTCCGTGTTTTGTTTTTTTCTTTCTTTCATCCATCCCACATCCAGCATGACTTTTTTTG
>CM031599.1:28953402-28965902 GCA_018398815.1 Conus ventricosus | reverse complement strand
CCTGAATGTAACTGATTTGTTGACGCACATGGATGGCACTGGTCTGACATCAATGACACTGATCTGATAGGTTCAACGTATCATCTGACCTTTTGGAAATCATATACGAAGGATATTATACATACTCACACGTAAAGTAAATACTAGTTTGATAAATCGGTCTGCTCTGATGATCTGGCGAATTACTCACAAGCAATTAATTTCAAACAGACTAATAGTTCCAATTAATGAAGACAACGTGTTCATAAATCCGTTAATCTGAAAAATATATCAGATGTACATGACCAAACATATTAGACAACTTAACCAGATGCAAATGAATATATACACATGATCAAACACTCAAATATAACATACATTCCCTTTGATCTCAGAGTCCAATATTGAAACAGGATCTGATCTGTTGGGATCTGACATAAATATATTCAGATACAAAAAATGCACTCCGAACTTCCACATTCAACGAACCGCGATACAATACGATCTGGGGGGATACAATACGATCTGGTGGGATACAATACGATCTGGGGAAAATATACACGTGGAAGGAAACCTTGAGCGAGGCATAGAGCAGACAAGAGAGAACTACAAACGTATACTGTATGAAATGACCACATGTACATTCAGGCAACAGATCGGTTCATCGGGTGACAAGAAATTTAACACGTTGATTTACAGACCGGTTACACAGAAACAACACGATAGCCGTGATGCACCGTGCTCTCGCGGATTAATCATCGCCCTAGGTCACCTTACAATTGACCGTGGGTGAGGTGTGGGCACAGCCATCTTTGATGTCTGTAGGGGTACCCCAGACTTTCCGCAACGGAACCACTCCTTGCTGTTCACCGTGGTTATCTTGGCAACACACAGTTTCTGTATACATACAACCCTTCAGTAACCCATATTCAAAGCGTTACGTTCCTTCCTGGCTGTTTTTAAAAAAAAAAAATTAGTGATGACAGCCTGTGGGGCCGTGTCTCATGCAAGTTTTATCCAGCTCATAACACTCGCCAGACATGGCGGGGAAACGGTATGGATTGCGAGTGAGAAACCTCGAGAGCGGCCAATGGCACAAGTCCTGACTTGCGGCCAGGGTAATCTACCAGACACCACCAGAAAGCTCTTCCGTTAGTCTGGAGACTACGAGACCTGCTATCTCTCTACAGCACAACTGTATGTTCGCCTCCGAGTATTACTATGTTTAAAAAGGGGAATTCTATACTATCAGCATGTCTTTTCAGTCATGATTCACGCTTGTCACAAAAAAAAACAAACAAAAAAAAAAATGGTCACGTCCATTCCGAGCTCATCTGAGAAATATCTTACCTCCATGAGAGGATTTTTTTTTTCATTTACAATATATGTCCGTTGTTATATTATTAGAAAACAACACTGATAACAACAACGTAACAACCATGGACAACGATGAAAAGGTAGAAAAAGGGAGCTAATCCTGAAATCGTGTTGAGCATGCATCGGGACACTTTAAAGACCTTTAACGATCCGTACATACCACGTACATTCATTTGAACACCAGTATTCCCTTGGCTCTTTGATGTCCAGTCCGTACGATGTTTGGATTCAGTACCGTTTTCTCACAAGCAAAGCTATGTGCGGTACTCGTAAATGAGTTGTACGTCAGGAAACAAAGTGACCCTTTTCAAAAGACAGAAAAACGACTTATGAAGAAAATCCTGCAAGGAATGGGTTAATAAGTTACAGTTTCCCATTTTCTTCAACAATGCCAATACAACAGAATAAAGAGAAACCCCAAACAATATATCTTTTGGTGAAAACAAAGAACAACAAACTAAGTCTATTGTGTGCTTAACAGGAACATCTCCACATTTTATTCTGTTATCATTTCAACTTGATTTTTACAAATAACTTTTGGTATGCTGGTCCACTGAACTTTGAAACACTCCACTCGTTTTAATCAGAATACCACTGTACACCGTCAACCCACAGGTGTCCGTGCTGACCGGGATCCCACCTCAGTCGTTTGTCTTTCTCCCCATTACACCCAGGCCAGTATCCACAGCGTTGTCCAACAATGTTCACACACATCACAGTTGTCTACAGAAACGGGATGTTAAACAGCTGTTCACAGTCGTCCAGTGTGAAGAGTTGTTTCATGAGCTATCCACTGCAACGAACTTTTCAATGAGCTGTCCAAAGTTGTCCCGTATACAGAGGTGTTTAATGAGCTGTCCAGTGTAAAGAAATGTGTAATCACCTGCACACAACTGTCCATGTAAACAGCGGCGACGCGAAAAAAACAAACAACAAAACCCCACACAATCTCGTAGCCGTAGAACAGCTATCTCTGCTCCAGCGGCGAACCGAACCATGGGAGAAATACCCTGGTACTGTCAAACGCTTCAGTGTGACCAAGGCAGCAGCTGCATGTAGAATACCCACCGTACCCTTGTCTTCATACCAACGAATCAAACCTCAAAACGAAAGGGAAGACACGTTCACCATTTTCACACAGCGCGTACAGTTAAAGGTCCACAGGCTGTGGCAATCAGACTCTTCAGCTTTCATTACTGGCCTGCGTGCTGAGTTAGCCATGTCCACAACCCTAACAACTCAGCGCGGAGTTTGGAACACAAACGAAGGAGAAGAAGAAGAAGAAGAAGAAGAGAGAAGGAAGAAGTGTCTTTTTCTGTGTAATGTCTTCACCTTGTCAATGTATGTTCAGTTCGGGGGCTCATCTGAAAGGAAAGGTCTGAGCGAAACTGAACTTGAAGACACGGTTCGATGTGAAGTTACTTCGATATTCAGGTGTGTCTTAAACCGTGCCACCTACCTTGGAAAGGATAGAAGTTAGAACGAGGTGGGGTGCTTTTGATAAAAGCCTCATCAAATTACCCCATCCCCCCACCACCATCCCCTTGCTCACCCTCAACCGCTCCCCCCAAAAAAAACAAACAAACAACAAAAACAATCAGAGATGAACAATATCATGAATGTATCAGACTATGTCCAACGAATCAATACACAGTTTGGGAATATACCCCTATCCCTCCCCGACTCCTTCCCATCCTTAAACTGCCACCGCTCGTCCCCGGAAAAGACACACACACGCACACACACACACTGGGCAACACAGCCTTTCTGTTCGTTTTTCCTTGAAAAGCGTGTCGGGAGTCAAATCACGTCTCTCCAACACCCTGCCGCCTTGTCCCTGCAACCTGACAAGCCAAAGGTTGAGCGCCGTGTCCTTAGGCAGGTGCCTCCCCCCATCCCCCTGCCCGTTCACCAGATCGAGCACTTGTGCGATGGTTCATGTAGGATCTGGGGGACACTGAAAGGCCCGGAGAACGCTTCCTGGTTCTGCAGAGTACCCGTCACCCTGCGCACAGACCGTGGTGGATACATGATAACTGACCCCTCCTCCTCCTTCTCCTCCTCTTCCTCCGCCTCATCATCATCATCATCATCATCATCATCATCATCATCATCGTCGTCGTCGTTGTCGTCGTCGTTGTCATCATCGTCTTCGTTCTCGCCATCATTGATCATCACCATTACTGTCGATTCTGTCAACAAGATCACCTCTGGCCTCATGTTTCCATCAACAATTCTTATCATAATTGTCGATATTGTAATTACCGTTCCCATCATTTGTCGTCTTTATCTTATACCACACGATCATATCGGCATCCAGCTGACGCTGCATTGTAAACATTTTCGCTTGAGCTTGTCCGCAATCGCGCGCTTACGCACGCAAATGTGTGTGTGTGTGTGTGTGTGTGTGTGTGTGTGTGTGTGTGTGTGTGTGTGTGTGTGTGTGTCTGTGTGTGTGTGTGTGTGTGTGTGTGTGTGTGTGTGTGTGCGTGTGTGTTGTGACATAATGTAGACTGCTGACCTGATCACGGAACGCTTCCTTTAGTAGGCCAAATCACTCTTCTAAGACATGCACATAAACTTCTGTTGTACTTCATATTTTTCGCACCAGTTTTGCTGATTTATCCACCGACACATCTATCCAAACTCCACTATGAGACGAATCCAACCAAAATCTAGTTCAGTGCCAAGAAATGAATTTGGAGATACGGGGAGGTAAGTTGACCCAACTCGAACTCGTAACTGTTCCGGATTGCCAGACCCCCGTCCCCCCCCCCCCCCACCCCCCTTCTTCCTTAACACCCCGCCCCCACTCTTTCCGTCTTCGCGCCTGACCAGCGAAAGGCAGACAGAACAGACGAGGATGGCGCCTGAATGTTCAAGATTGAAGCATTAAGGTTAAAGAATTAAGGTTGAAGGATTAGGTTTAAAGGATTAAGGCGATGGGATTTAGGTGAAAGGATGAGGGTCAAAAGATTACGGGGAAAGGATGAAGATCAGAGGATGAAGGGGACAGGATGAAGATTAAAGGATTAGGGGGAAGGATGAAGATAAAAGGATTAGGGGGAAGGATGAAGATCAAATGATTTAGGTGAAATGATGAAGATAAAGGATTAGGGAAGATGAAGATAAAAGGATTAGGGGAAGGATGAAGATCAAATGATTTAGGTGAAATGATGAAGATCAAAGGATTAGCGGAAAGGATGAAGATCAAATGATTTAGGTGAAATGATGAAGATTAAAGGATTAGGGAAAGATGAAGCTCAAAGGATAGGAAAGGATGAAGATCAAATGATTTAGGTGAAATGATGAAGATCAAAGGATTAGGGGAAGGATGAAGATCAAAGGATTAGGTGAAAGGATGAAGATCAAAGATTAGGAGGAAGGATGAAGATCAAAGGATTAGGGGAAAGGATGAAGATCAAAGGATTTAGGTGAAAGGATGAAGATCAAAGGATTAGGGAAAGGATGAAGATCAAAGGATTAGGGGAAGGATGAAGATCAAAGATTAGGGGAAGGATGAAGATCAGAGGATTAGGCGGAAGAATGAAGATGAAAGGATTAGGGGAAAGGATGAAGATGAAACGATTAGGGGAAGGATGAAGATCAAAGAATTAAGGAAAGGATGAAGATCAAAGGATTAGGGGAAGGATGAAGATCAAAGGATTAGGGGGGAGGATGAAGATCAAAGGATTAGGGGGGGGGATGAAGATCAAAGGATTAGGGGGAAGGATGAAGATCAAAGGATTAGGTGGAAGATGAAGATCAAAGGATTAGGGGGGGGGATGAAGATCAAAGGATTAGGGGAGGATCAAGATCAGGGGGGGGGGGGAGGATGAAGATCAAAGATTAGGGGAAGGATGAAGATCAAAGGATTAGGGGGAAGTATGAAGATCAAAGGATTAGGTGAAAGGATGAAGATCAAAGGTTAGGAGGAAGGAGGAAGATCAAAGGATTAGGGGAAAGGATGAAGATCAAAGGATTTAGGTGAAAGGATGAAGATCAAAGGATTAGGGAAAAAGGATGAAGATCAAACGATTAGGTGAAAGGATGAAGATCAAAGGATTAGGGAAAAAGTATGAAGATCAAACGATTTAGGTGGAAGGATGAAGATCAATGGATAAGGGGAAAGGATGAAGATCAAAGCATTTAGGTGAAAGGATGAAGATCAAAGGATTTAGTGAAAGGATGAAGATCAAAGGATTTAGGTGAAAGGATGAAGATCAAAGATTTAGGTGGAAGAATGAAGATCAAAGGATTAGGGAAAGGATGAAGATAAAGGGTTAGGGAGAGGATGAAGATCAAAGGATTAGGTGAAAGGATGAAGATTAAAGATTAGGTGAAAGGATGAAGATCAAAGGATTAGGGGAAGGATGAAGATGAAAGGTTTAGAGGGAAGGATGAAGATCAAAGATTTGGGGAAGGATAAAGATTAAAGGATTAGGGGAAGGATCAAGATAAAAGAATTAGGTGGAAGGATGAAGATCAAAGGATTAGGGGAAGGATGAAGATCAAAGGATTAGGGGGAAAGGATGAAGATCAAAGGATTAGGGGAAAGATGAAGATCAAAGGCTTAGGGGGAAGGATGAAGATCAAAGGATTTAGGGGAAGGATGAAGATAAAAGGATTTAGGTGAAAGATGAAGATCAAAGGATTTAGGTGGAAGGATGAAGATCAAAGGATTAGGGGAAGGATGAAGATCAAAGGATTTAGGTGAAAGGATGAAGATCAAAGGATTTAGGTGAAAGGATGAAGATCAAAGGATTAGGTGGAAGGATAAAGATCAAAGGATTAGGGGAAAGGATGAAGATCAAAGGATTTAGTGGAAGGATGAAGATCAAAGGATTTAGGTGAAAGGATGAAGATCAAAGGATTAGGTGGAAGGACGAAGATCAAAGGATTAGGGAAAGGATGAAGATCAAAGGATTTAGGTGAAAGGATGAAGATCAAAGGATTAGGTGGAAGGATGAAGATCAAAGGATTAGGGGCAAGGAATGAAGATCAAAGGATTAGTGGAAGGATGAAGATCAAAGGATTAGGGGCAAGGATGAAGATCAAAGGATTAGGGGAAGGATGAAGATCAAAGGATGAGGGGGGGGGGGGGGTGAAGATCAAAGGATTAGGGGAAAGAATGAAGATCAAAGGATTAGGGGGAGAATGAAGATCAAAGGATTAGGGGAAGGATGAAGATCAAAGGATTAGGGGGGAGGATGAAGATCAACGATTAGGTGAAAGGATGAAGATCAAAGGATTAGGGGGAGGATGAAGATCAAAGGATTAGGGGAAGGATGAAGATCAAAGGATTAGGGGGAGGATGACGATCAAAGGATTAGGTGAAAGGATGAAGATCAAAGGATTAAGGGGAGGAAGAAGATCAAAGGATTAGGGGGAAGGATGAAGATCAAAGGATTAGGGGGAGGATGAAGATCAACGGATTAGGTGAAAGGATGAAGATCAAAGGATTAGGGGGAGGATGAAGATCAAAGGATTCGGGGGAAAGGATGAAGATCAAAGGATTAGGTGAAAGGATGAAGATCAAAGGATTAGGGGGAGGATCAAGATCAGGTGGGAGGATGAAGATCAAAGGATTAGGGGGAAGGATGAAGATCAAAGGATTCAGGGGAAGGATGAAGATCAAAGGATTAGGGGAAGGATGAAGATCAAAGGATTTGGGGAAGGATGAAGATCAAAGGATTAGGTGGAAGGATGAAGATCAAAGGATTAGGGGGGGGGATGAAGATCAAAGGATTAGGGGAAGGATGAAGATCAAATGATTTAATGAAAGGATGAAGATCAAATGATTTAGGTGAAAGGATGAAGATCAAAGGATTAGGGGGGAGAAGAAGATCAAAGGATTAGGGGAAGGATGAAGATCAAAGGATTTAGGTGAAAGGATGAAGATCAAAGGATTAGGTGGAAGGATGAAGATCAAAGGATTAGGGGAAGGATGAAGATCAAAGGATTAGGTGGAAGGATGAAGATCAAAGGATAGGGGGGGCGGGATGAAGATCAAAGGATTAGGGGGAAAAGGATGAAGATCAAAGGATTAGGTGGGAGGATCAAGATCAGGGGGGGGGGGGGGGGGGGGGGGGGGGAGGATGAAGATCAAAGGATTAGGGGGAAAGGATGAAGATCAAAGGATTCGGGGAAGGATGAAGATAAAAGGATTTAGGTGAAAGGATGAAGATCAAAGGATTAGGGGGGGAGGATCAAGATCAGGGGGGGGGGGGGGGGGGGGGGGGGGGGGGGGGGGGGGATGAAGATCAAGGATTAGGGGAAGGATGAAGATAAGATGATTAGGGGAAAGGACGGCCCACCTGAATCGTGCGGGGCTGTGGGGGGCCAGTCCTCAGTTTTCTTTCAACCATGGCCTCAGCCGCATGTGGTGCCGCACCACAACCTGAACCATATCATTGCATCGAGTCATCAGTCATGCACGTGCGCGCACGCACGCACGCACGCACGCACACACACACACACACACACACACACACACACAACACACCACACACACACACACATGCATATAATTTTACGCCACAAACACATGGATATATCTTGACGTGCTCAAGGCAACGCACACAAACACGCACATTCTGCCCATTTTGTGTGCACGTGCGCCCATGTGTGTTGTATTTCTCTATATATATCTACATTTATCTATCTATGAGCGTGTGCGTGCACACGCGTGCGTGCGTGCGTGCGTGTGCGTGTGTGTGTGTGTGTGTGTGTGTGTGTGTGTGTGGCGCGCGCGCACGCGCGCGCGTGCGTGAATGTGTATGTGTGTGTGTACACACCTTTAACCTCTTTAACTTGGTGGCGAATGTTCAGCCTTTTCGACATAACCGCAATAGCTCGCTCCTAAATGCATCAGCTTGGAGAAACAAGCATTTCTTTGCCGGCAGAAAACTGGCGTTGACAGGATTTTCTTTTCATATATAATATATATATATATATATATATATATATATATATATATATATATATATATATATATATAATACATACAACACACCTTTAACTTTGACGGAGGAAGGAGAGTGGAACGGATCGGAGTAGCTGAAATCAATTGTCGCTGTGGTCTGTTAAAATCCTTTCATCTCAGTCATCAATTCATTCATCCATCAGTTGTAAATGCTACGCGGTGGGGTGTAGAAACTTTGTCCGTGTGGCATAGCGCATATGGACTGCTCCACACGCAGTGACGTCTTGTACCAACAGCTGTGGCTCACTACATTAAACCATATATAGGTGCACACCACCCTTGATCTCTCTCTCTCTCTCTCTCTCTCTCTCTCTCCCCTCTCCACACACACACACACAACACACACACACATTGTGTACCCCCCTCCCCCAACACAAACAACTTTGTTCCATTGAGGATTAGCATTATGAATGTAGTAGCATTTAAAAACGAAAGACAACCGCCAATGACCTGAGCAAAATTGATGAAGAAGAGCTGGTCCTGTGTGTACTGAAGCATGCCGGGAAGCCTCGGCTCCTCTCGGCCCTGCTCCTTCACCCACTTCCGGTATGCCTACGTCATACACCCATTACACGTCAAGTAAAATGCGTCACATTGCACATGCGTCATATCAACGATGTCACAACGGTATGCACGTCCTTCCAATCAGGTCAGAAATACACGTCATGCCAGCTAGATTGCATGACAACACACGTCATACTAAAGATGTTACTTGTGCACACATTATTCCATTAATGTCATCACTGACGACCATTGCGACATCTATGGGCACGATTTTGCCTTTGGGGATCTCGCTCTCTTACACACACAGACGCACCATTTTCCTCCTCGTAACTATTATGCCTTGAAGAAGATATTTTCATCAAAGGATTCCATTTTACGTAAAATATGAATCACAACAACATTATTACCCTAAATCATAAATGTCCAATTTGCACATGTATATCAGAGAAACAACTTTACACATTCAAACGGATCTTCACTTCCCTCTCCAGCAACAGTCATTTGTATATCTTTGCAAAACCAACCGATCAAATTAACGACAAAAACAAATTAACTATTATAATTGTCCATTGGCAGCTGTGATGTCTGCCAACCTGCCTGTCTGTCTGTCTGTCCCCCTGTCTCCCCATGTGTCCTACTCACCCTGTACGCTTCCTTGATGCCACCGTTGTCTGCAATGTTCTCTCCTTGCGTCTGAATTCCGTTCACCTGATCAATTAATTGAATAACCAATCAATCACTTAAGCACTCAGTCAGCCGATAAATATATCAATCGATCAGTCACAAAACCAATAATCAGTCCAAATATATCATTAACCAATTAAGCAGCCAAGCAATTATTCAATCCCCCATGAACAAATCAACCAATCAACTGACTAATCGATCAGTCAACCAACCAACAACCAATTAATCCATCCATCAGCGAACCAGTCAATCAAGCCCCGCTAACCACGATCAATCGAAGTAGCTCGAGAAAACCCCCACTCCCCCCAAACAACAACAACAACAACAACAAAAACAAAAACAAATCAAACAAACAAAAAAGTAAAATCCAGAAAAAAACAAACCCTAAGCTAATAACCAACGAACGAAACGCGAAACGAAGCAACTAAAGCCATTGGTATTTTATACTAGACATTATTTTCTTTCTTTCAAACAGATTACTCTGTCACCTGTTTAAAAAACCCCCTCCCCCTTCTCTTCCCACCTCCTCACACTGTCAGTCAGGTTCAATCATTCTGGTGGTGTGTGAAAGTGGGTTGTCGGGCATTCCACTTATCCCTGACATTCAACGTCCACGTGACCTGTCACATGACAGGCAGGGTTATTCGTATGGTCTGTCTCCACCGCCCACACTGGCTACTTTCTTCAATGCTAACCGTACCATAGACGAGTGCTTATCGTTTCTTTCAAACATTAAACTCCCTGAAGCCGTGCGGTTTTTTTTTGTGTGGGACTCATCCATGCTTTCGTTTTCATAATTTAAGTTGTTGAAGTTCTCCATTCAAAACCATTTGACGGAGCAAAAGCGCACAAGAACTGGTCACAAATCCTATAAAACGTCATATTGTCAGACTTTTTTTCTGGAATACAAATAATGAAAACACTTCTTTTTTTTTGCTGGAAAAAATATTCTACCCCAAATGTTTAAGTCTCATTCATTAAGTGGACATCCATTGATTTTGTAATGTAACGGAAACCCCCCCCCCCCCCCCCCCCCCCCCCCCCCCCCCCCAGCCCAAAACCCACACAACAAAACAAACACAATTTAGAATGAAGGTAAGGTCATGTGATATGTCATGCGTAAATTTTACGACGTGGACAGAATGTATGTGCATGTAGTGTTGTGTGTGTGTGTGTGTGTGTGTGTGTGTGTGTTGATCCGGAGATAGGTGTAAGATCCTCGCTGAGAGAGAAACAAAATAAATACACAAAAAAATACACAAAATGAATGGATACAGAAAAAGAACGAGCGAAGCACTCGAAACTCGTCCTTCTTAAAACCAAAGGAAAGCCCAACAACAGGGAAACGCGCAAAAAAAAAAATCCCAACCAATGAGAGAAAGTTTACAGTATTCCGCCAACCGCAAAACCCGGCTCATAAAATACTAAGCAACCGCTCTGGGGATCCGACAAAAATCCCTTCGCTGAGATCATGGAATCCCATTTTGATTCACACTGGATGCTAACCTTTTGCTGGAGTCCGACAGACAGAATCACCATAAACCGACTGAGGCGACATCTTGTGCTTTGCTTTATTACAAGGCAATTGTGCTTAAATCGTGTTTGCCAGCATAATTAAGAATGATTCCTTGCGAATGTGGCTCGGGGCAGAATTACAAAAAAAAAGAGGGGAGAAGAAAGTTTAAACTGGCTCTCTGCCGCTGATTCGGTTCTTGTTGTTTATGGGTATTCAGTCTTTGCCACAAGCGCTATAAATGCTTGGAGGACTAGGGTTCAGAAACAAAACATGTCCTCTATGAGGTACCGCCCTTAGTCCCCCCCCCCCCCCCCCCCCCCCCCCCCCCCCCCCCCCCCCCAAATACACCATAAATAGGTTTTCTGATCAGTATGGATTTTTCGCCGCAGTTTCGGTCTTAAGACATCAGCAAATGGGTTTCCCATCTAATACTGACTTCCGTTTGACTTCCATCTAAAGCGGGGGGAGGTATTCTCCGGTCCAGCATTTCCCACCACCAGCTCTTTTTCCATTCCTTTAAATATTTGTTGTTATCACTTCTGATGCCATTGTCTCGCCATCTTTATTCATTATGAAGAAAATGCATGTATCTCAAGTCTGTTTGACGCTAGTGGAACAAACCAGAATCTTTTTTTTTGTAGGGAGACCCACCTCGTACCCATCTTGAAAGATGATCTCTCTCCTTTGCGGTTCTCTCCATCAAACAGACAAAAACAATGAAACAAAACAAAACGGGAATCATGAACAAAACAAAACAAAACAAAACGGAACAAAAGAGAAAAAAAAAGAGAAGAAAAAAAAGAAAAAAGAAAAGTGCGACTGCAAAGTCAGCAATGTTTTCTTCACTCTCCCTCCCTGTCTGACTGTCTCTTACTTTTAAGAGCAGAATGTGATAGTATCAGCCCCCCCTGGGTTGGTGCATCAGTGTGACATTAGCACAGTCTGGTTGCTGCATTACTGTCTAATTTGGTGTTGAAAGACTTCAAAGCATTTCATAGAGCCCCCCCCCCCCCCCCCCCCCCCCCACCCCACCATCCCTGGCTGTAATGTACCCCCGGAGCGTGTTGTCTAGCCTGTGGCGATGTCTGTCTGCACGGTTACTCTTTCGTCGGTCGTCCCGAGCGGGAGGCGTGACTTTCAGTGCTTCATCTGTCTCTCTTGTACGCGATGTCTGTTCCTGCTACCTTCATGTTCCAGTTATTACGGTAGTATTGTGTTACAATGAAAGTTTTTCTCTCTCTCTCTTTCTCTCTCTTTGCGCACGCACGCCCGCGTGCGCACATACACACACACACACGCGGGCGCGCGAACACGCACACATACACACACGCAGCAAATACACACACACACACACACACACACACACACACACACACACACACACACACACACACACGTGCGCGCGCGCGCACGTACACAGAGAGATACACACACATGACTCTTACACAAACACTC
>CM031599.1:28923402-28940902 GCA_018398815.1 Conus ventricosus | reverse complement strand
GAAACTGGACCATCATGAGCCAATAATCAGCGCCGCTGATAGACATGTAAGTGCGCCCGTTTTGGTATTAACTTCCAATGGACCACAAGAAGTCAATTCCGCCTCACAATCTTGACATACTGAAAAGTTAAATGCTGTGAAATATGTACCTAGGCCGCTTGGCAGACCGCAAGATGGAACTGCAAGGACGAAAGGAAGAGTCACTAAAATTCAGACACTGATGACGTGCACAAGTCGAACATGCATTTGAACCCATATTCACATTATGCCATAACAACTGATAACACAACAGAATCGTAGTTTCAAAATCTTATTCTAATTGATTTCCGAACTCAGTTCCTGTCGTGTTTTGCTGTGGGCGCTTTACTGGGCGGCTAGCATGCCTCACCACTTCACACCCTTGAAGTGGGCTCAGGGCTATTGACTACAATGTGTTTGGGAGATTTTGAAGACCTGTTTCTCCAAAAACTGGAAAAAATCAAGAACCCCCCCCCCCCCCCCCCCCCAATATCGCTGTTTTTTTTTTTAAGAAAGACCAAAAAGCAAAGACAAAAAGAAATAAAAAAGTAACGAAATAAAGCAACAACAAAAAAGGACTCATAAAATCACAGAAAGGAAGAAAAAAAAAGATGAAAGAAATGAATTAACACAAACCGAAACAGACATTCTCCCCCCCCCCCCCCCCCCAAAAAAAAAAAAAAAGTTGCACCTCCCCTACCCTCAAAACAAGAGAGAGAGAGAGAGAGAGAGAGAGAGAGAGAGAGAACAGAGAATTGTTCAAACCCACTAAGAAAATAGCTCAACACAAGCAATGAAACAAGCAACAAAACATCCAAACATCCTTATAATAAATACCTCCCAACCCCTTTCCCAGCCTCCTCCTCCCTCGCTCACGCACGAGGCGGTCACTTACCGTACTCTTGGAGGTATCATCGAAGTGTTTCTGCACGAACAATCTGCCCACTGCGTCGCCCATCACCTCCATTCCGCTGACGTACTTCACACACTCCCTCCACCGTGACCGTTCCTTCTCTGCCCCAAATATAGTCTGAAAAAAAGGACGAACGAACGAACGAACGAATGAATGAATGAATGAATGAATGGATGGATTATTTGACTAAATCTATCTGCCGTGATATCTTACACTCTTCTGTCTCTCGTTTCTTTCTCCGCTCTAAAAAATAGTAAACAACCCATTCCCCTCTCCCCAACCCCCCAACCCCCCCCCCCCCCCAAAAAAAAAAAAAAAAAAACGTAGACTATGATTGCCTCCATCCGGACGCTTTGTCGTCGATTAAGTGGTCTGGAGAAATGAATACATGAATTAACGAATAAATGTAAAAAATGGAAGCCAAAAATAAAGAATGGAACAAAAAAACAGGTACCTTGACCACCCTCCCCCAATCTCCTCCCCCCCCCCCCCCCTCCACCTCCACTCCAGCTCCAGCCCAAACACTGCTTGAACAATTTCGCTCCCTCTCAACATCGCGACGATTCTTTGGCTGGTGAAAATGTGGCCTGTACACTGAATCTGTCAATTAACTGATGAAAGTAAGGGTGGGGGTGTGAAGGGGGGGGGGGGGGGTTGGAGGAAACGAGGGGCAGCGGGATGGATGGGAAGACGAAAGGGGTCCGGATGGACGAAAGGAAAGGAGTGAGGGTGTAACGAAAGTTGGCAACACGGAAGGAAGACAGAAGGCAGACAGGAAGGAAGAAAGAAAAGAAGGAAGAAAGGAGGCAAGAGAGTAGGGGCCTGAGGAGGTGAGCGAGTGAGAAAGAGAGGAAGGGATGAAAAGGAAGGAAGGAAGGAAGGAAGGAAGGAAGGAAGGAAGGGAGTGAGGAAGGAAGGAAGAAAGGAAAGGGTGGAAAGAAGGGGTGGGGTGGGGGTGGGGAAGGAAGGTATGAAGCATCAAAAGAAGAAAGGCAGGAATGAAAAGAAAATGGAACGAAAAGGAAGAGAGTATGGAAGAAAGAAAAAACAAACAACCCCCCCCCCAAAAAAAAAAAACAACCGACCTCCCCAAAAAAACAACAACAACAACAACAAAAAAAAAAAAAAAAAAAAAAAAAAAAAAAAAAAAAAAAAACACGAAAGGAGGTAGGAAGGAAGGAGCTAAGGAAGGGAAGTAAGAAAAAAAAGGTACACTGTCTTCATCAACACTGCTCTTTCGCTGCCCCACATAAGATCTTGAAAATGAATAGATGAATGAATTTTAGTGTGACTGATTCTGTTGATTATATTTACACCCTCCATAACTTCAAAACCGCTGACACATAACTCACCCCGCACACAGGAAGGAAAAGAAGGAGAGAAAGAGGCAGAAGAAGAAGGTGATGAAGATGACAACGATGCTAATGTCGGCTTGAGGCAGATTTCAGTTAGAAGAGCAGTAGAAGGGAAAGAAAGAAAAAGAAAGAAAGAAAGAAAATGGAAGCTCTGGCGCACAAAGCGCAAACGAGCGCGTGCGCGCGTGAGAGAGAAAGAGAGAGAGAGAGAGAGAGAGGAGAGAGAGAGAGAGAGAGAGAGAGAGAGAGAGAGAGAGAGAGAGGGAGACAGAGACAGAGGCAGACAGACAAACTGAGAGAGAGAGAGAGAGAGAGAGAGAGAGAGAGAGAGAGAGAGAGAGAGAGAGAGAGAGAGAGAGACAGACAGACAGACAGACAGACAGACAGACGGAGAAGGGGGAGCACCTTGTGGTATTCCTTCTTGACGGTCCGATACTGACGAGGGAAGTGGTCCACAAGGTCCATCAGCATGCGCCAGATCAGGTAATTGACGATGGTCCTGCCATCAGGTCACCACACCAATGTTCATCAACACCTAGCATCCCCCCTACCCCCCACCCCCCACATACCCCGCCATCCAACCCCCTTCTTCTGCCGTCTACCTCTGCCATGTTTTCATCTTTCACCCACCCTGCTGATGGCGATCTTGACGACACCGACAATGTCGCCGATGAAGTTGTGGGCAGTTATGGCGACGAGAGGAGAAGGGCTTGTAGCGCAGCAAGGAAACAGACGATGAGTAGAGACAAGAGACGGGGATCCTAACGATGACGAGCAGTGTGGTGTTGAAGAGTAGTGTAGTGCTTGGAATCACGTTGTATGATATTGACGACTTCGATGACGACGACTACTAAGAAGAAGAAGAAGAAGAAGAAGAAGAAGTAGAAGAAGAAGAAGAAGAAGAAGAAGACAACGACGACAATGATGATGACGACGACGACGACGAAGAAGAAGAAGAAGAAGAAGAAGAAGAAGATGATGATGATGATGATGATGATGATGATGATGATGAATGATGATGATAATGGTGATGATGATGACGACGACGATGATAACGTGTTCTGTGTTCTGCTGTAATGTACAGTATTGCATTGTTTTGTATCGTGCCGTCAACGCCAACATATCTACCATGTGTTCACAGACTGGTAACGTTCGGTAGCGCGCTGTTGGCCACAGTATTGGCGGAGATGATGACGTTAATAATGTCAGTGATGAAGCAATTGACAATAACGACAACGAGAACTGGAAAGCAGCTTGGGGCAGAAACTGACTGGGACCACTAAGCATCTGTAAACCGAGGCCAGCAGCACGGCAACTTTTCAAGACACAGTGGGAGGTTCCCTGCACCTGCCGGATTCCGACAAGGCTGTATGGTGTCATCCACATTGTTCATCAGCTTGGATTGTACAATGACAGATGCCCTGGAAAATCACACTAGTACAGTCTGCATAAGAGGACAAACCATCAAAACCTAGGGCTTTGCAGATGACCTCAACGAGCCGGCTGAAGTAGAGAGAAAATCGTCCACCTCATGGACCGCCTGAATGGAACAACTACCAGATACGTCACTGTAATCAGTTCATGAAAATGCAACCAACCAACCAACCAACAAATAAACAAAAGGTAATGACGAACAACACAACGTCAACTATGACAAAGATGACAACAGTGCGCAAGAACCGGAGTCTGTGAAATACTGCAAAGATCTTGACGCTGTCATCAGTTAAGTTCAAAGACAAATCTTCGCAGGAACTGCAAAAGGAGCAGCAGCACTAGCAAAATCTACACCCAACCTGAAGAAACAACATCGTTCTCAAAACTCGGGGTGAAGCTTTGGCGTAAGATTGTGCCTGTAGGCACGCCAGTGACTGGGTCTGATGTGCTCTCCGTCTTCCTGTAGGCACGCCAGTCATGGAATCTGACAGCAGAACAGCTAAGGAAGATCAAATCGGTGCAGAAGACGTGCCTCCAGTGAGTCAAGTGCATCTCGGGTATCCAGCACGTCAGAAAAGACGAACCTCTCAGAGTAACCAGACAGGAAATGAGTCATCATGAAGAGCGGCTGGCCGCTGTGAGGACGTGCCAGCTGAAGTGATCGGGACATGGGCCGACAACAGACACGCCAAGACACTCTTCTAAGGAACAGTGCAGGGCAAGAAGGGGTTACTGGGCAGACAGAGAAAGAGGTGGACAGACACCATCGTGAATGGACCGGGAAGAGGTTACAGGGCAGACAGAGAAAGAGGTGGACAGACACCATCGTGAATGGACCGGGAAGAGGTTACAGGGCAGACAGAGAAAGAGGTGGACAGACACCATCGTGAATGGACCGGGAAGAGGTCACAGGTTACAGAGAAACACGTGGATAGACAGCGCTGCTGAGCGGACAGGGAAGAGGTCACAGGTTACACAGAAAGACGTGGATAGACAGCGTTGCTGAGTGGACCGGGAAGAGGTTACAGAGCAGACAGAGAAAGAGGTGGACAGACACCATCGTGAATGGACCGGGAAGAGGTTACAGGTTACAAAGAAAGACGTGGACAGACACCATCGTGAATGGACCGGGAAGAGGTTACAGGTTACAGAGAAAGAGGTAAATAGACACCATCGTGCATGGACAGGGAAGAGGTTACAGGTTACAGAGAAAGACGTGGACAGACACCATCATGAATGGACCGGGAAGAGGTTACAGGTTACAGAGAAAGACGTGGACAGACACCATCATGAATGGATCGGGAAGAGGTTACAGGTTACAGAGAAAGACGTGGACAGACAGCGTTGCTGAGTAGACAGGGAAGAGGTTACATGTTACAGAGAAAGACGTGGACAGACACCATCGTGAATGGACAGGGAAGAGGTTACAGGTTACAGAGAAAGAGGTGGACAGACACCATCGTGAATGGACAGGGAAGAGGTTACAGGTTACAGAGAAAGAGGTGGACAGACACCATCGTGAATGGACAGGGAAGAGGTTACAGGTTACAGAGAAAAAGGCGGACAGACACCATCGTGAATGGATCGGGAAGAGGTTACAGGTTACAGAAGAAAAGGCGGACAGACACCATCGTGAATGGACAGGGAAGAGGTTACAGAGAAAGAGGTGGATAGACATCGTCGCTGCGTGGACCGGGAAGAGGAGACAGGGCAGAGAGACAAAGGGGTGGACAGACAGCATTGCTGAATGGTCCTGAAAGAGCTCGGCCGGAAACCACGCCCTTGTCCGCAACCGTCACAAGTGGAGACAACTGGTGCAGCCGTTCATCACCGCACTTTCTCCAAGGCCCTGATGAATTCCGGGACCAGTGGTCAGTATTGTGCTGTGATACGTTTTCATTCTGTTAATATCATCATGGGTCGTACTGCGGAGAAAGGGGACAGTTTTTGTTTTAGATTCTAATCGCTTGAATCTTCGTTGCAAATGGATAAATGCTGTCTTTAGCGGCAGATGTCAGAAAGCACATCTTTTCTGACGATGTGCCTATTTCTTTTGTCTTTGTACTCCATTAATAAGTGTTTGCAATTGAACACAATTCGCCACGACCGGTCCCAGGTCAATAGTTGTGTTCCCCCCCCCCTCCTCACTTTAGCATCATTTAAGTCTACAAATGCAGACTTATTTAGGTAACTTATTTACAAACGTAGCACAGTGCTTTAGGAAACATTCGTAGACCAGTACACATCGTATCATTCTAATACTGCTACTCGTAATAAATGTATATATGCCTTTGGTGGAAAACATGCAGGACAGATAGAGTCAGACAGAATGATCGGTATGGATACACAAATAGTATAGGAAAGACAGACAGATGGACAGACTGACGGACAGACAAACAGACAAGCAAATAAACAGGAACCCAGGTCAATGTTTGTTAACGCGTCCCGATACTGATACTATGTTCACTAAGACAGGTTCGACCCTCCAACCAACCAACCTTTTACTGGTGCTGCTGTATATGGCCGCCATTTCCCGGAGGTACTCCGGCGCGTAGACCACGACCTCTTCAGTGTCTTTGACCTCTATGTTCACTGATCTGAACAACCTCTGCAGGTAACCCAGCCAGTCGAACTGAAACACAAGTCACGTTCATCCTGAATTTTACAGGGCAGGACACGTTTCTCTCTCTCTCTCTCTCTCTCTCTCTCTCTCTCTCTCTCTCTCTCTTCTCTCTCACACACACACACACACACACACACACACACACATAAAGAGAGAGAGAGAGAGAGAGAGAGAGAGAGAGAGAATGTCCAGTTTTATGTAAGGCAAACTGTGCAGTAAGGATGGTGCGTTTCTCGACCAAACACTGAACGGGGCAGACGAGTTTCTCCACTCGATAGTTTCATCCCAGTCCCTATGTATGCCTACTGAAGACTTCAAGTTCCTCCTTGTAAGCAGGGACCGTGGACAGAGGGATAGTCAGCTGTGGTAGGCACGCTTCACTGCGCTTTTGGTGAACTTGCGGACAGAGTTGTTTCGGCAGCCGTATGGTAAATGTACTTCCGGTCACCAAATTGGCAGAATAAAATATGCTGGCCTTCTTGCTGTGGGAAGAGAAACACTTCTAACATAAGAATACAAACACATTCAACTTAGACTTAATAGCGAAGTCTTGATAAATGTCCTTCGAAAACATGCCATTTGTTGTGTGTGATTCTAAGCGATTGTAACAAAGATTTTGACGAGAAAAGAGAAAAAGGCTGCAGTGTTATTGAAAAGAAGCCAAGAGATAAACATACACACAAACAGTGCAAAGCACTTTTATCATTACCCATAATGCAGAAAAAAGACAGCATATTCGACGAACATGCTTCCCTCAAACGTCACTGCGATTAATCAACATATTTAGAGAGAGAGAGAGAGAGAGAGAGAGAGAGAGAGAGAGAGAGAGAGAGAGAGAGACAGACAGACAGACAGACAGACACAGAGACAGACAAACACAAAGATAGACAGACAGAGAAAACACGAAGACAGACAGGCAGGCACGCAGACAGACAGACAATGAAGAACATACCCCGGGGATGTCTGTCATAAGCTGTCGTATCGTCATTCGGTTGTACAGTTTCTCAATGTCGCGGCGCTCGGCTTTGGGCGTGGTCACCTGAAGACGGAGGAAAGGAACCAAGCAGGTACTGAACTGCAGTGCACATTGTGTTGTAATGAATCGTCCCGTGTCTAAATGTGTGCTGCCTTGTTCTGCATGCGTTGCATTGTGTTGTTCTGTAATTGATTTATTTCACTATACTGCATTACGTCAACTTTCATTATACAGCTGTGTATATGTCTTGAATTATATTTCCTTGCACTGCGCTGTTTTTTATTGTGCCGTGCTGACCTGTGCAGCACTACAGTGTACTGCTGCTTTTTCGTTTTGTTTTTACAGTGTAATGTGTTATAATGTAATGTATTGAAATATACAGTATTGTAGTCTAATTGAACCGTTTTATATTGCTTGATATTGCACTGTGTAGCACTGGGTTGTATTTGCATTGTGTTTTTGCAGCATTGCATTTACACTGCATTCTATTGCTCTGTATTGGACTAACATTTTTTTGTTCATTATCACAACATAGTTCTCTGACTACTCTCTCTCTTGTTGCCGTGGTTTAGTTTACGTGCGCCACGCGCCTGCTGAATACAGGCCATTCCAAACTGAACGAATTTTCAGCTATCTGTCTGGATCATCTTTCAGTTGGCGATCCATGATCATTGAGTTATCCGTATCTCCGCGATCATCGGAAGGAAACAGGATCGCTTGTTATGCACAGGGAACTCTCTGGGATCGCACAAGGGGAAGAAACCCAATAAAAGCTCTCCGGTAATGAAAACCCATCTGTGACAAATTGACGAACTTTCCACTGACGGTGATCAGTTTCTGATCAGCTGAGCTAACTTTGCAGGGGCTCCCCCCCCCCCCCCACCCGCCCCCTGATCTCTTAAGAAACATTTCATACCGTAGAGCCGTAATATTCACAAACATAAATCCACAAACTTCTGGAAATAAATACTTCAACCTTTGGACCAAGAGACACAGCTGAAATCGATTTCACATTCTAATCAAAGCCGGTCTGATCCCAGTAAGCTTTTAAGCTGACATCTGTCTCGGCCGATCACCGGCCAGAAGTATTTTCCAGGAAGCGGTCTCTCCCTTGAGAACAAGAGCGCTCAAACTTCAATGAAAAATCGATGTGAAGTTCGTCTGACTCGGCAATCTCTGTCATCTAAATCGCGGACCGCAGACTTCAATTAAGAAAGAAGCGATGCTTCTTCGGAAGTCCGCGATCAAGTCACGCGAATTACGGGGTCGTTCGATTTAAGGGCAGTACGGGGTACGGGGCTTCGACTGATCGTCTCCACACGCTCCCCTAAGCACAGAGAGAATCTGGGATCCCATGGTTCCACTCTCGTGCGACTCAGGGTTTTCCTCGCTCTGTCTACTGGATCTGAAGCGCGGGTCGGTGTGCCAGTCTTTCATAAGGGACGATCACTGAAGTATTGTGTACGGCGTGCATTCATCGCGCGTGGAAAGAAGTCACGGCAACAAGAGAATGGCGAAAGTCTCTCGGAAACTCTTCTTGGTTCACAGGCAAAAGACATAGTCTAAGAAGAGAAACACAGGTGGCGCTGTACTCTGGCGACGTCGTCTCCCCGGGGAGAACGACATGAAATTAACACAGAAGATCTGTTTTGTGACGAGCTATGCAATACAGAGCCAGTGCCAGACAGTGAAACGTCACGGTATATTACAATACACCACAAAGCAATACCCCACAACCTAGCACAATTACATAGCAGAATGTGTCATATGCTATGCATGAAACAACACGGCATGTTGCAAAGTAGCACACAGTATAACACAGCACCATGCAAACAATACAACACAACACAGTGCAGTATACTCTGATGCTATTCAGCTCAGCTCGATACGATAAGGTGTAACACAATACCATACACAGATTGCAACATTACAATGCACTGGAAAACAACACCATACAACGCAGTACAACGCCATCGTACAATACGGTGCCATGCTACGCCATGATGTGATACAGTGCAATACTTCACTTTGCAGTACTCGGTATCACAGGACACTGCATTGCAATTCAACACATTACAAAGACACTGCATTGCAATTCAACACATTACAAAGACACTGCATTGCAATTCAGCACATTACAAAGACACTGCATTGCAGATCAACACATTACAAAGACACTGTATTGCAATTCAACACATTACAAAGACACTGCATTGCAATTCAACACATTACAAAGACACTGCATTACAATTCAACACATTACAAAGACACTGCATTGCAGTTCGACACATTACAAAGACACTGCATTACAATTCAACACATCACAGTATACTACAAATCAATGCAATACGCCACGGCACAATTCAATACTGTGAAATACTATGCGAAACAATACGAAAACGGCACAATACAACACAACACAAAATAACGCATTTCAGCGTTATACAATGCACGACAACAGCACAACACATAACAATGCAACACATTACGATGCAATGTAACCCAACCTAATACAACACAATGCATACAACTCAACAAGAAAATACAACGCAACATAGCACAATACAACACAATGTAACGCAGCCCAAGACAGGATGTTACAATTCAATGCAATACAGTACAGCACAATACGACATCAAGCGAAACAATACCCCCCCCCCCCCCCCAAAAAAAAAAAAAAAAAAAAAAAAGCATACCCACAGCACAAGACATCAGAGCACGAAAGCAAAAATAGAATTCCCGAGCCACCAGGCGAAACTAAAGGAACAAAGAAACGCGTTTGGACCTATTGGGTCTTCTTCAACAGGACAAACAACATTCAAAACAATGGACACAAGGGATGAACACACAGTCTCTTCTCTCTTCGATCTGTCTGCCGACTGTAGCGGGAGTGAAAAACGAGAAGGATGGAGTGGAACTGAAGAGATCTCGGGAAGCGGTGGATTATAATTTTTAAAAGAAGGGAAAAACAACAACAACAACGACAACAACAACAATAATAACAACAACAACGACAACAATAATAACAATAATGATAACAACAACAACAACAGTGGCAGTAGTAACAACAATAATGATAGCTCAGGCGGAAGAGGAGCAAGAAGAATGAGGAACAGTCACAATAATTGTTACAACAACTTACTACTACTGCTACTATTATTACTACTACTGCTGCTGCTGCTGCTGCTAGAACTAAAGGCTTTGATGTACATACATAACACACCAATTGCTTTATATAAAATCTTACTGTGTGTTGATTCCAAATCTGTTTTACAATCACTAGAGCGTTGGGACTGTAAAGCTAGAAAAGATTTGCTTTTTGAAATAAAACATTTACTGCATTGTTTCATAACTCTAGGTAAAAGAATTGATTTTTGTTGGGTCCCATCTCACTGTGGTATAAAGTGGAATGAAATAGCAGACAGTCTTGCAAAAGAAGGAGCAAATAGAAACACTGAAAATTTATCAAAAAATCCCTTAGATTTGTCCTCTTGTGAATTAATCCAAATTATGGAAAAGTACATACATAAGCAGAATTTTAGTCAAAACATGGCTACTTTACCATTGTGCCCAAGGCACATTGTTAGATTGATTCATAAATTAAGGCTGAATACTTGGAACACTAAATATTCTCATGGTATTACTTGTGTCTGCAGAGAAAACATTTCTGTGCGTCATCTTTTGTTTGAATGCTCAGTGCTGACCTCACTCTATCAGGAGAAAGGTATTGAGATGAATAACTTTGATAATGTTAATAGTGTCTTATATGGTTCATGTGTTGCTGAAATTGCCATGGTTCTTTCGCAGTCACAGGTTGCAAAATTTTTGTAAAGAGTACAACTTCGTGTACCACTAGGGTATTTCACTTATGTAAATATGCACGTATCAGATGTGGCTTTGCAAGTGCTAGATAAGTTTTTTGTTGGTTTTGTTGTTGTTGTTGTTGTTTTTTTTTTTTTTTTTTTTTTTAACGAGTGTCTAATATCATCTGGTGATGAAAAGACGTTAAATAAACCACTGAACTGAACTGAACTGAGCTGCTAGAACTATTACTACTTCTACTACTATCACCACTACCACTATTACTACTACTACTACTGCAATAGAAAATGGAAAATATGATAAGATAAAAATCTGAGAAATCTGTTAATAGTTATAGTAACACTGCAAATAATAATGATAATGATAATACCGACACCGCCATCACTACCACCACCACCAACACCATCACCAATGTTTACAGCAGCAGCATCAACAACAACAACAATAATATCAATAACAATAATAATAACAAACATAATAATAATAATATTAGTAAAGGTGGGAAACAAATGCATATTAATAAAGAACATACACAAAAAAGGAAAGTTCGTCACAAAGTATAAACAGTGAAGATCATCAGTTATTATCATGGCAGCTCAGTAACTCAGTTTTTTTTCTTTTTTTACTTTCATATTTCAAATTTCTGCCTGCTGTTCACGCTCCCTCCCCCTCCCCCCCCCCCCCCCCCCCCCCCCCCCCCACCCCCCCCCACACACACACACACGTTGAAACCAACACTACAGCACGAACACAAGAAAACACACACACACACACACACACACACATGAACACCCACAGAACACCGTGACAACAAAGCAAACGAACAACTCCCCACCCAGCCCCCCCCCCCCTCCCCGCCCCCCTCCCAGTGCTCACGTTGGCCAGTCGGATCTCCAGCTGCACCATGTTGTGCATGTCCCGGCGGGCACGGGTGGGGTTGGCTCCGAACAGGAGAGCCAGCTCACGGGCGTAGTCCTCGTACACCCGCAGGAAGTGGGCGGAGTCCTGGCCCTTCAGGTAGTAGTCACGTGACGGCATGCCTAGATGCGGTTGGTCCAGCTGGAAAACACACAGAGAGAGAGAGAGAGAGAGAGAGAGAGAGAGAGAGAGAGAGATGTTGGTTAATTGGTTGGTCGTGTTGGGGGGGGGGGGGGGTGGCTGGGTGGGGGGGGGGGGGGGGGGGGGGGCTTTGACTGATCACACGCACACGCTCTGAGAGAACAAAGATGCAGAGCGGTCTGGGCCAGTATCTTCACTTTCCGATAGCTAGAGGCCGTTTGCGCCCCTTAAAGGCATCCGTCACTTCCTGTTGATTCGACTGACGGCATCTGTCACTTCCTGTTGATTTGATTGGTTCTGTGGCTGCCTCCTCTTTCTTTGTTGGCTGGCTGTTCACCACACTTCACAGCCGGTAGTATCAAATTGTTATGGTTAATGCATGCACACTCATGGTGGCTCGCTTCGCAGGCAAAGGCTATGAGCTGACTTCGCTGAGTAGCGTGTAGAAAGAAGCTGTTATACATGGTTACCTTCAGACTAACTCGGAAAGTGGTCTAAAACTTGGACGAAACAACGAAATAAACCGACTTAATACAATAATAATTTTTTTTTAAAGTATTAAACAGAACTTACGTATCTAAGACAAAGCTGTTACAGTATATTTTTTTTTAATTTAAAAAACCCCCGACACCTTCGTGTTGTCCTCTCCCCAGCACCTAACCTCCCATGTCACCCCCTCCCATGCCCCCCTCCCACCCCCACTTTTCCTATTTTCGTTTTCATAATCCCCATATTAATTAACAAAAGAAACACACACACACACACACACACACTGACCTGCACAATGTTGACCTCTGAGTTCCTCTCGTCCGCGCCCACCATCATGCTGACCAGAACGGCGCTGCTGCGCAGGCGCAGGCGGGTCAGGAGGTCAAGCACGTGCACCTCCCCCGCTCTCCAGGCGTCCCCCTCCACCACTGGCCAGCCTCCCAACTCCGACACAAGTCGCTGGACCGGCCCCAGACCCTCCCTGTCGGCAGCCGCTGTTGGCACAATTGGAAAAGGGGGCATGGAGGGGGTGGATGGGGAGGACGCGGGGAAGAGGGGGGGGGGGGGGGGGGGGGGCTTGTTACTGTGAATAAGAATGCCCGAAAGCTGCACCTACCAATCAGAGGACGTTACTATTTTTGGTGCGATGGGACAACCACCACAACAACAACAACAAGAAAAAGAAAGGAAAAGAAAAAGAATTTGACAAAATTAATTTTGTTCGTATCGAAGGTGAAGTGGGGTTTAAAACGGAAACCAGCCGAATTACACTCTTCCTCTGTGTTTTTCCGCCTCCTTTACTGGTAAGAATGAATGTGCATGTCGGGACACCAGGCTCGTCCGATGCCAGCTACTCTCCCGATTACAAGTGGAGGGAGAGACGTTCTCCTTGTGGAATGGCGGAGTGTCGTTAGAAAGATTTCGCTTTCTACCATTCTCCGGTTATGGTTATGCAATGGTTTGGTTGGGAACTTCCAGCCTGGAAGGTCGTGGGTTTGAATCCAGTCCAAGGTACTTATTTCAAGGATTTTTCGCCTCTGAGGGGCTCCTACCCCGACTTGTGAAGTGTGGTGTGAGTTCAGTTGAGAAGGGCGGAGTATCAAGGGTCGAATTTCATCTGTCTGGCGGATGCGTCTCTGAAGACGTCCGCTCAAGTTTCCTGATCAACACTGCAAGTGTCTGTATCTCTCACGCCTGATGGACGCCAGGATACATGATGGAAGGAAGCGTAGTGTTAGACAGCCCTGTCATGTTGTGTCAGACCAGAACAGAACTTCACAGTATCGTCTTTATTATCCTCATTGATCCTAAAAAAGTCTCGAATGATGGGCCTTTGTGTACTCATCAGGGGCCGTACTTACATGTCGTCGGTAAACTTATTTCTACAACGAGATTAACTCCTTAGTACGAACCCTGTGGGTTCAGCGCATTCTGCTTTCGTACCTATATTCTCTGGGTTTTGTCTCGGTTTCTACCTACGAAGTGTCCAGAGAGTAAAGGGTGAAGGTCAGATAAAAAGAGGGATTCCCTCCTTCTGCGCATGTCTTGAATAACCCCCAACCTTCTGCGCATGCCCACAAACACGCTGACACTGACACACACAAAGACTGAAAAAGCAGCTTAACTAAAAACAAGTTTGAGAAAACTATTAAAAGCCATAAACATGATGAAGTCACACTCAAAGGCACACACACATACATACACTGACACAAAGTAACAGTGACACACACAGGCACGAAGACAGATCTAGCCTACCCCCCCCCCCCCCCCCCCACACACCAAGAGCTAAGCCAACTATCGTAGCAGACGAACTTGGGAGCTACAAACACACTTGTAGAGCAGGGGGCCGAGTTCCGTGTCTCAGTCTGTGCAAATCAAATTCAATGTCTTCTGGGAGAGTGTCTGTCAGCTGGAAGATGTTGCGACGACAAAATCTTGACTTTGCGCGAAGTTCGTGATCACTGAACGTGTCCAAAGGCTTTGTTTTGATCAAACCAACGGCGAACTCATGCCATATCCTCGTTGTACGTTACCCACCCTCACCCACCGCAAACCACGAGATTAAAGGCTGCTGTCGACATATGGATCTGCAAGCAACGGACCTTCGAGCTTACAACGAGGTAGTAGGTATCTTCCCCGTTACCCACGACATGCAAGTACGGCCCCTGGTGACCTCAGCTCTCTCTTTTTTTTTCAACGCCCATATCCTTGGTGAGTTTGTGTCAACGTCTTAGTCTGTGTCAAATTCAGGTGTGACTCTCGTTTAGTGTACTTGGAAGGCGGGCTCTCGCTCACGCTGGTTCGTGGCATCGCAGCTATTGTAGCCGACAGGCGATTTGGTGGGTGGTTTCTTGCGTATGCTGGATCAGAACAGACAACGCTTAACGCACCACCGAAGGGATTCAGCAAGAGCACGGAACATGTGACAACAAATAAACAACAATCTTTCTGTGATCTACAGAAAACATTGATCTGAAATAACAAGTAAAAAATGTAACTCAGACTCCTACAACAGGACACCCACATGCCTATAACTCCAAACGAACGCTGATCGTAGAATCAAGTCGCCTAGAACAAATGCAGACACAACAAGGCACATAGAACAAGCAGGGAATCATCCTCAAAACAAAAATAACACAAAAAAACAAACATACTTACTAATATACTTTGATCCTGAACATACACACAAGACAGCAACTGAAGACATGTTCCGGTACAGTTCAACACTTATTTCAGACTGCGTAGTCTTTTGATCTCGAACAGACAGAGCATACAGAAGAAGAGACACAAAGGCAGGCAAGCTCGGTGTGACTAATACGAATGCAAACGTTAATGAGCCAGGAAGGCGGATACAGTAAACACACATAAAAAACCTACTTTTTTGTTCCCGTGGTGAGACGATTTCTGGCATTTGTGTACATGTATGCTCGGCATGTTGGTGCCATAAGCAGCAGTCACTTGGAGTTACGGGCACAGTTTTGTTAGTGTGCATGAGGCGCAGGCTGTTACAGCAAGCTTGGAACATTCAAGGATGTGTCCTTATTCACTCTGTGTGCCGTGTGTCCGCATTTGCGCTAAGCGCACTGGTGCCATGAAAAGCACCTGTTATTAATTATGGGCATGTAATTGTGAGTAAGTTATCTTGTTTGTTTGTTATTTACTATTTGCGTCTCACAGCCTCAATTTAGGTTCCTTGTCAACGTATATCTTGCCTGATTAAAGATTCAGGTGATTATTCAGGGATAAAAACCCACCAACAAAAACTGAACCAGACGCTTGGTTATTTTGAATTGTGTCTGTTTTTTTGTGCATGTTTAAAAAAAAATTCTGTCTCAGCTACTTCTAGACACTACAATATGTGTCCGTAAACACAACGCGTTAACGGTAAATATGAACTGCACATCTTCTAGTTAATGGTAACAGAACGTTTGCTAACTCCTGTTGGGGAGTGTAGACACACATTTATTTACACTCACGCACCTATAATCTTTCTATTTTTCCTCTTTAACCTCCTCCCCCCTCTCTCTATCCTTCCGCCTTCCCTTCACCTCTGTCTGTCTGTCTCATCTCTCCATTGTAACCGGAGTTTCATACGCCGAGACACCCACATCAAATTTGAACCGAGTTCCGTGTTCCCCTTCTAATTTGTCTTTTCACTTTGTTCCTCTGGCCTCTGGCCCCTCACCTCTTCTTCTGTCTGTTAAGACAGTCAGTGTCAGACAGTCAATGTCATATCCTTGAAGACTGAGCTGCATCTGTGGGTCATGCATTTTTACCGAAACACTAAGGCCTGCACTTCTGAAAGGTGGACTGGGATTTAACCTGCCTGCAAGATCTTCATGCAGGTGTTCACGCAAGGTACCTTGGACTAAATTCTCATCTGAAGAACTAACAGAGGACTAGAGACCGCACAGATATGTTAACTTCGATAAAAAAAAATCTCTTCAGATATAACCATCTCGAGCGGGAATCGAACCAAGAACCTTAGGTCAAGAGTCTGACGGATTACCCAAGGACCAAATAGACCCCTTTGCCATTCTTATTGCCGGAGGAAGGGCCCATTACCCGAAGGATCAGACAGACGGGCTCAACTGATCTTCATGTCTGACTGCCCAGTGCAATGTACCAACCCTTTCGTTGTCATATATGTCGCACCAAGCAAATCGCTGAATTCTGTAAACTTGATCGCGTCTGGTGATGTAGCCACCATGACCGTTCACATGTTGAGAGGGTGATGGGAGTGTTCAAGTTCTCTGCTTTTTCAGCGGCACTTGTCTGCCTGATTCGTCTTCTCTAATCCTGGGAATTATGCGTTGAGTAGCTTGTCCTGTACGGTGGTCTTCTACTCTGAGGACGCCTTTTTAAACAGAACAGATCAACCATCCCCTCTCCCCCACTCCCTTCCCCCCTCACTTTCGACTTTCAGTTGCCCTCAAACATGATTTCTCTCACCCGTGATTTCTTTCCATCAGAAATCAAAGCAAGTTTGATTGGAAAACGCCCAAAATTTCTTCAAATATTAAATAAACACAACCAAGAACTGTGCCAAAGTTCCTGGTCGTGTAATACATGTTGGCAAATGAAAAGAACATCTTGTCGGAAAACATCGATAACTTACGCAGGCTATCGAAAGAAGCATTTTTGAGTCTTGTTTACCGTCTTGTGCCTTGGCCTACCTAGTCATGGGAACCGTGCGGCTTGCATAACAGTAAACATCACTGAATGAAATGCACGAATGACACTCGGTGATTGGCTTATCACCCGGAGGACGGTCAGTTGTCTCGGAGGACAGACTGGCCAACGACGTCGTT
>CM031599.1:28915902-28918402 GCA_018398815.1 Conus ventricosus | reverse complement strand
TTGAACAGGCAGTCATGGTGAGGTACGTGTCCACCCCCTACCCAGTAGAATGGTGTTGAACATAAGCCATAGCAAGAAACATGTCCATACTCAGTGCACCTTGTAAAATGATCAGGAAGTATACGCTCATCCCCACTGTACCCTGTAAAATGGTCTTGGGCAGGGAGTCACAGTGAGCTTGGCACACGCCCAGATCAGTGCTCTATCACCGCTAAGAGAAGTTCCAGTCTGAAAGAATGTTTGTTGACATATTCTTCATTTGTAATAAATCAACTAGTAGACAAAAACTTCTCGTTCACAGTTATCAAGCTGCGTGCGCTTACCTGTTATTGCCATACATTTCACCATGACTCTTCTTCGGTATTAGCATTAACAAACTATGAAAAAAAAAGAGTGGTGAGGCTGGCGTGAGACATGAAGAAAACCACCACACTCACCAGCTTTCACACAACCCTGGGTCAGACACACGCCCTCAGGGGGCGTGTCCGGGCGAGGCCTGTGTGGAAGGGGGGCTGACCACGGCTGCCTTGCCCCGGCAGGACAGTGTAAGGGCCGTGACCCCTGCCCCCGGGCCGCCCCTCCCCTTGACCCCTGACCTCTCCCTGGCCCTGGCTGGGGTCATAGTGGTGGGGTAGACACGGTCTGTCGAATCATCCTCTGCAAAATGATAATGACGATGATGATAATGTTGATAGTGATGATAAAGAAGATTGATACTACGTTGCTATCTCCCCATGGGAGCTTCGAATGTATCTAATGCCACTATTCCACAGAGGCTACGAATCCTACGAATGGCCAGGAATTGATAAACTCCGGGATTCCTTGTTAAATCGTAATAAGTTCCTGAAGTTCGTAACTGATTCACATTTGTTCTTAGTCAGTTCTTGCAATTCTTGAGCATTCTGAAATTCGGGGCAAAAGTTTTGTGCTGTTCAAAATTTTGGCCACGAACTCCCGAATAAAAAAAATCTTAGTCAATTCTCAACAAAATCGTAGCGATTTCTCATGTATCGTAACTGAGTCCTAATCGATTCGTTGGCATTCCTATGTATTCTTAACTCATTCTGGGAATCGTGAAGCGGTGTCTTGACAACGAATCGGCTACGAATCTGTCAAGAATGCCACGAATGCACGCCGAAGCATCAAAGAAACAATTAAGAACTGTCTACGAATTTACGACAGGGTAAGAATCAGGTACGAATTTGCAGCAATGTCCATGAACCATGTAACCGCACTATTTCAGGCCGTTGTTCCAGAGTGCCCAGGAAGCATCTGAATCTGTTGGCCAATATTCCGAAAGCATTCTCCACCACATGTCTGCCCCTGGAAATTCTGTAGTTGGCCACCGTCATCTCATTGTCCAGACCCCTCCTGCCATAGGGTTTCATGAGAAAAGTTCCGAGGGGAAGCGTCATCTCCCAGAATGAAGTAGGGTATGTCTCTGTCATCGTAGGGCATAGGACCACTGTCAGAAAGTTTATGGTGTTGTCGTCGATGCACTCCACCAGTTCTGAAGCACCAAACAGTTGTCCATCGGACTGATGACCTTCTCCACCAGTGTCTATCCAGATGAACTTGTAGTCTGCATCCACTAAGGCAAGAAGGACCACAGAGAAGAAGCCTTTATAATTGTAGAAGACACTGCCTGAATTATGTGGCTTCCTGAGAGCAATATGCTTGCCATCCAAGGCCCCCAGGCCATGAGGAACATTCACCGTCTTGGAACTGGCTGGGCAATGGCCTTCCAGTCCTCCTGGGTCCGTGGCAGTGGCATGACTTCATCCTTCAGTTCCTGTATGATGGCCTGACAGACTTCCTGCACACTGCCTACCACAGTGCTGTAGCCACATCTGAAGTCATACTGAAGGGTATGGTACCGGTCTCCTGTAGCCAGATGCCTCAGATCATGGCCAGCTTCATTCCGGCATCAAGGGCTGGTCTCATGTGGGTATCTTTCCTCTGGATTATTGGTGGGCCGATCCTGTTGAGTAACTCATCGAACAGGTGGGGTGGCATTTTCACATAGTTGGCAAAGGCATTCTCATCTTCCACCCTCAGCTCCTGCATCAGTCTGCTATAGTACCCATACTCTAGTCTTCTCGCTGGTGTCAGCCATGGTCTGACCCACCACCTGGGGCCCTTCTCCTTCTTTCCGAACCAGTCTTCTTCTACTCATCACCAGCTGCTGTTCATGCCCCAGTTCCAGGGCCAGAGCAATAGCTGCTCTACGTTGGCAATCCATTTTGGAACTGATGCCCCAGCAGAGATGAGGGCTTTTTATACTGTATTGAGGGAAACTTTCACGAATTTTCAAGAACAGTCACGATCTAAATTATAACCGTACCAGATTCGTGATGCCTTCGGAAGATTCGTAGCTCATTCTTGACTGAATCTTAACATTCCTTAAGTATTCCTAAGCGATTCTTCCAAATCGTAGTTATTTCTGGGCAATCTTCATATGGTTCCCGCTGATTTGAGCAGAACCCCACGAATATTCCTA
>CM031599.1:28910902-28913402 GCA_018398815.1 Conus ventricosus | reverse complement strand
GGGGGGGGGCCCCCCCCCCCCCCTTTTTTAAAAAAAGGGGGGGGGCCCCCCCCCCCCCCCCCCCCCCCCCCCCCCCCCCCCCCCCCCCCCCCCCCCCCCCCCCCCCCCCCCCCCCCCCCCCCCCCCCCCCCCCCCCCCCCCCCCCCCCCCCCCCCCCCCCCCCCCGAAAGGGGGCCCCAAGGAAAAAAGGGGGGGGGGAAAACTTTTCCCCCACCCCCCCCCCCCCCCCCCCCCGGGGGGGGGGGGGGGGAAAAAGGGGGGGAAGGGGTTTTGGGCAAACCCCCTTTTCCCCCGGGGCCCCCCCCCCCCCCCCCCCCAAAACACAAGGAGAAAAGAAGGAAAGGGGGGCCCCCACCCCCAGGTTTTTTTCCCCCCCCCCCCCCCAAAACCCCCCCCGGGGGAAAAAAAACCCCCCTTTTAAAAAAAGGGGGGGGGGGGTTTTTTTGGGTTGGGGGTTTTTTCCCCACCCCCCGGGGGGGGTGTTGTTGGGGGGGGGGGGGGGGGGGGGTTTTGGGGGGTTTTGGGTGGTGTGGGGGGGGGGGGGGGGGGGAAAAAAGGGGGTGGGGGATGGTGGTGTGGGGGGGGGGGGGGGGGGGTGGGGGGTGGGGGGGTTGAAGGAAAAAAGGAAAAGGGGGGGAGGGAGGGGAAAAGGGGGGAGGGGGGGGGGGGGGGGGGGGGGGGGGGGGGGGGGGCAGTTTGGGGGGATAAAGATTTAAAACCGGGAAAGGTGTTTGGGTTTGGGGGGGGGGGGGGGGTTTGAACAACCCCTTTTTTAAAAACCCCCCCCCCCAAATCCCTAAAAAATTTTATTTAGTCCGACAAACAAATTTCCTTTAAACTCCAAACACCAATTTCCAAAGGGGGGCAAAACAAAAGGGTTTTGGGAAAAGGGAAATTTACAGGGGGGGGCGGCCCCCCAAGAGCCCGGGATCCATGGGTGACATTTGCATGTTATTGCGCCGGACTACAGCACAGAGATGAGAGAGAGAGAGGAGAGAGCAAACTCCAAGACAGAGAGACGGCGAGAATTAGGACCTTCCTTCCGTGGCTAACACGACTTGACGAAGTTGGCCGAAAGACGACGCCACACGGAAAAAGAAGGCAAGGTGTTGGTTTTCACCCACTTTCCCACCAGTGTTGTCCCCCCCCCCCCCCCCCCACACACACACACGGAGAGAGAAGGCAAGGTGTTGGTTTTCACCCACTTTCCACCAGTGTTGTCCCCCTCCCCCCCCCCCCCCCCCAACACACACGGAGAGAGAAGGCAAGGTGTTGGTTTTCACCCACTTTCCCACCAGTGTTGTCCCCCCTCCCCCAGGCACGTGGACTTAGGGAATGGGTTGGATGGTGTGTGTGTGTGTGTGTGTGTGTGTGTGTGTGTGTGTGGCGCGCGCACGCGCGTGCGTGCGTGTGTGTGTGTGTGTGTGTGGGGGGGGAGCATGGTGTGTGTGTGTGTGTGTGTGTGTGTGGTGTGTGTGTGTGAGAGAGAGAGAGAGAGAGAGAGAGAGAGAGAGAGGAGTGAGTGAGTGAGTGAGTGTGTGTGTGTGGGGGGGGGGGGGGGGGAAGAGGTGGGGGAATGGGGCGAGGGTGAGAGGAAAGAAAGAAGAGGGACGTGTGAGGCGAGCGAGAGGGGTGAGGATGGGGGGGGGGGGGGGGGGGGAGGGCGCTGGTTGACAGCTTTGGGATTCGGACTTCAGATACCACGTAGTGTCAAAACTCGTGTGAAAGCGTGTATGGGTTGGGAAGTGAGTTTTGTGAGTACATGAACATACCCATTCCCACCCCTCCCTCCCATCCTCCACTACACACACATCATCTTAGTCCGACAAAGCAAAAGGGTTTCCGATGTAATGCGTCGAAAATCACCAGATTTGCAAAGGCAGTACATCAATCAAAAGAAAGTTGAATAAGGTAAATTCACCATGGAGCGTGCGCGCACACACACGCACGCGCGCGCACTCACACTGACTGACTGAAAGTAGTTCACCTGTGATTAACATATATCTATATCCACGCTGTACGCTATATACACATAGTGTATCACCATATTCACACAATATCCCAAATTATGTCACTATAATCATACGAAACCATGTTTAGTGTACATAAATATCCAGTATACACCGCATTGCTATATCCACCATACACAACATACACAATGCCCACACTGTGTCACTACATGCCACTAATTCCCAGTTGACAACAGGTGTCTGTCAGCTAGGTGGTCAAGATACCCCCCACAAGCTGACCTGGCCTTTCGGTACCAGACCATCCAGGAGGTGGAGGTTCGAACCCGGCTTCTGCTGTCGGCTTTTTGTTTTCTCCCCGCCTTGCCGGGGTTCGAACCCCCACCTCCTGGATGGTCGGGTACCGAAAGGCCAGGTCAATGTGTGGCGCGCTAAATATACTAAACGACTATACTCACGCACAGCCACATCAGACCAATATACACTATATCCACGAAATACCATGTAAAACTTTACCTCCATCATATACCACA
>CM031599.1:28890902-28905902 GCA_018398815.1 Conus ventricosus | reverse complement strand
TCCGCGGTCACTGAGGAGAAACAACAAGTTTCGAAATATCGGTATATGACCAGGAGTTATATGTTAGTGAGTTTCCTCCCTATTGGAGGATGTCTCCCCCTTGGAGACTATAAGCTTGCTGAAGGCTCATTTTGAGAAACATTTATTTTATTTTATTTTTTTCACCCACTCAAGCACATACTGTTAGTTAGGCAGAATCATTTACCACTGCAGATATGATGCTTATCTCCCCCTATTTCTCAATCTAAGACATAAGAGCAAGCTTTGTTTATAATTCTATATATATATATATATATATATATATATATATGAGAGAGAGCGCGTGCGTGCGTGTGTGTGTGTGTGAGAGAACAGATAAATGTCTGTTCTACCCCACTTGCTCCTCCACCAAGTTTTTGGGCGAAAGTGGCCTAAAAGCGGCATTTATTAGTTCTCTGGCAAGTAAGACTTCAATAACCAAAAAATAACGATTATCTACAAACAACCATACTGTGTAAGACTTCAATAACCAAAAATAACTGCCCTACAAACAAACATATTGTGTAGGATTGTCTGTTTTCAATACTAATTTACTAAAGTTTTCATAGAGTAACGTAGGGGAAGTTTTCATAGAGTAACGTAGGGGAAAGTAGCCGTGGCTGAACACGACCCATAGAGTAACGTAGGGAAAAGCAGCTGTGGCTGAACGCGCCCATATACACGGTGGCGTACTAGGCTATCCAATTACTTCGCGGTGTGTTAATTACAGCGTGGTGGTGTCAGCAGAGAGAGAGGCGCAACCAAAGCCCGTTAAGGTCAAGTTGCCCTCAGAACAACGTGTAGTGAAGGATTGCTTGTGGTTTAAATAATATTTCTATTTTGACACGGAGGAGAAGCTAGTCTTGGAGCCATAGACACACACACACACACACACACACACACACACACACACTATTTATTAGTTCTCTGCATGTCTTCCACCGAAAGCCGGGTTTGACAAAGTGTTTCTTTCTGCTTTACAGTCATCTATAATAAATAGTGTTTGCGTTTTAAGTTGCCGGTCGCTCGGCCTGCTGACAAACTGTGAGGCCAAAAATCAATACTGCCGCACCTCCTCCCTACCCCACTCCTTCCCGCCCAGCCTGCTCGATTACAACATATTACATCAGCCTTCTAGAATCTGCTTTGCCATCAACACTGCCGCGTGATGGCGCTGTTACAGCCCGGCCAATCAGCGGGGGCTCACATGACTAGGTTAACCCACACATTCTTCCACTGACTGCCGGACAAGCATGACGTGTTTACTGTGCTGTGATTTTACATTTGACAGCGGGCTGAGCGGAGAGAGAAACTTGTGTGTGTGTTAAAAACATGGCGAGTCAGGAAGTGGTGTTTCAATGCCTTCTACTAGTGCTGGAAGTGACACTAATATTACTCAAGAAATGGATGAAACCATGGTGGAAAGCATGGAATTAGCTACAACTTTCCAACAAGCTCAAAATCTCCCATTACCACCGCCAACACCAACGGAATTGTGGACTGAAGAAGAAATGTTTATTTTTGCAAGAGAATCAAGACTACTTTAAAAAATGAACAGAAATAATTGAAAAGATTAAAAGGGAAGTACCCCAGGATTTGCCACAGAAGCCTAAAAGAAAGCTTGAGCAATTGTTAAAAGAAAAGAAGAGACAAAAAAAGGAGAACAGATCTTTCAACGCCGCAAGAATTACATGCCTATCTTATGGCAAATCACGCTGACGTTCAATCAGCTATTTCAGAGAAGCTTTTACTGATTACATATTTTCCGAAACAGCAAAAGAAGCTGAAATTGTAGAAAGACTACAAAAAGGGATGAGAAATTTGAGGAGGCAAGATGCACGTCCTTGTTAATTTACATTCAGTTTGGTTACTTTTTGAATTTGTGTAAACAATGGCAGGAAAATGAAAGGAAAGAAGGGAGAACAAAGGAAACTTGGGCTGTTTGGTTGAAAGCATAAACTGGGTATTCTGATGTACACGTACGAAAATTACGTGCTGTTGCAAGTGTTCTTTTGGATATCCAGGTTTTATGCTGTAGGCCTTCCCTTTCGTTTCATTTTTAGCAAGCTGAATGAAATTAAAACCATGCTGCAAGTGCCGGAATTTGCACAGTACTGGAAACAAAATCCGCACATAGCAATGACAAGCGAGCTCCAGCAATCCCCGTAATCGTTAACGGCGGAAGGCAAGACCTTAGTACATCTACCAGTATGGAGAGGAGTAGTGTGTGGCCGGCCACTATCTCATATAAATGCTCCAAATATACAATGACGGATGTACTACTACTGGCGATTAGAGCCGCCATAAAAGCTTGGCTACAGCAGTAATTGCTGTAACTCTGCCAAAGCCAGTTGCAAGCCTGGTTGAGAAAAGAGGAGCACAGCAAACTAGGCTAAGTGATCATATGTGGTTGGACGTCATGCTTCGTCGTTCACGCGCGTGAACGGTGGCCTACTTGCTGGACTCCTGCCCCACAAAGCCCCGGACAGTTTTCTAAAAATAGTTCTTACCTCACCTGCTTTGACGTCATGCTTTGTCGTTCACGCGCAGCGTGAACGGTGGCCTACTTGCTGGACTCCTGCCCCACAAAGCCCGCGACAGTTTTCTAAAAATAGTTCTTACCTCACTGCTTTGACGTCATGCTTCGCCGTTCACGCGCGTGAACGTGGCCTACTGCTGGACTCCTGCCCCGTGCCTTTTGCTGTTGTGGTTGGCTGCTTCAACGTCCGGCTTCTACGTCCTGTTACAAACTTTTAGGCTGCCTTTTGGCGGGTGTACTTTATACAATTGTCTTGTTTTATTCAATCAGGCTTTTGTTAAATGCACTTGTGGCTGCTTTGAACTTGCAACAAAAGAGCCAATGCATCACAAAAACGCAAGCACTGTCTTGCACCAAGTGGTGTTACACATGACAAATAATAAAGCTCTGTGTACACCACACACACTCCACCCCCAAGTTACCCCAAGTTCTTAATTAAGTTTTTAATTAAGTCACCCCAAGTTCTTAATTAAGTTTTTAATTAAGTTACTTCAAGTTCTTAATAAGTTCTTGATTAAGTTTTTAATTAAGTTCTTGATTAAGTTACCTCAAGATTGTAATTAATCGTCCTTTAAGTACAACCAAGTTCTTATTCAAGTTATCTTATAATTATCAAAAAAATACAATCTATGTTTTTATTTTAAATAGTAAATGTCTAATATAGTACACACACGCCTAAAAACGCTCATCACTGAGAATATCTTGCTCGGCGTTCTCTGCGCGAGATCGGTCAGCATAGATCTTAATGAAGTTCTTACATCCTAAGCAACCGCATTGATTACAATTCTGGTCTATGGAAATGTCTTTTATAGACTCCATGTCTTTATTTATTGACTTCATCATTTTATAATACGCCATGATCTATTTTTATTAAAAAAATTTAAAATTAAGTTCTTAAAATATTATTCATCTGAAATGGATCAAATGATCTTTTGTGTTGACGGTTCTGGCGTGCTGTTGCCTTCTGTATTTAGCGGTTCAGATTTTTTTGATTGCTTTTGTTTCTGCTGCCATTGTGTATATATTTTATAACCGTAATAACTGCCCCCCACAGCAGCAAGGGCGCCAAAAATGGCAACAGTTTTAAGTTCAATATCCATGAAGACTTTGGTGCTGTAGGCCTTGAATCACATGGAGTTTTTATAGCTGGCATTGAATCAACTTGTTCTGGCGTTGGCGGTGTTATGTTTTCATTATGAGTTATATTCTGTAACATTAATTTTTTTTGTCTGTTCCACTCTGCTAATTTTCTTCTGCTTTAACACGCCCAGGATGCTTTTCACTGGTCTCCACCAGATTCAGTGTTTTCTGCTGATTTTCTGGCTTGGTTACTTTCTCCACCTGATTCAGTGTTTTCTGATTCTGCTGATTTTCTGGCTCGGTCATTTTGAAGGGAAATAAAATCTATATGATTAAAAGTTATTAATCCCATGATTAATGGCGATAACAATGTTCCAAATCTATAGTATAAATCACATCCTAGAGACTCTAATGACTTTGTTAAAACTGGATCTTGCGTTAAATCATACGTAAGATCTTGTTCAGAATCAATGGAGCAAATCTACTGACTAGTTTAGTGTACAAACTAAAGAACCGTTTGCCCCACACTTTTCACCATTCTAGACCCCAGCTGCGCTTCATACCTGTTATGATACTTTAAAATGTCTTGCGGCGACATCTGTTGAATCTGTTCTATGCTGAATTCAGTTTCCGAGGAACTGTTTTGTTTTTCCACATGCTGCCAAAGAATACAGCCTCTCCTTTTTGGGCATAATAGCTTGGTCATCAACTTGGTCATTCATAAGTTCAGGAAGGTTTAGGCTAGCTTGTAGCTGTAGTAGATCATCGCTGTTCATGTTTTTTATTAATTATAATTATTTTATTTTCTAAAAATGAGCACCGAAAAAACTGTTGCTAACCTTGTATACCATTCTGCTGTTATTGGAGGTCTAAGTGTAGGATACTCAATGCTTGGTAAAAAGCTTGTTAAGAATTAAACCAGCAGATCTTGGCAAACTAGACTTTGAGGATTCAGCAAAGCTAATTGCTATCATTGCAGCTTCGTTTGCCACGAAAGATTTTCTAGTCAAGCAAGGAATAATTCCAGACAGTATAAATATGTAAATAAAAAATACATTTATAAAAAATGGCTTCACTTGTAATGATGATAGGCGGCGCTGTGGTTAATGCGCTCGCTTTTAGTGGAAGTAATTACGCATTTAGTAAACTGCGAGATGAAGGCGAGAGAAAAAGACATAACAAGACGTGTGAGCAACTAGCTGCAGCACAAGATCGCTATGAAAAGCAGAGAATTGAGCAGTTAGATTTTATTAAAACACACTGAAAAAACAGGGGCATGCAGCTTACACATTTAAAGATGTTGATCAAGCAATAAAACAATATTATCTTGTAACAGCAAACCAATCGAGACATTGCCCCCACCAAAATTCAGTGACTTTTATCAACCATCATAAAAACAAAAGATGCAAGAAATTGGGTTATTGTCTTTGGTATGACCGTTGTGTATTTTGTTGCACATAATATTGGCTGAGTAAAAAATGAACAAAATCTATTATTCGCCAAAAGGATATTGGAAGGGAATAACAGCAATTAAAAAGCTAAGCCAAGCAGCGGGAGTCATGAACAAACAGCAAAAGAATGGTTATCTAAACAAGCGATTTGGCAAATTTTTTACCAGCGCCTAGACGAATACAGAGACCACACTTTGTCAATACAACTCCAAACGACACCCATCAAATGGATCTTCTATATTTACCCTCTGATACGATTAGACGAAAAAGATTTAAGTACCCACTCACAGTCATTGACATAGCTTCAAGATACAAAGATGCGGAACCATTAACACAAAAGAGTGCTTCTGCTGTTGCTGTTGCCATACAACTGATATATCAACGAGGCCCTTTAACTTATCCTCGCATGATTCAAGTCGATGATGGAAAAGAATTTAAAGGGCAAGTGAATCAATTATTGTTGAAACATAGAGTTACCATCAAAAGAGGCATTCCAGGAGTTCACAGATCACAGGCTTTAGTTGAAACTTTAACAAACAGTTAGCCGAAAGACTTTCTCCTACCAGTATCACAGAGAGCTGATTGACAATTCTCGCAACACAGAATGGGTTATGAAGACTGCCCTCAGTTTTGCGCGCAATGAATAATGAAGAATTTAAAGGGTTAAAACCAGTACAAGCAATCAAAAAAACAACATAGATGTTGCTGAAGACTCCAGTACACCCAGCAAACTATTACCGTTTGGTTTAAAAGTAAGGTACCTTTATTTACCGGAGAGAAGCAGAAGGGGACACTCGCATCAGGCAACCGATCCAGTTTGGAGTGTTGACCCGTATGAAATAAAAAGAATTGTAAAGATGAATCCGCCGTGTATTATTTACGAGAAACTGACACAACAAAACAACCAGCTCCTCAAAGATCTTTTGCGAAGGAAGAACTGCAGATAATTCCGCCAGACACAGTTCCGCTTTAATTAATTTACGTAAACATATTTTGGTTTAAAATGGAAGGCCAGAAGGAAGCGCAGAATGAAACAAGAATGGTAAAGGAAGAGACCTTGAAAATGATACGGGAATCATTTCATGCGTGTAATGCTATTAAGGAAACATTTTCGGGATTAATCAATGCATGCTAAATCATCCAGATCACCTACAACTTAAACCCCCAAATTGGGAAAAGAATATCTTGAAATAATAAAAAAAATTCGAACGCGTCAAGCAAACATGAGAAAAGATTTAAATGAATTGGATGAAGCTATGATTGATCTTATAATAAAAGTTGATGAAAAATATAACCCCTTGTTTATGCGGTCCTCCAGTGCCCGATTGCATATGAAAACTCTGGATTAACAAACACACGTTTTGTGTTTGTTCTATCTAACGACTTCTTTGTTACAACTGTTGTGTTGATCTCATGTAGATTAGATCGTAGTTTTAGTTGTCATGATGAAAGTCTTATTGCCAAACAATGCTTCTTTGTAGTTGTCATGTGATATGTTTGACTGCACAACACTGCGAGATATTCCCTTTGCTTTCTTAATGATTTTCTCCTGGCTCGAAATACTGTACATTTTTTACCTTAAACCAACAAACTCCTTGATCACCTTTCCAGATAATTCATCCTTCATCTTTCCTAAAACCTTCTTATTAGTAATTGAATGCAAAGGCGAATCTTTAGGGTAATCAGATGTATCATACCATCCCGCATGCCCTTTAGCTACTTCTATTTCCATGTCTTTATAGATATCTTCAGTAGGGATATCTATAACAAAACTATCTGTATCTGTGTAAAGTACTCTGGACTCAGGATACGAGGGCTTAAAGTAGTCATAAAGAAACTCTAACATCAAAAGCTTTGATAATTCTAAAACAGTAAACCCAATAAATACAGGTTTGTCTAATTTGACTTTCTTTTTTTTCATCATTATACCAAAAAGCTGATCATGAAATCTTCTGAAGTCCTGATAATTAGGTTTAGAAGTCAGCTTAATTGCTTCGTTCTCTCTGGTGACCAATCTGACATCTTTGCGCTTGTGGGGATTCTCCATAGTCTTTCCGAAACAGCTGTTGTTCATCAGCTTGAAAAAGTCTTTTTCTGAAGCATCTGTGGATTTAGTTCTAAGATCAGTGTTCTTCATGATGTATGGTTTCATGAACTGTTCTTGATCAAAAGCAATTATGCGATGAACTGCTGTCAACTTCAAACCATGTCTTAAATAAAATTGTAGAAGTCTGTAATGACAGACATAATTTTTTTGCCGCGAAGATTAGGCACAAGTTTAGGCGGTTCTCTTGGATCCATCTTTAGACTTTCTGCTGCTAATGGATAGTCATTATGCAGGTCATGGAGTTCCTGAGGATATTCTAAGTCAACTTCTAGAATGAAACCACGCTGTTGATCAGGCGTTAAACTGCCCAACCACTTTAATGCCTTTTGAATATTATTCGGATCGCCGCCTGTGTACATTTTAAAGTTACGTAATGGAAGTGATTGCGCCATTGCCCAACCATACAGATTGTTTGCATCTAAATACATAAGATAGTTAGACCTTTTACTTGGATCATAATCATCTAGGTATTTGTTGTTTGCTTTACAGTAATGGTGCGACGCCATACTAATTCCCCCACGCAATCCGTTTTCAATCATTTGAATCATTGGTAGGTCAGACAATAAATCAATCTGTATTCCTGTAAACTTTAAGAAAGCGTCCCAACTCATCCCGGGCGCAGAAATGTAATGCGCAGGATCCAGGCTATAATGTTTCATGCAGGTCTTTCTATAATTTTCAAAGACGTCCGCCAACAAACAAACGTCAGCCCTCAAGTAGGAGTCATGATAGTCTCCCATCGTTTTACACTCTAACTTTTGCCACGCATCTTGAGCATGCTGGTAATCAGAATCACTGATGTCCTTTCCTCTAAGACTAGAAAAGAACGCGCCTTTAGGAGGAAGGGTGGCGTCGTCAAACCTTTCCCAACTGTGCATGTACTCATAAGGTTAAACCTGCCCTTTCTAACGAGTGTTGGGTCAAAATATTCCTTCCGTTAATGACAGGAACTTTTAAGGACATAGCCAGTGACCTCTAATGAACCCATCATGTGTTGCATTGAGTCATAAAAAGACATGTTTATTTAGATTTAAAGTAAAAGCCCAGAACGTTCTGATGACTGTGCTAGGCATGACACCCTGAAGGCAATCGTCCACTGCTTTCATTAATAAGATGAGAGTCCCGTAACCTCGCAAGTTTTATGAAAGAGATGGTCCGCTTCCATTCTTAGGATCAAACTTTAGTTGAAGATTGCAATTTACGGTGCGCTGCTCCTCTGAACTTTCCGCTAATTTGATCATGGGCTCTGCACGTTGGATTCTCGGCGTCTGATGAGAGGCCTAAACCGCAAAATCCAACAGTGAGTGGCTGAGTCATACTGTTGTTGGTCTTCAGACGTCACATGATTCAGATAAATTCAGATTATAGAACAAATCATTACGCACTGCGGCATGCGTCTAAGAAGTACTCTGCGTGCATGAAGGCCCTCTATACCATTTTTGCTTTGAATGAGCGCCATCCGACTGACAAATAATGAAGGCAAATGAACATATCGTATGATTACTCATTCAGAACTGTTTTTTCGAAGTTTTTGGTGGCGCTGCCCGTCATAAGGAACAAGAGTGATTCAAAGTCTGCCGATAAACAACATATGGGAGGAATGTTGCATCCGTTTCACTGTTCTTAAAACTACTTTAGATCCGGTGGGCCGTAATTAGTTCGTATTACAGTCAACTGGGTTAATACAATGTTTTATATGTTCACACGCGGCATGCACAGATTGAATTCATGTTAAACATTTTCTGCAAATTCTTGTTTGTTTAGGTTTTTTGAAAGTATGCGCCAATAATCTGCTCATTGTTTCGATCAATGTGTAATGTGGTACGCCGCTGGTGAAAGCATCAGCAGTAAGTCAACATGATTTTTTGCTGGATCACCTATTGTTGGGCTGTTCTTGGACACTTTAAATTAGGCAGTAGATTTTTCCCATCCCATGTGTAGACATTAAACAGTTAATTGGTGTTGGTTGGGTGCTCAAACTGAATCAATATGGTCTACACTAACGGAAAGGTATTCCACTAAAGTTAGATCATTGCTGTAAGGTTCATAGTTTATTCACTCTCTCTGCGTGTTTCCGACATGATGCAGCAGGGGGGGGGGGGGGGGGGGGGGGGCTTGCAAGAAACACCCCACATGAAACATTTGTCGTCTGAATTCTTTATGTTTAAAACTGCTCTCTTAAACCAACTCTCGAGTACGGAAATGTAAGCCTTGCCTTACAAATCGGTGCATACTTAGCCGGTTTTAATCTAATCTCTAAGACTTTTTTCTTCGCCCTCTGACCAACACAGAGCCTCTCATTTTAGCTTCTTCAGCGGCAGCAGTCAAGAACTGTGTAGCAGTTTCGTATGCCCTACCGGGTGTTAAGTCATTATGAGAAAGATAGTCTGCTGTTAGTTATGAGACCGCAGACTTCTAGATTTCTTCATTTATTGTTATATATCGATTAAACACTATCATTACTTTAACTGGCGGGTCATTGTTAGTTTTACTTGAACTTGAGAAATTGCATGTACAATTAACGCTTGCCCGCACGTTTCTGATTAATAACTTCCTACATCATATCACATTCAAGTGCTCTTGACAAACGCTCTTTCTCGAGCATTCCATCAAACAAGTCATCTGGGCCTTCCATATATCGTAGCCAATGCTGTCTTTCTTTCTAAGCCAACATATTTATTTAAAATAAAAAAACATACAACGGCCTTAATCAGAATCAATAAACAACGGTCTTTCTTGTGCTTTGGACTCATAAACTAAAGTATAAACACCCTCGAGTTGTTACTGTGAGCTGTTTAGAAACAGGAGTTTAATGTCTCGTTACTTTTTTTTTATAGTCTTTTGTTTTTTAATTTTAAGCATATCCCTTTTTATCTGCTTCGGGTCTGGCTGTGAGGAAAACCTTGTCCTCGCCTTTCTGTGAAGATCAAACTTTTGTCTTTTGTAGTCACAAAATCGGCCTGTAACCGATTTAAATTCTTCATCGTGATGTTTGAGTCAACCAAGCGCTTTATTAAGTCATTTAACGAACTAAGTTTAGCCGTTAGTAGTTGAACCATAGCTGTGTGCTTATGAGTTTTAGTTTTTAATTTTTTGCCAGCCCGCCGCATTACAGCTAATGAACACAGGCCGAGAGCTAAAGACAAACCCCTAGAGTAAAGCCTGCGGGTGCGCCTATGCCCGTTGCTAAGGAGACAACAACTCGTTCCAGCGATAAGCCTTATTGTCGATGCCCCAGTATTAACATAAGTAACAGCATTAAAGGCAGCAGAAACCTTCGTTTGGTTTTGCTGTATTTTTGAAAGGTCCTGCTCTAGTTTTTGTTGCTGTTGTGTAAATATTGGTTATACTGAAGGTGTGGAGGGGGGGGGGCCAGGGTTTTCTTACTATCTCTTCTCTTAGGCGGCGCTGTAGGCCACATTTTGGATAAACCTAACAGACCATGCTTTTTTTAAAATAATAATTTAGTATTGTATAACTTTTAATCTGTTTATCTGCAATATTTCACTGGGCTGCTATCGAGATATTAAAAACAAATGTACATTAGCGTTTTATCGGCTTCTTCATCTTTAGCAATTTGAATGTTATTACGTCTCTCACAGTTTCTCGCCGCTTCCATGCAACTGATTATCCTCTGTTGAACCTTAGGTCAATCCAAAACCGTATTTCGTTTGTTAAATAATCATCAAGCCTAAACATTGTGATGATGTAAATCTTTAGACACAAGGTCAACTGATTGGATTTCTACACCTCCCGCCCTCCAAACAGTTTCTTATTTTCATCAAAAATGCTGATTAAGTTTAAGCCCGCTAGCGTAGATTGGTTAAGGACTACCCTCAATCGAACATTGTACTCTCGTTATTTTTAGGATTAAAAAACTTTTTTCAACTTCCCTTGTGAACGGTTCTTCATCTTCGCACAGCAAATAAAATACTTTTAACGATCTTGCTGCGACACTAAAACTAAAATTCCCATATAGGACCTGCCCTGCTTCTGGGATATGTTGTATGATGAATCACTCTTTCCGTAATATATGCTAATTTTGACTTATTTGTTGGCATCAACAGCCTGCTAATGAGGTTGCTTAACAACGTCAACTCTAACGAGATGTCAGAAATGCTGTACTGGCTTCGTGTCTGATGATTTGATAACGCGTTGTATTCATTAAAAGTTAGTTCATAATGGACAATCTGTCTTTTAATGCTTCCTTGAAAGTACGGTGCATTCGCTTTAAACAACTCAAAATCTAAGGGAATGAAAAGCGATTTCCATACCAAAATTTACGGCTACATACTTTTTGCCGTCTTAATAGCTGCCGGCGCCTATATCTATGTTTTTAGTGCTTCTTCATTTTCGATTCCTTGAAACGCAAGATCAGCCTTTCTTCACCGTTAGCCATAGATCAGAATAGGTTAAAAATATGTCTGCATTGTGTAAAGAAAATATTTCTTGCCCCTCAAGTTTATAGAAATTTCGTAAAATGATTGCCCGTCCCAGATTCCTGGACAACTGACCCTTTTTGTCTGTTTGTTGAAGCGAGTTCTATTTTAAAGTTAAGACGCGCAGAGCCGTGGCACAATCACTTCCTCCGCTCCTAGGTCCGGAAATTTGACAGTAAGAATTGAGTCCGCATCAATAGTAGAGGGATTAGATTGGAACATAATATTCCGCTATTTCCCTTCACCGTCAAAGGGCTCTTCAGTCTTCTATCGGTCAAGAATCGAGGCCATATGCTTGTGAACATTTTTTTATATAACAAAATAAAAAAGTTAATTATTAAAAGAATCATGGGCAGGCATTGAAGATGAAATTATGATGGTTGTTAGATCCTGGAGACGACAGAAAGTGAAATGACTCCTTTGGTACAACATCGCTCGGGGCTCTCTTTGCGGGGCGTGAATTAACAGAAGTAAGGTAGATCATTATACCAAAGTTTAGGGCCAAGAACCTCCCGAATTTATAAGACCCTAATGTTTTTGAAGTAAAAGATACCATTTGTTTGTGAGGAGCGACCACGGACAACTGTTCAGCTTACATCTAAACCAGACTCATCAAAGTTTAAAAAAGAGTACATTAGACAAAGGCTCAGGTGACGATCAAATCGCCTTGGTATTACTAACCAAAATTAGATAAGATGCAGTTGCTAAACTTCAAAACACAACGGCATGGAACTTCCGAACAGATAACCAAATGCAAACATGGAAACTTAAAGAATTAATCAATCGGCAGCAGACGAATTAAATAAATGCAATAGAGGCAGAAACCAGTTTTTCAGAAGAGAACAGCATTAAAGGGGGGGGGAAAGACTATACACGACTCTCCGCTCCACCTATGGAGCGAGTAAATTGCGCGGCCCTTGATCATGCTTTAAGAAACATTAGAGGCCGAATTAACAAACAATTTTAGCTAAACTGGGTGAAATAGATGACCCATATCAAAAGGGAAAAAGAAAAAACGTCGTTGAGGCTGATGACGCCAACTTAGGGCCTGATATTAAAGAAAGAATAACCCAAAGACTAAAAGATCTTGAACAAGAGAGATCAGCAAGACTAGAAGTGTTGTCTACTAACCGAGAACAATTACGAACTCAAGTGAGCAGAATAAGAGAAACTATCCAAAGAATTTTATATGAAGACACGACACTAGCAGAACGAATCCGAACACTGTTTAGAGAGCAAGGAGTCACATTAGCAAGCGTTATAACAGCCTTAGGATTTGCAATAAGTACACTGGTGATGGCTATTACGGGTGGCGGTGGAGGTCAAAGCCCAGTGCCTCCATCGCCATCCCCTCCATCACCACCTGATAAATCATGGGTAAAAAAACAGCTTGATCATCTTGCGGGCTTATTAAAAAAATTAGCCAGTAAAGCCATGGACGCTTTACCAGGTATATTAGGGGGTATTGTTAGCTGGCTTTTGTCTACTGCAAGCAAAGTAGTTGGCTTTATGGCCGAGCACTTATGGGCATTAGTTCTCTTAATAGTTGGGTTAATTTTTAGTAAGATAAAGACCAAGTAATCCTAGGCCAGTTAATCCAAGAACAAGTGCTGTCTTTTCATATTCATGGTCATCGCGAACAGAGTCCGGGTCTTCAACGGCCTTTGGGCTTTGGCCACTGGGATTGGATGACTTATTCTTGGGGGTCATCTTGTTTTTTTACTGCTTGCAATATTACTGGCTCAGAATTTATTTCGTTTTTTCCGACCTTCTGTTCATTGCCTGCCACAAGGATTTCATTATTGTAGTTTATTATTGTGCCTATCTGGAGCCTGAGGTCAGAAGGCAGCATGTATAAACCAGTGCCAACAGCAAAGTCTACTTTCGATCTTGCGTATTGTAAAACATTTTGGTACCTTTTAATACTTGAAGGTAAATCAACTGTAGAATTAATGGCGTCCTCTAAATTTGCTAAGTATTGTTTTTGTGCGTCAAAGCCAGTAGAAGGATCGTTATGCTCGATCTCGTTTGTGCTTGCGAACCTAGCAAACACCAAACGTAAGTACGAATAGAGTCGTTTATTCGTTCTATTCCTGCTTTAGTTAGGCCCTTAGAAGTGTCTAAGATAAATGTTGACCATGCTGTTTTATGCTCTTGCTCTATGGACCCGAGGTGAACAGCTGTGCCTGAAGAGAAAGATGTGTAAGGAGGATTCCAGTCATAGTTATACTTTCTGTGCACGCCCCAAAAATAAGGGGTGCCTAGACCATGATTGCGGTCCAACTTTTGTCTAAAGTCTGTCTTAACATTAATATTGAATTCGTTACAGATCCTTTCAAAAGCCTTCATGTCTATTCTGTTGCTGAATGGATTAAACGGTTTGTCATTTGGTAATGGTGCTTGCAGTTCAGTCAAAATACGTCTGAAGGTGTAATAAAAATGAAATCTGTACACTGACCTCACCAAAGGATCAGGATGATTTAAGTGATCAGCATACGACACTCCACACCCAGTTGATGCACAAAACACAGCAAAGTTTAACTGGTTCTGATAAAACTGCATCGGATGACTGAACCACACTTTTGCGATGTAGTCTTTTTTAATAGGGGGGTTAAGATATCTGTTCAATGGAGTACTAACCTTTACTTGAAAGGCGTCAGACTGAGTCACAGCAATGTCAAGGTGTCAGTTGTTATATTTTTAAGATCGTAGTGCGGCCCAACAGAATATTTTGCATCAGTATATTTAAATGCACTCATTTTTATTTCGTTTAAAAAAATGTTTGTAACAATAACAACCCAAGACCGTCCTTCGTTTTTAGAACATGCTATTGATAACGAATGCGGAACCAGAACGGTCGCGCTCCATGAAATATTCTACAAAGTCGTATGGTTTAATATAAGCAAAGCCAAGGAGAATAATAAGGTTCTAAAAGTTGACAAAACAGGGGCCAAAGTTAGCCAGTTAACAATACCTGATGGTTATTACGGGTTTTGCTCACTAAAAGAAGCAATGAGTAACTTCGACATTACTCTCAAACTTAACAATGCAAATCTAAAAACAATGTTAACATTCAAGCCTGAAGAAGAAGGGCGTTACTATTTTGATAAAGAGCTAGCTAAAATGTTAGGCTTTGCAGCTAACAATCATAGATTTAGAGTTACTCCAAACAAAACTACTTATGAGGGAGAAAATCCGCTCGATCTTGCATTACATTCATTACTTATGTTCATTTGGACGAGCTGAGCACTGATGAAAACTTATATGATGGAAGGCCCTCAACTGTTTTAAGAGCTCTTCCATCAGGAAAAGCGCTATGCGATTATGAAATTATACATTCCCTAATTTAAGTTTAAAAGATATGAT
>CM031599.1:28869729-28890802 GCA_018398815.1 Conus ventricosus | reverse complement strand
CATACTCTTACTTGTCTACCCTGATCATTCCATTCTCTTCCAATCATTACTGTCATTACCCACACCCCCACATACGACTACCCCCACATAACTACTCTCATCACCGTGACCTCCCGATAAAATTGTTCATTTATTTATTTATTCATTTATATTTTTTATATTCTTTATTTACTTCTTGTATCTTATTTGATTTATTTACTCATTCATTTATTTATTATTATGATTTTTATTAATTTAATATTATTTTAAACTTATTTTTGTGTTATGGGTGCAGATGAATGAATGTACAGCATACGACTCCCCTTTTTGCTGGCGGCCATCTTGGAAATTGCTCAAATACACAAATTTTCCTTCTTTTTTTAAATAGACCTGTACCTGGTTATGTTCAGGCATGAAATTGTGCTTTTCAGTCAGATTTGGTGTTTGTAGCATTAAATAAACAATTTTGAAACATATATTCCAATTTTTATGTCGGCCATTTTGAAAAATGCCAAAAAAAACACGTTTTTACAAATTTTTCATGGTGGCTCTAAATCAGGTTTTGTTCAGGACATAAAACTGGCCATCTCTGCCAAATTTGGTGCTTGTTGCATGAAGTGCATGATTTTTCGACATAGAACCCCCGCTACCCGTTCTCTTTCTCTGATTAGATCTAACTGTAGTCATGTACGTACTTCTTTTTTGTTCTAAGAATCGGCCAACGGGTCACTTTGACGAAACATGTGACGTTTATTGATTCCGGTGGGCCTGGTAAAGATAAATCTATTTAGTTGTGTAATGTTGGTAACTTGTATTGCAAGTTAAGTAAAGCTGTTCCATTTGCTGGTGACTTGTGGCTTCAATTGCTTGTTACCCCATTTATGATACACTCATCGTTTTTGCATTGCATTGAGTTTGTCAATCTATATTTAAATGTTTCACATCTTTGTTCAATATTTCACATCTTTATGGACTTCTATTCTTCACCGTCGACGTTGCATTAAATGGTCTAGAAAAAAGGTTACATTTGTTGCAGTGATTGCGGAGAACACCATTTTTACGTATCTTTTAGCAATGGGAATAATTGCACTGAAAACTACTTTCATGAAACTTTAAATCTTGTTAATATTGAAAAAGTTGCCGCAAATATAAATCGCAGATCTGCGGCTTTTGCCGTGTGTGAAAAGTCTTCATTTGAGGAATAGCTTCAAAGGTCATAAAAATTTGTCATTCTACGCTTGGCTGTGCCAGCCTTTGTAACTGCTGAGCAATATCCATGTTAAGAGTTTCTCTCTCCCTCCCTCTCTCTCTCTCTCTCTGTTTATATACACACGCGCGCGCGCGCGCGCGCGCACTCACCCGAAGATAACTGGACTTGACGTATGACACATATGAGTCACAAAGTGTCACACTGATTCAACGTGGACCATTTTCTACCTACGTTAAACCAATCTGGCGCCTGGGAATTCAGTCACAAAATCATCGCTGTATGATGAGTTTAATATGAAATGTCATTTAGGAGCGGATTAAAATGGAAGGAGCGACTGGAAAGTATCCAGGGTGACCGCCCTTGATTCCATCTACCTGCCATGATATAGGGGATAAAAAAAAATCATGAAATGTCTTTGTGAGGAGACAAAAGAAATGAATAAAGTTAAAACGTTGGAGGTGGAGGCTAATATCACGGAATAGCTCAGTGGTAGAGCGCCGGACTCGTAATCATGGGGTTGCGGGTTCGAATCTCCGCCGAGCCGTTTCGGTACAGGGTATTTTTCCCTCGGAGTTAACATTGGTTAACAGCGCACTGCATCAGCAGATAAGACGTCGGAAGACCAAGCCAGGATTTAAACCACAGTGCCAAGGACATCCACGCTGTTGGTTCGGATGAGGAATTTGCACAGGCCCTCGATGCCAGGCGCCTGAAACTCAACCTGCCACGAGCAAACGAAACTGAAGATTGGGAGAAACTGGATGCAAAAATCGTCCAAAGACTCGATGCACTGATAGGGAAAAGCACCCTGGAACACAAACTAGCCACATATGGGGACATTGTGTATGCCACATGTAGAGACGCCTATGGAGTAAAACTACCCAAAGAGAAAACACCTCCAAAGAAATCCAGACGCCAAGAAAAGATGGACAAGATCAGAGTCCAAAAGAACAACCTCAAGAAGCAAATGAAGACCGCACTGCCAGCTGAAAAACAAGGCTTGGAAAAACTGTGGGAAGACCTGAAAGAAAAACACAGCGCCCTCAGCAAAGCGGAATCTGCGAGGAAGAGGAAGAGTAAAAAAGAAGAAGACACAAGAGCGCTTCTTCAGAGACCCCTTCCAGTTTGCCAGAACACTGTTTGAGCAGCCAAAATCTGGGACCCTAAGTGTGGACAAAGGAGTTCTTGAGCAGCATCTGAGGAAAACATACTCTGACTCACAGAGCAAAGCACCACTCGACATTCAAGGTCTGGTGTGGCCAACCAACCCTGAGGAACAGTTCAATGGCAAGCCTCCAACGTGGCGGAAATCAAGAAGGTGGTCGACAAAGCCAGAGCCAAATCATCACCAGGGCCAAACGGAATACCTTACCAGCTTTACAAGAAATGTCCCAAGGTGCTGGAGTGGCTCCACAGGCTGCTGCGATCGGCTTGGAGAAACCAGAAGATCAGCGGCCAGTGGATGACGGCAGATGGTGTGTACATCCCCAAAGAGCAAAACTCAAGTGACATCAGCCAGTTCAGCCAATATCACTACTAAACTCGAAGGGAAATCTTCTTCTCTGTCATGGCAGCAAGGCTGACCAAGTACCTGATGGAAAACAAGTACTTGGATGTGTCAGTCCAGAAAGGTGGCATCCCAGGCGTGGCTGGCTGTGTAGAACACGCCACAATGATCTGGGACGCAATCCAAAAAGCAAAAACAGAAAAGAGGACCTGGACGTAGTGTGGCTTGATCTGGCAAACGCATATGGATCTGTGCCCCATGAGATGATACAGTTGGCTCTTGAGATGTACCATGTGCCAAAGAACATCCGCGACATGCTCAAGAAGTACTTCAATGGCTTCTCAATGCGGTTCTCTACCAAGGAGTACACAACTGATTGGATCAACTTGGAAGTGGGCATTGCAATGGGCTGTGCAATTTCCCCGATACTGTTCGTGCTGGCAATGGAACTCATCTTGAAAGCAGCAACAAACAACGCGAGACAAACAGACCTCGGCGATGGATACAAGATGCCTCCTCTCAAGGCCTTCATGGATGACACTACAGTGATTTCATCCAGAGAAGACGAGACACGTCATGTGCTGGAGAGGCTGGACGACATAGTTGCCTCATCCAGAATGAAGTTCAAGCCAAAGAAATCACGGAGTCTCTCACTGAGAAAGGAAAAGTGGCCGAATCTGTGGTCTTCAGTGTTGCCAACCAGGCCATTCCAACAGTCACAGAAGAACCAGTCAAGAGCCTTGGAAGATGGTATGATGATACGCTGAAAGACACACAAAGAGCAAAAGAAACCAAGCAGATGGCGGAAGAAGGCTTGGAGACCATTGACCAGTGTGGGCTCCCTGGCAAATACAAGGTCTGGTGTCTGCAGTTCATGCTGATACCAAAGCTCCTATGGCCTCTGATGATATACGACATCTGCACCAGCACAGTGGAGGCAATGGAAGCCAAAATCAACAAGTTCACAAGGAAATGGCTTGGTGTCCCACCCTGTCTGACTGACATCGCGCTGTACTGTCGCCAAGCAAAGCTCAAACTACCACTGAAATCCATTCCTGGAGGAATACAAAGCAGGGAAGATCAGACTTCAAAGCATGCTGGAGGACTCAGGAGACAAGGTGGTAGAAGCAATCAAGCCCCAGCTAAAGACAGGCAGAAAATGGAAAGTTCAAGAGGCGATGGATTCTGCAAAAGAAAGTCTCAAGATCAGAGAAATAACAGGACAACACAGACCAACAGACAAGGACTGGGGGTGACCAAAACTGAATGGTGGTCAAAGGCCAAAGGAAAAGCCAAAAGAGACATGATGATTCAGGAGATGAGAAAAGAAGAAGACCAAAAAAGACTCCAAAAAGCAGTCCAGCAGAGCCAGCAAGGGCAATGGACAACGTGGGAGAATGCACTCCAAAGAAGTCTAACTTGGAATGACATTTGGCACATGGCCCCTCTCAGGATCAGCTTCATTCTCAGATCTGCATATGACCTTCTGCCCTCAAATGCAAACCTGGTGAAGTGGGGGAAAACAGACGATCCTGCATGCCCCCTCTGCCATGAAAAACAAACAGTGGAGCATGTTCTAAGCTCATGTAAAGTAGCCCTGTCTCAAGGAAGGTACACATGGAGGCACAACCAAGTGCTCAAAGAAATTGTACAAGTAGTCTGGGCTGGTACCAACACCACAAAAGGGAGAATCAGGACTCCAAAAACACCCGCAACATTCTTCACGGCAGGAGGCAGCAAATCATGGCCAAGAACAACAGTGCCACTCGAAACATGCAGGCAGAGTCTGCTGGATGGGGCAGATGACTGGGAGTGCACTGCAGACCTCCCAGAATGGAAGAGTCACCCAGAGATCATCAGCAAGAGTGGCATGAGACCAGACATAGTAGTCCACTCTAAGTCAACCAAGCAGCTGATCATGATCGAGCTCACAGTGCCATATGAGAACAGAATGGAGGCAGCTCAAATCTACAAGACTGAAAAGTATGCTGATCTGGCAAACAGCCTGAGGAGAGAAGGCTATCAGGTCAAAGTCCTCACTGCAGAAATTGGAGCTAGGGGATTTGTAGGAACGTCTGCATACAGCCTCATGAAACAGCTCTCAGTTGCAGGGAAGGAAAAAACCAGAGCCCTGAAAGCAATGGCAGAAGCGGCAGAGAGGTGTTCAAGCTGGATCTGGTCAAGGAGGAACAAAAGTGAACTTCATAAGGCTTAATTTCCCTACAAATATCAGGTGTCCTGTGGCTCAGTGGTTAAAGCGCGAGTCATTAAGTAGAAAATGAGCATGTCCAGAGGGTCATGGGTTCGAATCCCAGCCATGGCTCGTCCCAAGATGGGGAAAAAAAAAAGGGGCAGCAGAGGGACATCCGGAGTCATGAACCGGGTGTGGCCCAACCCCCCTAGAGTGTCAGGAGATAAGGGCCGAAACACTTGCTTGAAGGGGGCTTCTCTTCTGAGGACTCTCTGCTGCCACGCTCTCCACGAGTTTCTTTCTACTGGTTCTGACTCCACTTCCCATTACAGTTTTTCGAATGAGACTATAAACCGAGGTTCCGTGTGTGGACGCATGCATAACATCTTGCACATACGTAAAATCCCATCACCAACTTTCGGAAGAGAAGGCCAGTTTGGCCGTTGGTATGGATGACATGTTACACATAGCATGCACCTTCCTCGAAGTTGGAGAATGGCTGCCTTCATGGCGGGATTTTAACAAAAACGGTCATACATACAAAACTCCGACTCCCTTTGTTGGGCAGATGGGTTTAATACTTGCCTGTCTATACATGGAGTGGCCACAGGAGTAGCAGCCTGCGTGGGCAGAAGAAGTATCACGTCTCACCCACCCCTTCCCCCTGACTCATCCTACGCCTCTCACCCCTTTCCCTCTCTGTCGGTGCAATTTAGTTAGGCGGCAATCAAACAACGCACAAAGCCAGGACGTGGGCGTGATGGCTGTTTAATGGAAAGTGGCATGCTGTGTCCGGTTTCACAAACGGTTTCGGGAAAGGTGCCTCCTTTGAAGCTAGTGTATCAAACGACGCTGACCTCAGCGAAATATTGAGGTTGTATGAGAAATGCCGCAGACTCTTCCATAAGAAGTATGGACAGATAGATAGATAGACAGAGAGACAGACAGACAGAGAGAGAGGTAGGTAGACAGGCAGACCGTTAGACCGACAGAGAGATGGACCACCACACACACACACACACACACACCACACACATTATATATATATATATATATATATATATATATATTTTATATATATATATATATATATATATATATATATATATATATTTGTTAAGACTATTTTTTTAAAATGAAGTATTAAATCAACAAGCTTGTTTCGAACCTCTCGCTCTCCTCAGGATATTCTTTTGGGGCACGCTATCTGTCTTTCATAGCGTGCGGGACCTGATTCCATTTCTGCACGTGCGAGTTGCTTCACGTGTGGTCTGTGGTTTTTGTTGGGGTCTGTTCAGGTGGCGTGCGCTAACAAAGATTTCCATTTGTGCCTGCAATTGTTTACTATTTCTACTTTTGTATTCAATGTTGCTAGGTGTGGTTTACATAATATTAACCATTTTTCTGTGGAACATAGATTGCATCTTTTTGAAATATTGTTGTATGATGTTGCTCTTTTTATGATTTTCCATGATATGTTGTAGTCTTTTTTTTTTTTATCTTTGAGTCTCCAAATGTATTTACTCAGCTCTGTTTGATTTTTGTATTTTTCATTTTTGAATGACTGTTTGTGGTTTGCGTATCTGGTTTTGAAAGTGTTTTCTGTGATCCCTATATATGTTTCTTTTTCATTTTCTGAGTTACCGTAGCTTGGTATACAATGTTGCTGTGAAGGCATTTGTTGCTTACGGGGCACTGTACTTTTTTAGTGCAGTTGCAAGATGTCCTTTCAGCACCCTTCTCTTTATGTTGCTTTTCATTTTGTTAGATGAATCAATTATGTTTTTTAAGGTTAGGCATACATGAGTATGATAGTTTGATGGTGTTTTTGTTGAATATTTTGGACAGTTTGTGTTCTTTTGGAAATGATGTTGCCAAGATTTTAAAGAATTCTTTTCCTACATTTGTTTTTACTTGTCCATCGTATGGTGGGTTGTACCATATGATCTTTCTTTTCCTATTTTCTTTTTTCTGTTCGTGTTATTGTCTGGACTGTATTGTAGTTTGTAATTGTAACCACTTTTTGTAATGCTTCTTGATATTCTGTTGCTGCATCATTGAATGCGTTTTCATTGCATGACAGGTTGGATAGTCTCTTGTTTATACCATTGGGTATTGTTTTTAGTATGGATGGTGGGTGGTTGCTTTTGATATTTACGAAGATTGGTATGTCATTGGGTTTTTTGTATGGTTTGTACACGTGGTCATTGAGGTCTAATGTTATGTCTAGGTAATTCACTACTTTTTTTATTTTGCTTCTATTGTGATTTTAAGTTGTGGTTTTTAAAGATTTTACATAATTCTTTTTTCTTGTTTTCAATGGTTCTTGGATTATTGTTTAATGCAGCGAGGTCGTCATCTCTGTATAAACCGACCTGTTTTCCAAGTTGTTTTTCGATGTTGGATAGCATGAATAGTCCGACTAGTTCACATGTTTCGGCGCCATCATACGATCCCATGGTTACATCAAATGTGGAGTTTTTGCTCGTTTTTTTTATTCCAAGTTTCATTTCTGCTATGGAGTAAGGTTTTCTTGGTGTGCAAAATAATCTCCATTTCTGACTCTGTTATATTTGTGTATTTGTTGGCAAATTTCAAAGCTTTATTGAGTAGTTCTTCATCTATGGATGGATAGAAGTCTACTATGTCAAATGTAATGAACATTGTATTTCTCTGTTTATTGAGTTTCTTAAACCATTGTATGACCTCATAGCTGTTTTTACAAAGGTTGTATTCAGTGTTTGATTTTACATCTTCTATAGCCTTTTCCAAACTTCTCTTGCTTATTTTGCCCAGTTCGGATTTAGATGGGTTTATTAGTCTACATGTTGGGTTGTTTTGGAAGTTAGGCTTGTGGTCTTTGAGTGTTATGAAGGCTTCTTTTGTTGCTGTTGCTCTACTCTGTCGCTTAACTCCATGCAGTGTGCAAGCTCTTTTTCTTTTTTGCGGATGTTGCCCGTGTGTAGTTTTGTCAGCTTTCTTGTAGTTTTTCTGGATGTTTTTGTTTAAGAGTTGAGAGTATTCATTTGGTTCCATTTTGTAAATTTTTTTCTCTAATTCATTGTCATTATCAGGCCTGTATTCTTCCTTCCTCTTCTTCTTTCTCGTTTCACCCTTTATCTGCATCATCGTCTTCTTCACCAGCAGCAGCACCACCACCTTCATCATTTCTTCTTCGTCATCACTTTCAATTTTCTCCTTCACTTTCTTCATCATTTTGTTCCTCAAAACTTTCGTCTTTTTCACTTGTTCTTTTCTTCTCTTTTTCTTCTTCTTCTGCAAACTTCTTCTTCTTCATCATCATCATCATCTTCGTTTCTCCTTTTCCCTTTCCTCCTACTTTCTTTTCTATATATATTACGCGCCCACTTTTCGTAAACAGAACGATTGAACACTACGATGCTTTCATGATGTTTTCACCTTGTCTTCTTTTTTTACCTCTCTCGAGAACGTAAATGGTAATTTGGGGACCGAAGAATTTTCACTTCATTTGTCCTTCTTTGTTAAAACAGGAAAGTCCCAGAACATGTGACAAAGAAAAAATGCAGCCTTTCGTTTGTTGTTCCTGAACAGCTCATTTTATCACAACCCCACACAGGTGTACACTAAAACAAAACATAATAATGAAAATAGAAAAGAAGCAACCCTGTCCTCTGCCGCCCCGTACGCAATTTCCTGTGCTCTTTTAAGTGGATCATGCCTCAGGTGTGCTCAAAGAGAAGAAAAGAAAAATTGGAATGCAGACAGAAAAATAATGGGTGAAACATTATGCGCACTTGTTTGTAAAGGTAAAAACACCACGGTTTAGCTAAGAATAAATTAAACACTTTACCAAGGATTTTTTTCGGACCGCACATTTAAATTATATTCCATTCCAAGAGTTTATTTGATTTCCATTTCTTGCCAGACTCAAAAGTTCGCAGATAAACTTGTTGAAAAGTAACTTTATCAGGAGAGGAAAACAAAAAGAAAGGAGGGGGGGGGGGGGGGGGGGAGTCGGCTCAAAGGCAGTGGCACACAATTCTCTTTTTTTTTGAAACTTAGGCGTTTCCGAAGTGCCCCGGGAAAAAATAACTGCGTAGTGTACATAAAGCCATGTGCATGAGAACTGTAACTTTACCTGTTAAACGCCAGATATAATGATAGCAGCTGACCCCATGTAGCTGAGATACTGAAAACGATATTACTGTAAAAAATGCCGATATAACTGATAGTAGCTGTACAACATGTAGATGAGATGTGTAATGATTTCCTGTATAAATCGGCGTTTAAAATGATAGTAGCTGTACAGCATGTAGAATGGATATGTAACGTTCATCTGTTAAATCGCCAGATAAAACTGATGGGCCTGTCAGACATGTAGCATGAGATACTGAAACATATATCTGTAAAAAAAAAATCCCCAGTATACTGTTGCAGTGTACAGACATGTGATGAGTACTGTAAGTATCTCTGTAAAATCGCCAGATCTGCAGGGGGAAGTCAGGTTTTGCCCACTATACGCTGGTGGTATACCCGACAGAGTTAAATTCACGTGCGGAAAATGTAAATTTTATACAGTAAAATTAAACAAGGATCTGAATATAGCCCACAGGCCTTTTCCCCGCAGCTGTGAGTACAGCAAGCGGGTATAAAAACCGAAAAGTTTCCTTTGCAAAAAAACGGTGAAGGGAAAAAAAAAATGTTTGTTGTTTTTTCTTGCCTTAAGTAGAACATTAGTCAAAAAGAAATTTTTAAAAATCAGTTCCAACTCCCATGCCCACAACAAGTTCAGAAAATCTGTACGTCACAAAAAACCGTCACAGTCAAGGTTTCCCTTCCTTGTTTACGGATATTACACGGGAAAACTGTGTTCAGTTGCATTGCTGGTCCCGTTTTCTTGTTATCTACGGATATCTACCAAAAAACTGTTTTCAGCTTAGCAGGCTTTAGCTGGCACGTTTTCTTGTTACTCTACGGATATTATACAGCAAAAAACTAGTTCAGAGGCTATATGTGGTCCTTTTTATCTTTTACTCTACGGATATTTACAACAAAAAACTGTTTTCGCGGCTATATGTGATATGTTTATCTTGTTCTTACGGATACTACAGCAGAAACGGGTTTTCAGTTCAGCAGGCTATATGTGGTCACGTTTATTTGTTATTTCCGGATATTTACAGCAAAAAAATATGTTCAGAGGTTATGTGGTACGTTTATCTTGTTACTCTAGGGTATTTACAGCAGAAAAACTGTGTTCGGGATGTATTGCTGGTCAGTTTATCTTGTTACTCTCGGATTTTATACAGCAGAAATTTTGTCGCTGCTTATGTGGTCCGTTTATCTTGTTACTTACGGCTATTATACAGCAAAAAACTATGTTCAGCGGCTTATGCTGGTCTGTTTATCTTGTTCTGTATTGTTGTCTCCCCTTTTTTGTGTGGGGGATCTATGGTCATACTGTGTGAAAAAACCCCTGGTTAACTTTCATTGATTGATGACATTCATCGGTATGGGCAAAACCTTTCGTGCGGTTATGAAGTTTTATTCCAAAGATGGTCCCCCAGATGCTTTTAAATAAATCATTTTTTCGATCTTTAAAAAAACTTGCTATTTGGCAGTGTTTTTTTTTTGTGTTTTTTTTTTTTTTTTTGTTTTTTTGTTTTTTAGATCAAGTAGAAATGGGGGCAGAGTATCCATTAAAACAAAAATCGCTATATATTTTATGCAAAAATTATGAATAAGGCGAGAATGGCAACCACTCTTTCCCAAAAGTTTCATCATACACGAATTTTTGGCTGGGAATTTGGGGTTTTGAACAAGATTCCATCAATTCTTTAGATACCCCGAGACGACTTCTTTTGTTTTTTTAGCCACAAGCCACAAACTCCCAATCAGTGAGTCATCAAAAACGCCAAATTTTCGCACTCGTGAAGATTTTTTGGGCGCCTGCCCCCTTGCGCAAATGACGGGATCCAGTACGTGAGAGATTTTTTTTTGAAAGCTTTCAACTCGTTGCAAACCAATGGCCGAGAAAAAAGTGTCATAATTACGGGGGGAGAGGAACTTCCGTCCCTTTAAAAAAATTTGTAATTCAGTTCAGTCTGTATTCCCTCCCCCCCACCCCCCCCCACCCCCCAGAAAAATTCCATTTGTCCTTCGCAAGCCCCTGCAAAACGTCGCGGCTTAAAGCTCGGAGAGCTGCGGGTCGAATCCCCCCAGGGGATTTTCGGCCTCTATCGGGGCTTTCTCAGAATCGGTGGTATGGACTCAATTACGGAGATTGTAGCCACGGTCAGGTTTTTATCCCCTTAAAGGTTTGAGTGCCCCGGAGGTATTGTCAATTTTCTGTTTAATAAACCTGCAGGTCTTTTATTTTTCGGGGCCCGGTTAAAGATCGAATGCATTTGCAGGTTCTAAAAAGAGTAGCCCTTGTGATGTAATTAAGGTCGATGGGGGTTCGTAGCGCATTTTTTTACCTTTATCATGTTTAAACTAAAAGCCTCAGAAAATGGGGCGTTTATGCCCCGTCAACAACTGAAAAGTACTGGTTACTTGCGCGGCTGGTCGCTTTGGTGGTTGCAGTGAGAACTTGACGTTTTTGCCCAGTGGAATTTTATATGCTACATGCAAAAACGGTGTTGGTCCTTTATCGTTATGTGATTGTATCCATAGACTGCGTTTCCCTTTGGATGGACAAACTGTGCAAAAAAAAAAGTCATAATTCAAAAAAAAACAAAAATTTGACCCCACCCACCCCCCCCTCCCCCCGTCCCAACCCTTTAACAAAGGGAAAGGCTATTTACTTTGGTTGCGTTTTGTGGTACGAGTCACAACGTTTTTTTGAAATTTCTGTCGAAGGGTGTTTTATCAAAAACGCTGGCTTTGTGCGTTAAAAATTTTTTAAGGAAACATTGACAAAAAATTGGCCCCATACTATGGGATTTAAAAAAGAAATGTACCATGTTAATGAATAGAACATAAATCTGCGTTTATGTCCCCCCGACCCTCCCCTTGAAAAAAAACTGGGGGGGGTTTTTGGGGGGGGGAGGGGTGGAAAAGGGGGGGGAGCAGGAGTGAGTCAGGAACAGAGGCGAGGAAGGATTCTCTTTAATAACTTGGTGTGAAAACTGTTTTGTTGCGTGTTTTGGGTTCCCGTTCGAAAATAAAAAGCGTTCTGGGGAGTTCTGCGACCCGCCCGTACAAACGTGATGGCTGTCTGAAGCCGATAATGAAAGACACGGAACTTTTACCTCGCAATGAGACGACAACACATCCATAAGTGCATTCCATTGGGCCCAAAATTTAGATGGACAACCAGCACCAGTAAATGGTCCCCGCATGAGGAACACAGCGTGTGTTGAATGCGAGGACGTCGGAAATTGACGCCATCAAAAAGAGTTTTCCCGCAGGCATCAGCGAGTCAGCGGTTTCCCTTAGGGGCTGATTTTTTCCCCCTGGCTCTCAGATTGACAGGAAATTGCGTGTATGAGACTTTGGAAGTCGCGGTAAAAAGGTAGAGTACCTGCGTCCCTACCTTGTTGTTGTTGTTCCCTTTAAATGTCAGCAAATTTGTCGTCTTTTCTTAAACATTTGTTTCGCCACGTCTTTGCAGTGTCAACTTTCCCTTTTTTCCTTTTGGAATTCAGGGTATGAACGTCAGTAAACCGGAAATCCGGGGTTAAAAGGAAAACATCGGCTGGAATGCCAGAAAGGCAGAGACAGTCAATGATAGTGGCGTTAAACGAATGTTCCCTTTGACAAATAAACAGCAAAGATTTTAAGTTTTGAGCGTTACAACATTTTCTTCGTCGGTTTCCCCTTTCTTCCTCTCTCTCTTCTCTCTTCCCCTCTTCTCTCTCTCCCTCTTCCCTCTCTTAAATTATTTGGTAACAATATGAAATTTAAATTTTTTTAGGAATTCCAAAACATCACTCATAGCCTTGTCAGTGCGAAATAAAGCTGACACTGGAACTTTTTTCCCCTTTGACTGCTCCAAAAAAAGGCTCAAAGACTTCCGTCTTATCAAAAAACCATTTTTTTTTTTGTTTTCTCTACCCCTTTTTTTGCGCCTTGTTTTGTCGCTGGATTGTGATTGTTCCCGTGGAGGGGGGATGCTGTACGCATGGGGGGCATATCCCGACAAATATCGTGAGATTTTTGATACTATCTAAATATGATTTCGTACCTAATGCCAACCCTTGGGTTTTTGTTGATTTCAAGAATTATATTTAAAAATACCCCAAACCCTACTCTTTTTTTTTCAAATCTTTTAAGGTTTTTAATTTTGATAAAGAACTGTTTGCCTTGTTAGCTCCCCATCTATTTCGTTCCAAGCATTTTTGGCATGAAACTCGTTAATACAAAAAAGGTATGCCAGCAAATTATGTTTTTGGTAAAAATTTTTTTTATGTACCCAAGATTATTTTCAGAGGCCGCTCAACAAATGAAACTCAGAAAATGTTTTTCAAAGAAAACCCGCAAATCGGGTGGCATCAATGTTGTTACATCAGGAAAAGTAGGGATGCAGATTTTGTTTGTGCATGTTTTTTAGAGCTTGATATTCAAAGGAACAGGTTTGGGGACATCACCCATCATCTAGCACTTTTTTTGGCCCAAAAAAGCGAAATTTTGTAAAACCGCGTAACTAATGGGGGTGGATCTTTCTTTAAAAATGCATACCTGTTCTGTGGACACAAGATGAAACACAGAAGAACGTCTTGCAGTGCATTCATATCGTCCACCCAAGGATAAAATTCACCGTCCACTGATAAACTAGGGACATTCTGTACCTTGATGTTAAAAGGTCAAGGTCACAGATAGCAGGCTGGAAACAGACTTCCACGTAAAAGACACCGATGCAGGAATATGTCTCTACCTTTCACTTTATGCTATCCTTGCCTCTGCGTTCGCTCCATCTCATACAGTCAGTGCCTACATCTCCGACAGATCCGCTCCATAAATGTTACTTCCCGCAAACGGTGCGAGGAACTGAAACCCAAGCTCCGCAGAAGAGAACATACTTGCCAGCTCATCAGTTAAGCCATTGAAGAAGTCGCCAGAAAGCCTCGGGGTGGCGGTCGGCGGTGCATCACCGAGAACACAGGATGTACCGCCGAGAACACAGGGACAGAGCACACGCCCTTCGCAGTGATGCACAACCTTCCAGCTTGTGTTCCTTGGCAGCAACACGCTAGAGAGCTGTACCTCACCTATCTATAACGGGAGAAATGGATAGCCCCAACTTGAAAAAAAAAAAAAGCACTGATGCCCTCTGATGACATACAACTTCTAGCCAAGAGAGCAGCAAGGCAGGACTCCAGGGGCGCGAGAAGTGGTATGTCCTCGGCTGGCTACATCAGCAAAATACCTTCACCTTCAGCTTTGTCATCACCGGCAGTGCATATTGAACAAAACAGGAAACAACCTGCACTTGCGCCAATGTCATTTGCCTTCTGGACTGCCACAGATGCTACGAGGTCCAGCATGTCGGAGAGACAGACCAGACAATAAAAAGCGTTTCCACAAGCACAGACCCAACGTCAACACCGCCAAACCTACTCTGGTGCCCGCATATTCCAGTCTTCCAGGACATTCACCAGAACACATGAGATGTAGTGTGACTAAACTGGTGAAACAGCAGAGTACCACTGTGCACGAACAGAGAGAGAAAATGTGGCACTGACAACTCAAAACCAGCTGTGTGAGCGTCGCGCGCAGGTGTGTGTTGTGCGCGTGTGCATGCGTGTGTTTGTGTGTATATGCGTGTACGCATTTCTGTATACATCTGTATGCGTGTATGAAGCGCGTTCGTCTGTGAGTGTGTGTGTGTGTGTGTGTTGTGTGTGTGTGTGTGTGTGTGTGTGTGTGTGTGTGTGAGTGAATAAGAGAGTGTGAGAGAGCGCGCGCATGCGCGCGAGAGCGTACACGGTCACGTCTTCTGCACTTTTTTGTGTAACTTTTGTAAAGATTTACGTTTCTAACTGTTTTCATTTATGTACACTTTTATTCTTGCGCTCATTCATGTGCATGAACACAGATATGAATGTAGACATGTAAAATGTTTGGGGCGTATCCCACTTCACGAACTAGCGGGTTCGGATGCATTCAGATGCTGATGATTTCATTATTTCATCCATTCACCACCCATGCTGTGCCTTCACATACCCCATACATACTTGCTATGAGTGACTGTAGGGGAGGCCGGAATAGCTCAGTTGGTAGAGCGCCGGACTCGTGATCCTGGGGTTGCGGGTTCGAATTTCGGTATGGGGGGATTTTTCCCTCGGAGTTAACATTGGTTCTGACTCCATTCCCCACACAGTCCTTCGAATGAGACTATAAACCGAGGTTCCGTGTGTGAACGCACGCACAAAATCTTGCACACACGTAAAATCCCATCACCAACTTTCGGAAGAGAAGGCCAGTTTGGCCGTTGGTATGGATGACACGTGACACATAGCATGCACCTTCCCGGAAGATGGAGTATGGCTGCCTTAATGGCGGGATAAAAAAGGGTCATGCACACAAAACTCCACTGCCTGGCTATACAGGGAGTGTCCGCAGGAGTTATCAGCCTGCGTACGCAGAAAGAAAGAAAGAAAGAAAGTGACTGTAGGGAGTGAGTGGGGAGAAGTGGTTTGCGCGCTTTGTGTGTGTGTGTGTGTGTGTGTGTGTGTGTGTGTGAGCGTGTGTTACGCACGCTCGCACGCGTATGTGTGTGCGCTGTTTGTGTGTGTGTGTGTGTGTGCGTGCGAGAGAGAGAGAGAGAGAGAGGAGAGAGAGGAGAGAGAGAGAGAGAAAGTTTGCGCGTGTGTGCTCTGTAATGTGCACAGTAACACACGGTGCTCTTGACATGACACATTTAGTCATACTCTCTGAACATTTCCTATTTCATCAACAAAGACCGACGCTGAAAAAATAATATGTTCACGTACAAGCCCCAGCAGTCTGGAACAATGTATCTTTCATTCCCGGCCATTCTTATTCTTTCTTTCCATTCCTTACTCGATAACAAATCATTCCAGAAGACTATGATCCATCCCCTTGTTGTCAATACCGGGGCTTTAGACTGCCAGGCACGCCTGCAATAATATTTTTCGCCCGAAAAATCTTTTGGCGTGAAAATTTGAAATTGCGCGTCACATATCAGGCTCGTACGACAGGTGTCGCACGTCTTTGCGGCAGATCCAGGATGAAGATTGTCTCTCTCTCTCTCTCTCTCTCTCTCTCTCTCTCTCTCTCTCCTTGATCTTGTGGAACATCCTAGACATTAATAATCCGCTTTCAATCGATTTGGAATCGAAACAAGCCACAAGACTTGTTTATGTCTCACATCATGCAAGTCCCAACACTCTCTGCCGCATGAGTCGCTGTGTGATATTGGAAATGGTGTGTGTTGTTTTGTGGGGTGGTGTGTGTGTGTGTGTGTGTGTGTGTGTGGTGTGTGTGTGTGTGTATCAATTGTTTTGATTATCTATGATTTATGTTTCGCAGAGTTCTGAATGTATTTGCACCAAAAAGAAAACATCGTTGTTTTGTTATTATCGATCATCGACGTGACGGCCATGATAATTCATTTTCAAACTTTCGAGGGAATGGGCAAGGGGAGAGGGAAGAAGGGGGAGGTGAGTGCGTACAGACTGACAAAGTCAGGTTGAGACAAGTAAAGACAACTAATCACACATACAAAGATAAAACTAGGCCTGTCTGTTTTACACACACGCGCGCGCGCGTGCGCGGGGGGCGGGGGGGGGGGGAGGGGGAGGCAGTACCTACTTTTAAAGTAAGGGAACAACTTTCGAAAACATCATTACACACCGCCAGTGGTGTCCATTTTCCTCGTCTTGTCCTCAGCAGACCCTTTCATCTTTACAACTTAATTTTGCCCCCGAAAGATTCACTGGGACATTCCATCCTCTCAGACAAGGCAATGAGAGAATACGATACACATTAGGGAAGGGAAATGACATTGTCAGACACAATACAATCAGGCATTAGGGGCACCACGAACTGGAAGCGATACTATGAAGAAGTACTTGGGGCGGTACGGCTTGAAGCAATACGATACGTGCAAGTACGAAAAAAGCGCCGCATCAGACAGGCGGGCACGTGAGAGCACTGGGTTTCTGATAATGGCATTCCGGGGCAGGGGGGAGTGGGGGGGGGGGGGGTGTTCAGTGTTTCTCATCGGGAGTCGCGGCTGTTGGGGGTGGGGGTGGGGGACTGGGTGGGGGGAGGGAAGCAGCAAGATGGCTTGCTGGGCTTCAGGGTTGTTTGGTAGTTGACGCTTGGTGGGTAGTCGACTTCATTACGGCAGTCTCCTGTTTGTCTTGCTGTCTGTCTTTTTCCGTCTGACCTGTGTCTGTATAACGTATGATCATACAAAGACAGGTTTTGTCTGACATCTTCTCTTCTCTCTCTCTCTCTCTCTCTCTCTCTCTCTCTCTCTCTCTCTCTCTTGTCAGTCTCTTTCTCTACATAGTTAAACAGATTGATGGATAGATAGACAGATAGATTGACAGATCGATAGATAGACTGACAGACAGATACAAAAATAGATGTGTGTGTGTGTGTGTTAAGCACGTGCATGCATATGTGTGTGTGTGTGTGTGTGTGTGTGTGTGTGTGTGTGTGTGTGTGTGTGTGTGTGTGTTTATGCATGTGTGTTGCGCATGCTCACATGTGTATGTGTGTATGTGTATGAGAAACAGAATGTGTGTGTGTGTGTGTGTGTGTGTGTGTGTGTGTGTGTGTGTGTGTGTGTGTGTGTGTGTGTGTGCGTGCGTGTGTGCGTGCATGTGTGTGCATGCGTGCGTGTGTGCATGAGTGAGTGCGTGCATGCGTGCGTGCGTGCGCACGTGTGTGTGTGTGTGTGTGTGCATGTGTGTTCAGTAATATGCACAGAAACCCATGGTGTTCTTGAAATGACACATTTAGTCTTACTCTCTAAAATTTCTTATTTCATTACCAAAGACCGACACTTAAAAATATGTTTACACACCAAGCCCCAGCAGCTTGGAACCATGTATCCTTTATTTCCGGCCATTCTGATTCTTTCTTTCCATTCCTTACTCAATAACAAATTATTCCAGAAGACTATGATCCCCTTGTTGTCAACACCGGGGCTTTAGACCGCTGGCACGCCTGCAACACATTTTTTCGCCCACAAATTTTTTTGGTGGGTAAGAATCCACATGGTGAAAAGTACAGTAGGGGCATATTCACATACTCTTAATTAGTCATTGCGTGACAGCTCCTAAGTACAGAAGTTTGAAGCTCTGCAACACTCTTCTATTGGTGATCCCTCCAACATGCCTGCCCAAGCTGTCAGGGGCGTGCTGTCGGAGGTTCGACAGGTAAGGTAAGGTTATGTTGCTTATAGCCCAGCCGACAGCAAAGGGCCATATCTGGGCTGTCACCCGTTGAAGTCAACTCACAAGCCATATTTCAAAAAAAAAATTAAAAAAACTCTTTCACTGAACCCTTTGAAATGAACTTTCTAAAAACACACCAGACATTCTGTAAAATCTTAGTTCAGATGAAAAATGTTAATCTCGTTCAAAAGCCCAAAGATCATTTCAGGTGGGACATTTCTGAACAAGTTTTCATGGAGTCTGCAGCAAAATATGTATGTCTCACATCATGCAAGTCCAACACTCTCTACTGCATGGGTTGCTTTATGGTACTGGAACTATTCCAGTAGTTTTGGGGTCGTGTCTCATTCATCTGCATATTTGTTTTGAAAGTTGTAAAACTGTTATCTCCACTTGGTTTTTGCATTATCTATGTGTATATGCCAATTGTTTGATTATGTATGATTTTCTTTTCTTGTGGCAGAGCTACGAGCAGAGTTCTGAATGCATTCGCTTTTTTCACAAAAACATTGCAATTTTGTTATTATCGATTATCAATGTGACGGCAATGATAGGTTATTTTGAACTTTCGAGCTGTGCAACAGAAAGGGAATGGGCAAGCAGAGAAGGGAGAGGTGAGTGCGTACAGACTGACCAAAGTTAGGTTGAGACAACTCACACACACAAAGTTAAAAAGTAGGCCTATTTGTTTTACACACAGACAGACAGACAGACAGACAGAGAGAGAGAGAGAGAGAGAGAGAGAGAGAGAGAGAGAGAGAGAGAGAGAGAGAGAGAGAGAGAGAGAGAGAGAGGGAGTACCTACTTTTAAAGTAAGGGAACAACTTTCGAAAACATCATTACACACCGCCAGTGGTGTCCATTTTCCTCGTCTTGTCCTCAGCAGACCCTTTCATCTTTACAACTAAATTTTGCCCCCGAAAGGTTCACTGGGACATTCCATCCTCTCAGACAAGGCAATGAGAGAATACAATACACATTAGGAAAGGGAAATGACATTGTCAGACACAATACAATCAAGCATTAAGGGCACCACGAACTGGAAGCGATACTATGAAGACGTACTTGGGGCGGTACGGCTTGAAGCAATACGATACGTGCAAGTACGAAAAAGCGCCACATCAGACAGGCGGGCACATGAGAGCACTGGGTTTCTGATAATGGCATTCCGGGGGCAGGGGGGAGGGAGGGGAGTGTTCAGTGTTTCTCATCGGGAGTCGCGGCTGTTGGGGGTGGGGGTGGGGGACTGGGGAGGGAAGCAGCAAGATGGCTTGCTGGGCTTCAGGGTTGTTTGGTAGTTGACCCTCGGTGGGTACTCGACTTCATTACGGCAGTCTCCTGTTTGTCTTGCTGTCTGTCTTTTTCCGTCTGACCTGTGTCTGTATAACGTATGATCATACAAAGACAGGTTTTGTCTGACATCCTCTCTGTCTCTCTCACTCTGTCTCTGTCTGTCTGTCTGTCTCTTTCTCTCTCTATCTCTCTCTCTCTTGTCAGTCTCTTTCTCTACATAGTTAAACAGATTGATGGATAGATAGATAGACAGATAGATTGACAGATCGATTGATAGACAGACTGAGAGACAGATACAAAAATAGATGTGTGTGTGTGTTAAGCATGTGCATGCATATATGCATGTCTGTTTATGCATGTGTGTTGCGCACGCTCACACGTGTATGTGTGTATGTGTATGAGAAACAGAATGTGTGTGTGTGTGTGTGTGTGTGTGTGTGTGTGTGTGTGTGTGTGTGTGTGTGTGTGTGTGTGTGCATGTGTGTGCATGCGTACGTGTGTGCGTGCATGAGTGAGTGCGTGCATGCGTGCGTGTGTACGTGCGTGCATGCGTGCGCGCGCGTGTGCGTGTGTGCTCAGTAATATGCACAGTAACACACGGTGCTCTTGAAATGACGTATTTAGTCTTACTCTCTAAAATTTCTTATTTCATTACCAAAAGCCGACACCGAAAAACATGTTTACACACCAAGCCTCAGCAGTTTGGAACAATGTATCTTTTATTCCCGGCCATCCTGATTCTTTCTTTCCATTCCTTACTCAATAACAAATTATTCCAGAAGACTATGATCCCCTTGTTGTCAACACCGGGGCTTTAGACCGCTGGCACGCCCGCAATACATTTTTTCGCCCACGAATTTTTTTTTTTGGCGCGAAAGTTTGAAATTGCGCATCACATATCATGCTCATGCGCCAGGCTGTTGCGCGCCAGATGCAGCAGATCCGAGATGAAGATCAGTGTCTGTCTGTCTGTCTGTCTGTCTGTCTGTCTCTCTCTCTCTCTCTCTCTCTCTCTCTCTCTCTCTCTCTCTCTCTCTCTCTCTCTCTCCTTGATCTTGTAGAACATCAGAAGTCGCCAAATCGTGCCTGTCCACCACACCACGGTTCATTCCTAAACACGAATAAACAGCTTTCGATCAGTTTGGAATTGAAACAAGCCACAAGACTTGTCTTCAGGATTCGTGGAAGAAGACAGTCACGTCCCTTTCACTTTTCTGCAAATGTTGCCTTCCTACACTTTGCCTTGTGTGTTCTATGCTGTCAGCAGTGAGAAAAACGCCATCGACGGCGAAGCAAATAAAATGGAAGAATTACAAACTGGTCAACAGAGCTTGAACAAGTTTCTTTTTCTTGCCTGAGTGAACTAAACATGATGAAAATAAATCTTCATTCACATATCAGTTATGTTCAAATGTCTATTCTCTCTTCCCCCCTCCCTCTTATCTCTCTCTCTTATGATAACACACACACACACACACTCTCTCGCTATCTCTCGCTCTCTCTCTCTCACTCACTCCACACTCACGCGCACGCGCACA
>CM031599.1:28852229-28867229 GCA_018398815.1 Conus ventricosus | reverse complement strand
GTTCTTCGTGTTTCATGACGGAGATCCAAGCTGGTGAGTAGTTATCGATGTGTGACAGAAATCGGCGAAGACGTAAATGCCTGAATACCAAGGTGCGGAAGGGTCAGGGGAGACAAATCATCCACTCAGACCTCGACACACCATGAGAGAACGGGGAAATATTCATTCTGACTCATCCGCTCAAAACCAGTTTTGAGCGGATGACGCCAGAATGAATATTTCCCCGTTCTCTGACAAGTAAGACTTCAACAATGAATTAAAAATGATAATCCATCACACATTCTCTTTCAATAACCAAAAAATATACGATTATTTACAAACAAACATACTGTGTTGGATTATTCATATTCAATACTAATTTACTAAACTTTTCGGATTTTAATTTTTGTTTAATCCTGCGTTTTTCCTGATCGTTTTCAATAACATCATTTTCACACATACATTCATCAAATGACTTTTTGTCTTTCATGTGAAATAAAACTACGGTCATTAATTGTTCTCTAAAGTCTTTTAAAACTGAGTTATATTTCTGACATAAAATCCACACACTTATTCCAGCATGTCTTCCACTGAAGGCTAGTTTTGACAAGTGTTTCTCTTTTTTACTATATCTTTTTCTGCTGAACAGTCATCTATAATAAATAGTGTCTGCGTTCCCTTAAAAAAATTATAAAAGTATTCTAAACACTTACTTAGATTATTGGTGGGGTCAATCAAATATATTTTGTCATCCGTCATATAAACCTTCTATCATGATATGCTTTGTTAAATTCAAGTGTTGTACAGAAAATTACAATATAATCAAAATTATAGCGATAAACTGTTTGTAATAGGTCTAGGACAAATATTGTTTTTCCACAGCCAGACCGCCCACAAATTAATGAACAATGAGGCTCTTTTGGCATAAAGTTTAACTGCTCCATAGTTTTATAACAGAATTTAATTTAATCCAGTTATTATGTTTATCATACTCTCTGTTAGAACTTGTTCAGTATAATAAAACCCTATGAGGCCTAAATGCGTAAGATTAATCCAATTTAGTTCTGTAAGATTGTTTCTATTTAAGTCAACATTGATTTTTTTGCTTGTTGTTATGGTCTTAATATCTTCACCATTGTGAAGAACGACGATGGTAGCTTTAAGACGTTTAACGTCTAAGTTTTGCCAGCCAATACTAATTCCTTTTATAAGGACGTCACTAACGCCCACAACCCCATCCCTCTCCACATCTTTAAAGACAGAAATTTCAAATATCATTGTGAACGTGTCTCCTAATTTCCTATGCGGAAAGAACTGTAATTTTGTAGAAGCTTCCTTTAAAACCGTTTCTCTTCTGTGGAGGATGTACTGTTTTTTCCCATACGGCGTTATTTCAATCTCTTTCCGACTATTGTCCTCTGGCATAAGACTTACATGTAAAGGGCCAGAGTTGAATGCTTTTCTGAAACTTTTTTGACGGCTAAAAAATGTAAATGGGCTTATGAATTCAAATTTTATTTCCCATTCTAAATATGGTTCTAAGTGCCATTTGCTGTCAGGTTTTCGAACTATTTTATATTCATACTGCCCTGCATTATTTGCTTCTAGATTGCGCAGCTGTTCTAGTTTAGGAAACTTTTTGTTGTCGCCAACCTCTTTGCGTTTATAATCACCATCTTTAGTGTACTCAAAACCATACAAAGCGCCTATTTCACCGTTCTGTTCAAAGTCCGCAACGTCTGCAAGGTCTTTTAATTCTAAGGTTATACACCTTACAGGTGCCAATGTAACTCCTGGTTCTTCTGGCCCCCGCGACATTATTTTTTAGTACAACTTATTATTTTATTTCCAAAACAATGTGTAGGTTATCACATTTCACGACTTTCCCTGTTTTGTCTGCAATTTTTATATTAAATGATCCGACCTTCCCACAAACTAAGCTTTTAAACTGTAAATTAGGGAATTGTATAATTTCATAATCGCAATATGCAGCTTTCCCTGATGGAAGAGCTCTTAAAACAGTTGAGGGCCTTCCATCATATAAGTTTTCATCAGTGCTCAGCTCGTCCAAATGAAACCTAGAGTAATGAATGTAATGCAAGATCGAGCGGATTTTCCCCCTCATAAGTAGTTTTGTTTGGTGTAACTCTAAAACTATGAACGGCTCGATTGGCAGTTGTAAAGCCTAACATTTTAGCCAGCTCTCCATTAAAGTAGTAACCTACTGCTTCTTTTTCAGGTTTGAAGGTCAACATTGTTTTCAGATTCGCATTGTTAAGTTTGAGAGTAATGTCAAAGTTACTCATTGCTTCTTTTAGTGAGCAAAACCCGTAATAACCATCAGGTATGGTTAACTGGCTAACTAATGTTCCTGCATTATCAATTTTTTGAATCTTATTATTCTTCTTTGATTCACTTATATTAAACCATACAACTTTGTAAAATATTTCATGAAGCGCAACCATTCTGCTTCCGCAATTGTTATCAATAGCATGTTCTAAAAACGAAGGACGGTCTTGGGTTGTTATTGTTACAAACATTTTTTAAACGAAATAAAAATGAGCGCATTTAAATATACTGGTGCAAAATATTCTGTTGGGCCGCACTACAATCTTAAAATATAACAACTGATACTCTTGACATTTCTGTGACTCAGTCTGACGCCTTTCAAGTAAAGGTGAGTACTCCATTGAGCAGATATCTTAACCCCCCTATTAAAAAGACTACATCGCAAAAGTGTGGTTTAGTCATCCGATGCAGTTTTATCAGAACCAGTTAAACTTTGCTGTGTTTTGTGCATCAACTGGGTGTGGAGTGTCGTATGCTGATCATCTAAATCATCCTGATCCTTTGGTGAGGTCAGTGTATAGATTTCATTTCTATTACACCTTCAGACGTATTTTGACTGAACTGCAAGCGCCATTGCCAAATGACAAACCGTTTAATCCATTCAGCAACAGAATAGACATGAAGGCTTTTGAAAGGATCTGTAACGAATTCAATATTAATGTTAAGGAAGACTTTAGACAAAAGTTGGACCTTAATCATGGCTTAGGCACCCCTTATTTTTGGGGCGTGCACAGAAAGTATAACTATGACTGGCATCCTCCTTACACATCTTTCTCTTCAGGCACAGGTGTTCACCTCGGGTCCATAGAGCAAGAGCATAAAACAGCATAGACAACATTTATCTTAGACACTTCTAAGGGCCTAACTAAAGCAGGAATAGAACGAATAAACGATTCTATTCGTACTTACGTTTGGTGTTTGCTAGGTTCGCAAGCACAAACGAGATCGAGCATAACTGATCCTTCTACTGGCTTTGACGCGCAAAAAACAGTACTTAGCAAATTTAGAGGACGCCATTAATTCTACAGTTGATTTACCTTCAAGTATAAAAAGGTACCAAAATGTTTTACAATTCGCAAGATCGAAAGTAGACTTTGCTGTTGGCACTGGTTTATACATGCTGCCTTCTGACCTCAGACTCCAGATAGGTACAATAATAAACTACAATAATGAAATCCTTGTGGCAGGCAATGAACAGAAGGTCGGAAAAAACGACATAAATTCTGAGCCAGTAATATTGCAAGCAGTAAACAAACAAGATGACCCCCCAAGAATAAGTCATCCAATCCCTGCGGCCCAAAGCCCGAAGGTCGTTGAAGAAGTCAAAAAAAAATAATGACCATGAATATGAAAAGACAGCACTTGTTTTTGGATTAACTGGCCTAGGATTACTCCTTCTTTATTTTACTAAAGAGTAATCCAACTATTAAGAGAACTAATGTCCATAAGTGCTCAGCCATAAAGCCAACTACTTTGCTTGCAGTAGACAAAAGCCAGCCAACAACACCTCCTAATATACCAGGTAAAGAGTCTATAGCTTTACCGGCTAATTTTTTTAATAAACTTGCAAGATGATCAAGCTGTTTTTTTACCCATGATTTATCAGGTGGCGATGGAGGTGATGGAGGCGGAGGCACTGGGCTTTGACCACCGCCGCCTGTAATAGCCAACACCAGTGTACTTATTGCAAATCCTAAGGCTGTTATAACGCTTGCTAATGTGACTCCCTGCTCTCTAAACAGTGTTCGTATTCGTTCTGCTAGCGTCGTGTCTTCATATAAAATTCTTTGGATAGTTTCTCTTGTTCTGCTCACTTGAGTTCGTAATTCTTCTCGGTTAGTAGACAACGCTTCTACTCTTGCTGATCTTACTTCTTTAAGATCTTTTAGTTTTTGGATTATTCTTTCTTTAACCTCAAGTCCTAAGTTGGCGTCGTTAGCCTCAACGAGTTTTTCTTTTTCTCTTTCTATATGCTCATTTAGTTCAGTCAGTTTTGCTAAATTGTTTATTAATTCTCCTCTGAAGGTTCTTAAAGTACGATCAAGGGCTTTTAATTCTCTTATAGACCCCTTTATATCTTGCATGAGCAGCGGCGGATCATCTATAGTTTGTAATGCTGTTTCTTCTTCTTCAGTGAGTTCTGCTTTTACTGTATTTATTACTTTGACTGTTGTTTGACTTAAATCTTGAAGTTCCATGTTTTGTATTTGGGAGTATGTTGGGAGTTTGTAGTGTGTTTTGAAGTTTAGCAATGCTTCCTTATCTAATTTTGGTTTAGTAATACTAAGGCGACTTCGATCGCTCACATGAGCCTTTGTCTAATTGTATTCATGCCTACAAACTTTGATGGGTCTCGTTTAGTTGTAAGCTGAACAAGTTGTCCTTGGTCGTTTCTCACAAACAAATGGTTATTTTCTAGTTCAAAATCATTAGGGTCTATAAATTCGGGAGGTTTTTGTCCTAAACTTTGGTATAATGATCTGACCTTACTTTCTGTTAATTCACGCCGTAATGAGACCCCCGAGCGATGTTGTACCAAAGGAGTCATTTCACTCATGTCGTCTCCAGGATCAAAAACATCATAATCTTCTTCACCTTCAATGCCTGCCATGTTTTTAAATAATTAACTTTTTATTTTTTTTTAAATAAAAAAATGTCACAAGCATATGGCTCGATTCTTGACCCGCATAGAAGACTGAAAGAACCCTTTGGCGTGAAGGGAAATAAACGGAATATTACTGTTCCAAATAATCCATCTACTATTGATGCGGATCAAATTCTTACTGTCAAATTTCCAGACCTAGGAGCGGATGAAGTGATTGTGCAGGCTCTGCGCGTCTTACTTTCAAAATAGAACTCGAATCAACAACAGCCCCAAACAGAACAGTTGTCCAGAATTTGGGGCGGGCAATCGTTAAGAAAATTTCTATAAAACTTGAGGGGCAGGAAATATTTCTTTACACAATGCAGACATATTTTTAACCTATTCTGATCTATGGCTAACGAGAATGAAAGGGCCGATCTTGCGTTTCAAGGAATCGAAAATGAAGAAGCACTAAAACACAGAATAGGCGCCGCAGATGCTAAGGACGGCAAAAGGTTTGTAGCCGTAAGTTATGCGTATGGAAATCGCTTTTTCATACCCTAGATTTTGAGTTGTTAAAAGCGCATGCCCCATACTTTCAAGGAGCATTAAAAGACAGATTGTCATATGAACTAACTTTTAATGACTACAAATATGTTATTATATCTGAGGACACCGAAGCAAAGTACAGCATTTCTGACATCTCGTTAGAGTTTGAGTTGTTAGCAACCCTAACTTAGCGAGGCTGATTGAGCAACAATATCAGTCAAAATTAGCAATATATTACGAAAGAGTGATTTTTCATTCTAAATATCCTAAAAGCAGGGCAGACACTATATGGAATTTTAGTTTTAGTGCCGCAGCAAGATCGCTTAAAAAGGTATTTTATTGCTGTGTGAAGATGAAGGACCATTCGAAAGACAAACTGAAAATTTTGTTAATCCCAAAATAACGAAAGTGCAATGTACAATTGAGGGTAGTCCTAACCAAATCTACGCTAGCGGGCTTAAACCTTATCAGCATTTTGATGAAATAAGAAAACTGTTTGGAGGCGGGAGGTGTAGAAATCCAGCAGTTGACCTTGTGTCTAAAGGTCTACATCTTCACAGCGTTAGACTTGATCATTATTTAACAACGAAATACGGTTTATGGATTGACCTAAGGTCAACGGAGGATAATCAGTTACATGGAAGCGGGAGAACTGTCAGAGACATAATAAACATTCAAATTGATAAAGAAAAAGAGGCCGAATAAACCACTTAACGTGTTTTTTGTTTTTAATATATGATGCGCAGCTAAATATTGAAGATAACAGATTAAAAGATATACAATACTAATTATTTTTATTTTTATAAAAAGCATGTCTGTTCATATTTATCCAAAAAATCCTACAGCACCAGAGCCACCAAAAGAAGGGATTTGTAGAAACCCTGACATAAAAAACCTTCAGATTAACAAACATTACACAAATGCAACAAAAACTAGAGCAGGACCTTTCAAAATACAGCAAAACCAAACGAAGGTATTCTGCTGCTTTTAATGCTGTTACCTATGTTAATACTGGAGCATTGACTATAAGTGCTCTTCAGCAGGAACAAGTGTAGGTTTCTTAGCAACAGGCATAGGCGCACCCGCAGTTTTACCTCTAGGCGGTTTGTCTTTAGGTTTTGGCCCGTGTTCATTAGCCGTAGGTGCTGCTAGCAAAAAAATAAAAACTAAACTCCAAAAGCACACAGCTATAGTTCAACTAATAACAGCTAAATTAGTTCCTTCAAACTGATAATAAATAAAGCGCTAATTGACTCAAACATCACAGATGAAGAATTTAGTCGTTTACAGGCCGATTTTGATGACTACAAAAGACAAAAGTTTGATCTTCAAAGAAAGGCAAGGACAAGTTTTTCTCAACAGCCAGACACTGAGCAGATAAAAAAGGAATGTTTAAAAAAAGTAAACGAAAAATTAAACTCTGTTCTAAACAGCTCACATTAACAACCCCAAAGGGCGTTTATACTTTAGTTTATGAGTCCAAGCACAAAAAGACCGTTGATGTTGATTCTGATTAAGACGACCCAGGAGTCGTTGTATTTTTTTTTAATTTAAAAAAAATAGTTTGAGTTAGAAAAAAAAATCAGCATGGATAAGATTTGAGGTCCAGATAAATTTGTTTGAAGCAATGGAAAGGAAGAATTTTTATAAAAAAAGCTTTAAATGATTCGTTAGTGTTATTGTTAGCAAGCGAAGGGCAGTGTTGTTATGCTTTTTTCCAAAGTTCCCGGTAAATAAAATGACCCCCCCCCAGTTTAAGTAATGTTGCTGTTTTAACGACTATGTAACAAAAAATAAAAGAAAATCTAAAAAGTTGGGTCTCGACTAAAAAAACGCTATTTTTTCTCATAATAAATTAACCCCGGTTGGGCAGACGAATGCTTCCATTTTGATGGGGCCCGCTGAAGAAGCCAAATGAGGGTTTGGGTTTGGTAGGGGCGAGTTTTTAGAGGTTTAAAACGTCTAAGTTGCACCGTTTGTTGGCAAGGCTTACATTCCGCTCCCCCCAGTTTTGGTTAGCGAAAAGGCATTTTAAACTTAAAATTAAAACCAATGTTTTATGTGGTGTGTTCTTGCAAAGCTGCATCACGCGCAAAAACGAGGAGGGGTCTATATCCCCCCTTCTAAATGATTTTAACTTTGGGGAATATCTTTCCCTGTTGTTTTGATCAAATGATCAGTTTAAAGAAAAAAAAAAACCAATAACTTTAATATCTACACATGGGATGAGGAAAAAATCTGAAACCCCTCGAGTGTCCAAACAAAGTCCATCGATTGGTGCCCCAGACAAAAATCATTTTGACTTACTGTTTTTTTTCCCCAGCGGGCTCCCGCATTACAATTAATACGAAAAAAAAATGAGTAGCAAATGCGGCATACTCAAAGGATCATGGCAAAAAAGAATTCTGTAGAAAAATTTTTTAACAGAATTCCATCTGTTCAAGCCGAAAGGAACATAGAAACCTGTTTAGTCCTTTTGTGTAATACAAAAACAAATTTACCCCCCCACTAGGACTAAAGTTAGTTTTAAGAATGGAAAGGATGCAAACGAGCCCAAAAGTTGTTTTACGAGACTTGGTCGCTTATTTTTTCTTATGAGGGCCAAAACCCACAGAAACCCCCAAAAAAACTGTCTTAATGATAATCTCAAATTTGTTCTTTTCCCTTCTTTGTTGAAAGGGGCGGATGGCCCCCCTTCGCACCAGAATTAAAATTAGGGACAGTGCTGCAGAATACTTTTTTAGACGCTGCAGAAGTGGTATGTGTTCAAATAATTAATTATCGAAATCATAATGACCCCCCCGAAGCCCAAAACAACAGTAAAAATCGCCAACTTTGTTGGATTGGGGTTTTAGAACTAATGTTAACTGAGGAACCAACCCGACAGTAAGGACCATGTCACATTAGCGGAAAGTTCGAGGGCGGCAAACAACTGAAATTTCAACTAGTTTGAACCAAAGACAAAAAAGTGCTTTCTTTCAAAACTTGCGGGTTAGCTCTCCCTTAAAATGCGCAGTAACCGCGCCTTAAGGAAAACATGCATTCCCAGTCTGGAAAGTACTTTTTTTTTGTTTTAAATAACAGTCTTTTTATGACCTATGCAGACATGAGGGGTTCGTTGAGTCACTGGCTATGCCCTTAAAGTCCTCCCCAATAAAGAAGAATATTTTGCCCCAACTCTCGTTAGAAGGGTGTTTACCTTTGAATCATGAACAGTTGGGAAAGGTTTGCGAAGATACACTTCCCTCCTAAAGGGCGTTCTTTTCTAGTTTGGGAAAGGTCATCAGGATTCTGTTCCAGCATGTAAAGTGCGTGGCGAAGCAGAGTGTAAAACGATGGGAGACTTCATGATGCTACTGATGGCGATGTTTTTTGTTGGCGGACTTTTGGGAAAATTATGAAAGACCTGCATGAAACTTATAGCGGGATCCCGCGCATTCATTTCTGCCCCAGAATGAGGGGGAGCTTTTTAAAGTTTACTGGAGAAAAAGTTTTGATTTATTGTCGTTTCCCAATGATTCAGTGATTAAAAAGGATTCCCCCCCGGGGGTTAGTAGGCGTGTATTACTGTAAAGCAAAAAAAAAATATGGACGCTTGCCCGAGAAAAAGGGTCAAAAAACTATCTCATGTATTTAGATGAAACAATCGTAGGGAGGGCAATGGCGCAATCACTTCCGTTACGAATTTAAAAAATGCCACAAAAGACGATCCGAAAAATTCAAAAAGCATTAAAGGGGTTTTGGCGTTTGATCCCCGGGTAACGCGGGGTTTTTTGGAAGTTGATTTAGAATATCCCATAAACTCATGACCTCTAATGATACCCATTGCGCAAAAAACCCAAAAGATGAAATCAACAAGGCCCCCTAATTTGTGCCTAATCTTCGGGGAAAAAAAAAAAATTATGTTGTCTTTACAGACTTCTACAATTTTTTTTAAGACAGGGTTTAAAGTTGAAAGTGTTCATCGTATAATTGCTTTTGTCAAAAAGTTATGAAACCATACATCATGAAGAACACGATCTCAGAACTAAACCCCCAGGCTTCAGAAAAAAGGACTTTTTTCAGTGATGAACAAAAGTGTTTTTGGGAAAGAAATTTGGGGAATCCCCACAAGCGCAAAAATGTTAGATTTGGGCCCAGAGAGAACGAGCAATTAAATGACTTTAAAACCCAAAATTTTCAGGACTTTAGAAGATTTTTGGCGCTTTTTTGGATAATGATGAAAAAAAAGAAAATCAAATTGGACAAAGCCTGTTTTTTGGGTTTTTGTTTTGAAATTTTCAAGCTTTTTATGTTAGAATTCTTTATGATACTTTAAACCTCGTATCCCGAGTCCAGATGCTTTACACGAAAAAGAGTTTTTTTTATGATTTCCCCCCTGAAAAAATCTATAAAAAGGCTTTGGGAAAAAGAAGTGGCTAAGGGCAAGCAGGATGGGATGAAAATTGATTACCCCAAAGATTCGCTTTGCATTCAATTCTAACAAAAAGGTTTTTGGAAAGTGAAGGTGAATTATTGGGAAAAGGGGTCAAGGAGTTTGTTGGGTTAAAGGGAAAAATGTAAGTATTTTGAGCCAGGAAAAAATTTCAAAAAAACAAAGGGAATATTGCAGTGTTGTGCAGTCAAAAATATCCTGACAACTACAAAGAACATTGTTCTAAAACTTTTCATCATGACAACGTAAAACTTCGATTAATCTACATGAGTCAAAAAACCGTTGTAACAAAAAAAGTATTAGATAGAACAAACACAAAACGTGTGTTTTTTAAAACCCAAATTTTTTATGAATCGGGATTGGAGAACGCATAATTTTATCTTCTTGGGTATATATTCGGGGCCATTTTTTCTTCAAATTTTTCTAAAATCAATCATATCATCCCCCAATTTTAAAATTTTTCTCTGTTTTCTTGATGCGCTCGAATTTTTTTTTTATTTTAAGATATTTCCCTTTTTCCCCTTTTTGATAGTCAAAAATTTGGGGGTTTTGGGTTGTAGGCGTTGGATGCATTTCCCTGTGCTGTGAGCCCTCGAAATGTTGCCTAATAGCAGAAATTTAAAACAAATGATTCCCGACATTTCAATCTTTTGTTTATCATTCTTGTTATTCTGCCTTGTCTGGGCTTCCCTTTTAAATCAAAATATATTTACGTAAATTAATTAAGCGGAAAATGTGTTTGGGGGATTTCTGCAGTTCTTCCCTTTAAAAAGATCTTTGAGGAGCTGGGTGTTTTGTTTTGTCGTTTCCCCTAAATAATAACCCGGGGGGATTCATTTTTACAATTTTTTTTATTTATATGGTCAACACTCCAAAAACTGGATCGGTTGCCCTAAAGCGAGGTCCCTTCGTTTTTCCCGTAAATTTTAAAGGTACCCTTTTTTCAAACCAAACGGTAATAGTTTGCCCGGGTGAAGGAAATCTTCAGCAAAATTTATTGTTTGTTTTTTTATTGCATGTACTGGTTTTAGCCTGTTTAAATTTTTAAATTTTTCATTTTTCATTGCACGTGAACTGAGGGGGGTCTTCTAACCCATTCGTGTTTGGAGAATTGTCCAAAAAGTTCGTGAACTGGGAGGAAAAAAATCTTTCAGATAATGTTTTTTTAAAATTTTCAACCAAAGCCCGTGTCTGTGAAATCCCCGGGAAGCCTTTTTAATGGTAACCCCTATGTTTTAAAATAAATATTCATCGGCCCTTTAAAATTTTTTTCCCTCATCGACTTGAAACTGCGAGGAAAGTTAGGGGCCTGTTGGTTATTTGTTGATGGCAACAGAACAGCAGAAGCACTCTTTTCGTTAATGGTTCCATCTTTGTATCTTGAAAACTATGTCAACGACTGTAAGCGGTACTTAAAATCTTTTTGTCTAACTAAATGGGGGGGAAAATTTGAAGATCCATTTGGGGTGTCGTTTGGTGTTGTATTCACAAAGCGCGGTCTCTTTTTGCTAGGGCAGGTAAATAAATTTGCCGATGTTTGTTTAGATAACCATTCCTTGCTGTTTGTTCACTGACTCCCGGCTTGGTTGCTTTTTGATTTCTGTTTTTTCCCCTTTCCCAATTTCCTTTTGGGAATTGTTTTGTTCTTTTTTATTCAGCCAATATTTGTGCAACAAAAAAACAAGGGATACCAAGACAATAAACGCGATTTCTTTCTCTTTTGTTTTTTGATGGTGTAAAAGTCGCTGAATTTGGGGGGGGGCATGTTTTCGATTGGCTTTCCCTTACAAAATTATTCTTTTTGCTTTATCACATCTTTAAAAGTGTAAGCCGCATGTCCCCGTTTTTTCAGTTTGTTTTTAATAAAAACTAACTGCTCAATTCTCTGCTTTTCATAGTGATCTTGTGCCGCAGCTAGTTGCTCCATAGCTTTGTTATGTCTTTTTCTCTCGCCGTCATCCCGCAGTTTACTAAACGCGTAATTACTTCCGCTAAAAGCAAGCGCATTAACCACAGCGCCGCCAATCATCATTACGAGTGAAGCCATTTTTATGAATGTATTTTTATAATTTTACATATTGATACGGTCAGGAATTATTCCTTGCTTAACTAGAAAATCTTTTGTAGCAAATGAAGCTGTAATAACAGCAATCAGTTTTGCTGAATCCTCAAAGTCTAGTTTGCCAAGATCTGCCGGTTTTATTTTTAACAAGCTTTTACCAAGCATCGTGTATCCTACACTTAGACCTCCGATAACAGCAGAATGGTATACAAGGTTGGTAACAGTTTTTTCGGCGCTCATTTTTAAAAAATAAAATAATTATAATTAATAAAAAACATGAACAGCGATGATCTACTAAACCTTCCTGAACTTATGATTACAAATGATCAAGTTGATGGCCAAGCTATTATGCCCAAAAAGGAAAGGCTGTATTCTTTGGCGGCGTGTGGAAAAACAAAACAGTTCCTCGGAAATGAATTCAGCATAGAACAGATTCAACAGATTCGCCACAAGACATTGTAAAGTATCACAACAGGTATGAAGCGCAACTAGGATCAAGAATGGTGAAAAGTGTTGGGCAAACGGTTCTTAGTTTGTACACTAAACTAGTCAGTAGATTTGCTCCCATTGATTCTGAACAAGACTTTATGTATGATTTAACGCAGGATCCAGTTTTAACAAAGACATTAGAGTCTCTAGGCTGTGATCTATATTACAGATTTGGGACATTATTGTCGCCAGCGATCATGGGATTAATTACTTTTAATCATATAGATTTTATTTCCCTTAAAAATGACCAAGCCAGAAAATCAGCAGAATCAGAAAACACTGAATCAGGTGGAGAAAGTGGCCAGTAAATAGCCTGGGGGCGTTGCAGCAGAAAAAAAATTAGCAGAGTGGAACAAACAAAACAAATTACAGTTTCAATCCCAGATTATTGCTGCTAATCATAGGATTAATTACTTTTAATCATATAGATTTTGTTTCTCTTAAAAATGGCCGAGCCAGAAAATCAGCAGAATCAGAAAACATTGAATCCGGTGGAGAAAGCAACCAGTAAAAGGCCCCCTCATCCTGGGCGTGTTGCAGCAGGAAAAAGAGTAGCAGAGTGGAACAAACAAGAAAAATTAAAATTACAAGCACATAATATAACTCATAATGAAAAAGCGCTAGAGCCGCAGCCAGTTGTTTCAATGCCGGCTATAAAAACACCAGAACAAGTTGATTCAGGACCTACAACAACAACAGAGTCGCCTACACCACCAAAGTCTTCATGGAATTTTCTTAAAGGTGTCATTTTTGGCGGCATTGTTGCTGGGGGTGGTTATTACGGTTATAAAATATATAAACAAAGGCAGCAAAAACCAAAGCAGTCCAAACAATCTCCACCACTAAATATAGAAGCCGAACACAAAAACATGCCAAAACCGCCAACAACAAAAGATCATTTTGATCCATTTCTAATGCATTAATATTTTAAGAACTTAATTTTAAAATTTTTTGTTTTTTTTGATAAAAATAGATCATGGCGGATTATTATTTGTTTAAAATGATGGAGTCAATAAATAAAGACATGGAGTCTATAAAAGACATTTACATAGACCAGAATTGTAATCAATGCGGTTGCTTAGGATGTAAGAACTTCATTAAGATCTATACTGACCGATCTTGCGCAGAGGACGCTGAGCAAGACATCCTCAATGATGACGCGTTTTTTGAGGCGTGTGTGTACTATATTAGACATCTACTATTTAAGACAAAAACATAGATTGTATTGTTTTTTTGATAATTATAAGATAACTTGAATAAGAACTTAGTTGTACTTAAAGGACGACTTAGTTATGATCTTAGGCTGACTTAAGTAAGAACTTAAGGCGACTTGATCAAGAACTTATTAAGAACTTGAAGTAACTTAATTAAGAACTTAATTAAGAACTTAATTAAGAACTTGGGGTGACTTGATCAAGAACTTAATTAAGGACTTAGGGTGACTTAATTAAGAACTTAATTAAGGACTTGGGGTGACTTGGGTGACTTAGGGTGAAGGCGTCAAGTGTTTCAAAGTGGAAGGCTGCCAAGAAGTGGAACTACTAGGACCACTTCTTGGGGTGACTTGATTAAGAACTTAATTAAGAACTTGGGGTGACTTGAGGTGAGGGTGTCAAGTGTCTCAACGTGGAAGGTTGCCAAAAAGTGGAACTACTAGGACCACTTGCTTTGTAAAGGCGGTGTGTAGGACGTTGAAGCAGGTTTTCAGGAGAAATGTTTGCCAAGCGGTTACGCGTAACCGTTACTATTTTTAGACCCACGTCATACTATCGTCAGTAGTCCAAACCCGCCACGCAGGCCTGCACGCTGTTAGGCCGTCCCTGTGGCCTCAACAGCCCAGCCTTCGCTGCTAGCCAGGCGGTTACGCGTAACCGTTACTATTTTTAGAAGCCCGTCACAGTAGTTCAGAAAACTTGACAGACAGGCGGTTATGTATAGCTGTTTCTGTTTTAGAACCGCGTCATTCCAATCGTCTCTCTGCTTTACGGGTTACTTCAATCATTTTTCAAAGTATCTTATATTTTCATGTAAAGCATTCTTTTCTTCCTCTGTCCACAATTCCGTTGGCGTTGGCGGTGGTAATGGAAGATTTTGAGCTTGTTGAAAAGTAGAAGCGTGATCCATGTCAAGTAGAATTAAAGTTGATGGCTGTGTTGAAAAATCTAATAAATTTTGATGAGCAACTTGCGATTCCAGAAGTTCTCTCTCTAATTCTGAAGAAATGCTGTCTTGAGACATAAATATTTCTGGTAAAATCACTTCCCTCACACGCCTAAACAGCGCAGTCACTCAAACACGTCCGTACAGCGCAGGCTTCCAATGTGAAATGGCGAAGTAACCGCTAGGTCAAACAACCCTATGTGATTACTTGGCCTAGTTGATTGAGGTGCGCGTGGGACGCAAGCGCTATTATTTCCTCCCTTTACACGTTCTTACTGTGAGCACCAGCAATTAGGGGTGTAGCCCCCGTCATTTACCTTTCTCATATTACCAGTGACAGAGACACAGTCAGTAAACAAGACATGTTGGAATAAGTGTGCGGATTTTATGTCA